>CM019148.1:44709393-45309393 GCA_009733165.1 Naja naja | reverse complement strand
TGAAAAATCCCATTCCCGCCCAACCCCACTAACCTGCTTTCCAGCTCCGTTCTCCTGTGCATGGCAACAAAAGAAGACCCAGCTGATCTGCTGAGACTGGGAGGCAGAGAATAGATGGGGGAAGGGCCAGTCAGAGGCAGTATTTTCCAATTCTCCAAACTCTAAAAATTTCCGCTACCAGTTCTCCAGAACTGGTCAGAACCTCTGCACCACAAGAGCAGCAACTTTAAATTTTAAAGGAATTATGCTCCTAAACAGACTAACATCCCAGAAGAACATTGTTACGTGGCTTCAGAGAAGAAAACACCTCATGTTAATAACCTTGTATCAGCTGTCCCAGAGAGGACAGTTATAGTTGCAGTAAATAAATATATCTGCCCTCAAATATTCCTTCATCTCTCTATCCTAGCATCTTCAGAACGAAAAAAAGAGTCTCCACATTCAATAGTGTTTGCTACACAGGGTCTTAATTCTTCAATCCAGGCTTCCCCTTTACAAGGCACTGTCTTCAGTCAAGGGTTTGAGTGCTTAAGAAATGCCTGTAGGCTTTGAAAGTTGAGTGTCTTCTCTTGTCATCACAATTTTTAATTATGAAAAACAAAAGATCAAGAACTATTTCTTATAATAGCAGGGGAAAAAATACAAATTTAAGCAATACTTCAAGACTAAAAACCACCAAATAAGAGCAGGCTTTTGAATTTTTCAAGAACAAGTAAAGAGAGAGAGAGAGACAGAGAGAGAGAGAGAGAGCAGGTGGATGTCTGTTAACTGGACAATAAAATAGACAATCATTTTAAAAAGCAGTATTGGACAAAAAAAGGAGGAAGGAAAATGGTTAGGTATTTAAAAAATGAAGATGGCAGGCATGGTCCTGAGACTGCAGATTTAGAAGGATCGGTCTCAGCTAGGTGGCAAGTTCTTAGGACTACCTTTCAGACAGCTGAAAGAATTGGCTTCTATTTTGGGGGATATATTACCAGTTATTAGTCATATCTGTCTTAATTCCTCCTAAAATAAATTATCACTCACATTCAGCTGACAAAGAAAGCAACAGCATTTGCACCTTCCACTCCTGCTTCAGCACACCTCCATTTGGATTTAGCAGCTAACTTTTCCCAACTTTCTATCATTGCTCTTAGGAGGGCCTCCCAAAAACACCAAGACAACTCAACCCCAGACAGGTCAACCAGCTGCCCTGAAAACGTGCATTCCCACCAACCTTCCATGTGCAAGCAGCAATGTGAGTGCAGCTGACCTGTCAGAGACACAATCTGCCCTCCGGCTGTAGATGGAAATCGGAAGACTGTCTGTTGTGCCTGCTGTAGCTGTCCAGGTATGCCTACGACCGCCGCCTGGCCCTGCTGGTTGGAGAGGGCCAGCGAGTGCGGCTGTAACTGAGTGAGAGGAATGGTAGGGGTCCCGGGAGGGAGTGGAGCACCTGCTGGAAGGAGGGAGAAAAAAAGGCTTTTTATCAGGGCCAGATGTTTTTAAAGTCTCCTTCATTCCCTCTTGGATTCTTGTTAATCTCTCTCCTCCCAGATTATCATCATATGCAGCCTTCTCCAACCTTGTGCCTTCAGTTGAGTTGTGAACTAGGAGTTCCAGAATTCCGAGTGGAATTCTGGAAGATGGAATTCTGGAAGATCCAGTTGAGGGAGGCTGCCATTCATCTTTCATGGGAGGAAGAGGAGGGAAGGCGCTGACCAAGCTCCATGTCCCAGTTCCAAACCCTACAATTCTCACAATCAGAAATGTCAAAGTGCGACCTTTCCATTTCCTCAAAGGAACGAGGAGGCTGGCAGCAGAGACAGCAACACTACCATTTCCCTAAAACTTCCTGTTCTCCTGGTAGAACCTGTCCCTTGACCAGCTATTATTCTGGCCTCAGCCATATGGCTTTATGAAACAATCGTATTTAAGAGAATACAGTTTTGGCATTTCCATTCCAGCTTCTCACAAGTCAAAGAAGGGCGAGGCGTAGCACGATCAGTGTAATTGCAGAAGAATCAGCAGCTATCGCAAAAATGCTTCAACTGGCAAAAGAGAAACTGACCTGACATGAGGGTAAAGCCGGTAGGTATCTGCATGAGTCCTCCAGAGGCCACTGCGCTGGTTCCAGTGGTTTTCAGTACTGTTCCGTTGGCACTGGTGACTGTACTGGGGCTGACACTGGCAGAGACTGGTGCTAAGTAGTTAGTAATGGGGAACGAGGGTCCGCTGCTGACCTGCATGGATGTGGATGTCGTGGGTGCTGTCTGGATGGTGGACGTCGTCCCTGGGAGGTTGGTGACAGTGAATGCTGGCTTCAATGAGTCCTGCAAAAGAAGCACAAGTAGGAAGAGCCAAGCCCAGAGTACACTGCCCAGAGCTGAATAGAGCCTTTTCTCTTCTGACTATCCGGCAGTATCTACATCTAAATGTTAAAGATAACACGTATAGGTCAATAAGCTCTCAAAATCACCATACGACTCCACACGTGGTTGGATTCAATTCCCATTGCCCTGCCTACTCCCAGGCTACTTGTATAGACCACTATTTTTCAAACTTGGCTGCCTTTTAAGAAGTGTAGCGTTCAACATCCAGAGTATCCCAGACAGCCATAAAAGAAACTCCTGAAAAGTATTTCAAAATATTACTAATGGCAGATCAATATTTCAGTGCCAGGTTATCAAGAAAAACGGCAATCAGCCCTTGATTTACATAGCCTGGAAAAAGCAATTCAAGCAACTCACAAACATCCCAGTCAAATGAATTCACTCATAAATAAGGGCAGGAGTTTTACTCAATCATTTTCCAAGACTCAGGATCCTAACCCCTTATTCTTTGACACTAAGCCATTATTAATGCAATTCCATGTCCCTGGCCATGGTCTCCTATTCTGGATTTAACAGATTGAAATAGTATCCAAAAACAGCTGGTGGATCCCCGCCTTCCCTTCTCCCCATTCTAAACCAAGGATATTCATTCTTCTTTGATATTTCACAATGGTTGAGTCCCATCAGCAGTCTGAGTAGCTTACCAAACACTTTCTTGGGGAAGCAACAAAAGGCCTAAACAAGAGACATATTCAGTTGTTCAGGCAGGCCTAGTTTATGCTAAATCTGAGACCCAATGGCAGCAAAGACCCTGACTAGGGAAATTATTTTTTTCTTAACATTTCACTTGGACATGCTTCCTATAACTTAAGTCCATGATTCTATATCCTGTCTTCTAGGAATAACATAGATTGTATCTTTCTATATGACACCATTTCAAAAGTGTTCTCATATCCACCTGGAGTCTTTTTTTTCTCAAGGCTAAACATACCCATTTCCCTCAATCTCTTGTCAAAGAATCATTTTTCTGTCTTTTAAGAATATTTGTTGTCCTCTTAATCCCTTTCAAGTTGTCTGAATCCTTCTTAAATTATGGTATCCAAAACCTAATGCAGTACTCAAGATTTACCTGGTGCAGGCATCTTAGATGATGCAATCTTTTCATATTGATCTCTCAAATATCTTATAGAATAGAATAGAAAGAAGAGAAGAGAAGAGAAGAGAAGAGAAGAGAAGAGAAGAGAAGAGTTGGAAGGGACCAAGGAGGTCCAACCCTCTGCTTAGGCAGGAAACCCTGACACCCTATACCACTTCAGACAAATGGTTATCCAGTCTCTTCTTTAAAACTTCCAGTGTTGGAGCATTCACAACTTCTTGAGGCAAGTTGTTCCACTGATTAATTGTTCTAACTGTCAGGAAATTTCTCCTTAGTTCTAAGTTGCTTCTCTCCTTGATTAGTTTCCACCCATTGCTTTTTGTCCTGTCCTCAGGTGTTTTGGAGAATAGCTTGACCCCTGCTTCTTTGTGGCAGCCCCTGAGATATTGGAACACTGCTATCATGGCACCCCAGTTCTTCTTTTCATCAAACTAGACATACCCAGTTCCTGCAACCATTCTTCATGCTCTAATGTCTTCACTGTAATCCAGTATTCTGCTGCTACAATCATTCATCCAACCCGGATTACATGATACCGATTCTTTAAATCCCTATACTAGCTTCCTATATGTTCTACTTCAGTTCCAAGTTACTTGCTCAGCTTCTATATGATATTCACATTTTCAAATCTAGAAAACTTCAAGATGATATCTCCAATGATTTGGTTTATGCCACTCCTAAGATTAACCACAAATCTGGTTTCTGTAGAACCAAGTTTAGTCTTCAAATTTATGCTTTGATTTTGCGTTGAGTTTCTTGTTTATTCATTTGCTTACATGTCATTAATTCATATTGGTCAATATGTAATGCACAAACTGAATGCAAATAAAACAACAATGTTGCTTTTTTTACCATTAGTGCTTTTCCATGTAAATCTAATAAGATCAGATTTTGTAATAATATGAACAAATGCATCTCAATGCACAAAATGCCTTTCATCTTCAATGTTTGAGATTACTTAGCTTTTGTTAATAAGCCAAAACGTGCAATATTTCAAACTACTGAGGATTGTTTGTATTCACTATCTTGTATGATACCGCTAGCTTTCCTGGAAGAGAGGTCTGGGGAACAATTTCAAGGGTATCTCTCCAAGTACTTAGAGAAAGTTTTTGTTTTTGTTTTATAAAAGTACAAAACAATCCATTTTATCAGCTCATTTGAGTTGGAGTTGTTTTGCTACAAATACCTTATCACTTACAATGAGTAAATTTTGTCTAAAAGCAAGGAAGCATCTATCTAAGTCAGTGTAACCTTAATTCTCTGTTAATTAGATGTTTAAGTTTGTGAACTTCTGTTAATTTAATTGATTGGTAAATTTATTGAGAAGCTTTTTGTGACCAGAACCATAAACTCAACTGACTACAAATTCCCACTGTCAACTCTGTGCTATCAAGTCATGCATATTCATGGCACTATACAAATATGTAACTCTACAGAACGGACCTTTTTAATTTGTAAATTTCACCTCTAAGAGATGGCTTAGCCCAGAGATGACAGGTTCTGGTAACATGACTTCTGAGTTACACATCCCACGAGGCCATAATGCAACGTTGATTTTGCATTTCATGTGATCTGAGCCATTCTGGCTATGATATAAGGCTTGGTATCATACATGAATTCAGGAAACTCTAGCGTATTCAAAAACCAATGCTTAAGCAAACCATAACTTAGGATAAAACGTGAACCCTGTTATTGTGCTTTATGATAGAAAGTCACATACTAGATCTTCCAGGATTTGCAGAGCAACTCTCAAGTGGGATAAAGAGGCCACTTGGTAGCAATTTCTTCGACAGTACGCTGAAAAATCTCTGCATCTATTGGATGCTTGAGATACATTCTCTAAACTCTGACAACCCCGATGGTGTAATGGTTAGAATGCAGTATTGCAGGCAAACTCTGCCCACAGTCTGGAGTTCAATCTTGACAGGGCTCAAGGTTAACTCAGCCTTCCATCCTTCTGAGGTCAGTAAAATAAGGAGCCAGATTGTTGGAGGCAATATGCAAATGCACTGTAAACTCTCCAAAGAGTGCTATAAAACATTATGGGGTATATAAGTCTAAGTTCTATTGCTAAGTGCTACTGCTATACAGACCCCTTCCATTAAGATCCTGGGCAGTAATTAATCTTAGCTAGATTAGGAAGTGATCCAATCAAAGTAAAGGGTAAAAGTAATGCCCTCCATATTCAGTTAAACAGAGATCTAGCATATGACCACTTGGATATGCTGGATTAGAAATCACTTGGAACAAGCCACTTTTATAATGGAGACAATGAATTCCATGGCTTTCCCAGATTCACGCCACAGTTATAGAATCATTCAATATTGAAAACTATGGTTACTCAAGCCTGGAATCTAGATCAAGGAGGTCAAAGAATGAGCCAACCAGAAAGATATTTATTAAAATGGAGGTGTTCGGTTCATGTCACATCCCCCATTGATGGTCTCAATGGCCTCTTCCAAATCTGATTCTAAACAGATATAAAAATTATATATTTAATTACATTTTCTTTCAAAATCTAATTGAATATATAATTCTGAAAAGTAGGGACTGCCAAACTATTGTCTGCATAGAAGTGGACTATTGGAAGGGCAGTGATGTTTCCATACAGCAAAGGCTTGACAGGAGGTGCACAGCTGCACCAGTGTTTTCTTTGTACTCAAAATACATTAAGTTTCCCCTCCCTGCAAGTCTGATTGCCTAGTGTTCTAGGTTCAATCACACTTTCAACTACCTTATTACAAAAGAAGTATCTGATGTCCCCATATGAGTAAAAATAACCATCTGCTTACATGAGAAATATAATGGGCTAATTCTGAGTGAAGGCCAATTCTGTTCATTTGTTTAATTTGTTTCCTTAAATCGTTTATGTAGTTGCCCATCTTCTAACCAACTCTGGCCAACTCCCCATCAAAAGATTTGGAGCTTCAGGACAGAGTTCCAGCCACTGGGAATGAAGCATATTTCACTTGCATAGTCCTGTCCTGCTTTAGTGTCCTGATAAAAAGTTGTTTTAAAAAACTATTTGGAAGTGGCAAGTCATACATATGGTAGTCATGTTTTAAGGGCTATTAAACTGGAGAAAGTGTTGTCTTCTGGGATTAGAATAGCTATTTCTGTCTGAACTCTATAGTCTGAAATATCTTAACTTGTCTAGGGAGGGTTAATGTCTTGTTGTCATTAAAGTTGTCAGTGTTCCTGCTGCTGCCAGCCCCCCCACCCCCACAACTCCCAGCACTACTATGTAGATCCAGCCTGCAGGCACTCCCATGTGCTTCTCCAGGCTCCTGACCTGACACACTGCCAGAAGCAAGGAATTCACAGCTCAACTAACATCTAAAAAAGGAAAGGCAGACAACAAATCCAGAACACCCTTCCTGCTGCGTAGAGGAGGGGGAAGGCGGAATGGGGAGAAAAGGGGAGAGCCAGCCAGCAATTGCCTGCCTCTCTGCTCCTCTCCAGCCCTGGCACCAAGAACTGTGTAGATGGAATTAGGATGAGCATGTGATAATGGTGCACAGTTGAGCAAATTAACTTTCCATTATCTCAGCTGCAACCTCCTTCTCATCACAGAGGACAGACCTGTTGTTAAGGACAAAGCCAAACCAGCCACATGACAAGGTCCCTTGCTTTCTTAACCTGAGGGATCACAGGATTTCTCCTAGCCCTAGCAGGATGCATCTAGCCTAGATCCGACAATGGGTCTGTTGGACCTAGAAAACCAACAGACCAGACCAAGAATTGCATAGTAAACTTTATTTTCTTAGCACTTGAAAAAAAAACTCCTATAAAACAGACAGACTTTGAATAAAATACACAGTATTTATACAGATTTCCACCAATCTGTTTTGGACCCCAGTTGTCCCCTCTATCTCTTCTCTATCCTGTCATGTCTGTCCATTATCTATTAGCGGTTTTTCAATCATCAGCACCTTCTTATCAGCAATTGAACTATCAGCAATTGGACTTCCTCTTTAAATAAATATCAAACATAGTTACAGTATGACAGCTGTCTTGTTCTTTACATTCTATTCATCCCTTACAGTCCTTTGGCTTTAGAAAGTTCTCTCCCTTAGAGCCATCCATTCTGATCTGGTCCTAACTGGCTTGTACCAAATTGGTTGAGTGGATATGGGGACAAAGCTGGAAAGGTGAGTATAGAGAGAGCAACAGAACTGCAGAAAAGATGCAAAAGTAAATGTAATAAGTACAATGACAATAACTATCAACTGGCACAACCAACCTAGGGATGGAAGTCAGGTTATTCAAGTTTTATCTCAATCCCAATGTCATGGGAATGAGCCTTGCGCTGAGTTTTCTAACTGATAACAGAACCTAACATTGGGTTTGGGGTGGGGGTTTTTTTTGGCCTTCTGGACATTCAGTTCTACCTCTCATGATGTGTTGACATAGGCCCAACAATGCTGTATGGGTTTGAAATTCCCAATGAAATGGAATTATTGACCTTTTCTAGGATTTTAGGATTAATTTCTAAAAGTCTCCTGCAAGTCTGTAATACCCCCATTCCACTCCAAAGCATGCCCTGCTGATTCCCTCTTACCTTCGGTGTATATCCTTCAATCAAAGGTTTTATGAGCCATCAAAATCCTCAAAAGATCTTTCTCTTTCAAGGTAGAGGAGGCCAGTTTCCCAAATGTAATACCTCATTGCTAGTTAGATTCCTTCTTACGCGCACACCAGAGAGGATATATCTGAGAATACATGTTCCTTTCCAGCCAGATGGTACAGCTGCAGTATATACCTTTCCCAGTCTGCAGACAAAAAATATTCCGGGCTGAATAGGTTGCAGGTGCAACCTGGTCCTCCACCATCTATGCTGTGGAAATTCTGGACCTGGAGGAGAGCTATTACATAGAGGTCACCGTGTTTGCTTATATCATGTATTATATTGTTACATATTTATATTATATTAACATATTACAATGTAATATATTATTATATATTTATTACATGGGTAATAAATAGTGCCAGCTATATGACACACCAACACCTCTCCTCCATGAACTGCACTGGCTGCTGGTGTGTTTCCAGGTGCAATTCAAGGCGTTTGTTGTCACCTTTAAAGCCCTACATGGCTTGTGACCAGGTTATCTGAGGGTTACCTAACTCTTTTTCCAAGAGTTTCTATCCACCCAGATTGGGCATGCTCCAGATCCCATCAGCCAAAGAGTATCAACTGACAGGAACTAGAAGATGGACTTTTTCTGCCTTATGAAATATTCTCTCCTTGAAAATTAGAATGCCACCAACCTTGTTTGCCTTTTGCAAAGTTTTAAAAATTTGACTATGAACACAGGCCTGGGGCTCAGAATGTGTTAAGGATTCAATTATTGTTAGTTGAAAAATCATCACAGCTGCTGTTTGTACTTATTTATTGTATGGATCTTTTATTGTTTTAATGTTTTTAATTATTTTGTAATTTTAGAATTGTAAGCCACACAGAGCCATCTGGCTGAGTCTCAGCTACAGAAATGGAATGAATGAATGAATGAACAAATGAACTGTAGCATGTCTCCAGTGCTGTACAGACAAAAAGATTCGTTAAATAAACATAATTCTTGGAATCTAAGGGTTGGAACAGTGTTATTTATGTTTGTTAAATTGTCTGATATAATTCTGATTTTTCATAACATACCTTATGGCCGTTTGAAGTTTTTTACAAGCATGGTGAGTTTAAAATCTCTCCCTCCTCTTCTATACAACAGTACAGTTACCTGAATTTATGCTATAGATATGTTATTCATGTAATCTTTGATTAGAGCACTATTAGTTCTTTCCAAGGGCTCCTAAAACCTCATTGGTTTAATTAAAGTTAGGATCATCTGGCATTCCTTACCTCCCCCCACACATTCCTTATCCTCCAGTTCTACAAATCCTTTCATTATTCAAAAACAGCAACAGCACTGACCCATCTTAAATAGGTTACAGGAGCATCTTGATATAGAATAGATTCCCCCATGGGTACTATTATGGAAATGTAATTTATGAGTTGAGAAAGAACCTTGGATTACTTCTTTGGAAATAATCTAGAGATGCTGCTATAGCTATAAATGGTCTGTCAGATACTGCCCTAATGCTGGTATGATAGTTATATTAATATTTTGTTGCAGAACTAGTAAACAGAAAGTTTTGTTTGCCTAGCAATCAGTTGGCAGGCTATCTATTAAGATTATGGATGGAAAAGATTTCTAGACTCCATCCTTTCCCAGTAGTCCAGCAATTTATGAGAAAAACCAATTTGCCAGCTGGATGACTCTCTTTCAGCCCAACTCACCTTATAGGGTTGATGTTGTGAGGAAAATAGGAGGAGGAAAGAGTATTAGGTATCTTCACTACCTTGAGTTACTTATAAAATAATAAATGCAGGATAAAAAAATATAATAAATAGCTTGCATGATAAGAAGTTGGCAGATTAAAGCAAATGTCTTAAAGATCAAAGGTAGCAATAATTACTAAGAATACAATTAGACACAGAATTATAACACTGTTGCTTAATCATTGATTTTTTTTTCCTTAAGGCAATTCCAGGATCTGTGGTTGTATGCATTGGTCACTATGCAGATGAAAATATGGGATATATAAAACAGCCTGTTTTCCATCAACAGGAGTTCCTACGTTGTTGTTGTCTCTACAACTAATGAATGCCTGGTGGTCAGTTTTTTCTGGGGTTGATTTGCTGGCGTTCATCTTACTTTGCATCTTTTCTGCCAGTAAGCTAATCCTTTTCAGTTGGGTCCCATTGTACCAGACCACTTTCCTTTGCACATTTATTACAGTCTTAGTGATAAGCAGAACAAGGTATACACACCTTCCCCCCCTGCCCTTGATTCCAGAAAGGTCTTGCAGCAGGGTCTTTTAAGCAGAACCAAACACCTGGCTGGATGCACTGGGTTAATTGAGGGGTACAGGCTGGGCTGTGAAATTCTGGCAAGTATACATTTCCCAGTAGAGAGGTACAGAGAGGGGGCGTGCATAAGCACACTAACGTGCCTACCATCCCTGTCCTATTGTTTCTTTTATTTTTCTTATATGTATTCATTTCATGTATTCACAACTATGTTTATCCATATACTTATTATCTTGTAAGCGACTGACAAATAGTAACTAGTGGCAAGACCCTACCAAACAAAGAGATCCATTATTTGGCTTGATGACTACATGAATATGAGAGCATATAGCAGGCACTCTACCCAATTTAATCCCATTTCACCATAGAATTTTGCCAATTGAGTCTTTATGCAGTCAGCTGATCTCTCTACCAATTCATTAGAAACTGGGTAATAAGGAGCATGGAGCTTGTTCTTGGTCCCTAAAGCCTTGGATATCTTTTTTAAGAGACCACCATCACTCTTATTATGGAAGAGCAGCCATATTGTAGAATGATCTCTTCTGTAAGTACTTTACTACTGTTACTACACTGGCCATATCTTCAGGCTCTTTTGAAAAGGTGCTCATTACAATCAGTAGGTGGCAATATAATCTTCAAAGAGGCATATACATTAAATGAAGTTGCAAAGATTGGAATGGTCCATACATCCAAGGGGAAGTGCTGCTGACAGCAGTTAAGAGAGGGTGTAGGCTGAATTCTGCACATACCCTGCAGCTGTCGACCACTTGCTAAGCAACTTGTTTGAGACACACCAACATGTCAAAATTTGCAGTGTAATCTAAAGAAGTACAGGGGAGGGGGCATGAGCAATCCATTAAATGCCATCAGAAGGGGGAGCCCCCAAGTATTTCAAGCAGTGACTTCAGGAAACAGAAGGCATTGTCCCAGAAAAATGACAGACTGGAGAAGAAAAGGCCAAAACTTCAACAGCAGAAAGACTGAGAGGGGAAACAAAAAAAACCCAGAAACAGCAGATCTTTGGCTGCAGCGTAATCCAAATTGTTACCTTATGCTAAAGATAGGATGTCCTTGTCATCCCGGCAAGAGGAAACAGAAATTGCAGGAGGAAAGCCACAGCTGTATTAATAAAGGGGTATCCAGAAAACGGAAACCCGTTTATTTCCATATCTGACTAAATACCAGAAGCATACTGGAGTTAGTGTAGATGGCCTTTGGTCACTGAGAAACCTGCTGCTAGGGTGTAAATACAAGCTAGAGCAACAAGCTCTGTAATCTTAGCAGATATGATTGTGGCAAAAGCATGAGCCTCTATCACAAAAGCTTGATGACAACATAGTAAGTAGTCAGAAAACAATCAACCATCCTCTTAAAAAAGATGACCCATAGCTCCCAGGTGAGATGATGTAATGCAACTTCAATGAGGTCAAGACCAGAAGTAGAAACAGTGCTTACTACTACTGCCCCACAATCAGGAGGAAAGCCATCAGGAGGGAGCCGTATTTAAAATCTGATAGAGCTTGAGAGTCACATTAGCAGCAGAAATTTCTCATACTGAGCAAAGATATATTGGGTGTTTTTAGAAAGCAGCAAAATTTCTATTGCTTGTGGAACTAGCAAGGTCATGGAATGGTCCAAAAGAATATCTTGAGCACACCCACAGCTAAAGGGCAGCAGCTGCTACCAATTGCAAACACTATGAGCATCCAGCTGCTATCAGATCAAGTTTCAAAGAATAGTAAGCCACAGGCCTTTGCCCAGGACCCCTAAGCTAGTACTCCTGAGGCAATGCCCTGCTAAGCTTGATAATAATGTAAAAGGATTTAGAATAACTATGGAATGTATATGCTGAAGACTTTGCTTCAAGCTAATGAAAGAAGAATTCCCTTCCTCAAACCAAGAAACAAGATTGGGAATAGTAGTTAATTTGAATCAAGAGTGGAGACAGGGTGGAAAAGTTAGGGATCCAGGTAACAAAAACTTACCATTCCTTTAAAAAAACATCCTGGACTTATTTCTTGGTTGTAGGAATTTTCACAATAGAATATGGCCAAGATAACAAAACTGGAGTAAAGACTTAAGAGACCTTGTGCCCATGTTCCACCAAAAACATCAGAAGGGCTAAGTAGCTCTTGTCCACCAAACACAGAAGAATATCATATGCATATTGAAGAAACCAGGAATCCCAGATCCCCACCATCCAGTCAGAACTGAAGAAGCTTCTTGGGTGATAAATGAAACGTCTTTAAAGAAAAACAAGAAAGTCCAGCTGCTTCTTGAAAAGGCACCTTTGGAACAACCATGACCTGAATGACTGAGAATCTCCATAGACAGTCAACCACTTGTTACTTGACCATTCAACTTTCTGGCCTTACAAGCACCCCCATGGTTATGTGATTGTAATTTAGGCACTTGGAACCCAGCTCGCACTTACAATAGTTGCAGCATCCCATTGTTGAACAATTGCCATTTGCGACTTCCCTACCAATTTCCCACAAGCAAAGAGAATGGGGAGCCAATTGGAAAAGTGGTAAGTCACTTACTCCCACTTTTTTGTCCCAAGGAGCTCACTAAATCTAAGTGCAATGGCACTTAGATTTATATACCACTTTACAGTGCTTTACAGCCCTTGGTAAACAAGTGATTTACAGAGTCAGCATATTGCCCCCAACATTCTGGGCCCTCGTTTTACCAATCTTGGAAGGATATAAGTCAATCTTGAGCCAGTAAGAATTGAACTGCTGGCAGTCAGCAAAATTAGCCTCCAATACTGTATTCCAACCATCGAAACGCTATGGCTATGAGAGTATGAGAACTGTCATGCCACAGCACCACCTCCCTCCCTCAGCCATACTCACATAACAACCACAACAACACTCATATGTCAACCATAATAACCTGGGCACATTCCATACCACTCATCTGCATACTAATGAGCCACTTAAGGAAAGTCTTGTCATGACCGTGACTTGCAACTTCCTGTTGGTTTCCTCATTGACTTCGCTTATTGGAAGCTGGTAGGAAGTTGCAAAGTCACATTGGGTTCTTACTTCGTCACCCACAATTCTCATTTAATGACGACAACAGAGAAGTGATGTCACACTTTACAAATGCATTGTATCAGGTGTGCCATCGTAAATGTTTCAGCCTGCTTTGCTTTGCTGGCATCTTGCCATAAAATGCAGGAGGGGGGAGAATGGAATGTAGTGGGGAGGGATGACTGGATGACAGGAATCAGAGGTGCCAATCCGGAAGAGACCAGCACATCCAAGGACATGAGCGTGAGAACAGAATGAACAAAGTACACCAAAGAGGCACCAAACCTAAAGCAATTACCAAAACACCAGATTCAAATGTCATTGGACACTCATGAACTCGTCAAGTGGGGGAGGGCCCGGGAAATGGGGAAAAGGCAGGTTTTGAGCAGGAATATTCAGATCCAGTTTTGCTTATAACCATAATCACTTGGCTTTTGTAAAAGTATACCTTTCGCTATAATGGAGTCAAGGATCTTTCTTTCCTAAATACCCAAGCTGGGACAAGCCTGACACATAGCTTAGCAGCAGAAATCCCAATCCCAGTTACTGCTGTAAAGTAAGGACCATCTAAAGAGGCAGAATTTGGACAGAAAATCCTAATCCAAAAGGTGGGGACCACTGCTATACACTGCACATATCCGAGACTTGTGAATAACTTTTTGCAATGATATATTAACACAAGAGCAGACTTCAAAAGCTGCTTTAAACCATCGTTCAATGGGGATTCCTAAAAAAGGCTCACCCATTGAGGCATTGTATAAAAAAGATTCAAGGCCTATAAATTCTGAATAATGATCATGCTGACTAGAGCTCATCAGATTCTGACAGCTTCACCAGTCTTTCTTACCTGAGCACTGCCTATGCAATGACATACACATGCTGTGCATATGAATAATGACAGAGTGGCCCCTTTCAAACATTGCCCTGCCACAGACAGCATAACACTTCAATGCAACTTTTGTGGACAGCCAAATACATTTTGGTCAATTCCTAGGTCATGCAGTTTTACCGGAAGCCATTGTGACTGGCTCCCAAGCCTTTGAACCAGAGGTGGTATTCAGCAGGTTCTGACCAGTTCTGGAGAACCGGTAGCGGAAATTTTGAGTAGTTCAGAGAACCGGCAAATCCCACCTCTGACTGGAGATTTTGCAGTATCCTTTCCCTTGCCACGCCCACCAAGCCATGCCCACAGAACAGGTAGTAAAAAAATTTGAATCCCACCACTGTTTTGGGTTTAATTCCCATGTAATGCTCCCTATTAGCCTGTTTAATTCTAGAACTTAAAATTGTTGAACTTTTCAAGACTTGAAAGACAGAGTAATGTCTTTGAATAATAAAAAGAGTGGGGTTTTTTGTTCTTTTGTAACAAATGATCAACTTATGTTAATGTAAACAAGAGGAAAATAAAAGAACATTCCAGTTTAACTGTTCTCTCTTACCTTAGAAAACTGATTTTTCTGCACACTGTAGGCTACATCAACAAAAAGGCTGCATTTCAATCATGAGATGTTAGATTATGTTATTCTGCTTTTCACTTCAGTGGACACTATAGTTTAGGAACAAGACTGATAAGTTAAAACAAACAGCATAGAGGCAAAAATGACTGGGTTCCTCCTGGCCAACTCATATTAGGAAAGCTGGACAGAATTGCTGTGTTTCACTTGGAGATGAGGCTGTTAAAAAGATATATCATTTATTTGAAGGATACAATGAAATCGTTTTGCTTCAAAGCAAAGTTTAAATATCAGCACATTACAAGAGAAAGAATTCAGAAAAACATTAGAAAGCAATTAAGAGAATTAATTGTTTAAGAAGGAAACAGTCTGTTTTAGAAAGTTGTAATCATAATCATTAAAAGTTTTAAAGCAAAGTCTGGATAGCTATATTAGGAATGTTGTAACACTAGATATGTTGCAGTGCAAGAGACTAGATTAGATGACCTTTGTGTTGCCTTCTAATGATATGCTTAAATATTTAGGTCCATCACTGATCATAAACTTACCCTGAGAACTAATTTTGGTATGTGGGTAATGATTAGTAATTCTCTGCTTCACTGTTGGAGTGAAGGAGAAATGTTAGTTAATTACCATACCATTTTATTTTATATATGCTTGTTTCAGCTATCTTGATTTTGCTGTAAGTTAAAATCATTTTAATGCACATTTACAAGTGTTGCCCAGAAAATCCCACAAAAGTAAACAGTCCTACCATCAGTACAAGGATCTTTTGTGTGTGTGTGTGTGTGTGTGTGTGTGTGTAAACAGTGACCAATGATACTTTCCTAGCATGTCCATATGTATATTTTTCCCCTCATTCCAAAACAACCCAATGATCAGCATACAAAGTTTCCACGCTCTCAAAACAATTATACTGTTGCAAACAGCTCCTACATTGGTACAGCTACTAAGAATAGGATGCACCAGCATGATAATATGAAGATGAAGGAGGGAACAAATATAGAAATATATTTTTCTCTCAACAGGGAAGCTAAAGCTGCTAGCATCTCACATAAGTGAATTAGGACTTGGGAGGGAAAAGAGTCATCTCAACGTCTGCTCATACAGAGTTAGAAACAGGAGCTGAGGCTTCTAAAAGTGGGGCTTTAATCTGTGTTTTCTGTTAGAAATACACCTCTGACAAATCTAGCAGGAGACAATTCCAGTATTTTTACTTCTGGCACTATCACGCCTCAGGCAATTCCAAGATAAACAGCCCAAGCTGGCCAAGATTATTAGAAATCTAAAGAGTCTCACTCTGCTATGCAATAAATTATATTTTTCCTACTATAAAAAATATATATTCTGCTACGTAGGTATATGCAGAGCTTACCCTTCATAAAAGTATACTATATTTTCATTTCTGTCTATTATGGAGAAATGTTTTTAAAGAGTGCAGTGCTAGCTCTTAGTCAAAGAAGAAACCCACCTTCAGAATTTCAATAACCAGCAAGTCTTTTTTCTCCCTATGATCAATTGCATCCAAATTCTATTAAGCCATAACATTCCCCTCTCAGTCCAATAATATTTACCACTTTTCCTATTCACAGTAATAGTTACCTAAAATTCAAAAATATTATTTATGGGGCCCATTTCTCAGTCATTTGCTTTCACATATCTGTTTTTACTAGCCAAGCTACCAGGAGAATTAGTCCTGTAACTTTTCATCCCTTCCAAAATCATTTGGAAGGAGGAAAAGGCTTTAAAAATGGCTGTCTCCAATCTGGGAACTTCCAAATAAATCGGACTTCAACAGTCATAATCCCATGGAAGGTAAAAATATTATGAGAGTCAAGAACTATCACATTAGGCAGCTGAGAAATATTACTCCGAAGTTTCTGTTGCCTGAGTCAAGTGAAACTCAAAGCTGTCTTCATTTGTACAATGCAAGTGCAGAGCAGTTTAGGGTGAAACATTATGTTTTGGCCATTTATTAATAGTGGGTTATTTTCAAGTATCTTGTATTATGCTTAACATGTATGTATATACAAGTAGACCTTGACTTACAACAATTCATTTATTGACCGTTACAATGAGACAGTTACAACAGCACTGAAAAAAGTGACTTATGACCATTTTCACACTTATGACTATTACAGCATCCCCATAGTCAAATGATCAAAATTCAACCGCTTGGCAACTGATTCACATTTAAGATGGTTGCAGTGTCTCAGGGTCATGTTTTGTGACCTTTTTTACCAGCAAAATCAATGGGGAAGCCAGATTTACCTAAGAACCATGTTATTAACAACTGCAGTGGTTCACTTAATGACTTTGGCAAGGAAGTTATAAAATGGGGCAAAATTCACTTAACAATTTATTTCACTTAGGCAACAGAAATTTTGGACACAATTGTGGTCATAAGTCAAGGACTACTTGTAATGCTGGTGGTATATCAGTTGGACATGAAATATGAGCAAGAAATAGGAAAGTGGAAGATATGAGGAGAGTGGAAGAAATGTACAAAGAGAGTTTTTCTGTACTTCACCTGTTCCTCTCTTTCTCTAAAGAGGCACTGTGGGGAAACTGCTTTCTCCAGGATCAGAGAAAGTTTTCTTCATCTCATCATCACTTTGCACATGAGATACATATCCACAAAGACACTTTCACCTCAGGCAAGCTATAATAGAAGAGCACTGAGCCTTGGGGTCAAAGGGATTTCTGATTTTAAAAACGCAAAAAAGAAAGTCAGCGATGAAGCTGTATTTTACCTCATGCTCAATAATGTTTAATGAAATCTGAAGAAACTTTCATCATATTATTTTGGTCACTATATCTCACTTTACTGTCTTCTATAAAGCAAATCATCTATGTAAATCATCTACGACGTGGCTGTACAATGCCACCTGGAGGGGTTTTTGTCATTGGTGTCACAGGGAAGGTCTCTCTCCTACATTAGCGGGGGTACCACAGGTCCTCCGTTTCCTCCAGGATGGCCTAGACAAAGGTCTGGCTCCTAACACTTTACGCCGTCAAGTAGCGGCTTTTGCTTCAATCATCTCCTGGGATTCCTTTCCTTCCTTGTCCCATCACCCTTCAGTTCAGAGATTCTTAAAAGGGGCTTCCAATCTCCGCCCCCCCAGTTGTCCACAGGTTCCCATCTTGGGACCTTCACAAGGTCCTCCAGGCCCTAACAGAACCTTCCTTCGAACCCTTCAGAAAGGTGTCCCTTCAATTCTTGACCCTGAAGGTGGTTTTCTTAATAGCTATCACTTCAACTAGGAGGGTGTCAGAGTTGGCTGCTCTATCTATAAGACAGGATCTCTGCACCTTTCACGACAATAGAGTTGTTCTTCATTTAGACCCTACCTTTGTACCCAAAATAAATTCTGTATTCCACAGATCCCAAGACATAGTAGTTCCTGATTTCTGTTCCCGTCCACATCACATCCTAGAGCGCAAGTGGCACACTTTAGATGTTAGAAGGGCTCTTAGAATTTATATCAAACGCACTTCAACGTTTAGGAAGACAGAGGCTATGTTTGTATCCTTTTCCCCTTCCCACTGGAGGAACAAGGCCTCTCCTGCCACGTTAAGCAGGTGGATCAAGGCTTGCATCGCACAGGCCTACAAAGCCAAAGCTGTGCCAGTACCCCACGGCTTGACAGCACACTCAACTAGAAGTGCTGCAACTTCGGCTGCCTGGGCCACCCAGGCACCCCTAGAAGAGATTTGCAGAGCGGCTACATGGACATCCCCATCTCCGTTCATCAGACACTACCGCCTGGATTCCTATGCCTCCACAAGTGCAGCTTTTGGCAGACGGGTTCTTCAGCGAGTGGTGCCTACTTCGGAGTGAGACACCAGACGAGGACCCTCCTGAGTACATGAAGGCTTTGATATGTCCCATCCTGGGCTCTTGCAGCATGGAGAATGGGCGTTGGTAAATTTACCTGAGAACGCCCTTTCTATCTATGCTGCTAGAGAGCCCAGCCCCTCCCTTGTTGCGTCCGGATTGTGGTAAGGTCTGTTTGGTTCCTGTTTCTGTTTGGCTTTCAGAGACACTCACTAATGTCTGTCAAGTATCTTCGCCAAAGCTGGGGGGTTTCTCCCACAGGCTACTACTTTTATACTAGATGGACTCAGCTTGATGATGTCATCAGGAGGAGTCATACCTATGACTATGACACAAATATGACAAAAATATGACTATGACACAAATGGAGATTGTGTGGAAAGAGTTCATAGTTTTAAATTTCTGGGAACTCATATTTCCGAGTCTTACTTGGTCGGTCCACAATATGGCCACTGCAAAGAAGGCCCAACAACACCTGCACTTTCTGAGGCTGCTGAAAAAGAGTGGTCTGGGTGCCGGTTCCGCCCTCCTCATTGATGGACTGGGGACCGCGACTGTGCATGGCCTCAGTTCGTGCTCTTTCATCGGAGAGCCCCAATCTGCCGGATTAGGGCTGAAGCTGCCTCGAAGGGGCGGCAGAGTAAGGGCCGCAAGCCAGGTTGAGGAGAGCCGCATCTCTCCTCCCTGGGCTTGGCAATTTTTCCCCCCGAAGATGACCAAGCGGTGGTCCAAAATGGCCACCCTGAAGAGGAGGACCTAGCTGGACTAAGCTTTGTGCAGGAGGGAAGAAAAAGGTAGACAACATAAGAACCTGGACAATTTGGCGCAACAAGTAATCTAAAAGGTACCCCGGGATTGATGTTGAAAGAATTTTTTTTGAAAGAAAGAAAGTGGTGGAATTAGAAATAGAAGGAAAAAAGTGAAAATACCTTTTACAGCTGAGTGGGGCTTCGAACCGGAATAGGAAGAAGCCGGAACAAAATCATCTAATAAATTGCATTAAAATACACTGGAAATAAACGGATATAATCTAAAGCTGGATTTAAGAACATTAAAAAGGAGGGGGAAATATTCAATTGGAGATTTGACTGGTTTGGAACATCGAGGCTTGGAAAGCCCTGAACAATAAAATTGGGGGGGGGGAACTGAGGACATTGTATAACGGAGGGTGTCATCTCGTGGACAAAACTTTAAGTTGAAAAAGAGAAGTTCCTATCTTTCTACTAACCTGATTTGATATTCTGAAAAGGAAATATTGAAATAACATAAAACTACCCCAGAAAGTGAAAATTGAACCATAATAAAAGAAAAGACATGGAATGCCAAATTGATTGGTGATTTTGCTATAAACCCAGTTTTGGAATAATTGTGAATATAGAAAATCCCAAGAAGAAAAAAGAAAAAGAAAACCTGATTTGTGGACTTTAATGACTATAAAACATAAGAGTGTGCAACGATGGTATCTTTGTAGGACTTAAAAATGGAACTTAAAAACTTTAAAGAACTACTACATGCGAGAGGTGAATCACTTGTCTCTGAGCTAAGAGATCTGGAAATGGCGATTGAAGGCTATGAAAAAGAAACCTCAGAGAAGGAGGAGTTAGTTCAAGAAGAAGCCATCTTAAACAGACAATCAACACCAAGAATTTCACGAAGAAGAGGAAAAAGAAGGAGGGCTAAAAATGGGAGATTTAAGAAAGTAACTAAAACAGGGAATACTTGTAAAAATGGGGAAGACAGAAAGAAACAGCAGAAAAGTAAAAGGGGGAAGAAAAACATATATATATAGAGACAGATAATTCAGAGGAAGAAAAGAATTGGGAGAATAAAAGGGAAGGGAGGTATTGAGGAACAAGAACAGAAAAGAAAGAAATATGGGGACTGTGGAATAAAAGAGAATTTTTTTTGCCTAGAATACATAGTGATACTGGTTAATGAATTTTAAGAAAGGGGATTCCGCAAGGGTATGAGAAGTAGTAATAAGATATTTTGTGATTATAAATTATAGAATATAGGCCTTAGAGAGAAAGGAGGGGCACTGATATTTTCTTAGAAGATGAATGTATGTATTGTTTTGTTTTGTTCTTTTTATTGTCAAAAGAAAAGTTAATGTTTAGTATATATTGAAACGATTGAAATGAATTGTGAGGAGGTTTAAAATGGGAGTAATATCAGTGACCAGGACAGTTAAATGGATTAATTGCTTCTTCTTTTTTTCTATCTTTTTAAAAAATATTATAATTAAACCTTATGGAAGTAAAGGGAGAAAATATATTGTGGAATCTGATTTAAAAGTGCAATATAGAATAGTTTATTTTTTCCAGGAAATGATTATTATTACAATTAAGTAAAATTGACATTTAATTAGGGATTATAGATGAGGGAATGAAGATATATATAAACCACTGAGGGGACACGCGCAAAATTAGAAAGAGCTGAGGGCAATCTATGTTTTGCTTTATGATTATAAGCTTGTATTGATTTGGACTTTATAGAAAGAATATGCGATGGAATTGCCAATTTGACAGTCAAAAGAATTAAAAGAGAGTAAGTAGGAAGATATGGGAAATATTAGTGATTTAAATAAGAGAAGAGTATTCTGGAAAAGGAATTGAAACAAATGGAAATGAATTGAGAAGATGTTTAAGAATAAAAGTAATATTAATGATTAGGATTAATTTGTTTGGTTTTTTTTTTGTAAAAGTGGAGGTAAAATGAGAAAAGAACATTTTGGAAAAGGATGTGTTTAAAAGAAATGTTAATGTCTAAGAAATATATTAGAAATAAATTGAAAGGAATTGAGAAGATGCTTAGATGGAAAGTAACATCATGTAAAATTTGGAAAAGGTTATATTTAAAAGAAATATTAATACTTAAGAAAATACACATGAAATAAATTGAAATGAATTGAGAAGATGTGTAGAATGAAAATAATATTAATGATTAGAATTAACTTGTTAGTTCTTTCTCATGTAAAAGTAGAGAGGTAAAATGAGAAAAGAACATTTTGGAAAAGGAGGTGTTAAAAAGAAATGTCAAGGTTTAAGAAGTATATTTGAAATAAATTGAAACGAATTGAGAAGATATTTAGATGGAAAGAAACATTACTTAATGGATATGATAGGATGTTGAATGTTAAAAGTGAATATATAATTAGTGTCATATTTGCATCTAAAAAGAGTGACTCGGAATTATGTTGTACACTGAAAAGAGCTTTTTTTATGTTGTTTTGGAAAAATTGAATAAAACTTGTTACAAAAAAAAGTGGTCTGGGTGAGAAGTTGCTGGTTACTTTTTACTGTTCTACCATCGAGAGCATTTTGGCATACTGTGTAATGGTGTGGTATGCTGGGTGCTTTGTAGTGGATAAAAAGATGCTCCAGAGAGTTATAAACACAGTACAAAAAATCATCGGTTGCTCTCTTTCTTCTTTGGAAGAGATTGCGAAGACCAGACTCTCTAGAGCACTAAAAATCTCCACAGACCGTTCTCATCCTGGTCATTCATATTTGGAACTGTTACCATCAGGGAGACGTTATAGGTGTCTTAAGATGAGAACTAATAGACTGAGAAACAGTTTCTTTTCCAAGGCAATAATTGTCTTGAATCAAACAGTACATTTGTGATTTAGTTCTATGTATAAAGTGGCATTTTAAACTATCTAACTTAATATATGTTTTAAATAGGTTTTAGACTAGGTTTTTAATTATTATTATTATTATTACTTTAATTATTTTACTTTTTAAATACTGCATAGTATGATTGTGATGTGGTGTTTGGGGCACTGTGCTGGAGTAGCTTTCAAATTTCATTGTATTTTGAATGCAATGACAATAAAGGTATTCTATTCAATCAACCTGCAAGTTAGTTTTCAAGTTTCCCATTCACTTTCTACTTTCTCTCTTTAATTTCGATATTGTAGCAGGCACTGCCTGTTGTCAAATTGCAGGCTTTTGTTGCTATGCTGTTTTGTGTGCCAGAATATGCCTAGTTGAAGAGTGTTTCCATGGCAAATGGGACACTCTTGCCCAACTGGTTGATTCTGAAAAGAGAGGCCAGGCCCATAATGATATAAGCTAAGATAAAATCCTACCACCTGTTCTTAGAAGGAACATGGGTATTCCTCATTCAGGTTTAAGCTGTTACATCTGTATTTCTAATAGCCCATTATCCCCAAAGAGAGTTATGGATCAACCAGACATATTGCAAGTAAGACACATCACCCTTTTAGAAATTTTCTTTGCTAATCCCAGATTGTTTCTTCCTCAGAAGCCATGGTCTGTTTGGTTCTTCTTCAAATTCACTCTTCACCCCCATCTTCATCCCCAAACCATGGCTGATGATCAAAAGGGATGGAACCTTTGAATAATATCTGCAAGTTGTTTCTTCCCAGAAGCCTCCCCCCAATACTGAGCCTCCTGTTGGGACTATAAAATCTATAACCATTGTTTAGTAGAACCAAAATCTGACCACAAATCACCTCTCATGTTCATAGTAAATACCAACTGAAACAAAACATACTAAATGGAAGTCTATGGTTATAAGTTCGAACTTATACGAACCTAAGAACTCTGTTTAAAAAGTATCCTGGACCAGGAGGAAAATGGGTTTTTGGACCTATCATATGTGCTCCAAAACTGTGTTGATCTGAAACAGAGTCTGAAGGAGTTCAAACTAGCATTACAGTATGGAAATGGGAAAGGAAAAAAATCTTAAATACGCAAATTTGGCAACACATCAAAGTATTTAGGGAGGCACGCAGGCACGCAGCAGATACGCAGGTATCCATTTTCTGATGCTGGTTTGGGCTTTGGACAAAGATAGAGAGAATTGGGATATTGGGGAAGGAGACTGTTCTTTTCTTGCACTGTACCTGAAAACCTCTCCAATAAAAAGGCAATGCAAGAAGCAGAGATTATCAGCTAGGCCAGAGGTCTCCAAACTTGGCAACTTTAAGACTTATGGACTTCAACTCCCAGAATTCTCCAGCCAGTCCACAAGTCTTAAAGTTGCAAGTTTGAGGACCCCTGAGCTAGGCTGTAACAAGCTACCTACTTTAATGCTGTGCTTCAAGGACAAACAGAAGAATTAGGTTGCTGCTACATCCACTCAAGCAACTAATGCACCAATGGTCAAATCACTGCTAAAAAATAATCTCCAGTGATTATTCATACCTGTATTCTCCAAACTTAAAAAACAGTGTGTAGGACATGATATGATGTCCAGTTGGAGAAGCCTGAAAATGAAGTTTATGTTTGCTCAACACGGGGATCTCCCTTGAACAGTCGCAAGAGGCAATGTAAGTAGGGCTGGTTTTTAGAGGAATCATTTGCTTCACACAACTGACGACTGTCTCAGGCCACGGCAGACAACTGTGGGGGATTTGAAAAAGCTGTTACAGGAGTTTCATTCCCTATCTCCTGCCTACATGCTTGCTGAGAATAAGAAAAGATTTTCAGGTTTGAAGAGAAGGATGTTGGCTTGGGGGTAAAGCATTCTCAGGTTCTTGGGTTCAATCCCTGGCACCTCCTGCTAACAGTCAGGTAGCAGGCCATGAGAATGATTTGTACATAGAGAGCTATGCTGGCCACAGCAATAAAGACTGGGAAAGAGGGTGAAACTCTGAAGGCAAAGAACATAGAATTCATCATGTGGGATCTGGCAAAACACTGCCTCTTTAGTCTGCAAAGTGAGATAACATGACTATTGGCACCAGCAGGCTTGGATCATCTTTTAAGTAGCAAACAACTTTGTGACACAGATTTACAGAGATAATTTAGGCAGTATGAAGACGCCTAATGTTTTAAGGCTAGTACTGAAGAAAAGCACATATAACTTTTCTCCATCTTGGAGATAACAAAACAACTGCCTACCAAGACAGGCAGGTATTCTCTACCCCCACCCCTTCTCTCTCCCTCACACACACTAACACATACACGATGTCCCCTGGGTACCCCACTTCTCTAGTAATGTTCCAGCTGCTGTGGAGAAAGTAAAGAGTTAAGCTAGCAGAGTATTTGGCTGGACACTCAGAGAGAAAGAAGGAATAGTCTGTTCAGCCAAGTGTTTCAATTCCCCCTGTCCTCCCTGCCCCCTTCCAAAACAGCACCAAGCAAGAGACAGCTGCAGCTTATAAGGAATGTGAGGGGCCCAGCCAGGGACTCCAGGGAAGGAAACCAGGCCTTATATGGCCATGGAGGCAGAATCCAATTTTTATCAATGAGCGGGAGCATAGAGACGCCCAGGCAGAGATAACCAAAAACAGAGCTGCTCCAGGAGGTCCTAGCAGGAAAGCAAAGAGCACCTGCCACATTCTGCCCAGCCCAGCGCAGCCACCCAACGCCTGCTGCCATTAGTGGAAGGCAAGACACGGGCTGTTCCCACCCCACTTCGGCAGATATCCAGCCCATCTACTCGGGTCCCAGGGAAGATGGTGGGGGAAGGGAGAACAGCCTCCCAGGAGAAGTAACACTAGATAAGTCTGAGTAATCAAAGCACTGTCAGTCAGCTTCAGCCTTTCTCCCTACCAAACTTTACTGAAGTTGGGTAACATGTGCACAGAGGATTGCTAGGGATCAAGGGGGCGCTGCTGCTCCCAAAATCAAAGCCCAATAGCAGAATCCAGGTCCTGACAGCTCCCAATCTACTGCATCCCACAGAGCACCTCATTTTTTTTTCCTTCTAAAGTTAACCTTGCAACATTAAGTTATGGGAATTAACTCTTACACCGCTAGACTTCATTGGTGCAAAATAGCAATAGCAATAGCACACAGACTTATATACCGCTTTATAGTGCTTTACAGCCCTCTCTAAGTGGTTTACAGAGTTAGCATATTGCCCCCAACAATTTGGGTCCTCATTTTACTCACCTCGGAAGGATGGAAGGCTGAGTCAACCTTGAGCCTGGTGGGATTTGAACTGCCAAATTGTAGGCAGCTGGCTGCAGAAGTAGCTTGTAATACTGCACTCTAACCACTGCGCCACAGAGGCAAAATGCAACGAAGGAAACAGTCTGGTCCTTGCAGTTAATCTGGCAACACACAGGTCTACTGCATTGAAGCACATGCAGAGAGCAACAATGCCAGTAGCTCTTTCTCTCTCCAAAGACTGACAAGATAAGATAGAAATTGGGGATACCTTCGTTTCTCCGCTGCTGTCCGACTCAGACACCTGATACGTAAGGTCAGTTTCCTCAAAGCCCGTAGCACTCATGCGCTGATCGCTGGTTGGGTCTGACCGAGGAGGGGAGTCAGGAGAATTCAAGCATGTCTGGATCAGCGCTTTCCCCGTCTCGCTGGTGATCATTGGCTGCAGTTTCCGTGTGGCAAAAGTGTAGACGTGGCCTGTCTCACTGGCCACAAGTAGCAAAACTTGAGTGCCCGTAAGGGTGGAAAGTTCATAGGCCTAGGATAACAAAAAAAAAGAAAGAAAGAAAGAAAGGAAGATGGTGAAGGAAAGGAACAGTCAGGAACAGATTCTGAAAAATGCTACTAGTAAGAAGAGGAAGTACAACTGGATTCATCCCACAACAGGACATGAGATATCCTTTTGGGTTGATTATGGGTTACATAAGCCATGATGAGGTTTTCAAGAAGCCACAGTTAAAACAAACCATGGCTGGGAATATACATGATTTTAGCTAACATGGACATCTCTTAGCTTTCATTCCAAAATACTTAAAAAATAATACTAATTGACCAAGTTAGGATCTACTACTAGTATTCAGGTGGTTCTGGATAAATTACAGTTTTCCTACTGTATTCATGTGCTAGGTGCAGAAGTAGCTGATCTTGGATGGATGTCAGAAACCTAAGCAGAGCCAAACCTAGTTACTATGTGGATGAAAAACCATGAGGAAAATGCAGGGCTAAAGACTAGACTGGGAAGTTAAACAACAGCAATAACCTGGACGATGATAACTACAAACCACTCCTGTTTTACTGCCAGGAAAATTATATGGAAAACTCCATGTAGCTACTTAATAGTTGACCTTGACTCCAAGAAGGTTTATGTTTATTTAAAACAGCAAGCTCTCTGAAGTGAAAGAGACACATGAAACACTGAAAAAGGATAGACCTTATGGCTCAGGAAGTAGACAACTGCGTTATTCTGCAATTATGAGCAAAAAGTCACAGTAGCATCATTCACAAGCATAGTTCCTTCCATCTGCAATGCTAGGTCTATATACAGGTAGTCCTTGATTTATGATCACAATTGGGTTTGGAATTTCAGTCACACGTCAGTATGGTTATAAGTTGAACCATCACATGACTGGACTCGATTTTAAGATGATTTTTAGCCCAGTCATTAAGCAAATCACCACAGTCATTTAGCAAATGGTGATCAAGTGACCACAAGATGCTGCAACCAGTCATAAATGAAAGCTGGTTGCCAAGCACTCTAAGTACAATCACATGGCTGTGGAGGTGATGCTACAGTTATACTAAGTGCAAGTACAGGTTGTAAAGCACTTTGTCCCAGAAGTCGTGCCTTTCAATCACCCTTACACAAACAGCTGTAAGTTGAGGTCTACCTGTGTATAATGGCATAGTTCATAGGGTGTGTTAATTTTGCTTTGTTCTTCATTCATTACAGATATCATAATGCACAGGTATGCTAAGCCTGCAATGTGGCCTTTCTACAGTAGCTTCAGGCCTCCAGATCACACAGCCAATGAAGTCAACTACAAGTCTCAAAAGCTTGCAGCAACAAATGTATTGGGTTAAATAATTACAAGATTTCTTATTGGTAAAAAAGGTAAAATAGCAAGTTATATTTCAGAAAACTGCCCAATAGAATGCGCTACAGATAAAACTATCATTTTGAGGGTTTTTTTACAGAATACTGACCCAGAGAGTTGAAACCAGATTTGGTGGCTGAGAAGAAAATACTAATTAGTAACTGCATAGAAATAAAAATGGGTGGCCAGCATACCAAACCACAAATCTATCTCTGACCGTAATTTCATTTCCCAACTTGGTTCCTTCCATTTGTTCTTTTTCCCAACAAAACCTTCTCCTATGACAATAATAGAAATTCAATTGCATAACCTGGGAAAGTTATGCTTGATTATAGGAAACTTTGCTCCACTTTCTAATTCCAGGATGAACACTCAGGATAGAGATTCATTTCTGAAAATGGGAAAGTAAAAAAAATATTAAAAATAAAGTGTATGCCATATTGAAGACAAGAGTAGCAAACAGGCAATCTGATAAAAAACGTCACTTGGAGTAGGATGACATAAAATAAAGATGAAAAAGGTTCTAAGCTAAAACATGCAAGTTAAATGGGTAGCCTCCAAGTCTAAAACATTTCATTTTGGTAAAGCATGTGTAAATTCTCTCTTTCCAATTCTTCTACATGTTGTGCAATGTATCAACCACCTGGCAATGTCGTGCTCTCTCTTTATCTACCATGTTTGCTATGCCCTCATCCCTCAGGCTCCACTAACCTGTTTTGCCAATTTCTTCAAGTCTCATTCTTCTCCAAATAGTTCTTCAAAATACAAAGCTAATTGGATGTCATGCCTGTAATCTGTGCATTGGCTTCACATGGGGCGAAGAATACATGATGAGGCACCTATTACACTTGATGCTCTAGTCAAGATCCGGTGGTGAGAAAAAATGTATTCCACTACTACCAATTCTGTTTTCAGAAATACAGAATTTGAAGGAGAGGCCCAATCACTTAGCCAGACTCTGTGTGGAACGTAGTACTTGGCTTCATTCAGGGATACATAGATTGGCTTTTGTAATCAGAACTGAGGAGATTTTGCATTGTCAATTGGAGGCCAAGAGCTCCAGCATTTAAGGCCCACCTCAAGATAGTACAGTGCTAAAATTAATTCCCTGATATAAACTACTGTCTTTTCTTTCTGGACTGAAAACAACTGTCTTTGCTTTACCTTATGCTTTTACTTCTTTGAATCTCAACTGGGAATATAATTCTGTTTTAGCTTTCAAGGATAAATGCATCTACAGCTTTATCATGTTGGACAATTAACAAGCTGCTAAGGCTTTGTGGGCCAAAAAAGTTGGGGAAATAGGCATGACAGAGTTTCCAGTGCATGATGATATTCAACACAGATGCTATCATATATAGTAGGTCCATCCAGCGCAGCATTGTTATTCAGACCAACAAACACAATCTAGAAATTCCAGGACAGAGCCTTTTGGAATATAGAGGATGGATCTTCTATATACAATCAATGTGCTCTGCTAGTACACTGTACTTCCTTTTTTCCTTGGGTGGACAGAAGACAGGCTGAAGAATTACCAACTGAGTGTTAATGTTTAACGGACACTTCATTGTCAACCAGCTGGCCTGTATTTCCCAGGAATGATTAGAGGATTAGGCACATCCTGAGGGAAGCAGAATATTGCCAGGAGGCACTGCTCTTAGGCTTGATGAAGGGATTTGGAATATGAGGTGGGTGGCCATGAATGTTTATTCATCAGGCTATGTTTGCAAAAGTGCTTTTGACATGGCAGCTGATGTAAGACACAAGTTCAGGATGGGGGGAGGTGGGAAGGACCTACTTTGGCAGTAGTACCTATGAAAAAGATCTGGGTGTCCTTGTCATCCAAAATAAAAAACATGAACTAGAAATGTAAGGTGCCTGTTAAAAAGACAAATGCTGTCTTGGAATCACTTAAGAAAAACATGAAATCCAGATCAAAGGAAATATTTTTTTTCTTTTCTAGTTTGTAATGGTCAGACTCTATTTCACTATGACATCTTGATCTGGGCATCACTTTTCAAAAAAGACCATGACAGATACAAACAAGCTGAAAGAAGGATTACCAAGATGGTGAAATATTTGGAATTCAAACTCTGTGAAGAACAGTTAAAGGATAGGGATATGTTTAGCTTACAGAAAAGACAATTAAGGGGAGATATGACCACAGACTTCAAATATATGAAAGGCTGACAAGTGAGTGGATTTACATCTATTGCTCCAGAGCAGGGGCCTCCAACCTTGGCAACTTTAAGACTTGTGGACTTCAACTCCCAGAATTCCTGAGCTAATGTGACTGGAGGAGGAATTCTGGGAGTTGAAGTCCACAAGTCTTAAACTTGCCAAGTTTGAAGACCCTTGATCTAAAACTATCTAAGAAAAAAGAATTTGACACCTTTTGGGATAGTTTATTGCAATCTCAAACAATATGCACCATTTAAGAACAATCAAGAAATTCTTCTTAAAGTTCAATGGAAGACTCTTAGTTGTTTGAATCAAGTCCCACCATTCTTTTAAGCCAAACAAAATAGATTTCCTTCATCATCTATTTGACAATCCTTCAAATATTTGAAGTCAGCAACCCTACCAGGCCTTCCTTGCATCTTTTTCAAACTAAACACACTCCAACTTTGTCAATTCTCATGACAAATATTAGAGGAACAAAGAGAGAGCAACACATGGTCAATATTAAACCAATGACTAATATTATCAACACTGATGGCAACATCCCATGGGGCTTTCTCTAATGTACCCAGAGATGCACAGATTGCAAAGAGGGATCTTCCTTGTGGTAATCATGGGCACTTCCCCTTAGCTACAATGCATCCCCTATTTTCTTGAAGTGCACCAGATGCAACAAACAAGCTATATAGTAGAAATAAATATAAGCTGTTGCACAATGCTCTTATCTAATAAGCCTCAGGCTTGTTTATTGGCCCATTCACTACCTGTCTAAGACAATAATGTACAAACCAAAGCATTATGGAGTTTTCCCAGTTTTCCAAACTGGTCTATCAGGCTCATGAAACAAAAAAAAAGTTATGATATTTATGTAGTTACTTACCAGGCACATCTAAATTATATTAAAGTACCAGTAACCAAAATATATTTATAATCCCCAAGGCATGTCACAACTTTTGACCACCCCTAATGTTTGGAAATTGAAAGTTGATGTGCTCCAAAAAACAGGATATACTAAAGCATGAAAACTGGTAATTCAGATTCCACTTTCAAACCCAAGATTTGTACTCCAAAACATGAGATTGTGCTAAGATGACATAGTGAGATGCTTTCCAAGCTATCAATGTACCTACTTCCATTAAATATTTATAGGACAGAACACAAGATATGGATGTGATGTAGAAATACAATCCTTGAAACTTAGGTTGAAATCTGCAGGACGTAAAATGAGAGAAAAAAACCATACAAATTTCACTTAAAGAATGATGAGAAGGCAGGAAATGAATCTTCAGATCACAATCTTCAATGAGATATGCCTTATCTTTGCTCCTTTTCTTTATCTAGCTGACTCCCTTTAAGTAAAAACAACAACTTCCTGATCCAAGTTGCCTGACATAAAAAAAATAAAAGGATGCAAACACACAAGCATAAATACAAAGATAAGATAAGATAGCAGCTGTGATCCAAAAGTAACATAGTGGGAATTACATCCTCTTACTCTAAAAATCCATAATAGTATATTGAAGGATTGCTCCGAACAACCAGAATGTGGTCCTGGAGTACAACATAGAAGGGAGAAATTGACAGAATTTAGGGGAAGGGGTACCTTGCTCAAGCAGCACTACTCTACCCAAGGTCAGTCAGTTTCAGATGATGCCAAAAACATTATCGACACTAAGGAAGCTACTATTATTCACTATACATATATATCTACATTGAGCAAGAACGTAATTGCATGGGCACACAAAAGCACTAGTCTCTGGCTTTTTGTTGATACTACAACTACTTTGAAATATAAACAGTGATTTTGGCACACCTCTGAAGGTAACTTGTGAATTTTCCATCAGAAAGACCCCAAAATGAACCATTCTATCCTTAGAAGAGCTGTTTTCTGAACGCCTGTAAAGTGGTCTTACCCTAGAATAAGTTATTCCAAATATTCAAGAAGTGATCCAGAATAATCCAACTATTTCTAGAATACTTACAATGTGCATTTTGGGCTTAGACCATTTTCCTAACACTTGGGAGTGGCCTGCTCAAGGTCAAAAGATATCATGATAAAATCTTTTCCACACTCATAGTTTTAGAAATTTCTGAAGTTCTGAAAAATAGATGCACATCAACAAATTTATTGAGAGGGGGGGAGGAGGGGGTGGGGGGGAGAGATTGATTTTTTTTTTAATTACATTTATATGCCGCCCTTCTCCGAAGACTCAGGGCAGCTTACAATTTTTTTGGAGCACAACCCGATGCGCTCAGCAATAGCCTTCATTCCATTGTATATGCCTGCTTATTACTAAGCGGCATTTTTACAAGGTCAGCTAATTGCCCCCAACAATCTTGGGTCCTCAATTTACCTACCCCGAGAGGATGGAAGGCTGAGTCAACCTTGAGCCTGGTGGGATTCGAGCCTACAGTAGTTGTAGACAGCTGGATCTTAAGAGCAGGCAATTAACAGCCTGAGCCACCAAAGCTCCCAGCACTGCTTTGCTATTCAAAAATGCACTCACTCTTTTGTTGCATTGCCACTCCATCAGTGTTTTATGTAATTAATATCAATGTCCCAGCAATTCTGGGACAGCCTTGGGTGTTTAACAGCCTTGGTGGTGCAGGCTGTTAAACACCTAGCACTTAGCTCCAGCTGCCTGCAATTAGTGCAGGCTCAAATCCCACCAGGCTCAAGGTTGACTCAGTCTTCCATCCTCTCGGGGTAGGTAAATTGAGGACCCAAGATTGTTGGGGGCAATAAGCTGGCTTTGCAAAAATGCCGCTTGGGGGCAAAAAGCCCTAGTAAGAAGCAGGCATATACAATAGAATGAAGGCTATTGCTGAGCGCATTGGGTTGTGCTCCAAAGATTGTAAGCCACCCTGAGTCTCCGGAGAAGGGCGGCATATAAATGTGAATAAAAAACAATAAAAACATTCTAAAATTACATACCATGGTTAAATTTCAGACTTATTTTCAATCCACTTTTCTCATAATTTTGAATGTTGTTTCCCCTGCAACCATACTAATATCCCACCCATGTATTTGTCCTCTGCAGATTTGATAAGCAAAGCATTAATGCCCATGTCAGGTATTGTTTTTAAATTATCTTTGGATATGCAAACTAGATATGCCAGTCAGCCTATTCAACAAGAATCAGTTTGGTCTAATGGTTAAGGCACCAGGCTAGAAAACAGGACTGTGAGTTCTAGTTCTGCCTTAGCCATTCAAGCCAGCTGAGTGACCTTGAGCCAGTCACCTCTTTCAGCCCAATTCATTTCAAATGAGTTATTTGTAAAAATAATGGCAGGAAATAAATAAATACATACATACATACATACATACATACATACATACATACATACATAATGGGTGTTGGTATAATTACCTGAGAACGCCTTTCTATCTACGCTGCAAGGGAGTCCAGGATGGGTTAGACTCCTCCCTGTGATGTCATAGAGCTGAGTCTGCCACTATATATAAAGCCAGCCCCTAGCTGGCTCCCCAGCTTTAGGCGAAGATATTTAACAGATGTAGAATGTCTCGGGAAGCAAAAAAACAATTAGAAACAACCCCCTCCCTGACCAGAATCACACATAACAAGGGTGGGGCTGGACTCTCTTGTAGCGTAGATAGAAAGGGTGTTCTCAGGTAATTATACCAATGGCCATTCTCATCCATGCTGCACCGAGAGTCCAGGATGGGACATACCAAAGCCTGCATGTCCATGGGAGGGTCATCGCCTGGTCTGCTTATTCAGATTGCAGAAGAACCCTCTGTAACACCCACCTGCCAAACGCTGAATCCACTGAAGCAAATGAATCCAGATGATAGTGTCGTATGAAGGGTGACGGAGACGGCCAGGTAGCCGCCCTACACATCTCTTCGAGAGATGCCTGAGTGGACAAAGCGGCAGATGTTGCTGCGCTTCTGGTGGAGTGAACCATTAGGTTCTTGGGCACTGGAAGAGACAAGGTCTGATAGGCATTGGAAATACATGCCCTGATCCATCTACTTAGGGTAGGAGAAGAAGCCTTGCACCCCAAGGAGTTTGGAGAGAAGGACACGAACATAGCCTCAGTTTTTTGAAACGCAGCAGTATGTTTGTGTAGGACTCTCCTTACATCCAACGTATGCCACTTGTGCTCCAACTCGTGGTGTGGCTGAGGGCAGAAATTGGCAACATAACATCTTGAGCCCGATGGAACCAGGTATTGATTTTCAGGACAAAGGTAGGACCACCCTGTTCTCATGAAAAATGCAGAGATCCTGTCTGACTGAAAGCTGCCAGTTCTGACACTCTCCAGGCTGACGTAATGGCCACTAGAAAAACCATCTTAAGGGTCATGAATTGGAGTGACACCGATCTGAGGGGTTCAAACGGAATCCCCGTAAGGACTGGAACACCTTAGGGAGCTCCCACATGGGGTACCTATGAACCACCAGGGGATGGAGATTGGAGTCCCCCTTTAAAAACCTACAAACTGATGGATGATGGGCAGGGAAGAGAAGTTTTCCCAGTGTAGAACTGATGACAGGGCTGCCATCTGGCGGCAAAGGGTGTTGGGTGAAAGCCCTTTATCTAACCCATCCTGAAGGAATAGTAACATGTCAGCTACAGATGCTGAGGTGGGAACACGGTTTTCCTTCAAACACCAATTGCAGAAAACCTTCCAGGTGGCATCGTAAATGAGAATCGTAGGTTTAAGGGCAGCCTGAATGATTTGAATTACCCTACCTGGAAGGTTAAGAGTCCCTCAGATGTTGCAACTCAAGCGCCACATGGTCAAGCAGAAGCACTGAGGGTCCGGATGTATCAAGGCTCCCTGATGGAGGGAGATCCTGTGGGCTGGGATCCTCCATGGCTGGGCTACAGACAAGTTCACCAGATCAGCAAACCAGGGTCCCCTGGGCCAATGAGGTGCCAGGAGAATCAGCTCTGCCTTTTCCTCCAACATCTTCCGAATGACCACCGGAATGATAGGAAGAGGGGGAAAGGCATACGGGAGACCTAGGGGCCATCTGCTCCCAAGCGCATTGGTCCCCTCCGCTCCCTGAGAGGGAAATCTGGTGAAATATCTGCTCACCTGAGCATTCAGGGGAGTGGTGAAAAGGTCTACTGTGCGAGTTCCGAATGTGAGGGAAAGATCACTGAACAGGGAAGGGTGGAGACTCCACTCGGAGTGGTCGACCTTGCTCCGACTCAGCCAGTCAACCTGGGTGTTGTCGACTCCTAAGATGTGGTCCACCTGATGGACAAAAGGTGCCTCTCTGCCCACCGCCCCAGGTGTTCGGCTTCCCTGACCTGGTCCCCTTGTCAATTGACAGGTGCCTTTGCGGCCACATTGTCCGTCATCACCAACACGTGGGAACCTGCCATCCTGGTCTGGAAATATTTTAGTACCAGGAAGATGGCTCTGAGCTCCAGCCAGTTTATGGGACAGAGACCAACTCCCTTAGGCTATCTCACCAGCCAGAAGGGCCCCTTAGCCCTGGAGACTGGCATCCGTGGTGAGCAAAATTCTTTCTGATTCCTTGAACGGATGACCCCTCCAGATTGCCAGGGATTGCCACCACCTGAAAGAGCAAAGAATCTGTGGTGGGACCTGCACCCTGGAGGAAGTGTGACTGGTACCTGTTCGTTGATATGGTAGCAGGAACCATTGAAGAGTCTGAGAATGGAGCTGTGCCCATGGGATGATTCCAATGCAGGAAATCATTTTCCCGAGAAGTTTGGACAGATGCGACAAGGGGACTGTGTACTGCCCTCAAATCTGAAGGATGATCTCGTTGAAGCTTTCCCCACAATCCGGGGAGAGAAATACCTCACAGAGGGACATATCGATGATCATGCCCAAATGAAGTAGCCTGGTCGTGGGAGAGAGATGCTTTTCTTGAAGTTGATAGAAAACCCATGGTCCTGTAGGCGCTGCAATGTAGTGTGGATGTCTCACTGTGCGGAGTGGAGCAACATCGACTGGATCAAGATGTCGTCCAGGTAACATTGGATCCTCACTGGAACTGCCCAAAGCGAAGCCACCAATGCCACCAGCACTTTGGTAAAGACTCTGGGGCCCGACGAGAGCCCGAAAGGAAGGGCTCGGTACTGGAAATGCTCATTCTGGTAACAAAAATGAAGAAACTGGCAGTGATGGTGTCAGATGGGAATATGGAGGTAATCCTCCATGAGGTCTATGGAAGAGAGGAGGTCGCCCTCCTGAACGCTCTCTAGGATGGAATGCAAGGTCTGCATCTTAAAATGCTTGTATGGGATGAACCTGTTCAAAAACTTGTGGTTGAGAATGGCTTGCCACCCCCCACCGATGCCTTTGGGATCATGAAGAGCTGAGAGTAGAAACCTAGCCCTCATTAATCCGCTGGAACTGGTTGTATGGCCCTTATGTCACGTGACGTTGGATGCTGATTCCACAAGGGCCTGTTTTGAACTATCCCAAGAAATGGGACAGCACGCAAAAAAAACTTGGGGGTGGCGAGAGGAAGTCCAGGCAAAGACCCGACCTCACTGTCCTGAGCACCCAGGCGTCCGATGTTGACTCTTCCCATCTGGAGGCAAAGAAGGCCAAATGACTTCTGATGGGTGGGGAGAATTAACATTCACTTGGAATGTTGGAAGGAACGACCTCCTCCTCCTTGAAAGGGCTGTTTACCCATATTCTGTTGTTGTCTGCCCGTCACCTCTGGTCATTGCTCCTGGCGCTGAGGGAACACCCTCTGGTTTCGGGAGAAGCGAGTGTTGGACTCGGCCTGGAAGGAGGAGGGACAGAAATACAGAATTGGGTGATAATCTGCCCTCTTTCCTGTTGAAGAAAGGACCTTTCTCTTGTCCTTGGTTTCTACCAGGTATGGGTTCAGGGCTTCTCCGAAGAGCTTTTCTCCAGCGCATGGAGCCGATGCCAACTTCCACTTTGGTGGGAGTCAGATTGCCAGTTTCACAGCCACAGGAGCTGCTGAGCTGCCACCGAGGAAGCCATGGCCCTTGAGGCAAACTTGGCTGAATTTAGAGTAGCGTCCGCTGTAAATTCAGCAGCTGCAATGATCTTGTTCAGATCCTGATGTGATCTGAAGTCAGTGGGTGGTAAGCAATCTTGCAGTTGATGCAACCAGCAGAGCGAAGCCCTTATAAAAAAGGACACCGCTGTCGAGGCCCGGACCACCAAGCCACAGCCTGGTGGTTGCGCTTGAGTGTTTGTTCAGACCTCTTGTCCTCGGCCTTGAGCATGTCCTCTGGCTCAGTGGGGGTGCCAGAGGAGGAAAATGAGACCATGACTGGAGCATCAACAGAAGGCACTACAAGGGCATTGGCCAAAGAAGGACCCACGTTATAAAAACGCCTGTTGTGAGACGAAGGCCAAGCCCAACAACAGGCACAATGCTCTTTAACCAGGTCCAGGAACAACAAAGGAGATGAGAGGACCTCTGTATGGACCACTGGCTTGGAGAAGAGGGGGTCACTGTGGCAAGACGAATCCCCTCGGGGTTCCGGGGCCACCTCCTCAGGCGTCAATTGAGCAGTGACCAATGCTTTGTGCAGGAGTGGTTTAAATAAAGCAGGCTTAAAAACCGCCACTGAGGGGGAGTTTGTTCTCTGACAAATTAGGGTCCCTGATCTCTCCCTCTTCTTCCTCGGACCCTAAGGAGCGACTCCACTCCAAGGGGTTGGTGTAATCTCTCTCATCATAATCTCCCCAGTCAGACTGGGTGGAAGGGCCGCCAACCTCCTGATGTCTGGGATACCCCCTATGTTGATGAGGGGCCCCCTTGGGAGTAAGTAGGAAATAAGGCCTGACCTCCCCCAAAGGATGAAGGAGCTGCTGGAAACCTTCTGCTAGACCCTGCCCAATGGCCACAGAGACCATATCTCTAATATTACTAGGCCCGCTGCCACTGGGGGGGTTCAGCTGGGCATAGGCCCACAGCAGTAGGTGTAAAGGTAGCCTCAGGCCTAGGCCTATGGCCACACTGGATGATCTGACCTGGAGGGGGACCCCAAGGAGCCTGCTTAAAGTTGGGCCCAGATCTGCTCAAATCCTGGGGACAAAACTCTTCCTCTACTCTTTCAGGGGACCAGGCTTGGAGATGACTGGAGGTGCTGGCTTCAGCCTCGCTCTCCCTGAAAACAACCCCTGGGCAAACCTGCACTTCCCCTAGTTGGAAAGCCTGTTGTAAACGCCCTCTCATCTGCTCCAGAGTTTTTGCAATCTGCCTTTCCAGAGCAGCATGCCTTCTCTTCTTGGCCCAGAGTTTAGCCTTAGAAGTTTTCTTCGGTGCCAGCGCCTTGGCCCTGATCTTTGCTGCAGCCTCTCTCTGCACTGAATGGTCTTGTTGCCTCTTCTTCTTTCTCTTTTGGGCCTGTGGGCCATGATCTTCCAGGCCTGAGAGTTCTGCTTGGGCCCTGTCTCCTTCCATGTTGGAAATAGGAAGGACACAAGAGGTGCTGTGAGCAACCCTTGTATATGTGCCTCCTATTGCTGGGGCCAGGCACTCTGGAACAATCGAAAAAACCCTTTTAGAATGGTTGTTCCTGTAGTTGGGCCAATTAAAAATGGCCACCCTCCATGTACGTTATGGCCAATGGCATCCAAAATGGCCGCTCGCACATGTGCTGGGTCCCAGGGGAATGGTCACGGAGCCTCGATCGCTCTTTAGGCTTCTTCAAGCCTCGAGCGAAGAAAACAAGCCAATTAAACAGCCACGTTGGCCCAAACAGCTGACAGGAGCTGAAAATCATTGCTGCGGCTTGCTGAGGAACAGCAGCCCGATCTCACTGGGGAAGGCTGCATGGGAGGATTCTGAGTGCTCTCCTTACCCTCAGCCTCTCGAAGGCAGCGCCGAGTCCTCAACGCTGCAGGAAAGCAGATCCCTGCTCTCCTTGTGGCACAGCTCCACTGGAGCCCCAGGAGCTGTACAAAAAGGAGTTCTTTTTCCTCTTTCCTAGCTATCTTCTGCTGTGGATTACTTTAACTGCTTCCAATACACTAGCTCAACTAGACAAGGAGCTGAGTCAAAGCTGGGGAGCCAGCTAGGGGCTGGCTTTTTATATAGTGGCAGACTCAGCTCTATTATGTCACAGGGAGGAGTCTAACCCATCATGGACTATCGGCGCAGCATGGATGAGAACTTGTTGATCAGAATGTGACAGGCTACTTTGTCAAATGCTTTGCTAAAACCAAAATGTATTAGATCCATAATATGCCCAGAATCTAAAGAAGTTGCCCAATGGAAAGATAAAGTAATAACTACTCTAGCAAGACTTGTTCTTTATACATTTTCATGCTAGATTTTGCCATTTGTGGCCATACTTTCACACATTAGTAAAGGTAGTTCAGACTTATTATATATGTATACACATGGTCATCCACAACCTCTTTCAAAAGGTATATTTATTTTAAAGAAGGGGAGACAGTACCAGCTCTCATTCAGATTATCTGCAAGATTATATTCAGATTTTGTCAGATCCCAAACCAAGAATAATATGTAGTAATTTTTCCAAGTAGAGTTCTTCATTGTTTCATATCTATGGGCAAAATCTTGCCAGACTAAAGACTCTACTATCTGCATCTACAATATACTCTGGGAACTATTAAGGTGGGGCTGTCTTCACCCTCTTTTTCTCATACATACTATCTGGACTGCGTTGCCTCTTATTCCTTTGGAATGCTCAACCCTCCATCCTTTCTCATTACACTCCACCACAGATTTTTGGCAATTTTTTGCACCAAAACGAATTCTGGGCTGGAAAACTGTGACAGCCCTTTCTCTTCACCAAATTGGAGTCCTCTAAATGCATTGCAATTGTACCGTATTCCAATCACCAAGTGAACAGGGAATTCTGGGAACTGTAATTCAAACACATTCCAAGGTTATCACTGCCTCTAATCCTCCATACAATTCTTCTCCTTAAAACTGTGCAAGACTGGTTCTAACTACACAGAAGTGAGACGTGTTATTTTGTACTCAGAAAGACTTTTATTATTCCAGTTAATCCAACTTCCAAATACCAAACTAAATCTTAAGTTTAAACTTTTTCCCCAGCCATTTGATTCTCTCTTTCTATCTATTTTGTCCTGATTTTCTTGCAGCTAGCAGCAATCTTCTAAACTTCATTACTTTCCAGGTCAATGAATCAAATAAAACAACACACCAAGGATCAATATAGCACAGCATAGCACCTATGAGCATTCTAATGTCCCGATACCTTTAAACAGCTGCTTCCTATATCAACTATTGCAATTTTAGGTTCACAACAAAGCCTGGGAAAGTGTCTGCTTTAATAAATAGCAGACAATAACATTTTTTTCCTAAGACTGGACAACCATTTGCACAGTATGGAATAAGATTTCTGCCCTTGGCAGGAGGTTGGACTAGACCACCTCCAAGATCCCTTCCAGTCCTATGGTTCTATTATTTGCACAGTATGAATGCCTTTAATATATGTGGCAAAGTCTCACAGCCTTGTCAATTATTGCAAAGTTTTAGTATTTTTATGTAAGGTTTCACAAGGTTTTCACATTATTAGATAGCATATCAAGACTGTGAATGCCAAAGTTTCATGAAATTGACAAGATTCTGACTTTTATAAATACAGGAAGTCCTCGACTTACAACAGTTCATTTAGTGACCATTGAAAGTTACAATGGCACTGAGAAAAGTGACTTCTGACTGGTTTTTCCCACTTTCAACTGTTACAACATCCCCATAGTCACCTGCTCAACATATATAAGTCTAAATGTTATGCTTCTGCTATTCAGACACTTGGCAACTGACTCACATTTATGACAGTCGCAGTGTCCCAGGGTCATGTGATCCCTTTTGCGACCTTCTGACAAGCAAAGTCAATGGGGGAAGCCGGATTCACTTAACAACGATGTTGCTAACTTAACAATTGCAGTGATTCACTTAACAAATGTGAATCCAACTACTCCTCCTATTCTTCTGCTTAGGTCATGCACATTCAATACAAAGAGCTGCACTCTCCAGCACCACCATCAACAAAGATAACAAGCATCAAGCCCCATCCAACAATGACCTTCTCTGAGCTTTGCTCTCATCCAAATCATTTACTGTAAATCTTTTGTCCTAAGACCAAAGCAACTGGCAGGAGGAACACAGAAACAGACTACAACTGACAGCTCGCACAGACCATCATTCAATAAAAGGAAGCAGACAAGGTCAGAGAGTAGGAAAGCAATACATCTAGTGGTTACTTGGTATATCTTCCTGTTCAGAAAAATTCACCTGTCACTGCACAAGCCTGTACTGAATGACTTACATGCAGCCTTGCTGGGAGAACACTATAAAGAACCCACTACTCCAGCAGTTCTCTTCCAACAGAGCCAACGGTGTTCTAAGTACCATTTCACCACAAAAACTAAGAAAACTTGATTTAACCCTCATGACTACAAACAGCATTATCCCAAGAAATATATGAAGTATGCAGGAAGTTAACAACTTCTAGTGAATTAAAGAACCGCAGGGTATGTCCACAGTTATGCTCCCAAAATGTGTGGGGTGCGATTTTGGTCTACTTAGGGGAAGGAATGAGTTTTTAAGCCTTGCAGAGCTTTAAGACACCCATTTTATTCCACACCCCTGAAAAAGGTGCCACATATTGCAAAACGGATACTAGAGAATGGATTTGTTATACTTCTGTTTTAAACACTCACCAGGAGCCATGAGCAACATGCAGGTGAGCTGACGACATGACATGCACAGACGAGTGAGCGGATTGCCACAGTCATGATGGGGCACTTCTGTAACCACCACAGAAACAAAGCGGAATGACAGAGAAAGGAAACCCCCTCCTCTAGCTGATCAGAAAAAGGTAACCAACTGGAGGAACAGAAATGGGATTGTCCACTCTTCCTTTGCTGGTTTCCAACAAACTAGTAAAAAGTTTGGTACAGTTTGTTATGTATATGTACACAACATAGTTGGGTTGACAATATATAAACCACAAATATATATGTTTGTAGCTTTAAGAAAAAATACTGTAATGTATTATACTATGTTCTGGTTGGTTGGTTATGCTGCAGGCTGCCAGAAGAGGGAGCTATAGATCATGGTTTAATCTCTCTTTCTCACTGATCTCTCTTGATACTGATACTGACTGATCACAGACCGATACTGATTAACCCTGTTTACTTTGATATTCTGTTGATATCGATGGTTATCTGTTGTATTATGGTTTGATATTTGTCTGCTGTAAAAAACGTGAAACCAGTAAGAAGACTTTATAACTGGATATTTCTGGACTGTTAAAAACGTGTATGACATGGACTGTTTATTGGACTGTGCTATTTCTTTAAGTAAACATTAACACAACTTGATTTAACTCTGTGTGGCTGTATATTTATTCATAACTGTTCTCATATACGTTTCCTGACACAGTTGTCAAACAAAGTTGATTATCAAATGTTTAGCAATAGTGATAGCGCTTAGACTTATATATCATTTCACAGTGCTTAATAGCCCTGTCTAAGCTGTTTATCGAGTCAGCCTATTGTCCCAAACAATTTGGGTCCTCATTTTACTGATCTCAGAAGGATGGAAGGTTGAGTCAACCTTGAGCCAGTGAGACTCGAACTGCCAAACTGCTGGCAACTGGCAGTCAGCAGAAGTAGCCTACAATACTGCAAACTAACTACTGCACCACCACAGTTCATTTACTTCAAAGTTCTCTGCCCACATTTCTCATCAAACCACCTAAGGCTGAATGAAACGCAAAACAGTCTGCCACAGTCAGACCAAAATAAAGTGGGTGAGAATATGTCAGTGCAAAAGCAAGTGTGTTTTTGTGTAAAGAATGGGACAAATGCAACTGACCATCATTATATTATAATTCAACCCTGCATATGCAGAACATTTTGTCTCTAGCCAAAGCATTCAGGTCATTTCAAGAACATAAAGCAGGCAGCTTCTACTATCAATGAATAAAATGGAAAAAGGAAAGCAAAAGAGCAGTCAAAAGTCGAGCTTTCGGACATGTGCCCTGGCTCAAGTTCATGAAGATGTGCCTAGCCAGAATTTTTGCAAAACTTTATTCAACCCACACACAACAAAGATGAAAGTACTCAAAACTAAGCAAGAGATGCTCAGCTATGCAAATAGCCAAAAGCCAATACTTATTGCCAATGCTTTTGTAAACAGGTTTAGTAGCCAAAGCATTGGATTGGATACATTAAGGACCCTGAGCTACAGAAAATTAATTGTTAGTTCAAGATACTTTGAGAACTTGCCAGCATTATTTCATGAGGGTGAGTTCTTAAAAATACACATCTGCTATCCACTTGGAGAATGCTAAAGCCTAGCTTTCAAGCACTGCTGCAGACAATTCCAGCTCACAGTAACTCATAGCAAGTAGTCACAAAGGAAAAAGAAGCAAAGGGAGCTAAGCCCAGAATGGAATGCTTAAAGTAGAAGGAACTGGTAAAACTAAGTCCACAAGAAATATCAAAATATAGCCATATTTAAAAAAGACCAAAGGGCATGTGTGTATACTCACAGGTTGAAATCAATGCAACGATGTTACCATGTTTTCTAGAGCAATGAAACTAACAATCCTGGACACCATGGCCTTTTAACCAAGGTGCTCTAAAGTTTGCATTTTGCAGCCTGTTGCAGTCATATGTCTGACTCTATCCATTTCAAGGAACCCTTAAAATGGCATTTACTAGAGATAAAGCAACGTTGGATTCTGATACGTGACAAGTGGATGATAATAAAAATGCTTAGGCATTTTTTATCCTAAGGACAATCCAATCAACGTGTAACACAATTTGGCAGGTGCTCAAGAATCTTCCACTTCTGCCAATCCTGGCATTCTATATTAATTATTATTTATTCTACATCTTTTTACTGTGGGTGTTAAAAAGCAAAATAAAAATAAAAATAAAATGCAGACAAAATGACAAGTGACAAAAATATTATATTTTTAAGGGCTTGATTAAATTTGGCAATCGTGTCCTTTACCCGCCCCCCAAAGGTGAGCATATAGATAGTCCTCCAATTATGAACCATTCATTTAGCAATCATTCGAAGTTACACTGGCATTGAAAAAAGTATTTGTGACCTGTCCTCACACTTACGACCATTGGATCCCCACAGTCATAATAAAAGTGTCACACATTTTCAATGGTTGCAGCAATGGATGCTGTAATCTCTTTTCCTGACCTTCTTAGCTGGTTTCCAAGTTACCAGGGAAGCCAGCAGGAGGTCACAAATCATAGCCATGTGATGTCTCACTTAACAACGCTGAGCCATTTGTTCACCTGCAGCAAAAAAGATTGTAAAAATCAGCTGTGCTGAGATGGTGCCTCACTAACAACTGTTCCACTTAACAAATTTCCCAGTCCCTATTGTGGTCATTGAGGATTACCAGTAGTGGGACTAACAGTTCAGGCAGTCCTTGGCTTATGAACGTAATTGAGTTCAAAACGTCTGTTGCTAAGCAAGACAGTTAAGTGATTTTGCCCCTTTACGACCTTGTTAAGTGAATCACTGCAGTTAAGTTAGTAACATGGTTGTTAAGTGAACAGGGGTTCCCCTGTTGACTTTGCCTTTTCAGAAGGTCACAAAAGGGGATCATATGATCCTGGGACCTTGCAGTCTTTATAAATACATGCCAGTTGCCAAGCATATCCAAATTTTGATCACACAAACAAGGGTTGCTGCAACAGTTGCATGAAAAACAGTTACGCCACTTTGTTAGTGTCGCTGTAACTTCAAAGGGTCAAAAACAAATAGTTGTAAGTGGAGCACTACCTGCACCAGGAAAGCACCTTCAATCAATTGGAAGCAATCCAGAAGCAATCCAGAATCCAGAAGGCATTAAAACAAGCACTGAAATTAAAGACTAATAATGACCCTTTTTGCAGATTTTAGCATCTTACCTGAAAGAGGTCCTTTTAAAATGCTCAAGCCTTCAGATAATTACAGCTTTAGAGATGAAACCCCACACTTTGAATTGCTCTAGAAAGCAACTGGCATCTAGTGTAAAACATTCAATACAACCCTGTAATCCCCAGTTTTATGTATTGATTAGAAACCTAGATGCTGCGTTCTGTGTATGCTTCAGGGATTGCTCCACCTGGAGCACACTGCAGTAATTGAACTATGACATAACCAATGCCTTTGAGTAAGGCACAGGTATCAAAACTCAAGGCAACATGTTGCCATCATGTGATATTTCATAATGTTTTTCCCATGGAGCTGGGGTGGGTGTGGCCTGCGCATGACGCATCTGGCCTGCGAGCCACCAGTTTGACAAGCTTGGAGTAAGGCATGCAAGATATAAATGGCTCAAAATTGATCACCACCGCTATTCTAGATGCATTATACACTGCATCACTGCATCTTCTTCACAGCTGCTTGCCACCTGGAGAGCCAGAGAAAGGTGAGATCAAAAACAATTCCACAAAGCTGCTCTTTCAGATCAAATGGGTCTCCACCTTAAATACACTGAAATCCTAAAGCTGAGGAACCCCTTTTCCTTGGATTTAACGGCAACCTCTTAGCATTCATTGATCCCATTATTGAACAATGGTCAATAACTTCTAGAAAGCCAACTCCACTACTGGCAAGAAGCTGCTACCTCCCTACACCTCCTTGATAGCATCTTACACTATCCCCCAGATACTAGGTAGAGCAGGGGTCCCCAAACTTGGCAACTTTAAGACTTGTGGACTTCAACTCCCAGAATTCCTCAGCATAGCTTGCTGAGGAATTCTGGGAGTTGAAGTCCACAAGTCTTAAAGTTGCCAAGTTTGGAGACCGCTGAGGTAGAGTTTTGTACAGAGAGCTTCCCATCCAAGAACTTAACTCATCGTCATTCTTATTTAGCTAAACTATTTATAACTCTGGGTGTCAAACTGGTGGCCCATGGGCCAGATGCACCACACACAGACCATACCTGCCCCAGCTCCGTGAAGGGACAAAATGTTGCAATACGTCACGTGACTGGAAACATGACACTGCAAGTTTGACACCCGTGCACTAGAAGAACTTGGAGCTCTAGCAATATACCCAGAAAGCAGGACAGCTGAGGGGAAAAAAAGAAGCTATTCAATTTTGTCTCAATGAGAAACAGGTGCCATGATCTTCATTTCATACTATCAGCATGGGGAAAGCAAGACTGTTAAGCTGCTTCTCAAATGGAGACAAAATATGGAAGTCTACAATCACACAATGCATTTTTTTGCAACAACACCAGTCTAAATCTTACAAATTGGTCGGTGGTGTGTATGTGGGTGTGGGTGTGTGGGTGTGGGTGGGTGTTAACGCAAAGGGTGAGTGACAAATACTACCGTAGCTGCAAATAATACTCCAGGTCCCGTTTTGCAATGCTTCCTAGAATATGCTAACCGTCCTGAGAATTTCATGTGAATGGCCTGGAGTCTGCAATGTACCACATCAGAATGAATTTACCGGAGGTTCTCTACAAATGCATCTTTGTATGTTGGATGGACAAGAGATGCAGTAATTGGCCTGGACCAAAATTCACTCCATATCTGCAGCCCAGGAAGCTGTGGCATCCAACTAACACCCTAGATAAGTCTTACCCACCCATTACACCCACAGACCTGGTGAGACTCCAGGGTGAATAAAAACTACTAAATTGTTTATTTGAAAAGATCAAAGTGTAATCAAAATCAAAGCAACATTCTTTTATCATAATTAAAATATATTTTGGAAACAACCAGAATAGTAGATATGCAATAAAATGGTCAATCTATGAAACAGGATTCACTGGCCCAATTTAGATATAACGAAGTTGATAAATAAGACAAGCTTCAGATTCTTTCCTCATTGATATGCTTTAGTTCAAGAATTCCTACTGGGGGGGGGGCACCAATATGTCCAGGGGGACAAATGACAATATGTACTGACCACATCACTAGCAAATGTTGCAATGTTTGATAGGATATAAATGCAGGTAGCCTTCATTTAGTGACCAAAATTAGGAGTTGCAATTTGGTTGTTATACAAAGCTACTGCTAAATAAAACTGCCATAGTGCTTATGATCTTCAGCTTTCTTTTGCTTTATAAACCTGCAAAGGTTCTAAATGCGAGGATTAGTTACCTACAGAAAAAGTTACTTTTTCATCACTGTTGTAGCTACAAAATGTTACTAAACAACTCAGTTGTTAAATGAGAACTATCTGAAAGTAAAGGCAGTATTTTAGGGCATTCGCAAAGTCAAATAAGTATGTTTTTAATCTGTTTTATTTTCTAATACAATAAGCATCAATCAACCTAACCCACATAAACCAAAGTTCTTTGAAGTCCTCAAATGATTTTAAAGAAGGTGAAGGGGTCCAGAGACCAAAATGTTTTGACAACTGCTATCTGAATATGGAACAAGAAACTTTTGATTATCAGCAATTGCTTGAATATGGAACAGCTTTTAATATATACCTGCTCATACCTATTCACCTACAACACCCATCTTCAATGTCCTGTTCAGCCACTACTGTGATCCAGTCACAGCCAATGTTCATCTGATAGCTCTCCTCATTTCCAGCCAATCATGGCTGGCTGTGAATGGGTTCCAGCACATTAGAATGACATCAGACAGAAGGCTGGTTTAGGTTTTCAGTCTGGATCTTCCTCTGGGTAGAGAAGTTCATATGTGATGATGATACCCCATTCACAGCGTTAAACACCCTTACCCAAGCCATGTCACAATCCAGTCTTATATTTTATATAGTGACTGCTTTATTCTTCCATTTTTACCACATTTTTTGAAAAAACTATGGTACCTGTTGGTGGTCATCCTTTTTAATTGTTTTATTTTTTTAAAATTAGTTTAAGATGAACATGATCCAAATGTTAAAAAGCATTAGAATAAAAATAATACCCACTGATTTTAGGTCTTTTCAGAAAACAGAACATTTGGATCCAATTCATGATTTTAGTACTACACAGTTTTGTAAACATAACTTGCAGACAGGAATGCCCTATAAATAAAAACAGCACCATCACACAGCAGTTGACCTTCTTGTGTTCTTACAAGCAACTTTTCTCTAATAAATCTATTAATCTGTACTCAAGATAATTTTTCTTCTCCCTCCTGATTGTTGCCAGAAAAATCTGACAAAGAGGCATCCAGGTAAATTAATATTTTGTAATTAGCAACATCATCCACTACAGTCATTTTGGGAATGGGAAGCCTACCCAACAACAGTTTTGTGGGAATATCTATAAAATATTATCAAACTTATAATTCATCAAAACTAAATGCCAACCAAAATTGTCTCCGAGCAGTTAAAAATACATGAGACGAATTTTTTAACAAGTATTTCCAACAAAATTTTGGAACTGTTCGTGGTTTAAATGCCACTTAGACAGGTGTACATCAGTACATAAAATTTGCACTCTGTATTTGTGTTTACATAGTAACTATTTTTCCTTTCCTTTTTTTATATAGGAGGTAAAGGTCAAAAATGAGATTCTGTATAAGTTCACAACATTTTTCCATTAAAAAAACCCTCCCATATCTATTAGAAGGGGAATGATAGTTTCTGAAATGCAACTATTTGACCACTCTTAGAAACGTGACATTGGAATACTGGCTTGACCTTATTCTTCAACTGTATTCATTTGAAAGAAACATGTATACTGTATTTAAGAAAGAAAAAGAGCACACTAGGTTATTAGCTCTAGTTGTATCTGTGCCATATGATACATTCTGTACTACCCTTAAGGAAGTATTGGTAATTTGGGGGCTATTTTGGTCAGTGTGTCACAAGTGAAGCCAAAGTTCAATCTGACCCCCAAATACATTAGCTAAGATTTCTTATCTGCAAGTTAAAAGGTTGTTGCTTATATTCCAATAGCTAGATCACATAAATGTAAGACAAACTCTAAGACAATCAAATTATTGTAGAAAGGTATATTATGTTGTCTGTTATACAGGTCAGAGAACACATTTGTCAAAAGAAGTAAAAATGCTAGGCGTAAGACATACTTCTGGGCAATGAAGGAAGCAATGAGTATAAAAGAAATATAAAGTTGAGAGCAACAAGAATGGGTCACTTAAAGATTATGTATTATAAAATAAGACTGGTTCCAGAATGGATTCCTGCAGAGTTAATATGGACTAAATACCCCCACACACAAAAAGCCACCAGGTAGAGAGATGTTGAGGTGATTGGATCATACAGAAAGAGTGAATTGAGGGAAGAGTAAATGGAGTCAGGAAGAAAATGCAAAAAATAATGGCTTGGTTGGATTGATGATGTCTTAAAAAAGAAAGACGTTTGGAGCAAAAGGCAATGTACAAATAATACATGCTGATAATGTAGTAGAAGCAAGTAGGGTTTGCAAAGGCAAAAAGATAGAGAGGTATAACAAATGGCATAAATAAAAAATAAAGTTAGATTTCCTTTTTTAAAAATGTTTTGTCTTTAATTTCTTTGTCCATTTTGTTCTGTGCCTTGCATGTTGTGTACCCTGAAAAGGAATATTGTAGTGGCTATGTCACTGTATATTTGGACAGGGGTAAAAATATATAGCTATAATGATCCAGAATCTAATACTTGCATACTTTAGGCAGATATATTAACAATTTTTTTACTTGTTACTGTTTCCTGAGCAGGCACAATTAAATCAAGAGATGTACTTATGCATAGCAACTTAGTTGCCTCTAGAGATGGGTGGCACACAAATCTAATAAAAACCTAGGGCACACTTATAACACAAACAAAAACCAGTTTTTTTAACAAATCATCCCTCATGGAATTCTGGAAAAATGAACTCTTGAATGGCACTGAAAAATCTGTATTTTCTCCATGGTATTACTTCTTCAAGGAATGAATATCCAAAAGCTCACTACAGAAATGTTTAATTGCCAATGTGAACATGTCAGACAGATCACCCTAATGTCATTCCTTTTCTGTTGCAATCCAATGTGATTTCTATAATTTGCCATATAATTTATGGCTATATAAAAAGAATTTTTTTCTTTGAGTCACATTTAATTCCTGGTGATATCATGTACTTTTCTTGGCCAGAATACAGAAGCGACTTTCCATGGCCTTTTTCCAAGATGGCCCCAGCTTCCCAGTCTAAGTGACAGCTTGATATTTCCAGGTAGTCTCTAAGCTGAGAACTAATTTGGCTGACCCTGTTTAGCCTCGGAGCTAAGAGGAATGCCATCAACTGAGCCATCATTGCATTTGTTGGCTGTATATGACATGCCCTCTCCGTGATGACTCGCTGTCTGGATGCGGTACGGATCTGGATGGACGGAAACATGCTTCAGCTCAACCCAGCCAAGACTGAGTGGCTGTACATACCGGCATCTCGGTCCAGTCAAGATTGTCCATCGTTGACCATAGGGGGAGTGGTGTTGCCCCCTGTGGATAGGGGGCGGAACCTGGGGGTCCTCCTGGATGCACGGCTCCAGCTGGAGGAGCAGATGGGGGCCGTCGCCAGGGGGGCCTTTGCCCAGGTCCGGCTGGTTCGCCAGCTTCGCCTGTTTCTGGACCGAGATGCCCTGCGTACAGTCACTCATGCCCTTGTCACCTCGCGACTCGACTACTGCAATGCTCTCTATTTAGGACTGCCCTTGCACACCATCCGGAGGTTGCAGCTGGTACAGAATGCGGCCGCGCGGGTTGTGATGGGAGTTACCCGATTCTGCCATATTACCCCCCTCCTGCGCGACCTGCATTGGCTGCCGGTTGCGCTCCGGATGAGGTTCAAGGTTTTTGCTTTAACATTCAAAGTCCTACACGACATGGGTCCACAATATTTAAGGGAGCGCCTCCTGCCGATATCGGGGACCAACCGCCCTGTACGGGCACACAGGCAGGGGCTCCTCGGGGTCCCGTCGGCAAGTCAATGTCGGATGGCGGTCCCCCGATGGTGAGCCTACTCTGTGGCAGCCCCCGACTTATGGAATCAACTGCCTCTGGACCTCCACCTGGCCCCTGACCTCCGCATAGTTTTAACCTGGCTATTTGACCAAGTTCGGTTTCATTGGACTTTATAGTGGTTTAATTCTTTTTAATTATTTATTGTATTTGTATGTTTTAACTGTGAGTCGCCCCGAGTCTTCGGAGATGGGGTGGCATATAAGTCCAATAAAATAAAATAAATAAATAAACATGAAAAACAAAAGCCGAATGTAGATGCTCAAGCATTTTACTACCCAGCATTGCTTTTTCCTGGAAATCCCTTTAAAGTTACATTCATGTTTTCCATATGCTTTCTTCTATGGAAAGTTTGATTATGAGTCTATGGACCAGAGTTCATACTTTTCATGGAATCCAGGAACCTCTGTTGTTAAGGGTGCTCTGTTTTACATTTAAGCTGCTTAAATTTAGCAACAGCAGCAGGATTATGTGAATGGAGTAAGTTTAAAGCCAAAGAGACATTGCAACCTCTTTTCTTTACAGTTTCTTGAAAACTAAAAGCCTTGATTTTTCAAGATGGAATACAAAAAACTTAAATTATGCATAATATTTTCAAAACAAAGATCACACCCCTACAAGATTCCACTATAAGCTAGGGGGAAAAAACAGAAAATCCCTGTCCTGCCAACACACACCATTCTGCCTCAACCTTGCATTACACTGCAGCCTTTCCCCTCACCTCAAAATCTCAAATACAACCCCTGAACCAAACTAAAGCTCACCTATTTTAGAGTATGGCTGAGAATTTTACACTCTTACAGTTTATTCCATCCTGTGGCTCTTGACACCTTGATAGCAGCCATTCCATTTGACTCTATGAATAGTTTTGAGTCTTCACTACGAACAAACATTTTGAGAAATAATGCCTGCATTTTCTTTTCCTTCTTTCCTTTTTCTCTTTTAGATCATAAGCTTGCAGACAGGGTCTTAGCTAAGTCTAATCATTTTTAGTTGCTTTGGAAACTGTTTTGCTTTTAAAAATAAAGCTGCCCAAGTACGTTGGAAGGCTAAATTAATCAACAGTGTGAGATCTCCCAACTGTAGGTCATTCAGGGTAGTCCTAGAAAGGATATATTTGTCTTCCCTTCATCCTGGCAAGAAAGCATCGACTTTACAAATTTGCACACTTTCTCGAGTCAGGTTGCAGGCAACAGGTTTAGGCAAGATCATTACCCAACAGGTGCAGCTACATATGTGCACCTCCTCCATTTTTTTAAGATTGGCAACACCACAACATGGGGCTAAACTGTGTATATTGAGCAGACCAATATTGACTCAAGATAAAATAGCTGCAAATGACTTTCTGACCCAATATAAGAAACAACGTATTGTAGCCGAGTTGGTATATTACACTACTGCATGCCAGTGGTTTTCAATCTTTTTCACCTCACAGTACACAACTGATGGAACTTCTGTGTCACTAAACAAGAAGTCCCATGATGTCCCTAATTGCTGGGACTTGTGAAGAAACATGGAGGAAATCTGCCATTGGTGAAGTCACAGGAAGCAGTCTTCTGGCTGATGCAGCACACCTGTGTATCTTTTGCAGCCCACCAACGTACCACAGCACACCAGATGAAAACTGTCACACTACATGATTTGCTCATCATTTGCTAAACAATCCCAAATGGCTATCTGCATATATAGTAAGCCACAAATTATGGTTTTCAAACTAAGAACAGTAGCTGTGCTCATACAGTACTATTTTAATGAATAAGTCAATATGAAATATTTAAAACATTTGCCTGCTGATTTTTAAAATCCCCAGGCTACCCAAAATGATAAATGCAGCATTATAAAATGTTTTTATCTTACTAATTTTTTAATTTATTTCTCAAATTTATGCACCCCCCATCCCTGGATGATAGAGATAAAACAATGAAATATGCATAATTTGATAATTAAACATAAATAAATGGAATGGATGTTTTTCACTGGCTTCTAACATAAGCTAACCCAGAGTTCCCCAACCAAACAATTTTCAAATATCAAGAGAGGGAATGATATTGGGAAAATCAAGGTTAGCCTAATTCAGAGACACTATGAGTACCTCAGTGTTGGATACTGGAACTCCACCTCCATTCAGTGGGGCAATCAAAGGGTTAATAAGGTTTCTTTCCAAATTCTAAAAGGGAAGAAGCCCTGGTATGAATAGGAAGTGGCTTCATGACAACAAAAAATGTGTCTTTCACTAACCCATCAAGCTATAATATGATTTTATTTGGTTTTAATTTAATGCCGCTTGGCATTAAGTAAATTCAGCCAACTCTGGTTTAAAAATCCCTAATTAAACAATGATTTAGCTTTCACTGAAGCCAATATCAATGATAATTAAACTGAATGAAGAATCAGATTTGCAGAAGACCAAAAACTTTGGACAACCCTAGATTATACATTCTTATTTTGTCTCCAAGACACTATAAACAGTAATAGCCAAAATGTATAAATAAGGAATGCCCAGAAATACAGACTACGCACTAGACACTAGATTTTCAGAATTCATTAAAAGTGCAATTACAGCATTAAAGTGATCCAAATTCTACTGTGGGATACATGCAGAGTTGCATATGCACACATAATTTTTACGCTATTCCTGGCAAGGAGCAGGCTAAACAGTGTCTTTATCTAGCAAAATTCTGGGCCAGGCAGACTATTGTCAAAGGCTGTCAACATTCTTCAATGACTATGCTGATCTATCGAAAAAATTTATAAAATCAACCTCAGAAATGTTAGTACAGCCATTGGTAAATTATAGTCCAACACATCTGGAAGTCCCCAATTCCTTGCACTTTTGTCTACTGACTGCAAGCAATTGGGATTATAATCCAAAAACTTCCAGAAAATGCAAGATCATATTTGAAAGAGTTTTTTTGTCTGAAAGTTTTATGGGCGACCATTTGGCCAATCAAAGAATAAACTAAATATTAGTGTTATTTAGTTCCAACAATAGCTATACTTTTGACAAAAACTATTTCCTATCAAGCTGGACATAGAAACATTTAGCATATGGTTTTTTTACGTAAGTTTGTTAAAGTCTATTAGTGACATACTGGAATAAGTATTATTAAGTCTAATAGTGACATACTGGAATCCTTGTCAGATAAAGTTTGCATCGCTGTCAGTTTTAACACCACTTGAAGTCTTACAGTTCTTCCAATACACACAGCCTGACATAAGCATAAACTACAATAAGTGGAACCCACTGCAAGTTCAATTCTTGGTTGCCATCCTATGCCCTCTGATCTGGATGTAGAGTTCCTCTAACAAAACAAAACAAAGGTACAGGTCTGATCAAAGATATCTTCCACATTAACCCAGTGAGATTCTATTTGATGGTAAGTTAAAGAACCAGTGAAGGTACTGGTTTGGACACATGCTTAGCATTCATTTCCTTCCTACAGAACGATGGGTCTGCTGCATTTCCAACATGCCGGTCATTCTTCCCCTTTATACTCAGAAAGAAGCACAACCCTTAAATCTCAATGGGAACTCGGGTCTCTATAGGTGCGGGGTGCGTTGCCCAATTTTCCCGTTTTGAGCACAGAGAGAAGTGAGAAGTGAAGTCGGTTCTTGTGCAGGATAGGCCAAGTGAACGGGCTGAACTCGGAACCAAGACCCCTGGTTCGCCTGGGGCTAAAAGGAGGGCAGCTTTTCACCCTTACCGCCTTTTTGAGGTATTTAAACTGAAGGTCTCTCTCTCCCCACCCACGAGGGTCTGTCTCGGGCTGAATCCGGGCCGGGAATGGGGCGTGCCTTTCCGGCGCGAGAGCGGCTGATAGGTAGGCCCGCGTCTGTCTTCCCTTCCGGTATCAATACTAGCCCGATCCTTCGGGAGAGGCAGCGCTGCACCGGACAAGCAACTCGCTGCCGCTGCTGGAAATGTCAGGAGAACACGTGGAGTTAAGAGCAGTTCGCCCAAGCGGGTTAAAGGGCGCTCTCTCTCGCATCCCAGGCTGGCGACCGGGAGGCAGTTTTGGGCTGCAGACACCTTTTCTCGCACGCAAAAGACCTCCTCCTGCCCCCCTCTTCCTTTCAGAGCCCCCGCGTCCACTCCGATCGCCCTCTCCAGCCATCCTGAAAGGGAGCCCCGCTTTCCCCCACCCCCACCCCCCAACCGGCCCAACAACCGCGGTCTACCTTCTTCATGATGCCCGTCTTCCTCTTGCTGAACGTGGTGTAGCGTCGCAGCTTGTTGTCGATAAATTCCATCTTGATCTTAACCCGGCCGCGGGTCTTCTTGCCGGGCTTGGCGCCGCTCACGGCCCCGCTCACTCCGCCGTAAGCCCCGGCCGCTGCCGCCCCGGCCACCGCCTCCGCCCCCCCCACCCCCAGTTCCATGTCACCCAAAGTCCGCTTGATGCCGCGGCGCTCGCCCACCAACTCCTCATCTTCGGCCGAGTCCGAATCGCCTTCGCTGCCGCTGGCCGCCGCCGCCGCGCTTACATCCCGATCTCGCTCGAAGCGACCGCCGATCGTCCCCTGGCCGCTAGGCGACGCAGCAGACGGGAAGCCCGGCACCTGGCCGCCCGGAGGAGGTCCGCGCCATGCCCATGACCGCGCTCCGGGCCAAGGCGGCAGCGCCGTTCCCGGCCTGGCTGGGTAACATAGTGCCGGTGCCGCCACCTCTTCCTTCCATGTGGGGCTAACGCGTCGGGGTCAGACCGGCCCTGCCATGGGCCCGAGCGCCGGCTGCTCCGACCCGGCCCCCTCGCCCTGTACCCAGCCTCCGCCCGCCTTCCTAGCCGCTGCCTCAGAGTCAGGATCAGCGCCGGCCCCGGGACACCCCCCCCCGCGCTATCTTTCCCCCATATAAAGCGATACAATGTTGCCTTTTATGGCGAGGGCGCTCCTTATATGGTGAGAGCCGGCGCTTTGCATCTATTGGCCTCCCCCTAGCAGCGCTTGCACGCCGTTGGCTGTAGGGGACCGGGCTTGGGTTCTCGTTGGTCGAAGACACAAGGGCTCATTTGCATACATTCCAAAAGAGCTGCGTTCGTTGAGACGTCACCCCCGAGGCGCAGCTCTTAAAGGGAAAGGACCCTGCTGGTGGTTTTTCAAAAAGAGAGCCCCGAGAGTCTAAAATGATCGGTCCTGAACCGGTGGAGAGGGAGAGAAGGAAAGGAGGAAGAGATCCGATGAGCCGATGGAGCAACCGAACGGAACACGACCCAACCTATCGCCTTTCGTTTTTCTCCAGAGCAGGGAGTCTCCAACCTTGGCAACTTTAAGCCTGGAGGACTTCAACTCCCAGAATTCCCCATGCTGTCTGGGGAATTCTGGGAGTTGAAGTCCTCCAGGGTTAAAGTTGCCAAGGTTGGAGACCCCGTGCTTCAAGAGAGAACTGTCAATTAGCCCGGCGCGGGGTTAATAGGGATTGAAGTCCCAGTCTTGAGGGCTCCTCCAGGTCGGGGAGGTTCGAAACACCTCAGAGCCGAGAGCTGGCAGACGGTCGGACACCGCCCCCCTCCCCCCAACAAGTCTGCGTCAAACTCGGTGTGAAGCCCGGACGGATTCTGGGACTTGCCAAGAGAGCAGGGAATGCGGAGTTCCCGGAAGTGCTGCGGTTCAAGACGCAGCCGAGTTGAAAAAAAAGGGACGGGAGCGCCCAAGCATCTCGCGGAAGTTAGCTGCCGGCGAGAGCGCCCCCCCCCCCACCGAGAGGGGGGGTTTGAAAACAAGGCGCCAAAGCCCAAAATCCTTGGACTGGCACGAAGGGGGAAATCGTAGGCCAGGCGTGTCTCTCGGCCATCCTCCTCCTGGCTTGTGGGTGGGGGGAGGTGGCTCGCTTCTGGCTTTGGAGGCCCACATGCTGGAGTTATTGGGGTTGGGTGGGGGTGTCCCTGCTCTGCTCGATTTAGGAGTTAAATAGGAGTTAGGAAACTCAGAGCCACCCATTGGTGGAGAGAAGATTCAGATCGGTTACAACAGGGATCCCCAAACTTGGCAACTTTAAGACTTGCGGACTTCCTCCCAGAATTCTCCAGCCAGCTGGCTGGAGAATTCTGGGAGTTGAAGTCCGCAAGTCTTAAAGTTGCCAAGTTTGGAGGCCTCTGGCGTTTCAAGCTCAGCCGAGGGGCGATCCCACTCTTTCTCCCCTTCCACCTCCTGGGTCTGTACCGTAGTAGAGGCGAAGCGCTGGCTGAAAGGAGGGCGAGAAGCAAAAATAGGCTGTCGGGAGTTCCCTTTATTTAGACTACTATGTATTGCCGAGCGATTGGGGTCTTTTGGCATCCCATCAGTTTCCCAGTACATCTCTGTTCCTCCCTGAGGGAGGACGAGGAAACTGCTAACCGTGGACATTTTTGTACGCCTCAGGTGTATTTACTTCTCCCGGTTCTGTACTGCCACAACCTTGTTTGTTTATTTATTTATTTTATGTATTTATTTATTTGTCAAAAGCTTACAATACAACAGAAACAAGAATAAACCTAAGTTTAAATACAAGAAATAGGAATCATTGGGGACAATAGGACAGGGACGGTAAGCACGATTTCTGTTACAGCCTTTTTCTCTCTCTCTCTCTTGCCGGTGTGCGGAGGAATGGGGACTACACTGCCCTCTCCCGCCCTTTGGAGTCTTTCCTCTGCTGTGTTAAAGGAGGAGCTGTGCTACGGATTTTGCTGCAAACTCATTTACTTGAGAAGAGGCTTTCGTTGTTTTCTGCCCCCCCGCGCCCGTTTGTTCTTTAACATTAATAAAGGTACCCGGGAAATCAATGCAGTTGACCAACAACCTGGAAAAATATCAGTTAGTAGTATCAAAGTGAAGGTCTGGGGTTTAGATCCTGCAGCTGCACCATCGAACTAACAACAAAACACAAAAATCACAAAACAGATCCATTTTTGATAATAGTAATAACTGACTGGTGCAAAAAAAAAAACTGGCTGGTTGGCAAGGAGATCTAGAGCAGTGTTTGTCAGCCTCAGCAATTTTAAGATGTGTGGACTTCAACTCCCAGAATTCACCAGCTATGCATATCTGGGGACTTCTGGGACTTAAAGTCCACATATCTTGAGAAACACTACTTTAAAGACCCTTTTTCTTCAGTGGCGGAGAAGTTTGGTTGCCAAGAGAGTGTGTTATTTTATATTCATTATCATAATTGATCTCTGGAGGGCTCGGGACAGGGGTTTTTCCTCTGTCCTGGTCCTTCTAGATCTCTCAGTGGCTTTCGATACCATCGACCATGGTATCCTTCTGCGCTCCAGGGGTGGGAGTGGGGGCACCGTTTACGGTGGTTCTCCTCTTACCTTCGGACTGCTCGCAGTCGGTGTGCAGGAGAGCAGAGATCGTCCCCGAGGCCCCTCACTTGTGGGGTGCCCCAGGGGTCAGTTCTCTCACCTCTCCTGTTTAATATCTACATGAAACCGAGATCATCCGAGGTTTGGGGGTGAGGTATCATCAGTATGCAGATGATACCCAGCTTTATATCTCCACCCCAGACCAGATCAGTGATGCTCTCTCAGTGATGTCCCGGTGCCTGGAGGCGTGCAGGCCTGGATGGGGAGTAACAGGCTCCGCTCAATCTGGCCAAGACTGAGTGGCTGTTCTTACCGGCATCTTGGTGTTCAGTGGAAGTGCCATCTTTGGTCATGGGGGGGGGGAGGTGTTACCCCCCGTGGATAGGGCGAGGAACCTGGGTGTCCTCCTGGATGCACAGCTCAATCTGGAGGAGCAAGTGGGGGCTGTGGCCAGGGGGGCCTTTGCCCAGGTTCGGCTGGTTTGCCAGCTTCGCCCTTATCTGAGCTGAGATGCCCTTCGAACGGTCACTCATGCACTCGTCACTTCCAGAATCGACTACTGCAATGCTCTCTACATGGGGCTACCCTTGCGGATTACTCGGAGGTTGCAGCTGGTGCAGAATGCGGCCACGCGGGCTGTGATGGGGGTATCCCAATACTCCCATGTTACACCCCTCCTGCGCGACTTGCATTGGTTGCCGGTTGCCTTCCGGGTTTCCTTCAAGGTGTTAGTAATGACTTATAAAGCCCTAAATGGCTTGGGTCCAGGGTACTTGCGGGAACGCCTCCTGCCAGCATCACACTCCGACGCCGCGGCTCCCACAGGAGGGGCCTCCTGGGAATACCGTCGGTTAGGCATTGTCGGCTGGCGGTTCCCAGGGCTAGGGCCTTTTCTGTGGGAGTGCCCGCCCTATGGAATCAGCTCCCTGCGGATCTTCGTTTGGCCCCTGATCTCCACTCCTTTCATCGAGACCTGAAGACTTGGCTGTTTCAGCAGGCCAGCCTGGATTGACCCAGGGGTGGGTTGTTTTATTGTACTGTTTTTATCGTAATTTTAATTGTTTTTAGTGTTTTTAGTAATTTTAGACTTGTTTTTGTTTAATATTGTTTTATTGTAAATATTTCTCTTTTTATATGTTCGCCGCCCTGAGTCCTTGGGGAGAAGAGCGGCATACAAGTCTAAATAAATAATAATAATAATAATAATCATCATCATCATCATCATCATGGGATGTAAATTAGACAGTGAATGGTCTAAAGCTGATCAATGAACATGATGCTATTTCATGGATGTAAGCTCAGATCTTCCCAGCCCAAATCTAGCACACTTAACCACAACTTGCTTTTCTGCAAGTCATTATTTTATATCTGGTGACTGACCTTTATCATTTGGGCATTATCCTCTGAACTGGAAGATGTCTGTACATTCCTGGGCTGTGTTTGCAAAGCACTTGCAGTTAGAATATGTGCCATTTTTACTTTTTTCCACTACTGCAAATTCATCTAATGTTCAGACTTACTGTGTCCTTCAGATTATAACATTTTTATATGAATAATGTGGCTTCTGACAACCCTAAAATACAGAATTCAAAATACAAGATGGCAGCTTTTTCAGCTTTTAAATGACAGTAGTTGCGTCTGTGTGACCTAGGAAACCAAAATTAGCCAAAAAGTCTAACATACTTTAGTTCGCAGTATTGCATAACTACCTACAAATCAGGTTAATTTCATGAATCAGGTTCAATTAATTACAGGTAAATATATCAAAATAAAAATAGTGATTTTGAAACCTCAATTCAAGAGCAATGTGATGGGAAATAAAGATAGTGCTTCTCTGGGCTCTGCAGCTGAATAATTTTGCAAGATGTAGCATGCAAGTAAAGCCACAAGGAGAAATGGATCAACAGAAGTATCAGTACTTCTGAACCACCATGAGCATTAACACATCAATGCAATGTCATTTTTTTAATCCCATCTTTATTATTTTTACAAATAACTTCCTCTTCCTGTTTTTCTCATAACAATTCTGTGAAGTAGGTTGTTAATAACTGACCCAAGGTCACCCAAACAGTTTTCATGCCTATGGCAGGAATAGAATTCACAGTCATCTGGTTTCTAGCCTGGCCCTCTACTGAATATAATTCTCAGTATTGCATACAAAATTTAATTTTTAATTTATTCATTTTATCAATTGCTTACAAGGATAAACTTAGTTGTGAATACATGAAATGAATACATATAAGAAAAATAAAAGAAACAATAGGACAGGGATGGTAGCGTTGGTGCGCTATACGCACCTACAGACCCCTTAGGAAAGGGGTGAGGTCAATAGTAGACAGTCTAAGGTTAAGTTTTTGGGGTTTGGGGAAGAAACCACAGAATCAGGTAGAGTATTCCAGACATTGACCACTCTGTTGCTGAAGTCGATTTCCTGCAATCAAGTTTGCGCGGTTAACTTTGAGTTTGTATCTATTGTGTGCTCTTGTATTGTTATGGTTGAAGCTGAAGTATGGATTGACCGGAAGGACATTGCAATGTATGATTTTATATACTATACTTAGATCAGACCGGCATGGTTCTAGGTTTTCAAGGTCTAGAATTTCAAGTCTGGTGGCATAAGGTATTCTGCAACGAGTAGAGGAGTGGAGAACTCTTCTTGTGAAATATTTCTGGACTTTCTCAATTGTGTTAATATCAGATACGTGATGTGGGTTCCAGACTGATGAGCTGTATTCAAGTATTGGTCTAGCAAATGTTTTGTATGCCCTAGTTAGTAGTGTGATATTACCAGAGAAAAAGCTACGTAGGATTAGGTTAACAACTCTTAATGCCTTTTTGGTTATATAGTTACAGTGGGCTTTAGCACTTAGACAAAGGTAAATATACTTTACCATTGCTAGAGAAATCTTTTCAGCTATTGCATTCAACATCAAGATTTGCTGCTAAATGGATCAAACCCTGCTGAAACTTTCACAATAACTTTTTAAGCTATCCTTCCTGGAAACTAGGAAAATTTATACATTTCCATTTATTAGAATATTAAGCAGAAGTTTTAAAACAGCAAAACCAAATATTTATTTTATTAAATATCTATGTATTTATATATAACCCTCCCCCCAAAAAAACCTACTTATCTGATTTCAAACTTTTGATGTCCCTCCCCCACTCCCAAAGATTGGGCACTTGCCAACTGGCCTCTATGGCCATTTGCAGCATAGAATCAGTCACATGGTCATAACTCTCACAACTTATGACCTTAATTTCCAGGCTCAGTTATGGTCGTAACTTGAGAAGTATCTATAGGAGGAGGGCTGTCTTAGCCTATAGTGGTAAAAAAAATCAGGCATAATCTGGTAGCCCTTTTTCTGGCTAGGCAATTTTTTTTAAAGCATAAGCTTTTCTGACCTGCAGTTCATATGATGCATCTGATGAAGAAGATAATAAAAATTGTTACTCAAAAAAGGGGCTATCAGACTCCCGGTTTTGGGTTTGTTTGTTTTTTACCATTCTTAGGGAACAAGATTACAAATAATTGACTTTGTCATATAGGTGAATCCTTAGTCTTTCCATCATATATCTTTTTTAAGGTTGGTTGCATTTGTTCAGTTTCCATCTTATTAACAGCTTATTGTAAGTAATACGAAGGTTATAACTATCTTATTATCATGGGTCTGTCTTCTAGCATCCTTTCTGTCATTAAATATAGGTGGAAAAACTGCTCCCAAACACCATTATCTTGTTTGATTGTTGATTCTGAATATGTATTATCTATGGCAGGGGTGTCAAACTCGCATCACGTGACATATCACAACTTTTTTCCCCTTCGCTAAAACAGAGGTGGGCGTGGCCAGAGCATGATGCATCCGGCCTGCGGGCTTGACACCCCTGGTCTATGGAGTTCATCACGTTAAAAATTATCTAGATTTACTAAGTGAAAGGATGGCAAGAAAAGAGGGAGGAAATCATAGACAATTCTGTAAAATTCAAATGTAAAGAATTGATATTTGTTTTTAATTTAATGAGCTGCCCATCTTATATAGTTTTATATAGTTAGCATAAAGTTTTGAAGTTGAGTTACAAGCAACCATCACTGGCATTCATACTACATTTTTTAACAAGAAGTCAAGAAAGTTTGCTTCCTAACCTGCCTCCTGTTTACTCCTAATATAAATTCCCTAGTGATGTAGCCAACTATATCATTTCCAAGGAGTTATTTTCCTACTGTATATGGCTGATAGAGGGACATTGTCCCAAACTCCTATTGGTCTTTTTTAAAAAAAACTTTGCAGTTACTGTCTTTGGGGATGAATAAATTACCAGAACACCAAAACATGATTTTTGCAAAAAGAAAGGGCAGGGAAAGGAAAAAGGAAAGGAAAGGAAAGGAAAGGAAAGGAAAGGAAAGGAAAGGAAAGGAAAGGAAAGGAAAGGAAGAAGGGAAGACAAATTAGAAAATAAGCCTGTATTTAAATTATCACAAGACTAGATAAGTCAGCATTTAAAAATACAATATTGGTAAAAGATGGACTCACAAGGATCATATAAAAGTATGCTCAGAGGTGCTCATTTGCTATTTAAAAATGTGATGGTCATTTTGTTCCAGCAGCTCTTGAACTATTTTGAGCATTAAGTCATTCTCAACTGTTACTTGGGAAGCTACATGGACTCTGATAGCTCCAGCTCTATTGAAGAAGTCATAAGAAAATTGGAAGGGGAGGGGATTTTGTAGCTGGCCAGGCTGATAGATGCTCCAACTCTTCCCATGATCAAGAGGTGGGACTATGCAAAATAGAACTGAATGTAAGTGAAACTGTTTGACTGTGTAACTAATGACTTAGATTAAGAGCTCATCTTGCAAAGTTCATTTCCCTTGATATTAAATTGATTTAAATTATATGTTTTATTTTGTTTATGGCTAAAAACTCATATTGGATTGCTAAAGTTCATATAATTTTATCATTCTATCAGTGGTGTTTATACAGTTGGTTTAAGATAGACAAAGAAGTATTTCAGAGGGTGCATAATTACTCAACAGGATTCATCTTTGTCAATTTAATAATTCATTGCCCTAAAGTAAAGGCAAAGTCCTTGCCTTCCTCTGTTTCATTAGATTTACTAATACCAGATCCATTTTATGCTCAATGAATGAAATTGACATGTTCAGAAGAATAGTTCATGAATGAACCCCACCCCAAGTCTTCATGTCTTGAAAGCTGAAAAGGCTTTAGCTGTAATGAGGTGTGGCCTCTTTCCATCAGTCTTTGATGTTAGGAGACAGGGAACAATTGCTTTTCATCCCTTTTGCTTAGAAGGGGACAATGGGCAGAATTAAGAGTGTCTACTTGAGAGCTTCAATCATGCAGAACCTTCAGAGCAGTTGAAATACTGCTGCTGACCCACCAATTTTAGTAAGAATAGGCCTCTAGGGAAGATTTTGCCCTGTCACCGTCAGCTCAGATTGGATTGCCACCCACTTGCTGTAAGCTCTGTTCATCTCAAAGATGGGGAATTCAAATTAATTAGAATCAGAAGTATGTAATAGGATTAAGTTGAGAGAGAAAACCTTGGGGATCCTGCAATTACAGCCTAACTATAATTTAGAGTTTCTGGTTATGCACCAAGACCCTTCATTCCTTTCTTGTCATAGAGCTACACAATAAAATAGTTCCATCACACATTAGCAGTCAGTTGAAGTTGTTTGTTTTAGCTACCACAGACAAACTCATAATTACTACAGGTTGGGAAGGAAATCTGCCCCAAGTTAAACTGGCTGACAGTTCAGGCAAGTAGTTGGTATGTACTGCTGCTCAATTAATTTGCAAAACAGTTTTGAAACCTTCACAAAGTTACTCCTTGCCTTCAGGCATCTTCTGCTCTTGTGTATCTCATTCCCTCCTATTTTTTCCATTTATGGTATATCACACTCATCTGGTTGGACTGTAAATGTAAATGTGGTTAGAATGCCTAGCTTCTTTGTAGCTTAGAGAGAATCCAGGTTAGGTGGCTCTGTTCATGTCTTCCCTTCAAATTCTTATCTCACATTTATTCAAAATAGTATTTGAATTACACAATTAGATAAGGCCCTGACACACTTAACAATCATGTGGTTTGATTAAACTAGAAAAATGCATGTCTAATTCAATATATCTTCACAGTTTCCCAGATGTGAGGTTTAGGATTTGTGCAGAAAAATGGGAAACTTATTTGCAACAGCATTGCACAGAAAATACAAAAAAGTAGAGAAAATAAAAGAGTGGATTCACTGAATTTAGTGACCAAGTGGTAACTTGAACTCAGACATCCCTGCAGTACTTTTAATATTAGTAACAACTAGTCTATCTGTCATATCTCTCCCCCCCCTCACTAGCATCTGTCAAGTAAGTAAGCAAGCAAGTAAACAAATAAGTGTGAACACTCATACAAATGCAATAGAAAGACACGTTTTCCCCAAACTTTAACAGGTTTGCCTTAAAGAGTTTAGTTCAAAACTCTGAGCAGAAAAGTAGTCAGAAAAAGTCTGAGCGTCAGAGCTTTGAAGAAAGCTTGTCAGTCAATCCACGGGGTTGTGAGGTTCATAGATTAAGAGTCAAGATGGCAGAATGAGGAGTCAAAGATGGAACAGGAAAGGGATGATCAACCCAAGAATATGTGGCAAACCCTAATTACTGTGAGAGTTCCTGAACACAACAATACCCGCCTTAAGCAACAAAACCTCGACAGAAAAAGAGTGAAACAAATGCAAAACTTCCACAATGTAATATTTCTGATGTTTGTACCATGGCCAAAGTCTGCCCTTACTATCATGTCTTCCTATTCTCTGGAGAAACTGACAATTTCTGCTGTTACGAAGGGAAGGGTCATAATTGGCAATTTGTACCCACTACCTAATGAGCTCCTAATTTAAACAGCAATGATGAACCTATTATAAACAAGATCAGAAAGAACACCAGACAATAACGACTGTCTCTTCCAAATGCATCCTTCCAATGAGTAGCTGAATGATAAATACTTCTGTCATTATTCATGGGCAAATCCATCATTACATCAGACATGTAATGGCAGACCCCAATTAGCAAGTGAAATTTATTCAAATTTACTTCATGGATTTTCAACAGTGTAGAATCAACAATAGAAATAATCTACAGTGATGGAATTTAACATTAATTTACAGAATGTGTCCAAAATCTGGGAATAATTCTGTAGAATTAAAGTTTGGCAAATTTCACAAAATATTTTATAAAAATTATCATAAATCAATTTATCCCACAATACAAAGTATCATGTTTCCTGTGCTGTTTGAGTATGCTATACAATTTAACATGGCCAAGGCAGATACATCTCTGAATATATCCCTACTTTTCAGTGAAGGCAATACTACATTAGAAGTTTTGTTATTGTTGAAAGCATTAAAGCATCTGGTAAGAAAATATTTCTGAAGTAATGACCCAATGGATCATTTGTTGTCTAGTCTATATATCGCTGGCAGAAACAGTGCCCATTTTAGAAAATAAGTATATTTATTCAGTGGCTGGATAGCATAGTGCCACCTTTTGACAGAAGAGACGGGGGTTTGAATCCTGAATGGTACCTCCCTTACCAGGAGGGTCTTTATCCAAACGCTTCACCTGCCTACCTCAAATAGGAGAATGACACAAACTAAAAGAGTTATGTTGATTCACACATCACCTGGATTAACAAGTTCCACTGAGGAATCAGAACAATCTGATGATAAATGGGCTACTGGAACAAACCATACATAGACAAGAGAATCCAGAACTGATGGAATGCTTCAACAGTAGAAGACATAATGAGAGGGGACATATGAAACGTATGAGGGATGGATAGAAAGAAGACCTGCATCTACACTGAGAAACAATCTTTCAATGAAGAGGAGACTGCTGTCACAACTTGAGATAGATCAATTACACATTACATTCTAGACTCAATAAGACCTGGAAGAACAACTGGATGTGCAGCTGATATGTGGAGCTGGAATGTTCATTTGCTTTCCCCCATACATAGTACAACAGCTGATATGAGGCATTAGATCATGGATAAATTAGCTAAAATCGACCCCAGAGATCAATTATCAAGGCTCGGTGGAGAAGTACCATCAAGTCAGTATACTTGAAGATGCCAACAGAGTCCTTGCAGAAGTTCTGAAGATACGTGAGAAGAGGATGCTGGCATGGTGGGCATCAGGAACCCATTCTCACGATACTTTGGAAACCTCATTCCCCACATGACTTGGAGAAAAAATGGTGTGTGCAATGTATGGGATGAGGCTTCTGAACTATTGCAAGAATTGGATGCTGGCTTGAAGGATGGCATGAAGCAGACTTGGTGAGGCGGCCTGATAAAGGGAGAAGCTGCCTCAAAGAGGTTATACGGGCCTGTCAGCAGCTGCAGGAAAACAGCTGAAGGCAAGCAATGCATGGCAGGTCCTAAACTAAACTGTACAGGGCTGTGGGGACAATTGAGACTGGGCAGAATGGTGCTCGAGTGTCTGGCTGCGGTATGGGGTTTGAGGTGGCATTTCTCAGTGGCAGCGGTGGCACTGATGCTGACATCATCAATGCCTGGTGGCAGTGGTAGCTGACTGATACTGCTAAAGGCCCTGGGCCTCTACTTCAGGCCCAGCCCTGAGACTGCTGCTGACAAGTGCCACTGTGTAGGATAGGCATGGATAGGGGGAGCTACAGTTACACCTACAGATTATTGTAAAAACATTTCCTGTGGCAAAAATAGTTTGATTATTGAAGCAGATGATAACTTCCTTTTCACTGAATTTGTTTAAATAGGATGTAGGCTTTAATGTGAATTCTCGCAACTGGCAGTTGGATTCAAGTGATTGGAGTTTTTTCAGTCCTGATACTCTACTTGGAGAGAAGAAACAGTTTTAGTCATTCAGAGCAGATCATTTTTCACCATGTCTATGTGTTTCTTCAAAAAAAGCCAGCATACTAAACAATGGAATAGCGAAATAACAGCAACACGAGAAAATAACATTGTAAAAGAATCCTGGAAATGGCTGTCATGGCTGAAAAACAGAAGACAGAGAATTAAGCTTTTGTTCATAAGATTCTGAAGGGCTGCAATCTTAAATTTAGGTTCTTGAAAAGTCTGTGCAAGAGCCCAATCCTACTACACATGAATTTAGACAGGGATTACTAAGAGCTGAAGGAATCTGTTTTAACAGAGGCTGTCCAACAGCCATTTCTGTTATTCTAATGTACATTGAGTGTGGTGGTGTGCTTATCTAGCAATAAAGTATATAAATATTAATTTATTATGCAGTCCTTCTGTGTAATCTTCAGAAATTGCAGGTGTTTTATAGCTTGTTTTTTGTTTTATTCTGGAATACAGCTCCTAGCCATTTACAGTGACCATACATCTTTTACTATAAAGGACTATCTTTTATTTTAGAAATCTGTCCTTTAAATTTCTTTTTCAAAACCTCACTTTTATCCTTTGTTAGTCATTTAACTTTTACCATACAAGTGGTACCACTTAATGCTTAGTCATTCACATTATGTGAAATTGAATTGTCTTTTTAAAATAAATTTACATATACTATTTGACTTTACATATTTTTATTAGAATACATGTTTTCATACGTTTTTTCTTCATTTTGCTTTTTAATTTTTCTTTGTAAAGCAAAGTTACAAACATAAACATTTTAAATCCTTATGAACTTTTTTTCAGATTTATTCCTTTTTCAAATTTGTCATTTTACTCTTTCCGTGAAAATATGGTCACTGTATAAATATTACACCCCACAAGAATTAATTTTATAATGTGATTTTATAGCAGTACTTCTTAATCGTGGCAATTTGAAGATGGGCAGCCTTCAACTCCCAGAATTCCCAGGCTTCAAGGCTGGCTGGGAATTGTTCCACCTGTTTTCAAGTTACCAAGTTTGAGAAACATTGCAATATAGTATTCAGTGCTATATAGCGTATCTCCCAAGTTATTAAATGCAAAACAAACACTATTTTTTCAGGTTTCTTAAATTCAGACAGACAAGGTCTGAGTTTGTTACACTAATCATGGTGGTGTATTGGGAAAGAGCTGTAATGGAATTAGCCTTTTTATTTTTTTAAAAAAGATTCCCATTGTATATTAAATGATCAAATTAGGAATGGGAGAATATGCCATATGAAGAAACTCAGATGCTATATCTCAAGAATAACATCGTCTTCGCCAAAGACCCAAATTACAATAGTTTAGAAATAACTGCTAAGTTCACAAGCAATACTCAGCCATGAGTTTGGGTTGTTTTCTATTCATTATGACATATGAATAATGACATAGCATTAGTCATGAATCAACCCAGACAATGGAAAAACATGAGATAAATTCAATGAATAAAAGCATTTCAGAAGAATATGAAGTAAAATTGATTTACGATTGTCCATGCAACCTTAATATGATAGCATTTGTTGCTTGTATCCCACAATCCTTTCTAGGATTTCTAGATGGTTTTATTCAGAGAAACAGAAAAGAAACAGTTTGCAATTTATGTTTGAGAGGGACTCTTTATTGCAAGCAGTGTATTTTATTTTATAAAAAAACCCCGCTTGGCTGTTCTACTCCTCTGCTTAAGCAAACTGAAGCTAAACTGACTCTAGGCTGCAATTCCAATAATATATATATATGTGTGTGTGTGTGTGTGCATATAAAAGAATTACTTAGGCTGCAAAGTGTCAACATTTCTTTAAAAAAGTAAGAAAAACAAACATTGCCCCAAAAGAATCATATAAAAAAGCGGCATTAGATAACCAGGAAAGCTACTGAAAGTCTCCTTCATTTGCCAGGCACTTAAGTGTTTGTTGCTTTTTTCTGGGTATGTAAAGAGGCAGCAGAAGGCCTGGGAACTTGACAGTAACCAGGAGGAGAAATAAAGCATTGTTCAATAAATATGCAGCTTCCTCCTTGTCTTAAGAAAGATTCTCCTTATCTCCTTTGCAGGGATCTGATCAAGGAAAAAAGATGAAAATAATTGCAGTCTGAAGTTTTCTGATTCCAGTCAAGTGAGAAATGATTGCAGGATCAAAAATTAGATGAGCTTGCAATGGGGCTGCTATTGTGCATAGCACTACTTTTGGTTGCTTCACAAGATACATCCAGATTCTGCAAAGATTATAAAAGCAACAACAAGGCGTTGTCAAGTTTAGTTTCCCTGTTGCCATCTTAATGCCTCCTGCCAAAAAATATTAATGACTGAGCAGCATGATTCTTTGCATGTGCCCTTCCCACCCCCACCCCAAACCAAAACTCTTTCCCAGAAGGAACCTGTTTGTGCTTTTCCATGAAAGGATTTGAAAAGTAAATAAAAGGTTAAATGTGCCAAGACAGAGAAGTCCCAAAAACTTGTTACAGGCTTTCCTTGTGAAATTATCCTAAGACAGTCGTTCCCAGCATTCCCTTCATTTCTAAGATGTTTTTATCTAATCCTGTGGAAGCCAGAGGTAGACCCTGGAGGAATGCAGCCTGGTCAGGCACAGAGAACACAGCCTGGTGAAGACATCTCAGATCAAGAAAACCTCCACTGCCTTCATCCACTAGTGTAAAAGTTCTTGGTCCCTTTTGGTTCTGTTAGGCCCCATTGAAAATCTGTAACAGTCAAAACACCAAAATGAGATTTCAGCCCAATCCAACCTCTGAATAGGGTGGGCATTTCCTACTCAGGCCTTGCTTTCTGATGGGCTTTCTCCAAGCATGTTAGCAATTTCGCTGAAAGATGGGCGGTCCTTTGGGCTTTGGGCCCAACAGCGCTGCATCAACTTGTAACATTTGGAGGGACAACCCTCTGGATGGGGAAGCTTCATTTTCCCAGACTGTAAACCTAAACAGAGAAAAAGAAAGCACAGCTTAAGAACTGCCTTCTCGTTTTTTTCTAGTACAATGAACCTTTCAGGAACAGCACAGCTCCTTAATTATTTGCCTTCAAGTAGCAGCTTAGATAATTTTTTTGATAATCTAATAATTTTGTGATAATTTTTATTTTTAAAATCTCAATTTTCCGTAGAATAGATCTGTGTTTTAGAAGATTTATTAAATCAAAATGCTAAGAGGAACAATGCTATCTTTTAGTCAATTATCTCTTCCAATTCCATCCCATTCATCTTTCCACTTTTTCCATCCTGTCTGAAATTGTATTGAAGAGATTGTAATAAAATCTCTTTATTAAATGAAGTACAACAGTAGCACAGCTGTCCAGTAAGGTTTTGTAAGCTGAACATGTTTCCTTTACCAGTAGCAAGAGCTGGGTTAAATAATATGCATATCTGCACATCAATCTTTTTCCAAGCTGAGTCTGATTTCAGTTCTTCCAATGGTAGGAAAAATCCCTACTCTTCCACAAGGAGGTATGTCTGGGAAATAGTTCCCACTGATAAGTAGCTGTTTCATTTTGTATTAGTTTTCAAGTATCATCCAACCTATAAATAGGTTGCATATGTTATAAAATACAAATAATTCAGTATGGATATGTTTACTTGCTTGCTTTTCCAGTAATATAAAGCTTTCACAGATTTGTCTGTTAACCAGCTGTAGTTCTGTGATAAATTCAAGAAGTCAGAGGCTTAGAACAGTTCAATTTTTTTCTTCTGGATGCCTTATTTTTTCTACCCCTCCCAAAATGTATCATGTGATATAGGCAACAAAACTTATCATCAAGTTCCTATTTTATATATAAAAAATAAGATTATTACTTTATTTACTGTATAAAAACAACTTGTAAAAATAAAGTTTGGACTTAAAAGTATGCTAATAATTCCTAATTAGAACCACAGGTTATAAGCATAATTATGAGCGCTATCACCCTGATTAAATGTGTATGTGAGAAAAGAAATAGGCACTCTTTTTAATACAAGATGTAAGCAAATGTTGCAATAGACATCATCTAAGAGAAGGCTTGGCTCTTTTCCCACATTCAGCAAGGAAAGCCGCTTCAGACCAGGACTCCACCTTACAGGATCTTTTTTCTTTTCTTATTTGCAGTTTTTGATAAACACTATACAACCTATGATCCGCTGGGTCATTATTTTAGAGATATTTCCTTTCCAGATTCCTTAAGGCCTTCAACAATGACAGAGCTTCCAATATATTGCCTTCACTAGAAAAAGTTATTACAATTCAGGAAGATATTCAGAGATGTATCTGCTTTGAAGATAGCCCCTGTTGAACTATATAGCAGTCAAACATCAGAAATTTACCACATGAAATGCTAGCCACTTAATAAAAAAATGTTTTACAACAGCCCAGGGTTGCTCCAGTCTACATACATTTCACTAGATAAGGAAAAATTTGGTAAGGGTTCATATACCTGCTAACACCTCTTCATTCACCAATGATGAGTGTGGCAATTCCCCCAATGTAAATATTTCCCATATGACGACCCCGAAGGACCACACGTCAGATTTTGTGGAGAATTCATCCTCCAAGACAGCTTCAGGGGGCATCCAACGAAGTGGAATCCAGGCTTGGTGGTAGTGATAGTATTCGCTGGACATGGAGAAGGCAAAGGATAAATCAGCTCTGTCCAAATCGTCTAAACATGGCCTTTGGAGCATCCTCTAAGAGAGATCTAAGCAATCTTACCTGTTGTAAACATCCTTGCTGAGACTTAGTTTTGCCACCTTCACCTGCCTTTGCGCACTGACCAGGCAGTTCCGAGCCGCCAAGTCTTTGTGAACAAACCTGCTATTGGAGAGATGTTCCATCCCCAGTGCCACTTGGCAGCAGAAAGATAACTGAAAAATACCAGATACATAAAAGCTTAGTAAGCATGCTGTGTGAAGCTAAGTGTTCTCTGAACTGGCCTGGAGGGGGAAGAATAAAGGGCAGGCATTTTCTATTTTGCAAAAATTCTTAGAACAGGAATGAGTTCCCTATTGCCATAAGTATCCCTAAGTCCCTTCTTTGCAGTCCCTGCAGCCCCCCTCTGACCAGCATCACTGGTGGCCTAATTTTTTACCACTGAGTCAGGAAACAAAATTGTAATACCTGAGGTTCAACCAAGTTTTAAAAACAGGAAGGTTATCTCTAAATCAAGAACAGACTAGTTTTATTTATGCAGCCAACATTCTCCCAAATATTAAAGGTTGCTTCAGGCCACATATAAGTTGCCCCTCCAAACTCTGGGCCAATTTAGAAAGGACACACATCAATGAAATATTAACTGCAGACTCTTATTTCTTTTAATATCCTTTATTTCTGCAGACTGGTATTTTAAACCTAAAGCAAATCTATTCAGGTGAATACTCCAAATCATAGATATACATGTAAGGTTTTTAAATTTTTATTTTAAATGTATTTTTCCTTCAAATGAAAGTGAGGAAAAAGAACTGTAATTGTAACTGCATTGCAATTATAAGATTACATTACAAGTACAATTAATTAAAGTATAATTAAATGTGCAATCTGGGTGCCCTCTTGGACTCATCTCCAGGAGATTTTTCAAACAACTGTATTGTGCACCAGTTGTGCCTGTTCCCGAACTGGGAGGCTGTACTCCTGATCATTCATATTCTAGTCATCTCCCAAATGGATTGCTGTAACATGCTCTACATAGAGCTGCTCTGAAAAGTATCCAGAAGCTATAATTGGTGCTAAATACAGCCATGAGGACAGTTATGCATGCTCTTTGATCAGCATACACACTTCTAGTCTCCAAGTTGCATTGGTTATCAGTGTGTTTCCAGGCTCAATTTAAGATACTGGTAAATCTATATAGTACTAAAAGTCTCCTGTCTGTAACCTTCAGTTGGGTGAAACAGGGCATCATAGAGCAACACTTTTGAGTCAATGTACCTCAAATGGCTAACTTAAAGAATGTGTTCAAAATCTAGGATTCATTACTCCAGTGCAAGGGTATCAAACTGGTGGTTCGTGGGCTAGATGCATCACATGGAGGCCACGCCCACCCCAGCACCATGAAGGGGAAAAACATGGCAAAATGTCACGTGATGGCAACATGATGCAGTGAGTTTGACACCTGGGCTCCAGTGGAACTAAAATTTTAAAGGATTTTCAGAGCCGTTGTATTGGCAATGTTGTGGCCCCTGCAACACTACTGAGCCACCACCATCAGCTATAATCTCATGACTATGATTTCTGATGCTCCTTGCCAATTCTCACAAGGAAAGTCGATGGGGAAGCTGGCAGGAAGTTGTAAGTCATTTCCAATCCTACTGCTTTTTGCCCACCTGTTGTCAGATACAAACAAGGAGACCCACACTTTAAGAGTCAATTAGCTGCTTTATTGCTCAAGCCTATACAGAAGAATCTACTCAGACTAACGATTTGCACCTGAAACTAGATAATACTCAATGGCATTTAAGGGAGGGGGTTGGACTTTGCCTCCTTGAACTTGTGTAGGAATTCTAGACAAAATCCCCACTTGACTCTTCCCCTGATTTGGCCAATTTCTCTCCTACACATGTGGTCATTCTGTTTATATGTTATCAGATAAGTAAATATCTCTGTAATGGATTGTCTAGTGACCTATAAAGTTCTACCCTTTTCTGGACCAGGAGGCCTTGCTGATGGTCACTCGTGCCATAATCACTTCCTGTTTGGATTGCTGCCATGTGCTGAACATGAGGCTTCCCTTGAAGAGCTACAACTGATCTAGAATGCAACAGCATGCAGAGTTTTGAGCACCTCTAGGTTTGCTCACATGACATCACTTTAGGTACAGCCCAGGTCCCTCCCCTGAAATGTTACCATGTAGAGGGGCTTGTGGAACATCTTTCTCCCAGCAATTCAGCAGACTCCATCCTTTTAGACATCTAGAAGGCCATCAAACTTGGCTCTTCACCCAGGCAGTGAGCTAGAGTGATTGGAGCCTACAGATAGTTGCTGCGACATCCTAGGAGATGATTGTGGCACTGGTATTTTGGGTTTTATTTTTTATGTTTATGGTTTTATGGTTTGTGATTTCATTATTGTGAGCTTTCCAGAGCTGTGCTCTCAGGTGGAAGGCCATATGCTTTATTTTTTAAATAAAGAAACAAATGAATATATCATAGGTCACTAATAGATGGTTGTAGAACAGAACTTCAAGACCTAAAATGGCTTGCAAATTGTCCATTTGGGATCTACAATTAACCAGATTCTACCTGTAAACTTTCTATATAAAAAATCAACATGCAGACTTGTTTTTAAATAACCCTAGCAACAACACTGGAAGATAAGGCATCCTCACAGCAGCCTAAATGCCACACCAAATTGGATGATATAATTATTGACTCTTTCAAATTAACTCACTCCTTTCTCTACAATTACAGCCTTCTTTAGATTCAGATACTACTAACTCTCCAGTTGTACCATTTTACCTTCTGTTTCGTGCTAATGGGCTGGGGTTTGAGGTTCTCATCTTTAGTTCTGGAAATCCTCAGGAACTGCTTCAGATCACCCTAGCAGAAAGGAAATCAAGCTCTTCAGAACTATTCAGAAGTATACTAAGACAAAAAGAAGCAGACCAATTTATCTTATAAAACTCTTACTCTTTTGATCACATAAAATCATTTTAAGATGCTAATAATAAATACCAGGATTGTCTGCAATAACACCACATTCAGACAGTATTCAGTAGTGGATCAGCAGGCAGAGTTAGCCTGCATTCTCAAGAGCTAGTTGGGTGAAGACAAAGTTGCCTTATTCAAGATCTGCTTCTCCCAGCTTTTGGGTTGAAGCCAGGACTGAGGATGGGGGAATAGGTCAGCATTCACCATTGAAAACTCTGTATTTGTTACCAAGGACAAAGATTTTGAGACTTCTGGGTATAAATGTCTCTTTCTGAAACAGGGCCATAGAAATATTTAGCTTTCCCTACTCAACCATCCTAGCCCAGCCAAGATTCAGGAATCAATCAGATATGGAGCTATTCCATAGAGCTTTTCCCCTATAAAATGGATACATCATGCTTTTTGGTAATGGTTCATGTCTTAAATTTTAAAATATTGTGTTTCTAAACCTACCAGGGATGTTTGAATGTTGTCTATGCTGACTCTGTAAACTTGCTTAGAGAGGGTTGTAAAGCATTGTAACACAATATATAAGTTAAGTACTATTGCTATTGCTTGAGTTGTATTACTATAGATGTTTTATTGTTCCTTCTCATGAATATTTTTATGTTTTTGCTGTAAATTGCCTGAGTGAATTAATTGAAATTGGGAAATAAATATTCAATATAGGTCCCCTCCAATGACCAGCTTCTTCAGCCTCCAATCTAAAGGGGTGGAACTTCCATATAAACCCATTGGCTTCTGTCTCCAAAGTAAAGAGTAAAAAGCATAATCAGTTCATTAACCACAGCAAAACTGTCACAGGTTTACTCAAGAGCTCTGCATCCATTATTGTACTTATTTCAATCAACAGGTCTTCTCTTAACAGTAAATAAAGTGTATACAGCTTCAGGCTTGTATACTTGTTAAAAAAGAAACAAAAAAAAACCCACGGCTACAGCAATTAAATATTTGATTAGATTTCTTACCAAATCCACATATTCTAAGATCATATAGTGAGGCTCTGCTTCCCGGCATAAGCCAAGCAATCGCACCACGTTGCTGTGGTTCAGTTTGCCAAACATCTCAGATTCTTGCCTGAAGGCCAACTGCAGTTGTTCGTCCCTTGACCCAAGACTCTTGACTAAAACAAGCACTTCAGTGTCACTGTCCTCAATGCCTTTTGCCTTAGCCAGGAAAACATCTCCAAATTCACCTTTCCCTAAAAAAAAGTAGAGCAGTTTGCTAGCCATCTCTACAGTACACACAGAATACAGTACAATATAGATTTGGATATTGTTGAAAAATTTGAGGCCATGAGCTGCAAAGAAGACTTCAGAGTTGGCTGAGTATGATGCCGACACCTACTTCCTCCCCTGTCCCCCACCCCATTTATCTGTTGGGGAGTCATGGATAGTTTTTGATGACACAAAGATATTTTGTGTTTGTAATGACAAAAATGGACTTAGGAGAACCCATTGGCTATACATTTGATGCTTTAGAAGTGTAGCCTCTTAAATTGTTTTTGGTTTCTGATGGCTGTAGGTGGTGTGTCTGGTGATGTTAACTCAGAGGAATAGAAATGTTGGTCAATCAACCAGTCATCTGATTTCACTCATGGACCAGCAAAACAAAAGAAGTGACATATAAGTTGCTGAACATCAATGCAGCCTATATAGCACAGAAACTGACTAGAATACAATGAGCTATAAAATCATATAACAATATTGGTAGTACTCAATTGCTTCAGTAACTGTCATAGTCAATGACAGCATTGAATGAATGGTGGCTACGACCAGTTTTCAGAGTTCTGGCCTATCATGCACACCCTGACCCACACAGTGCCTCTCCTGAACCCTCCAATAGCCTCCCCAATTTACCCAACACCTCTTCTGATTCTGCACACACCTCCACCTATCTCCTTGCTCCTGGAATTTACAACTTCCTCAGCTTCCTTAGTGACTCATTGTTTTGGCATTTATGACTGTGGCATTTAAGCAATGCAATTATGCTTTATGGCCATACTGTTTAGTGAGGGAAATGTAATAAGTTGAGGACTATCACACAGATAAAATTTTAAGTTTAAGAATTTGGGGATAAAAATTAATAGTAAGGTAATTTATATAAGATAATTAAATGATTCTTTAGAACAACAGAATAGCACAGACACTATAATATAAATTAATATATTTATTTAAAATGTAGTAATGTAATGTATAAGGAAGAATACTAAGTAGTGATTATGCTTTCAAAAGTTAAAATTTGAGTCCAATTATAATAACTATCTATACTGTTAAAATGACTCTGCCATATAATAATGAATACAAGGAAGAAATAAGAATCAATTGACAGTGAGGATATAATACATTGCTATAAAATAGTGACTAAGTGGACAGCTGTATTTGAAATGTTTCCAAATGGAAAATATATAGATGTTTGAAGAAAAATTATGGCAAACTATAAAACAGTATCTGGCTGCAATTACTGAAGTAGAATAAGACTGATTTGAATTTGAAGGAATCAATACTACCCACAGTGCTTGGAAATGAGTGGGAATACTAATTGCTGGGAATTTGGGGGTGAGGGATGGAAAGGTTTTTAAAGATCAACATTTATATACTAAGCCTTAATTCAGCAAGGAATAAAAACAAACAAGTGCTACAGAACTTGGCTGCCTTCTGTCTGTTCTCATTCAGCATCCTGAATGTTTGAAACAGCATCTTTCAATATTTGAGTGGTACCCCCATTATACATGTTTTATTGCCTTCTTAGATGTCATCTCTTTCCGTGGTATATTTGACTTAACTCCCAGTTCTTATGCTTAATTATAAACCAGCATGTAAACAAACCTAAATATGTACAACTTAAATTACTACAAATCACTTCTCTGTTTAGTATTTTTTGAGTGTCCTCCTTAGACCCATAGAAATTTAGGGATTAAGCTCTGTTTAGATTAGTCAGTCAATACCTAACTGCTTACAAGGCAAAGACACTTTCCAAAAGCTGCCTGAAGAATGCAAAACGAAAATGTGTATTGCGGTATTAAGTAATCAGTAAAACAACTCTGAAGTAACTAGAGATTTTTAATATAAATTGAAACTCTTCCAACAGCGAGCATAACAGAAGGCATTTTCCCTTTTGTCTCATATAGGGAAAATGTCCCTTCCAAGATTATATCCAAGATATATCTATGCATAATTTAACAAAGCAAGGCCAGAACAATTGATTTCATTTGCATATACATTTAAATAATTTGATAAAAATATAGAACTGGGATAGACCCAAGAGTGTTAAAGAACTGATGATGGAAAGAAAATTAGAGGAGTGGGAGAAAAGCCATAGACATCCCACTTCAGATCACAGTACATTCTGGATTGCTGGGAACAGGAGAAGAGAGGTCAGAATGTGTACTGCAAGCAAATATGAAGTAGAATGACTGCTATACAGCATACCCAGAGGAGTGATTGTCTGCAGGCTAGACCGAGAGAAGTGCATTTTATCACTAGTACTGTGCCTCTTGTTGACTGCAGAGCTGTTGCCAATATTTGTCAGAGCCACCTCTTCTTGGATCTCAGCAGTAGTCTGTCCATTTTGCAGCAAAGTGCCTCCTGAAACAAAATGTTTTTTTTATAAATGTTAAGCCAAAGTCTTCCCGCAATGTGTCATATGTTTGGAATTTAAAAACTCCATTCTAATGATCCTCCTGAAACAAAGTATTGATTGTAAAATGTAGAGCATTAAAAGCTAAGACAGATTTCAGAGAAACCTGATGTTTGTGGGTCCTAAAACATTCCTATAAATAACTATGCTTCTATTTTCCAGCATAGAAGCTTCCTTTTTATTTTTTTAATTTAACTTCAAGGTCAAATAAAACAGGAAATCTAGCAGGGAGCAAGAAATGTGCCTGGGGGTAAGTACATTGGTACCTAGAGGCACCAGGTTACCTATCCCACTGCTTCATTCTCTAATCCACCTCAACCCCCAACTTGGATAGCAACAGTGGACATAGCCACTACTTCTTCAGTTCATCTCATATCTCTGATGTCATCCACAAAAGTTTATTTTGATATGTTGATATGTTTCTTAATCTTTATAAATAGCACTTAGGTAGACCTCAATGTATGACCACCTTGAGAACCAGAAAAATTAGTTTTAATCAAGGCATTATGTGACTGCACCCAATTTTATTTATATATAGGAGAACGAAGCTGAAGACACCAGCCTGAAGATGACGGATGAGATTTCGTCAAAACGTTGCCAAGGTATTCTCAATCTTACACGGACAAGACCGAATACACCCTACACCTATATATATATATATATATTTATATTTATATATTTGCTGCAGTCCTTCAGTGAATCAGTGCAGTTGTTAAATCAAACATCGCATGATCATGTTTTGATCTTCCCTGCTTGCTTCACAGCATTAACTTTTCTTGTTGGAAGCTGGCTGGGAAGATCACAAATAGCAATAACATGACCTGTAAATGCCAGACATTTGCCAAGCTGGGATCATATTTAGGCACCTATGTGGATGGTGCAATGGCTGCAAGTAATGCTTTTCAGTGCTGTCCTAATTTCAAATGGTTGCTAAAAAAATGATCATAAGTCAAGGATTACTTGTAAACCTGGTTTGGGTGATATAACTACTTTTCAGAATTTGGCTTAAAGTATAATAAAATAAATGAATTGCAGCAAATGTAGGAGAAAATGTATTGTTATATTAAAAATCCTTTAAATAATTTTAGAGCAAGTAGGTAAGAATGTATTTGTTTGCAAAACTACCATTCTTAACATCAGTTAACTCTAGTCACTAGAGGGCCATCTAAACTTATGATTTAGAACAGGGGTCTCCAACCTTGGCAAATTGAAGAATTGTGGACTTCAACTCCCAGAATTCCTCAGCCAACTTGGCTGAGGAATTCTGGGAGTTGAAGTCCACAAGTCTTCAAGTTGCCAAGGTTGGAGACCCCTGATTTAGAACACCCATTCAATGTGTGCTTGAACTCTGTGTAGTCTCCAATGTTATTGTTTTACCACTTGTTTTACCTGCTGGAGACCTCTTGTGGTTACTTCATGAATTTTCAGTAGTCAGGTCAGAATTTTGTCACAATTTCTAATAGCAGAGGTGTTGGTAGGTAGTTATTGTGGTTACCAGTGATAAACTAATAGAATATTCTGGACAGCCCTTAGAATCTCAGAGGGCCAATGACTCAAATTAGCCCTTTACAAGAAAGACTGCAGGAACATTAAAATATATGAAAGGCTGGTGCAGTGATTAAAAAAACCCAGCTAATCTTCTATCTGCATAGCAATATTGTTTCATTTATCCTGCCTTTATTATTTTAATAAATAACTCAAAGTGGCAAACATAGCACTCTCCCCTTCTCTTATTTCCCACACAATACCCCTCCCCATGAGCGGGGGAGAGATAGAATGACGGAGAGATAGAAGGAGCCTTGGTGGCGCAGTGGTTAAGAGTGCGGTACTGTGGGCTACTGCTGTCGGCTGCCTGCAATTTAGCAGTTCAAATCCCACCAGGCTCAAGGCTGACTCAGCCTTCCATCCTTCCGAGGTAGGTAAAATGAGGGCCAAAACTGTTGGGGCCAATATGCTGAATCTGTAAACCACTTAGAGAGGGCTGTAAAGTACTATGAAGCAGTATATAAATCTACAGGTGAAACTCGAAAAATTAGAATATCGTGCAAAAGTTCATTTATTTCAGTAATGCAACTTAAAAGGTGAAACTAATATATGAGATAGACTCATTACATGCAACAAGATAGTTCAAGCCATGATTTGCCATAATTGTGATGATTATGGCTTACAGCTCATGAAAACCCCAAATACACAATCTCAGAAAATTAGAATATTACATGCAAACAATAAAACAAGGATTATACATAGAACAATATCAGTATAAGCATGCATATTTACTCAATACTTGGTCTGGGCCCCTTTTGCAGCAATTATTGCCTCAATGCAGCGTGGCATGGAAGCTATCAGCCTGTGGCACTGCTGAGGTGTTATGGACTGTGTCCTTGGTTTCCAAATGAGATGCAAAGTTGCTCTCATCAGCTTTGGACCACTGAGCAACAGACCAGATCTGTTTTCTTTAGCCCAGGTAAGATGCTTCTGATGTTTGTTGTTAAGGAGCGGCTTGACAAGACGAATACGACATTTGAAGCCCATGTCCAGGATCCATCTGTGTGTGGTGGCTCTTGATGCACTGATTCCAGCCTCAGTCCACTCCTTGTGAAAGTCCCCAACACTTTTGAATGGCCTTTTCCTGACAATCCTCTCCAGGCTGCGGTCATCCCTGCTGCTTGTGCACCTTTTTCTTCCACACTTTTCCCTTCCACATAACTTTCTATTAATGTGCTTTGATACAACACTTTGGGAACATCTGACTTCTTTTGTAATTACTGTTTGAGGCTTTCCCTCCTTATGGAGGGTGTCAATGATGGTTTTCTGCACAACTGTCAGGTCAGCAGTCTTTCCCATGATTGTGATTCCTGCTGAACCAGACTGAGAGACCATTTAAAGGCTCAGGAACCCTTTGCAGGTGTTATGGCTTAATTAGCTGATTAGAGTGGGACACTTTGAGCCTAGAATATTGAACCTTTTCACAATATTCTAATTTTCTGAGATTGTGGGTTTGGGGTTTTCATGAGCTGTAAGCCATAATCATTACAATTATGGCAAATCATGGCTTGAACTATCTTGCTTTGCATGTAATGAGTCTATCTCATATATTAGTTTCACCTTTTAAGTTGCATTACTGAAATAAATGAACTTTTGCACAATATTCTAATTTTTCGAGTTTCACCTGTAAGTGCTTATTGCTATTGCTATGACTGGTCCAAGCTAGATTTCATGGCTGATGGGACTAGAACTCACATTCTCTTGTCTAGCCTGATTCGCTAACTACTTTCCAAACTGAAGGATAATTTAAAGGGACACTCCCTCAATCAATATTATGTAGTTTAAATTATGGCCAGCCCTGCAAATAAAAGAATTTACAGCTATTTTAAATTTATTTTGTGTTTCCAGAGAAGAACAATCTACAGTTTACTCTGGAAACCAGTTATTTTCAAAATCAAACATGGGAAAACTGTGGCTGATGCATCTACTACAAATTAGCAGGTCTATAAACTCCACCCAAACTCTTCATCTGAATATTAAACTGCTCTGAAAAATCATAAAAGTATTACTGGGATGAACTGACAATCACATGCATTTAGGATACTCCTTATTCTCTTTCATCAGTTTCCATTTAACTTCTGTTTTGGACCTCCAAGGTTCTTTTTAAAACTTCCAACATTTTCTCTGACCATGCAATATGTTAGTTTAACCTACAGAATTGCATTACTTGATCTATTTGAATTCTTACCTTCATAATAATAATAAACAGCCATACCAAACAATTAATTCATCTTTTATCCCTGAAACCTAAGCTGAATGAAAAACCTCTACCATTCTGTTCAAGGCATGAAAAAGATCCTGTAACTTACCATTCAGACATTCCATCTCTGGTTCTTCACTTTCTGGCTGCTTCTTCAATCTCTTGGCTTTCCTCCTCTTCTTGCAGTAGAACATGAGGCCCAACACAATTATTATATATGCTACTGCAGCACCAACAGATAGTCCTATGGTCTGAATCATTTTATAGGGGGTGTGGTTGTTGGGTATACCCCCTTGGTTGGTAAGTGGTAAATCTGGAAATAAGATGCCAACCTTACATGAGATGTGCCATCAAATTATTAAAATATACACGCTGATTAAGTACATACCACCACACAATTGGACATGTTTTTGTCTTATAATGCATAAAAATCACTTGGCAAATGCCTCTCCTTCAAATCTCTGAGGTACATATAAACACAGAATAAAATGTGGAAACTTCTTATTTTTGAATAATTAGGAAAAGTGTTAGGTGTAATTAAATTCCAGCTTGTCTAGCATAATATTCTGCCCTCATTCCACCATCGATAATAGTACTATACTAAGCCCACAATATGTAGGTACAGAAATTATGACTCCTTTCTAGAAGAGCTGAGAAACTTTATTTGAGAGATGCTGAATTTATGACAGAGGAATCACCTTCTTGCATTCTAAATGCTACAGCCCTATCACCATCAAACCTATAATCCTTACCAACAACATGGAGAAAGGCCTCGTGGTGCTTTATGTTGCAACTGTTGCCAGCAATGCAGGTATACTTGCCAGAATCCGCAGTAGTGACATCATATATTATTAAAGAGCCATTGGTCATAATTTGGATCCTGCAAACAAAGTAAAAGCAAGCAAACAGTAGGGAAGGCTCATGTAATTGAACTATTGTCTTGCCTGCCAGTAACTTTAGTTGACCTGTGCCAGGCAAACCCATCTTTTCCAAAAATGCCACCCTGCCAGCAATCATTCGTTTGAAACCAAAATGCAGCAGCCAATTATATTTTCTGATAAATGACAATTCTTCCAAAACACAGACTTAAAAGAAGAATGCAATGCTAACCAATAGCATATAGTTTCTTGTGTTTCACAGTAAAAAGAAAAACAATCCAGTAAACCTTCTCGGTTTTTCCTATCAAGACTTCCAAAGGATATGATCACTATACAACATTCACAGGATACAAGTAGTCCTCATCTTACAACAGTTAATTTAGTGACCATTCGAAGTTACAACAGTACTGAAAAAAGTGAAATGACCATTGTTCACTCTTATGGACATTGCAGCATCTCCACGGTCCCATGATCAAAATTCAGATGCTTGGCAACTGACTCATATTTATGACAGTTGCAGCGTTCTGGGTCACGTTATCATCTCTTGTGATCTTCTGACAAGCAATCAATGGAAAAACCAGTTTCACTTAACAACCGTGTTACTAATTTAACAACTGTGGCAAAAAAGGTCATAAAATGGGGCAAAACTGTCTCACTTAGCAACAGAAATTTTGGGCTCAGTGTGGTCATAAGTCAAGGACTACTTGCAGTGAAACTCTGAAGACTTTTTAAAAGAAGCCTCATCGGCTTGAAAATGAAATTATTTCTACATTTCTTTTTTTTTGGAGGTGATCATCATTGATTTATTTATTTAGGTGGGAGAATAGCAAGACCACGAGGAGATGCTGAAGGATGCAGGGGACGTTCCCAGCTGCAGATGCAAGACGGCACTTGTGCAGCCTGTGGTTTCAACACACAAAGTGCCTCAAGGACACAGGCGGCCTCAGCAGAGGAACACGGCAGGCTTTGACACACACACACACACACACACAAATAGGGAACAAATGTGATTTATTTTGCACAATGATTACCATTTAAATGTTCTGTGCTCTCCAAAGTTTTAAGTACAAAACTTCAACCACCACAATTTTTTGGGAAGCAACAGAGGTTGAAAAGCATAAGACATGTGAGGCACATGTTATTTTTTTTTCTGTGTCAACACATCCATGATGCAGCACTTTGAGGCATTTTCAAGAAGCACCTGCCTAATGTTTGATCAACTGTAAATACTAGTTATGGTTTCATACAGGAAACAGCAATGAAAAAGCAATGAGACAGAGCAATTAATTGTTTATCTATTGTGTGAGTTTCTGGGAAGAGTTGTGCCACAAGCTAGAGAGAGAACTTTTTTTCACAAAACATGAGGTGGAGAAGGAACTGCAAACAGGAGATGTAAAAGGCTTAATAGCAGTAACTGTGAGAGGGATCTTGAAGTCTTAGTGGACAACCAGCTAAATATGAGCCAGCAGTGTGCAGCAGCAGCCAAAAAAACTAATGCAATCCTAAGTTGCATCAACAGAGGGATACTATCAAGATCAAGTGAGGTACTAATACCACTATAAAGCCTTAGTAAGACCACACCTAGGGTACTGCATCCAATTTTGGTCACCACATTATTAAAAAGATGTTGAGACTCCAGAAAAAGTACAGAGAAGAGCAACCAGGATGATTTGGGGACTGGAGACTAAAACATATGAAGAACGGTTACAGGAACTGGGCATGGCTAGTCTAGTAAAGAGAAGGACCAGGGGAGACATGATAGCAGTCTTCCAATATTTGAGGGGCTGCCACAGAGAGGAAGGGATCAAGCTATTTTCTAAAGCGCCTGTAGGCCAGACAAGGAATAATGGATGGAAACTGAACAAGGAGAGATTTCACCTGGAAATATGGAGAAACTTTCTGACAGTGAAAACAATCAACCAATGGAACACCTTGCCCTCGGAAGTTGTGGGAGCACCATCACTTGAGACTTTCAAGAGACTGGACTGCCATTTGCCAGAAATGGTGTAGGATCTCCCACTTGGGCAGGGGGTTGGACTAGATGACCTACACGGTCCCTTCCAACTCTGATTATCTGTTATCTGTTAAGGCCTGAAGGTGATTAAACAAAGGAAAGAGCCTCCTTAAAAGAACAGCAGTTCAAGAGCAAAATCTACATAATAAAGATAGGAAAAGGGGAAGAGAGAATGAATCGACAAAAATACTCTGGCAATGATGATGTGGTTTTCTAGGGTGCTCTTATGGTTGCTGCTTAACTTCTCTCCCTGAAATACATTCTGTTTTGCTCTCCTTATGAGGTCTTATTTATAGAACTTGCATTTCATACTGGCTGCTGCAATTGCATGAATTTCAAGGATATTACAGGTTGCTATACAAATGTTAATGCATGTATTTCTGCCACTTGCATACATTCCATAAGTTCAATATATTTGTGTATTGTTTACATCATTCATTCTATTTTTTTCACTGAACAATGTCACTGTCTACATTTTCTCAAGTAAAAATATCTAAAGAACAATGTGAAAGCTAGAATTTTTAGATGCTAAATTATGTAGCTGTATGATGGATTCAGGTAGTTCACAGGTTAAGGACCAGTCTGACTTAAGGAAAACCCTAGATACAAACGGGATGCCTATTGCAAAATATGATGGATGGCATTCTCCTTCCTCAAGCTGACAAAGGGCTGAAGCTGTGCGCCGCTTTCAGGAACTGCTGAAAACCGATGAGCTACATATTAAAAATGTTTGGCTTCAGCAGTTCCTAAAAGCATTGGGCAGCTTTTAGGAACTCAGGGAGCACACCACCTGCCATTTTTATTAACAGACATCGTGTTTGTAAGTACAAGTACCAATCCAACCACAAATTTGGGTTAAAGACGGAGTTAGAGAATGGAACTTGTTCTTAACCTGGGAAATGCTGTATCAACAGACACATACATACCTAACATATAATGAATAACATACCGTATTTTTTGCACTATAAGACACACTTCCCCAAAAAATGTTGGTGGAAATGTCTGTGCATCTTATAGAATGAATGTTGCCGAAGCCCCACCCGCCAGCGGGCCCCCATTCTTCGGCCTCTGCCTCCCAGAAATTTGCCTCCTGCCAGCAAACAGCAAACAGCCTGGTCAGCTTCAGCACAGCCTGATTTAGCACGAGCAGCTGATTGGCAGTTGGATCGGCCACCTGGAATACCACTGATCAGCTGTTCCAGGCTGCTGGAATCATCGCCACCTTTTGCTGCCTCCGCACGCCCCTTTTTCGGCCTCTGCACATCCCATTTTCGGTCTCCACACACCCATTTCCTGCCACTACATGTCCCATTTTCGGCCCGTTCCAGGCAGTGGGGATTGCTGCCACTTCCTCTCACCATCGAATGGCAGTGGTGACGATTGAAGCAATCCCTGCCGCCTGGAATGGGCCAAAAATGGAGCATACGGCGGTGATAGGCAGCAATTTCTGCAGCTTGGAACAGCTGATTGGCGGTATTATGGGAGATCGATCCAACCGCCAATCAGCTGCTCATGCTAAATCAGGTGGTGCTGAAGTTGACCAGGCTGTTTAGAGTTTGCTGCAAGGAGGCAAATTGCTGGGAGGCAGAGGCAGATTTTTTTTTCTTGTTTTCCTCCCCAAAAGCTAGGTGCATCTTATGGTCTCGAGTGTTTTACGGTACAAAAAAATACTGTATATACCTATACAGCACTGTAATCTTGTTTTTCAAAACTTTACAATAACCCCCATATAAAATTCAGATATTCCAAGCCACCTCTCCCATTTTTCCTAAAAGTATGGCTTTTCTAATCCTAGTGGCTGACAATGGTCATTTTCTGATGGTTATCCATGATACTGACTGAGATACCATGAAATTCTAATAATAGGAATCCTCCTTTTCCTCATACGTTCTGCTCTGCAGTCTGTACACATATTTGCTCCATATTTCCATATATTTTCTGACAGAAATAATATGCAAAGGAAATCAGAACAAAGTGCTACAGATTTAAGTTTGAAAATAAATTTGTATTTGAAGCTGTTTATCTTGCAGTCTGTGCTTGTTGTAGGCCTCCCCAACTGTTTGCAAGTATATTCTGAAAACATGTGTTTGAAATAGAAGTATGAAGCTTCTCCTGAGCAGAAGCAAATGCTATAACCTTCAGAACACTGAAAATTGAGCCTGGCTCCAAAAATAACTTTATAGTTTCCAAACTCTATAGTTTCCTGAATTAATGCATGTGTGTATACATGCACACTCATTTTCTCAGACATTTATTTATTCATTTAACATTTTAAGTAAGCTAATCGACCAAAGTGGGGGGGAAAGAGCCATACCTGGGTGAAAATTCATCATGATCCAAAATTTTATCCTTTCCTTTCCACTGGATTTGTGGCAATGGGTCACCCTCAGCTTGACACTGAAACATGGCTGTGTGTCCTGGATATACGGTTGTGTCATCTGGCCTCAGTTTAAAGCTTATAAACACTAAAAGGAGAAAAGGAAATTATTTACACACCACTAGACTCTGGTGTTTCTTGGTACCGTTGAGGAGAGACCAGCTGTCTTTGAAGAACACCTTGCTCAAACATCAAGCTAGCAAAGAGACCGTTACACTCACCATATTATCAGATAGTGGTAGTTACGATGAGGAGAGAAAACCATTTTTCCACATTTTATTATCAAGGCCCACAAGGATGCTCTTCACCCCAAACATTCCCCATGTATTTTATTACCTGAGATGCCTTAACAGTAATTTAAGCCTCTTCTCTTCACATTTAGAGATAGGAACATTTCATTTACAGATTGAGCATATACCACATGTATGCATTATGGCACAGGTAGTCCTCAACTTACGATCACAGTTGAGCCCAAAATTTATGTTACTGAGCGAGACAGTTAAGTGACTTTTGCCTCATTTTACGACCTTTCTTGTCACGGTTGTTAAGTGAATCACTGCAGTTGTTAAGTTAGTAACATGGCTAAGTGAATCTGGCCTCCCCATTGACTTTGCTCATCAGAAGGTCGCAAAAGATGATTATATGACTCCTGGACACTGCAACCATCATATATAAGAACCAGTTTGCCAAGCATCCAAATTTTGATTATGATCATGAGGATGCTGCAACTATCATAAGTGTGAAAAACATCATAAGTCACTTTTTTCAGTGCCATTATAACTTTGAATGGTCACTAAGCAAATGGTTGTAAGTCAAGGACTACCTGTAATATGAAAAGAAATAAATGGACTGAAGACCATTGTAGGGAATTAAACGGGTCACTCATATTGCTAATCATGTTAGTGATACATGGAGTTCTGTCACCAAAGTTTACCTGCCACTGTCAGTTGAATTGTTGCTCTGATCTCTCCTTGTGGACCATTGGAAGCAATACATGTATAGTTTCCAGCATCACTTCGTGTCACTTTATGAAAGTGCAGGTTTCCAGAATTGTTACTGACCCAGGCTGGCAGGTTTCTCCCATCTGGCCAGGAGCAAAACAATAAATAAATAAATTCACAATTGGATCATAAGAAGCAGAGTGCACTAAATAGAAAGCAATGACTTGAACAGATTCATTATACTTAATCCAGTGTCACCCAGTTTGGATTACAACTTCCCCAATTCCCAGTCAGCAGAATACCAGGTTGCAGAAAGCTATACTGGGGAATTTTAGTTCATAGAATAGATGTGGGAAAGTATTTTATTTCAAAACTACATTAATAAAAGATAAAAGGCAACTCTAAAAGGCAATTCAATTGGATTTCTTTCCAAAGCAGAAGTTAAAGGTGCCTCTTGTTATTAAATCTATTGTAAAAAGCAAAAATTGTACAACATGGAGCCCCAGTCATAACTTTTAATGTTTAGATTGTACCAGTTTTAATCCATTGGATTGCAGGTTTTTCTCGCCCTGTAGCTGAGCAGGAAATAGTGACTTCTTTATCAAATTCAACACACTGCAGGGGTTGAGGAGGAGGAGTAAACTTCAGCTTTTCTGAAATGAAATCGCATTTGTCAGAGGCTTAGAGAGACAAATAAAGCATCTAAAGAATACATTCCTAAAATTTTTCTGCGTGAAAGCATTCTTTCCATGGATTACAGATAACAGATAGATAACAGATAACAGATAATCAGAGTTGGAAGGGACCTTGTAGGTCATCTAGTCCAACCCCCCATCCAAGCGGGAGACCCTACACCATTTCTGACAAATGGCAGTCCAATCTCTTCTTAAAGGTCTCAAGTGATGGCACTCCCACAACTTCTGAGGGCAAGGTGTTCCATTGGTTGATTGTTCTCACTGTCAGAAAGTTTCTCCTTATTTCCAGGTTAAATCTCTCCTTTTCAGTTTCCATCCATTATTCCTTGTCTGGCCTACAGAAATGTGAATATGGCCAAGAGAAGTTTCAAGGTCTATAAAGACTCTCAGTTTCAAGGCAGCATCAGGAATATAAGAGCCAAACATAAGAGCCAAGCTCCAGGTATCTTCTTTTAAATCTTGTCATCTTATTGGACTTAGGAAGTTTCCCTTTTCTGTGGTTGCCTTCTTACTCTGGAACGATCTCTTCCCTCCTTGAAATATATGACAGGCTCCAACTTTTGATTGTCTTTAGGAAAGTTGTGAAGAGCTGGCTTTTCCCCCAACCACAAGGGGCCAGTTGAGAAGGGTTCCCTTTTAGTTGCTTTGTTATGGTGCTTTGTTGTCTTTTGATATTTTGTATTTTATACTTATATATTGCAAATGTTTCCATGTTATATGGTTTGGTGCTGAACTAACAAATACACATAGACATAACTTCAAATGCAATAAGCAAAGGCCTTATACTTAGCACATACCCAGAACATGTACACGGACTTGTTCTTCAATACTTCCTGCTGGAGTGCTGGTTACACACTTGAATATTGTTCCATCATACACTTCCACACTGTTAATACGTAGTGTCCCATTCTCAGCAATTTCAAAGCGGGAATCCTGTCCAGTGAAGACATAAAGCATGACTACTTTGAGCTTCTACATCAAGAACAACACAACTACAAAGTGCTTTTGTACATGCTATATGCTCAAGTTGTTCCTAGCGGGTAGGAGACTGTAGATGTTGATTTAAAGCAGCTTTCACACATCTCACAATAGGGAATGCAAAATTTAAATAATTAAAAGACTCTCAAATATCAAATCCTTATATTAGCATACAAAAAGTGAAACACAGAAAACTTAAAATACTGCTTTATAGGAAAATTAGTATTAATCCAGTCTATAGCCTTTTGACTTGAAACAGAATGGTAAAAAGTGCCTTCATAAGTGTCTGGTTCCTACCCAGCACACTTTCCTCTCTGCAATTAGATTCTAGTCAGTTCTTGTCTGCAAGAATAAGACTCCATTTTCAGATGTATCTCATACACAGAAAAAGAAGAGAATTAAAATGGAGACTTGCAATGATTGCTTTTTAAGCACTGTGTCAGATGCTTAAGTTCATCTCCCTTTTGTTATAGTTTTATGAAAGGATTTTAATTGCATAATGGGATTAAGCCAGTGGAATCTGATCTATAAAACCACAGCACATATTCCACTGTTAACTGCAAGACCACACACTTGTTTAAATGAATATGCATGTATGTGAGAGAGAATAGAAACTGAATGGGGCAACACCACTAGTGAATTTTTGTCGGTTGGTAACAATGAAATATGTGTGTGGGTGGCTTTCTTGTGGGTACACATTTACCCCATCCCAAACAACAACATATTTGATACACATGCATGTATCTTAAGCTAAATACAGTCCTAGATATATCCACACATGTGCTGATAGGTTTCATGTCTATCAATTGTATTTTCCCAGGATTCTCTATTGCTTTTATTCAAAAACAGAAGAGAAAATCAGGTGCAACTCTCATCATTTATTCTCCATCAACTTCAGCAACAGAAGAACTTTCTGTCTTGGAAAAGCACCAGCCAACCAGGAGGACAGACTCTTTGGATTGGAACATGCTCCAAGGAACAGCTACAGCTAGATAGGCATATTCAGAGAAGCCCTGTCTACTATTATAACTCTCTTTCAAATAATTTCCTTGAAGCAAAGCTCAGTCTACACATCCCTGTCTACAGACCCTGCTGCCAGCGACTGTTTCCCATCGTCCTGTGCGCTCTCACAGACAGGGCCTCCTCGGGGTTCCGTCAGCCAGACAATGGAACCAACTGCCCCTGGAGCCTTCGGGTGGCCCCTGGAGCTTCGGGTGGTCCCCGACCTCCGCTCTTTCCGTCAGGGGCCTAAAAACATGGTTATTCCAACTCACTGACCTGGACTGAGGGGTGTGTGTGGGGAGTTTTAATGACTGTTTTTAGTGTTTTAGACTGTAATTGGGTTTCTTATTTGATTTAATCTCTTTTTAACTGTATATTTGTATTGTTTTTATTGTACGCCGCCCTGAGTTCTTAGGGAGATGGGGTGGCTTAGAAATCCAAATAATAATAATAATAATAATAATAATAATAATAATAATCTTCCCTGGGCATTTTGAGAAAACTACAACTGAGAAAGATCAGGAGGAGGCACATTCACATGGGTCCATGTGAAAGTTAATAGAACACTAGATTTAGCAATAGCGTTTAGACTTATATCTTGCCCCATTCATAGTGCTTTATAGCACTTTCTGGGCAGTTTACAGTGTCAGCATATTGCCCCCACCCAAAAAAACCCCTGGGTGCCCATTTTACCAACATCAAAAGAATGGGAGGTTGAGTCAACCTCAAACCCATCAGAATCGAACTCCAGGCTGTGGCAGCATTAGCTTGCAATACTGCATTCTAACCACTGCATCACCAGGGTTCCTTATGATTTAGAGAAAGGCATAGCTCAATGCCAAATACAGAAACATAATGTTAAATCAAGAGAATTTAAAGTACAATAAAGAAAGAAAAGTCATACTCTCAATATAATGGAAGCTTCTATGAGAACTGTGTTAATAGGAGAGGAAACCTGAGGCGCCTTAAAAGTGTAACAAAAAGGAGTAAAGATTAAGCAGAAAAATAACTAGACAACTTATTCTACCAGACAGTAAAAGATCTTCAATAATTTACCTCTGAAATAGGATTGCCGTTACGAAACCAGTTGACGGTGGGCTTGAGAGAGGCCTTACTGAGACAATGAAGGTATCCTGGTTTACTCTCCTCTAGCTGACTGTCCTTGGGCTTTTCCACCCATTCTGGCTTTGCTGGAAAGAGATAGCAGAAAAGAAAAATTACTAATCATAATTAAGACTCACTAACAGAAGATTCTGGTATGCATCACATGCCATCTAATACTGGCCTGCTGAACAGATGCTTTCATTTGTTTCTTGAAAAAAAGTCCTAAGCCAAATTGACAGAATGATACATAAATCCAAGTTGCAGCATCAGGTTCATTTAGCTTTGAGAACCATGTCTCTCCTGATTGCCAAGTTCTCTTCAAAAGTTTTAGAGTGAAATTTTCATTCTCTTTAACTACCCTCCCAGCTCAAAGAATATTGAAAATTCACTGCACTTTCTGTTCTCTCAAACATATTCATAATGGAACCAAGCTTACTTGCTACCGTAATGGAAAGATCTTGTTTTTTTTCTCCAGCCTTGTTCACTGCATGGCAAGTATATATTCCAGTATCCTTTTCTACAATAGTGGTGAAGACAAGGTCCCCTGCTGCTTGGTGAACTCTCCCAGTAGTGGGGATACGAACATTGTTTCTCTCCCACCAGATATGGGGTTCAGGGATTCCACGAGGAGCCACACAGGTTACACGTTGTTCTTTATTGGCTATGACAATTTTGGGGTCAAGTACTTGAGAAAAATCTTCAATTTCTGGGGAAAAAAACAGAATGTACATTTTAGAATCCAGCAATGTTGACAACGTGATTTGGGCAATAGGATAAGCCTTAATTACATATCTGAATATGACAATATCCAACAAGGTCCGGGGTACTTGCGGGAGCATCTCTTGCCAGCATCGGTTTCCCATCGCCCTGTGCGCTCTCATAGGCAGGGCCTCCTTGGGGTGCCGTCGGCTAGACAGTGTCGGCTGGCAACCCCCAGGGGTAGGGCCTTCTCTGTGGGAGCGCCCACCCTATGGAATCAGCTGCCCTTGGGGCTCTGGTTGGCCCCGGACCTCCATTCCTTCCGTCGTCGCCTGAAGTTGTGGTTTTTCCAGTAGGCCGCCCTGGATTGAGGTGAGGCGGGGTGGGTTTTTTAAATTCGTTTTTTATATTTAGTTTTACCTGTTTTTAGATGAATGTTTGGCGTGGGTTTAATTTGAATTTTAGTAATTTTAAATTTTGTATTGTATATTTTTTATGATGTTTTATTCTTTGTATTTTGTATTTGTATTCTCTTGGGACTTGTTAGTTTAATTTTTTCTTAACTATTTATTGTTGTTGCTGTTTTTAGTTGTGAGCCGCCCCGAGTCTTCGGAGATGGGGCAGCATACAAGTCCCATTAATAAATAAATAAATAAATAAATAAATAAATAAATAAATAAATAAATGTGAGCCGCCCTGAGTCCTTCGGGAGACAGGGCGGCATACAAGTCCAAACATTAAATTAAATTAATTTATCATTTCTATGATACCCAAATTCCTTGGTAGCTAGCTCTTTCCATCCTGAAAGTATGGTAAAACTAAGAACTTTCAGCCCAAAACTTACCAAACTCCACAAGATCTCTGAGAGATACAAGCCCATACCTGCTAATTGTAGGGTTGCCTCCAAGATTACAGGTTTTCCTTTCTGTCCACGGCCAACACATTTATAGACTCCAACACTGCGTGGTTTCACCTGAGTTACTAGTAAAGAACCATTGGAAAATATGATGGTCCTTTGAAAGAACAAGGAGAAAACATGTATTGAGCTGATACAATAAAAAGATACTTAAAGCATTGACGGATGCCTCCAAAAAGTAGCACTATTCACTATTCTGACAACCTTCACTGAAGTATTTACTGATATAGATAACTGATTGGTGACAAAGTGATAAATAAGCAATGCTGAGTAATTTTTAAAAACTAGAAACCATTCTGGCCACCAGCAGATTCATGATTTAAGTATATAAGCAGGCATATACAATGGAATGAAGGCTATTGCTGGGCGCATTGGGTTGTATCCCAAAAATTGTAAGCCGCCCTGAGTCTCGGAGAAGGGTGGCATATAAATGTAATTTAAAAAAAATCTTTCTGCCAAATATGTGATTGAAAGCGCCACTGCTGAGCCAATCCTGAAAGCCTTGCCCATGGTAACAAAAAGAAGCATGACAGATACCAAACAATAATAGCAATTCATTTTTATTTCAAGAAAATAGAGCTGCCATGTCACCTTCTATCCCCACAGTCTTCCATTTTTAAATGAGCTATTTACCTGCTCCGATTTTGAATTGGGGAGTCATCCTCAAATAGCCATTCTTGGGTGGGTGGTGGCACAGCCTGGAACTTGCAGTGGAACATAGCCTCCTCATTTTTATTGACAATTTGGTTCTCAGGAACAATCACTGGGTGAGGGAAACTTTCATCTTTGACAGGGAAAAGGAGTAGAATCAATCAATTCATCATCTGGCTTCTCTCTTTCAAATCAACATTTTTCTTCCAATGGAAAGAAAACCACATTTACATGCCTGCTTTGCCATGGTCCCCTCCCACCTCAGAGCCAGCAAAAAACCTAGCCACTCTTAATCTTTTTCTCCCCACAGCATGCCCTTACCATGCAACAAGAACAGATTTGTGCTATGCCACTGTCCATACAGCTTTAATACACAATAAGGCTTTCCTGATAGTAGCAGCCATTGGGAAGGAAATTCCCAACCATAGAGGCTACAGAATTACAAGAGCTGGGTTCTTTCAATTGCAGTTTTAACTACATGATTAATCCAGAAAGAAATTGGTCAGTTTTATGGCATCAAGCTTTCTAAACCAGCCAGTTGACCAATACATTTAAAATGAGAAAAAATGGCTGTATAAGTTGGAATTCCAGCCTTTCTTATAGCCAAAAAAGGACTGAGGAGTGATAGGAGAGAGACTAAACTGAAGGAAATGGCTCCAAATAAAACAAGGTAGAACCCGCTTGAATCAACAGATTGCCAACATGAAGCACATACAACACAAAAACACTTGAGACTTTCTCAAGTTTAGACATATGTAAGAGCACAAATGCCAATTACCTATAATACTGAGGGTGAAGTTGTTTCTGCTGCATACAGTGCCTACAGCATTCCGAGCACAACAGTAATAAATGCCATTATCATCTGGGCTGGCACTCTTAATGGTCAATGTCCGCTCCTTATTATTGACTGAGTAAATTGTGCGATCGTCTGAAACTTGGGTACCATCTCGGAACCACTGACTTGTTGGGCTATGAAACAAAGACAGTTAAAAAGCTCAGCATCCTGAAAAGAGCAATTACTTAGCAAACCACCACCTCTTTGTACAAAAATCTATGATGTGGATGTGGGTATTTTAATGAAAATTAATAGATTTAGAACAAAACCTTTAGCAAACGTTGCATTAAACAATAACCTTGTGCATTCCCAACCTGTGTCATCTGCACATTAGCAAAGGGCATTCAGGTATCAGAGGTGCTACTGCCTCCTTTTTCATGTTCAGGATTGCGCTAATCAACTCTTCTAAGCATGTAATTATTTAATTAATGAAATTTATATGCAGCCCATTTCACTGTTGCCGCAAAATGCTAACAAGATAAAAATACAAAAAAATAAAATGATGAAATATTAAAGTTTAAAAACCAAGAAGATAGGTGACATGGGAATGGGATCTTCTCTTCAGCCACCTGTAACACAGAGCATTGCTACTGGGGCACCAGGCCAGTCCACAGAATCAGGTTTTAAGGCTCTTCCTGAAGACCACATGGGTGGAGGCCAACCTCATCTCTGACAGGAGAATATTTGGGAAGGAGGGGGGGGTTACAGCAGAAAAGGATCTTCTGCTGGATCCCACCAGCCAAAGTTCTTTGGCAGACATAACCCAATGTAGCCCTCTTCTGCTGGAGTGAATGAGAGAGGCCAATCCCACTGGGGCAAAACTGTTCCTCAGATACCTGGACCAAGCTAAAATGGGCTTTAAAGGTGAAAACACCTTGAATTGGACCAGGAAGTAGACTAGCACCACCAGCAGTGGCATTAGCTTCCAAATACTCTTCAAGGGAGTCCCATCAAGTGTGTTGCAGGAGATGCGGGAGGTGACCAGAGCATGAGCAACTCAAATTCAGCTAAGATTTTATCGGAAGAGACAAGTTACACTAATGAATGGAGGAGGAAAAGTTACCCAAAATAAGCACGAATCCTTCAAAGTAGGGACTCACCGTGGGTGCCCATCAATATGACAGTGCAACGTTACTGGAGAAGAACTTTGTATATCCTCCACTCCGATAGGATTCTTCAAGACAACTTTTCCTGTTTCAATCCCTTTCAAAAATACAGTGAAAATTAGTTTGAGACCACAGCCCTTTTGTATACTTTGGAAATCATCAGTCACTACAGAAGTACAAAATCGTTTTCACCCTGGCGTGACTGCACATGCCTGGCACTCTAAAAGCAAAATCAAGTGAATTATTTGTTTTGCTGTAACTTGTATTGCTCTTGCTTACATAAATGGTAACATTACTGCCTGTCTATAACTTTACTTGGTACTATAAAAAAGTATTTATGTAACTATTAAAGAAATCCTTACAGAGAAGGAATCAGATAAAATGCAATCTTTCCTATTTAGCATTTGCAAACAGAAAACTATCATGATAACAGAAGAGAAATTAACCATATGCTAAACAAAAACAATACGTATTTCCCTAGCATAGTGAGAGATGGAATGAGCTTTAGGATCTGTTGGCAATACCAATATTGATCAATATATTTGGCAGTTGTTGTAGTTGCTCTTTTGGGGGAATAATCATCTGAGTCCTAGAACATCCCCAAGGCTGACTTTCTCCTGTCACAATATGAAATAAGAGCTATCAGGTGAAAGCTAATATATAGACAATGGGATGATGTTTCAAAAACAAAGCTGACTATTAAATAGGTTACCATATTCCTCACAATTTTGAGGAATAAAGAATTAAGGGGCTGGGGAAAAAAGAGTAGAGAAAGACAAATGTTAACTATACCAGGTAGGAGGATTTACAGCTGGAGTGCTAAACCCAACTGACAGCTAAGATGCAGAACTGACTCATTTGCTTATGTCTGGATCTTTGAAAATCTCCCATGATTCTTTTTTAGCTGGGCTCACCCTAAACAAAGAATGGAATTAACAGTAGATGTAACACTGATCTGACTCAAAGAGCTGACTCAGCCCAAGTTAGGACCTTGGTTTTCAGGTACTCTGCATTACTGAAAATAAAGCCATATACAACATTATTTTAAAATCTAAAAGATGCAACAGTATTCTAAAATTACTGCCTGCCATTGAGAAAGTTCTGCAGTTGGACATCATGACATTTATATGTTTTATCTATAGCATGCATTCTTTCAGTAGCTAAAAGCTGCCAGGCAGCATCCAGACTCTGATTAAATTAAGATGTATTCATCCTCCACAAGGTTACTTTAATATGCATCTTCTGAGCAAATTCTGGATCAGACCAAAACAGAAGACATATTATTTTATAACAGCTTTTGTGTCTTGAGGAGGAACAACAATTTCTCCAATTTTTCTTTCCCTAACTATAAGTTAAATATATTTTTGAATTTAATTTATTAATATAATAATGACTATTATGAATAAGCCTTAAGTATATCTGTAATATACATGAAAGAACTCCAGCTATCAAGAACGGAGAGACTAAGCACCTCCCACTGTCTGGATGCTCGGAGCAGCTCGCTGGAGAATAGATCTGAGCCAGTTTGGTGTGGCGGTTAAGGTACTGGCCTAGAAACCCAGAGACAAGTTCTTAGGCATGAAAGCTGGTTGCATCACTTTGGGCCAGTCACTCTCTCTCAGGCCAGCTCACCTCAGAGTGTTGATATTGTGGGGAAAATAAAAGAAAGAAGGGGCATTATGTATGCTCACCACCTTGAGTTACCTTTATTAGATAAAAATATAATAAATAAAATAAACAATACTTTTCTTTGAGTTGTTCTGTTTATAAATATTTTATATATTTTCATGCATTTTCTGCTTTTACTTTATGGGTTCCATCCTTTCAGTTTTTTTTTAAATTACATATTAATTACAGTTATGTAAATGGTGCCCTTTTAATTTAAGCCATACAGTAACATCTGACATGTATCAAACCTTATATTTGTACTTTATTACTAGCACTGTTTTCATTAACTGCCTAGTACTGAAAAGACATTGACTATGAAATGGTAAATAGACTATATTCTTCATGAACAATGCTCCTTTCAAGTTTTACCACAAAAGGATTCCGAAGCCCATCCAAACCAATATTTTTCATATGCAGATACTAGAGAGTTATGGTTAACCAATGGTTAACCAATGCTTCCATGAATGCATTTGCTGCAGAAGTCAAGCTGGCTTATTTAAAGAACACATTTGTTTCTTTCCATTTTGATAGGTGGATGGAACATCAAAATAAGTTAATAACAAAGATAATGCTCACATTTTATGTTGAAAGATGCATTTGTTGTCCGAGCTTCTTCTCCAGTAACTAAATTCCTAGCAACACATTGGAAGTTCCCACCATCTTGCTGACGATCAATAGATGCAAACTGAAGGTTGCTCCCTTCCTTGAAACGCCGTTCAGTGTCCTGAATAGCTTCCCCATTCTGTAACCACTCAAATTCAATGTCTGTGGGGTCTTTCACTTCACAGCGCAAAATGGCACCACGACCATGCAATGCATCCTGAGAATATGGCTCTTTAGTGAAAGATATCTTTGCTTGCGCCCCAACAGCTAAAAAGAGCAAAAGAAAAATATTACCATCTGATCAACTAAATAACCAACTTAACACAATGCTTTATTTATTTCTTTAGAAGCTGTTTGGTTTCAGAACAACTCTGGGAGGCCTACACTTAAAATAAAAACAAATACAAACAAATATCTGAATAAAGCACATATTAGCCAATCAATCAGGGTTCTAAAAACATCCTACCTCAAGGTCTGGGTGTACACCCAGGTTCTTAAAGACTTCTGAAACTTTGTCAAAGTGGGAACACTATGGATATTATTCTAGAGCAGGGGTGTCAAACTTGATTTCATTGAGGGCTGCATCACAGTTGTGTTTGACCTCGGGGGAGGGGGTTTGTCTGGGATGGGAGTGGCCAGCATGTCACTTGTGTCAGGGTACGCCTGTAATGGCCCGAGCACTCTGTCAGCAAAAATGAGCTCCTGAGCTCTGTTTTCGGCTGTGACAGCTTCCTGCAACCCTCTGCCAGTGAAAACAGAGCTCGGGAGGCATGTGCAGTTCTTGCAAGCTCTGTTTTTTGGCTGTGATGGCCTCCTGCAACTCTCTGTCAGTGAAAACAGAGCTCTAAAGGGCCACACACAGCCCTTGCAAGCTCCGTTTTTGCTGGCAGGGGCACCACGGGTCAGTCCCTTGCTATTTCTCACGGGCCAGATCTAAGCATCAACACTATCCAACACTGCCTGCACTACTATTAATGCAGCCTACACTACTACTATGGGCCAGCAGTAGTTTCTGAGTGTTCTTCAAGGACAGATCCACATACAGCATATTGTTACAATCCAACAATGAGATGACTAGAACAAGAGTGATTGTCTGGAAGGCTACCTGATCCAGGAATGGCTACAACTAGAACTCCAAATGAAGATGTAGAAATGTGCTCTTGGCCATAGCTGCCACTGCTCTTTGAGTCTGAAGGATCTCCAGATTGGGAAGTACAATCCTATCTACAACATCAGATGCAAGGGGCCTAAAAACCCATAGCGACTCAGGCTTGGCAAGATTGAATCTAAATCTGTTCTTTCCAATCCAGACCCACACAGCTCTAGGCACTAGTCCAGGGCACTGATGGCATCAGTTAGCCAGCTTGGTGTCTATAGGTACAACTGGGTGCGATTCAAGGTTTTGACATTAACATTCAAAGTCCTTCATGGCATGGGTCCGGGGTACTTGAGGGAACGTCTCCTGCCGATATCAAATACCGGTCGCCCTGTGTGAGCACATAGGTTGGGATTCCTCGGGTTGCCGTCCGCACGACAATGTCGGCTTGCGGTGACCCGAGGAAGGGCCTATTCTGCATCGGCCCCCGCCTTATGGAACCAGCTACCCGCTGAGCTCCGGCTGGCTCTCGATCTCTCCTCTTTCTGGCGCGATCTAAAAACCTGGTTGTTTTTACAGGCTGGGCTGGACTGATCTCCTAGGGGGGAGGGTGGGTTTTAAATTCGATTTTAATTCGGTTTTATACTTGTATTTTGGCTTGTTTAGTTTAATTTCTTTTTAACTAATTGATTGTTCTGTGTTTTTATCTGTGAGCCGCCCCGAGTCCTTTCTGGAGAGTGGCGGCATACAAGTCAAAACAAATAATAATAATAAAAAAATAAGACTGAATTATGAACCAGTGAACCACCCAGCAGTCTCATGTAGATGTTAAACAAAAAGGGGCAGAAGTTGGGTCCTTGACCCCTCACTGATTAGAACTGTCTATTCAGAAAGGAGGACACAATACACTCAAACTCACCTCACACCCAGCAATCAACTCCCAAACCTGACAACAGTCTAGAACAGGGGCTGCCAACCTTTTGGACCTCAGGGACCACCAAACTCATAATTTTAAATCCTGCAGACCAGACACCCTGGGAAAATCCCAAAACAAGTCTGCAGGAAAATTGCCTACCCCGTTTTCCTATAGATCGATCATTCTTTATTTGAGATCGCAGGATACCATCTGCAGCTCTGTTCTCAGGGGGAGAGAGAGAGAGAGAGAGAGAGACGTTTGGCTTCATGCAAGGAAAGCAGCAGAAGTCTTTCTTTCTCTCCCCCAAACTCCAGCAGAAATGTGTGAGACTTGTTACGCCACGCAGCCTCTTGGAGCAGGTTGCCTTGCAGGGTCCCAAAGACTCATTTCTGGCAGAGTTTGGGGGAGAGAAAGCAAGATTTTTGCTGCTTTCCTTGAGTGCAGCCAAAAGCAGAAGAAGAAAGAAGCAGAAAGAAGCAGCCCGATGGCCAGGCAAGGCATGTGAGGCGAGTAGGGCAAGTTTCCCCCCTCCACCCTTTCCCCCCTCCCCTCACTACCTCATGTTGTTCGCAATGCAAGCAACGCAAGCCTTGTGTTCCCATGGGCCATTTGTGTTTCCACGCATCCTGGATTAATTGCTTTGGGGGTGCTTTGGGGGTGAAATTTCTCTGCGGACCACCAAAATTTTCTCACGGACCATCAATGGTCCCCAGCCCACTGGTTGGCAACCACTGGTGTAGAAGCATACTACAGGGATAATTTTCTGCAATACAGGGTATGCACATTAACTTCGTAGTAGATGTATGATATATTGGTATAACATGACATTTATACATTCCATTCGAACTTGTACCAGTATATTTAAAATGGAGCAATTTGATGCATAAAAAATAATTTTATTTTAAGTGTATACCTTAACAATATACAATAAGTAAAATGCTTATGGTCACCAGGGTACCAATTGTACACAAAAGCTCCTTTACACAGCTAGGTTTATAAGGTTAAGGCACCAGAGCTGAAGTTGTTGATCATTTTCTTATGCTTGGTAGATTAAACATTTACAGACTAGTATCTCCATTACTCACATCTGACATATACAAAGAGACTTCAAGGGCTTATTCGGATAATCCTACACAGCAAAGGACAATTGTATTTCCTCCCTTTTGCAAGAAGTTTGCAAAAGGATAGAGTTGCTTTTATTCAACAGCAGATTGTTCCAGAAAATAAGTAAAAGAAATCTGATATTCTAAATAAGTTGGAATCTAATGTAGCAGATTTGACAAATGTATACTTCTAATTTTAATTTAGTACTTACCTCCATGGACATATACATATATGTATACACACATACCCACAATGCTTATATATAAATCAAATATGTTTATGTTCCACTACATATACAAACTGAATGCTTACTGGGGCGCTCATCTGGAAAATGCAAGTTTGAAGCTGTTTGATGTGATCAATATAGTGTGTATTCATTACAGTGCTATTTATTTTACAAAAAAATATGCTTTAGAACTTCACTGTGCACAAGACAGAAGATATTTTGGGGAGATATTTTGGCCAAGTTTCTTTGCATATGCCAATACCAAAATCAGAATGCAAAACAGATACGAAATTTAAAATTTAGAAATTAGGGGGATACATTTGTTGTACTCTGAAACACTTATATAGGCTTCAATCATTTAAAGATGTTTAAGAAAAAGAACAGCCATCATTGAAAAATCTGGAAAGCAGAACAATGGCAACTCTGACTTGTATTTATTTTGCTTGTTGAAAAAATTAAGGGAGTCCCCTCTTGTTTGTATGATGCAGCAGAAGAATGATTTTAACATCAGGATTAACAGAAATAAAGCTTTCAAAAGGTAAAACAAGGTAGTAAATAAACATAGCAAGTAAGTTGTATAACCACAGGGCTCTAAACTCAATTATACAGTACAGATAATCCTTGCTTATTGACTGCCTTGTTTAGTGACCATTCAAAGTTACAACAGTGCTGAACAAATAAATAGTTGCCCTATGATGCATCATTTCACCCAGTTGAAGGTGGATGAGAATTTATGATTCCCTCATTTACAATTTTCACAGCATCTCTCTGTCACATAATCGCTATTACAGTCAGCACATTATTTTCTAGTACCTGCCTTGCTTTTCTTTTTTCCTTGCTGAGCAGAGAAATTGGAGAAGGGATTACAAGAGAGTAAATAGGCACACAATAGGGAATACACATTGAAAGTAAAACAGTGGTGCTGGTAGCCCTGAGTGCATTATGCAAACATCCCAATGATTCCCCATTGTGCGCCTGCTTACTCTCTTGTAATCCCTTCCCCTCCAACCTCCTTAGAGAAGGGAGAAAGAAATGTCCTGAGGAAGAAATGTCCAAGGCCTGATGGAAGAACTACATTTCAACATCTTGCAGAAGGCCAACTTTCTTAAGATTATAAATAAAAATCAAATCTATTCTTATGCAACACAGATTTCTTCCTGATCTGAAAAGTGGATAATTATCCATGTTTAAACTACCAAACAACTCAGCAATAAACTGTCATAAATCATAAATCATGTCAGTGAACCAATTAAAATTTCTTAATTGCATTAGTACTCCCCTGACATCAACAAAATAGATTCTGGTATGTTTCTGCTTGTATCAATCAGTGATTGTAGCTAGAAGAGAGACAGAAAAAAAATCAATGACAATGAACGGCAGGAAAGAGAGGCTGCATAAGTCGCACCTCAATAAGCATCCTAGGTACAATTTCTTGGTCAGGCTGCTGACAAAGAGATCAACAGGATCACGAAGCCCCGTGCTTACTCATCTCCATGTGGGAATTGTTTCAGGTGCATCTAGCTAGAATGGACTAGCTTCCTGCTTAGGAGATTTCACTACTACTACTCATGAGCCCGGATCTACAAATAATTGACTTTTTATACTCCTCAGATTACACATTGGCTGTAGAAAAGGAAACAATGGGCAATTCAACAGTTGTGGCTCTTCATCTAATTTAGACCCCAGGAGTGAGCACTCATGTGGGACAGAGTCAAAGCAGCTTGGAATTTGAAGATCAGTCAGATAGGAGACAGATGCTAAGAGGAATGTATGTAAATCAGTCATTTTAAAAGACAAAAATACAACGTCTAGGATTCATGCTCTACTGCTAAAGTTCCATGGCTTGTTGCATCAAATGGTTCTGTTTGTTGTTAGCAAGCTCATCTGTGAATACTAAAGGCTCTGAAATTCTAAACACAGAGAAGAGGGGAAGTGTGTGAAAGCAATTTAAAGTATTCCGTCAGAGCCACAAATGCTGAGTATGCAGATCTTCATAACAGCTGGTGAAGATCAGCAATTAACTCTTTTCCTCCTCCATTTTAATTCTGGATACTGCCAAGCAATCAGTCTTCTAAGTTGCAGCTGTCTGATCTCTTTGTTTCAGAAATGGATATATACATTTAATGTTTATGAGCCTCTTTCTCCCCAATATACAGATAGATCAGTGTATCAATCAGATGAAAACCATATAACATTTTCAAATAGTGCCTCTCCTATATCAAATCTTCATTCCAACCAACGTGCCTACCGTCCCTGTCCTATTGTTTCTTTTTATTTTTCTTATATGTATCCATTTCATGTATTCATAACTATGTTTATATTTATACCTGTTATAACCGCTTGACAAAATAAAATAAATAAATAAAGTTTTCTGTTCTCATAAAGTGGCTCACTTTGGGAAGCTGAACCACATTTTCTTCTGGTTCAAGTGTGATACAACTCAAATGGCAAAACCTTTATTTCACAATTTGTGATCCCGGAGCATTTGTTGTACCCTTGCCCAACTCTGCCTGCCATTTAAATGCCAACCTTTTTCCTTTGGGCTCCAGCAAAGCATTGCCCTCTTTACTTTATACAAAAACTATTCACTAAAGCCTGCAGCCCTCATTGCTGCCACTGGGAAAAGCATCTGATTGCAAAACTAAGATGTCTTGCCATTATTATAGTTTTAAACAAGAAGGTAGATAAAGGAAGAAAACTGTCTTGACAGTCTTTGAATTCATTCCTAAATCTCAGATTCTGTATAAGACAGCCAAATACATTCAATACATACATTCAATACATAGGGGAGGGAGGCTGGCAATTTATTTCCCCCTTTTTTTATATGAAGCCAGGGCAACATACTTTATATTCCAATAGTTGCTATAATACAGACAGTAAGGCACTGACAGCATGGTGACTTTTACAATCTCCTATTCACTAGCTAAAGGAAACACTTGCTAGCTCTGTATTTATTAATGGGATTTATGGAGTTCATAGATTGCCTCCAACTACCAATATCATGACTTTGGATATGACTACAATATTCTTTGCCAGTTCCTAGCATTTTAGTATCAATAAGATGAATGTCTATAGAGAATTGAGAGATTCTGAATCATTCACGTCATGGGAATAGGACACCTTGCCACAGCTAATTTGCTGCAGCCAATTCATCATGACCAATTCGCTGCAGGACAACTCACTGCGGGATACTTTAACAATTCTATTTAATTATTTAAAATAAATAAAAATTATTTTAATTTTTGCCATTCACATTTCATTCTATCCCTCCTTTTGCATCTTTTCTTTAATGATTCTATTCCACCATTTCTTTGTTATTAGTGTAACTCTTGTCCCACAACAAGTTGTCCTGTGGTGAGAAGGCCATGGCAAATTGTCCTGCAGTGAGTTGGCCATGGCAAGTTGGCTGTGGTGAGTTAGCCATGGTGAGTTGGCCGTGGCGAATTGTCATAGACCCCCAAAAGGCAACAGGAATTTCTTGGTGTTTCCTTTGAAAACATTTTGCTTCTCATCCCAGAAGCTTATTCAGTTCTGAAGAACTAAACTGAAGCAGATTCTTGGATAAGAAGCAAGGCGTTTTCAAAGAAAACACCAAGAAAGTCCAGTTGCCTTTTGAAAAAAGCTCTTTTGGAACAGTAGGGCTGAAGATAATTGCACAGCTGATTTAAAACTATTTTGGAGAATGAAAGTATTGGCTTGTGATACAGCAGAAATGTATGAGTACTGTTCATAATTAGATATTTTGGTGAAAAGGGAGGAATGGAGAGAGGAGAATAAGCTATCATTTTTGCCCTGGTCAGCTTATAGCCTTCAAATATAGTGGGATCTTGGTACTCATTGTTAATTGGTTCCAGGACCAGGTACCAAAAACAATGAATACTGAACAAATATTTCCCATAAGGAATAATGTAGTGAGTCACAAGATACCTGACATTGACAAGTTCTAACTTGTACATTGAGTACCAAACAAACAATGAGTACTGGGACAAAATTTTCATATCAAAATGCATTGAGTACCAAATTTGATGAGTTTCAAAGCAGTTGAATACCAAGTTATCATTGTACTGAATAATTGACAATGCTGATATAGCCTTCATAATCAAATAATCACAATGTATATAATAATATATAATGTATTTAAATCACCTATCAAAAACTCAAAATCCTGGACTGTTATTCAATATTTCTCACATTTAATTTTTGCCAACCTACACATATCTTATTTTCTTTTAGTGGTTGCAGAAGAATGCCAGAGGCAGTTTCCATCATCAACTGTTCTTCTCCCATAATAATGACTTACAATGATGCCCTGTTTATCCATCAATTCATAACAGCTGCTGCCTGAACAACAAAGGATGTTTAAGTATCTCAAGGCAAAGCAGCAAAGGGAAACACATGTTCCTATATTAAGATACACATGTGAAATCAGCAATGCAGCATATCAATTTCCATACTAATTTTAATGCAGCAAAAATGTTTGCCATCTCATTTAATAAAAAATAATGGGCAATAACTGACCAATGGCACTGCAATAAATGTTGCTTTGCACATTATCAAGATGTACAAATATATCTGAGCCTACTGTTTAACCAGCAAAGGAACTGTATTTGCCCCAAGTTGTATCTTTTCAGCTCCTTTTAACAAAACTATTATTTCTTAAGAGGAAGCCCAAATTTTGAAATAAATGTTCTTTTTCTAGACTTTTCGAATCACATGCCATTAACAAGTGATTTAAATTTTACAACAAAGATCAGTTTTTACACTCCAAGAAAAGTATTAAGGAAGTCTTACATACATATTCAATCTCAAAAAAAGGAAATAAAACATACGTTTAAATTAAGATCAAATAAAATCACAAACTAGATTTGAAAATATGAAGTTGAAAACTATGAACTTCAAAAGAAAAACAAGTTCTCATATGTCTTTTTCTGGCCAGTAAAACATCATGGAATCAAATATCTAACTTAATCTTATGAGAAACAGCAGTGACTAAATTAAAGGATATATTTTTTACAATAGGAATACTCCACTAAAATTATGTCCAGAGAACATCAGAATCCCTCAAAAGTTTCTTAGAGATTTCTTAACAAAAAAATCAGAGGTAACTGAGCAGTTTTCCAAGACTGCAAGAAAAGATGCTTATTATCATATATGGTGGAGTTGCAGAAAGGCCCAGGAATTTTGGAATCAAATATATAAATGGCTACGAGAAATCTGTCACGAGGAGATATATTTTAAACCAGAATTTTTTTTACTTGGAATCACTAATAAGATATACCCGAAAGAAACTTTCTACTTAATGATCCACATTATTACAGCAGCGAGGATGGCTTTTGCACAAAACTGGAAAAACACCGAAACTCCAACGGAAGCAGAATTAATAAGGAAAATTATTGTGTGCACGGAGATGGACAAATTGACAATGGAAATTAAAAATAAGGAAGAAATGGACTATTATAAAATATGGAACAATTTCTATGGATGGCTGGATAGGAGAAAGATCCAATAGCTTTTCTGAATTGGACTTAACAAACGATGGACAATGAGTGATACGAGCTCAGCAATACCCGGTTCAAATTTAATGTATGTTCTTGTTTGGTTATGTGTTGTTTATGTCTATGTTTGTTTGTGTGTGATTATCCAATAAAATTATATAAAAAAAAGAAAAGAAAAGATGCTGGGACACTTTCCACTTCAAGCAACAGCAAGCCTCTACAGTTCCAAAGATTATCTTCATAATCTGATTTTTATGCAAGAACATTTCCTTGCTGGATTTGGTAATAAGGGAAGAGTTTGTTTTAAAGTAGAAAATCACTAGTCTATATGAAAAAAATTAAAATCCCATGGTATTTTGGAAGAAAACAAATTAGATAGTCAAGAAACATATTATACTGCAACCAAAAGGATACTCCAAAATAATGGATTAAATTTAGATGATCATATTCTGGTTTAATAGACTAGGATATGCACAATATACACTAAATCCCTAAATCTCATTAGGAAACAAAGTGGTTTCCAGACTTTGCAAAGTAGCTTTGTAAATTATTTCAGGGTATTGCCTGGAGCAAAGGTGGGTAGAGGATGAAATAGCAAAAAAGGGCCATGCAGAAAGTTCGCTACTCAAGTTTTATCTGAACATATTTTTTCTCTGCTTTTGGAAGCAAGAAAAACATTTACAAATATTTATTTCCTGTTTACCATAAATTATACCCAGTTTAGTTCAACAGGACCTTACCTGTGTTCATTCTGCTTACATAAGCAAGAAAGTGTGCAAACCTCCAATTTTTGTTTCTCCGTTTCAATCTATTTCTGAAATAAAACATGGCCCCTTTGGGACACAGGCTCACTTTCTGTTTTCTTTGATACAATTTGCAAAACATGCTTTAAAATGTATTAGAGCTATGCAACACTTCAAATTCAAAGCTAAAAAAAAAAGTATTTCAACTGTTGGGACACATAGCATCTGCCTGCAACTCTTTAAACCAAATATATCTTTCCCCACAGAAAACACAGTATCATTAGGGCCAGAAGGGACCTCAGAGGTTTATTAGTTCAACTCCCTGCTCAAGGCAAGAGACCGTATACCAGGACTGGCTAACCTTTTGGGGCTCCTGTGCCAAAAATTATGTGCACATTTACACGCACACGCTTGTGTGCCAGCACCCAGAAGGCAATGCGCGCCCCCCCACGTCCCCTATGCATGTGTGTGCAATCTCACCCACCCACTTCACCCCCTTACCTGCACTGCGCCTCACAGCTGATTTTTGGCCGCTTTGAGGCTTTTTTCGGCCTCCCAAAGGCTTGAGGAAGGCTTCTGCATGCTTCTACAAGCTTTGTAGGCCAAAATCTAGCCCCGTTTTATCACTTCCTGTTTTTCTGAAAATACTGGAAGTGACGAAACGGGGCTAGATTTCAGCCTACAAAGCTTGTAGAAGCCTGCAGAAGCCTTCCTCAAGCTTTTGGGAGGCTGAAAAAGGCCTCAAACCAGCCGAAAAACAGCTGTGAGGTGCACACATGCGCAGTGAGGTAAGTTTGCCTGGAGCTCGCGTGCCAGCACAAATGGCTCTGCGTGCCACCTGTGTCACGCATGCCATAGGTTCACCATCACAGCCGTTATACCATCCCAGTCAAATGGATGACCCGTCTATTTTTTAAAAAACTTTGATGATGGAGCATCCACAACTCCAGGAAACAAGCTGTTCCGTTGATCAGTTGTACTCAATATCAGAAAATTTCTCCTTACTTCTAAGTTGGCTTTTTCTTTAACAAGTTTCCATCACCTTCTTGCCTGTCCTCTGGTGCTTTGGAGAATAAGTAAACCTCCTTTTGTCTGTGGCAAACTTTCAAGTACTAGGAGACAGTTATCATAACTCAATTATGAGTTGTAGAAAATGCTAAACAAATAGTCCAATATACCCTGAAACACTTTTTGTCTTTAAATTCAAAGTGCTGTATAGCCTCAGTACATATTGACACTGGGTTTGAAGTTCCAAGAAAATTAAGCACGCTGCTACAGTGCTTTTAACAATGCACACTTGTATTAAGATTCTACTGCCTCTTAAAACAAACCAGGCATAACAATGAAAGATACTCATATCACTACAATTAATGTTACATATGTCATAATATTTAGAAGTGACAATTCTCCACTGTTTTTTGGGAAAAGCAATGTAGGCATACACGCAGTTTTGGGAAATGTTATACTATAACTGGAATTTTGCCTTTATATTCGATTAATAAATTTGTAGCTCAGGGTTGAAATGATATTCTTTGAGGTTATTTTCTTGCAGACATTTCATTACCCAAATTAGGTAACAATTTCAATGCACTATCTATACACTGTGTATGGATATATAGTTCAAGGCTAGTAAGACTAATGTACACTAATTATACACTATCATTACAGTCTACACAAATTACCTCAGACTTTCCAAATGATCATTAATTGAAAATCTCCTTGTCTTTCCCCCGGCCTTCTCTATATTTACTCATTTTGACTATTGGCAAATACTTTTTTTAGCATCGTCATGCTTTAAAACTGCATTTTTGCCATTAATTTTAACACTGATTTTTAATGTGTTGTCTCTTATATTTTACTTGGTTTATTTGTTTAAATTTACTTTTTTAGAATATATTTTATAGAATATCAAACTGATAGGTGAAATAGGATACTGTTACATTGACAGAGGTTCCATATCTTGAATGATTGGATATCCACAATCATTTGTTTTTCTTACATAAAACTTTTTTCATTCAGGGCAGAAGGAAACTCTCCCGGCTTGATGAAAAGGGCATTGGTACTTACCTGAGACGCCCGTTCTCTTTGAGCTGTGAAGAGCATCCAGTAGTGGGAGGTGCTTAGTCTCTTCCTAGACAGCCTGGGCTTAATTGATAGGATGCTCCTCCTCCTCCTCAAGACTCCACCCTAGCATCCCCAGTTTTCAGAGAAGACGAAGTGTAGGAAACCCTTCAAACTTCACACAATTAAAAGGCAGTTGGCCGGAACACTGCCTCACCCCAGCAGACGGATACAGGGTGGGGCTGGATGCTCTTCACAGCTCAAAGAGAATGGGCATCTCAGGTAAGTACCAACGCCCTTTCTCCTATGAGCTGTTCAGAGCATCCAGTAGTGGGACATGCCAAAGCTGGGACTGCCCGTTGGGAGGGAATCCATCTGACAGGTCTCTACTCTCACTCCCTATGAACCTGCTGCAACACTCTTCTGTCAAAGGAAGCCTCAGCAGAGGCAAAAACATCAATTTTGTAGTTTCTGATAAAGGGCGAAGGTGACGCCCAAGTAGCCGCCCTACAGATTTCCTCGATCGGAGCTTGGGTGGCCCAGGCTGCCGACGTTGCAGCACTTCTTGTGGAATGGGCTGTGATCCCCTCAGGTGCCGGCATAGATTGACTTTCTTATGCTTTGGAGATAGAGGCTCGCAACCACCTTCCAATTGTTGTGGAGGAAACCTTGTGACCTTGAACCCTGGGGAGAAACGAAACAAAGAGAGCCTCTGATTTCCGGAAAGGGGCCGTGCGCTTCAAGTAAATGCGTAAGGCTCATCGTATGTTGAGGCGGTGCCACTGAATCTCAAGTCAATGAGAAGGAGTCGAACAGAAGCTGGGGAGAACTAATTCCTGGGCCCTGTGAAAAGCCAAATTAACTTTTGGCAGGAAAGTTGGATCTGGTCGAAGGACCACCCTATCCATGTGAAATATGCAGAGGTCCTTTCGAATAGACAAGGCTGCTAGTTCTGAAATTCTCCTGGCCGATGTTATGGCAATCAGAAAGGCCACCTTGTATGTCAGCAATTGTAGGCTGATAGACCTCAAGGGTTCAAAGGGTTCTTTAGTAAGAGCGTTCAATACCTTGTTGAGATCCCAAGTAGGGAATCTGTGCACTGCTGGAGGCCGCAAGTTTGTGGCCCCTCTAAGAAAACTTCGAACCCTTGGGTGTTGGGCAATGGATTTGCATTCTGCCCAAGAGATCACCGATGCTAGTGCTGCCACCTGGCATCTCAGTGTGTTTGGAGACAGCCCCTTGTTGAGTCCGCCCTGGAGAAACTCCAAGAGTTGAGCCACCAATGGAGAGGAAGGATTCACCTGTGTCTTAGAACACCAGCGACAGAAGGTGGACCAGGTGGCGTTGTAAATCCTAATGGTAGGCCGCCTTCTCGCTGCCTGAATAGTGTCAGTGACCTTGGTTGACATGTGCTCCTCTCTCAGGCGCTGCCGCTCAACTTCCAGATGGCTAGGTTGAGCCATTGGGGTTCTGGGTGTTGCACTGGCCCCTGTGAGAGAACGATTGTCGATGGTGGAATCCTCCATGGTTCCTCAATTGACAGGTCCCTCAGATCTGCAAACTATGTCCTCCTGGGCCAAAACGGGGCTACAACCAAAATCACTGCCTTTTCCTCCAGTATCTTTTGGATTAGTTTGGGTATCACAGGCGGGGGGGAAGGCGTAAAGGAGCCCTGGTGGCCAAGGGCAACGGAGTGCATTGACATTCTCCGCTCCTGGCGTCAGGTATCTGGAGAAGAAACATGGTAGTTGAGTATTGAGAGGAGTGGCGAATAAATCGAGAACAGGAAGACTGAATTTCTGTATCACTTTTTGAAAGATTAAGGGGTGCAGGCGCCATTCCGATGGATCGAGGGTGGCCCTGCTGAGCCAGTCTGCCTGAATATTTGAAATGCCCAAGATGTGTTCTGCCTTGATGGAGATCAAATGCTTCTCAGCCCACAGGAACAATCTTTCTGTTTCCCCATCAGAAGCCTGGAATGCGTGCTCCCCTGCTTGTTTATGTGGGCTTTTACCGCAATGCTGTCTGTGAGTATCAGTACGTGATTGGAAGTTAGTCTTGACAGAAAGGTGTGAAGGGCGAGGATACCGCTCTCAATTCCAGCCAATTTATATTGTGTGTTTGTTCCTGGGTGGACCAGCGGCCCTGAGTCGAGTGGGAGAGATACTGAGCTCCCCAACCGACCAGACTGGCATCTGTCGTGATGGTCTGCCTTTGTGGTTCTCTGAATGGGCAACCTCGGTTGATTGCAGGGGAGGACCACCAACGAAGAGATCTTAGGACATCGACCGGTACTGTGACACGAAGTCTGGAACTGTCTCTTCCCTTCTGTTGAAAAGGCAACAGGAAGCACTGCAGAGCCCTGGCATGGAAACGAGCCCAAGGAACAATAGATATGCAGGAGATCATTTTTCCTAACAATTGTGATAACAAAACTAAGGGTACCTTTCTAAGGGTTCTGATCTCCTGGACTAGTTTCCTGATACTCTCCTGTCGATCGGGGGAGAGGAAGACTTTCCCCTGTTCAGTGTCGATGATCGCCCCTAGGTGAACCAGCCTGGTGGTGGGAATTAAATGGCTTTTGGCCCAATTTACTGAGAACCCATGTTGTTGAAGGGAATCTATAGTAGATCTTGTGTCGACATTTGCCTGATGAGTGGATGACGACAGAATTAAGATGTCATCCAAGTAGCATTGCAATCTGATGGACTTAGCCCTGAGGGAGGTGGCTAGGGCCGCCAATACCTTGGTAAAGGTTCTAGGGGCTGATGCTAAGCCAAAAGGAAGGGCGATGTACTCATAGTGCGTACCATTATAACAAAACCGGAGAAATTTGCTATGGGAAGGTCAAATTGGAATGTGTAGATAAGCTTCTGTAAGGTCGATGGATGTTAGTACGTCGCCCTGCCTGATACCCAGGAGAACTGACTGCAGAGTAGTCATCTTGAATTTGCGGTATACTAATGACTGATTCAGGCATTTGAGATCCAGGATGGCTCTCCAACCACCTCTTGGCGACCACGAAGAGGTGGGAGTAAAATCCACAGCCCTGCTGGTCTGAGGGGACTGGTTGGATGGCCCTAATTTCTAGGAGATGAGAGATGGCCTTCTGCATGAGGGCTCTCCTCTGTGGGTCCTGGGAGAGAGGGCTCGACATAAAGAAATTGGGGGGAGGGGAGTGAAACTCTAGGGCCAGTCCGAATCTGACTGTATCCCTAACCCAAGCATTGGAGGTGGATGAGGCCCACTGATCCGCAAACGTTTTTAACTGGCCTCCAATAGGAAAATCCTCGCCTGCCCTATTTGGGGCATTGAAAGGTCTTGTTGACCGCTCCCCAGAACTGCCTTCTGGGTTGGCAGAGGGATTTGAACAGCGGTGGATGGGACAGGCCATTAAAAACAGGTTGGTCGGGAGTGATGCCCTCATCATCCAACATCCCTCTCTCCAAAGGGTCCACCTCTGAGAGGCCCTGATCCAAGTTATGTATTGACCCCCCCTTCTTGTTCCATCCAATTGCCTTGAGTCTCAAATTCCTGAGATTCCAGTGGGGGTCTAGGATAAGGTGTGGGTAGATCCCATGCCTAGATACCTGCTGATCAATTACACCCACGGATCTTTCCGAAATGGACATGCAGTCAGGAGCAGGAAGTTGATGGTTGGCTCGCATGGATTGCTGTATGCCCACAGCGATGCCCTTTTGGATTGCCGTCTCCATCCAGGCTTTCATTTTTGCTGGAACTTCTTCCATCAAGTCCTCTTCCTCATGGAGGCCCGCAGCTGTAGGAGTAAATGTAGCCTCTGGAATTCTGCAAGGAGCTGGTACCGATAGTGGAAGACCCTGTGGAGATAAACTGACAAGGCTGCATCTGGACTGAGATGATAGATCCAGAGCAGGTACTGCTGGACTAGGAGACCTAGCAGGGGCCACATTCTGTTGAGGTACTGGCTGTTCCGCCTCCCTGGCCCTGTTTCGCATTTGTTTTTCTAGGGCCTGGTGTCTTCTGTGGGCATCCTTTTCGGCCACCCTGGATGGTCTACTGGAATCAGTGGATTTATCTTGGGTCCTAATAGAAGAAGGTCTGGAACTATGTCCACTAGCCATGCTTGTAATATTTGAGAGGCAATTTGACCACAATCAAGACTCAGAATTTCAATTGGGGCTCTGCCCCTTTAAGAACAAGGAAGCCTGTTTCTATTTACTTCCCCTCGTTGACATCAGTCAGTAAATGGAGGCTGTAATTAAGTCCAAATGGCTGATGAGTGATTGCAGAATCTCCCTAATTTAAAATGACCTATGAGCCTCAGGCCTCAATCAGAGAGAAAGGAAAAACTTTGCAATGGAGTTCCTTACCCAGGTCCCCAGAAAGGGAAACCTAAGGGTAGAGAGAGAGAAGGACTTGCACCCTGGTCCCCAGCAAGGGAAACCAGCGGGGCAATTGATTCCAGCCGAAATCAAGGGGGAGGCTGCCACACGGCTTTACAATGGCGCCGCGGCTTTGCTGAAGGCGAAACTGAAAGCGCAACTTGAAATGGTCCCCAGGAAGGGAAACCAAGAGAAAGCCACACCAAAGCAAATAAAATCGAGATTTGCTCCCCTTAGGGAGATTGAGCGAACATTTGTAGATAAATAGGGAGAATTAGAAGCCTCGGGCAAGATCCTCAGCCCGGGAAACTGCAGACGGAAATAGCACAATCGTAACGATCGGAAAGATAAGGCTCTGAGGAGCCGCCGAGGAGCATTTGGCTCTCGCTCTGATGAGAGCTTCAATTCGCCAATACTACCCAAAAAGGGCTTTGAAAAGGGAGAAATACACCAAACCTGACTGAAATATACTAAGGATCTATCCTGTCCCGGCCAAGTACCAACTGCCTGCTACGAAGGCTGAGCTGAAACTGGGGATGCTAGGGTGGAGTCTCAAGGAGGAGGAGGAGCATCCTATCCATTAAGCCCAGCCTGTCTAGGAAGAGACTAAGCACCTCCCACTACTGGATGCTCTGAACAGCTCATAGGAGAACTTGCCCTTAAGAAAAATCTTAGCAATCAGAAAATCATTAACAAGCAATTTCTTACAATAGCTAAGAGAAGAAATAGGCAAATCCAGTGTCCTGAACATGGATCATGACTTATACAGCCACTCATCTCACAAATCAAGTGACGGGGTGGCATATAATAAAGCTAAAAAAGTAATAATTAATAAATAACAATTATTATAATCAAAAAAATCATTAAAAACTGTAAAACTACAGCGAAGAAACAAATAATGGGCAAAGAACTGCTAATACCAGTAATAACACAGCCACCTCACTAGTTCAGCAGTTCCCTGGGGTCCCTAGCTTGTTGGTACAACCAGGTCTTGAGGGATCTTTGGAAAGCCAAAATCAATTGCCAGCCAATTTGGAGAAAAGTCCTTCTCAACGATCATGAAAATGATCACGTTCATTAGTCTTACCTGCCTAGGAAGGTTACTCTACTATTTGGAATCATTAGTACTTTCAGATAGTAAGTTTTGTTGGATGTATTTGTATTTAGAAATGTATGTTGGCCATCAGAATAAGTAGAAAATACAAAGAAAACCTGTTTGAAGAAGACAATGTATGAAATCACAGAGTTATTGGAAGGGAAAGAGTGGCAGCAAATTTCCAGAAACACACACATTATTCTTCTCTAAATTTGAGTATTTATTCCTATGGTTCTTTTAGGTAAATAATTGTTATGTATTTCAAATAGATAAAGTGGGCTTGGCTTAAGAAGCCAAATGCATCTATGGAGATTTTCAGTTATCCAGGTCATGGTTGTGCCAAATATGCTTTTTCAAAAGGCAACTGGATTTTGTTTTTCCTTGAAGACACTTCGCTTCTTATCCAAGAAGCTTTTTCAGTTCTGAAGAAAACTGAAGTTCTGAAGAGAACTGAAGAAGCTTCTTGGATGAGAAACAAAACATCAACAAAGAAAAACAAAGTCTAGTTGCCTCTTGGAAAAGCAACTTTGGGACAAGCTATGAATACATACAGTCCTATTCAGACAATTCCAAATGGAACATTTTAGATTCTCGTTGATGTCTGTTCTGTCCTCTAAAATGTACAGCCTTCTCCACCAGCCTGTCTGCTCATTAGTTCTTTCTGGAGGGTTCTTAGAAAGTATTACTTCATAGAAAGAGTAGTGGAAGCTTGGAACCAATTTCCAGCAGAGCTCAGTCATCAGTAATCCATCATTCAAAAAAATTAAATGAAAAATTAAATTAAATTAAAAAGACTCAGAGGTCAGACTCAATGGACCACTAGGGTCTTTTTCTATTGTTCTGCTTCATCCTGCTGGAGATAGCATTCTAGTTCACAGCATACAAAAACAACTCCAGGAATGTTCAACAATCTCATGTCTATTGCTTAACTTTTATATATGACTTTTACATATGTTCAGTTATAAGGCAGGCATGCCTGCATCCAGGTGTTTTACTCAGGCATATTTTGGCTATCTATATGGCACGGAATCTGATTTTGGCACCCACACAAAACCCCCTTTAGCCTTGAGATTACATTTCCTGTGTCCATCAGGAAAATTCACCTAGCCACACCAAGCTATCTTCATGATTCCTGCTTTCTATGCAATTTCATCTGAGTACTTCTCTACTGCAGAAAAATGAACAGAATTACTCATCTTACATACTTTCTAAATGATATCATGAATTTCTCCCTAATATAAAATCAACAGTTTTAATCACAGCTAGAATTTGCCTATGAATTACAGAGGAGGTCCTTTTATTCAGAGAAAAACAAGATGCTAGAACAAATAGCTGTAACATCCCTGAATTGTTAACCTTTTTTTTGAAAAATGAAACCTGTGGACAATACCTCTTTTTTATTTTTCATTCACTGTTTCCTCTTTCCTCCTCATTTCCATCCAACATTGTTCTTCTCTTTCCTTCCCCTTCACTTACCTCATCTTGTGCTTTTATCCTTGGCTTGCTCTTTTTGCTACAATGTTTAATTTGTATTGTTGATGAGAAAATCATGTATATGTGAGACAATAATTGTAACATGCAGATGAGGGGGTTACAATTTTCATAAATTGGGCATCTTATTTTACAAGTGATTAACTGTGTGTTCCAAAATACCAGGCTACCACAGAAAAGTCTACTTTTGAACACACATTCCTTTTATTACCCAAAGGAGAGGCACTTGAATTCCTTTCCTGGCAGTCCAACAGAGAAGGCAGACTCCATTTGGAAAAAAGATGATGCCACAAGTAATATAGACTCCAAACTTATATGACTTCACAAGTCAAAACCAACATTTAGAATTCTACTCAGAAACACACTGGCAACAGACACTGTGCTCACAATATAGTCTAACTTTGCTATTTCTTTCACTTGGCAACATGCAGGCTGTCATGTTCTGCACTAACTGAAGTTTTAATGTAAACTTCTAAGGCAGTTACAAGTATAGTGAATATAGTAAAGTATATAGGTACCAGTAATCCAATCTCAAGGTAATGAAAGCATGGATATAGGTTACCAGGATCTCTTAACCCAAAAGGACTGCATCAACCAAGGCTGAAAAAGGCTTCCCGGACATGACGCTAACTGCTAGTCAGCTAGAAATTGTGAATCTGAGGGGGAAGCCTTGTGGCAAGTCTTTTTTATTTATTTTTTTAATTTTTATTTTTTGCTGGTTTTTCCGACTGAGGAAATAGCACGTTAAAATGGCTGGCTATGGCACGCTAAGAAACGGCTGGCTAGATCGGAAAGATAAGCCTTCATGGTAATGAGATTTTTTTTTTTCCGAGCGACCAGACAGAGGAATGAAGGGAAAAACGTGTTTCTGTTTTAGGGAAAAAGCACGCTGGATCGGCTTCCTGAATGATCGGAAGATAAGCCGCCACGTGATAATGAGGCCTCTGCCTCGCTGAGCTCAAGCACTCGCAACAGCGAGCAAAAAAAACCGCCTGAGCCAACCCCCGGAATTGCCTAATACGTCGGGTTATGATTAAAGAGGAAAAAAAACAGTATACTGGACCTGAATCTGTATAAGGAAAGATGAAAAGCACTGCTCCGACCAGGAGAAAAGTATCAACCACAACCTATCTCTAGAAAGGCTGAGCTAAAACTGGGGACGCTAAGGAGGAGTCTCGTGGAGGAAGAGGAGCATCCTCAATTTTAAGCCCAGCCTTCCATGAAGAGACTGAAGCACCTCCCATCACTGGATGCTCTGAGCAACTCATAGGAGAATACTTTATTGGCCAAGTGTGATTGGACACTCAAGGAATTTGTCTTGGTGTAAATACTCTCAGTATACATAAAAGAAAAGATACATTCGTCAAGAGTTGAGAATCATAAGGTATGACACTTAATGATAGTCATAGGGTACAAATAAGCAATCAAATTATACTAGGAAACAGTCAATATAAATCGTAAGGATACAAGCAACAAAGTTACAGTCATACAGTCACAGGTGGGAGGGGATGGGTGATAAGGAGTGATGAGAAGATTAACAGTAATAGTAGTGCAGACTTTGTAAATAGTTGAACAGTGTTGAGGGAATTATTTGTTTAGCAGAGTGATGGCTTTTGGGGAAAAACTGTCCTTGTGTCTAGTTGTTCTGGTGTGCAGTGCTCTATAGCGTCGTTTTGATGGAAGGAGTTGAAACAGTTTATGTCCAGGATGTGAAGGGTCTGTAAATATTTTCACAACCCTCTTTTTGACTCATGCAGTATACAGGTCCTCAATGGAAGGCAGGTTGGTAGTAATTGTTTTTCTGCAGTTCTAATTACCCGTTGAAGTCTATGTCTATCTTGTTGGGTTGCATAACCAAACGAGACGGTTATAGAGGTGCAGATGACAGACTCAATAATTCCTCTGTAGAACTGAATCAGCAGCTCCTTGGGCAGTTTGAGCTTTCGGAGTTGGCGCAGAAAGACAGGGGGATGTCCCAAATCAGCATTGCCCCTAAAATAGTTTCTGGACAAATAACAACATTGCCTTGCTAGGATTCAAATTCAGTTTGTTTCATTGCATGAGTCTCTCTTAATCTCTGAATCTTAGATGAGTCTCACCAAAACTTCTGTCCTCTAGCTATACTGTAATAGAATTCTTCATCAGTTCCAGCAGTCTTAAGTCCTTATTGATGGGGGGGGCTGGGGTGAACAGTGATTATATTTCAATACACGACAAAAACATCAGGTCATCCTTCAACGCAGACCAAGTCAGTACAAGAAATACCAAAACTCTAAAGTAATCTATATTGACTAGTTTGGCAGAATTGTGAAAGCCTGAAGCATTTCCTTTCCTCCCTCCCTCTTTCATTTGTTTTATTCAATGTATTGTATTAAAGGGAGTCAAGGCGAGACAAAGTTGAGCTTCTTTCTCATAGTTCATTCCAGGCTCAGTTCATATTTTCCTAAAATGTTTTCTTCACCTCTATGCTTTTCTGCAGGGAAGATGCCGCCATCTATAAGTAAGATTCTCTTAAATTCCTTAAAATCACTAATGTTAAAGGAGTTTCTCAGTTTTGGCTGACAGTACACTATCTTCCAACCTATTAGGCAAGCCTGTGAACAACTGTGGTTAATCTGTTTCAGGACAGAAGCAGAGGCCAAGGCAGTAAAGCTATGACCACATCTTGAAGCAATTGGATTATTTTTGTCTCAGCAACTTCCTAACAGACATAGTTGAAGAATGTAACTATTCCCACAAGACAATCCACTAGGGCTCCGTATTGTCTCTGCAGTGACCAACCTTATCTATAATGCTTCTTGGGGGAAAAAACCTGCCGAACATAAAAAGAAGAATCAATTGACAAATAAATATATTACCGTTGCACTAAGGTTCTGTGGATACATTTTTGTTGGTTCATTAAACCATTTGTAAAAGCAATAAAGGTGGGGTATAAATAAATAAATAATTGCATGAGTCAATTGACAAGGTGTTAATTTTTAAATCATTTTGCACCTTCAGAATTAAATACTAATGTAATTTAGAATACAAAGTCTTCATGTGGGCTTAGAATTATTTCTTCTTCCTTGTACATTCAAAATACAATACTACTAAAGTTTACATAGTGGAAGCAAGAGGAGAAAGAGCCCTTGCTTTACATAATCAATAATAACTAGTCCACAAAGAACATATTTCAGATGTTGCTTGTATCTTGGACAGATGTTATAAAGTAACAGGCCCCAGAAACGCTAACAATGCAGTGCTGCCTTTTTTCCCCTGCTTCTGCACTGTGTTACACAAACATCATGCAATTATAAAGTACAATTGTGTTCGCTCTTTAGTATAAGTGGGCACACTATATGTATAATTTGGATCTTTATTTTTTCACCACAGATGTTGGAAATTTACAGAAGAACACAACAAAAGTTACTACTAAAAACAGTATAGGAGAGAAGCTCTAATTTCAAATAGTTGAAATTGCTACCACCTCTGCAGCATTCAGACCTGGGAACATGGCCCAAAATGAAATAGGGTGAATCAGAGACTGAATGTATATATTGACTTGAATTAGTCAACCAATTCTTTTTGACAGCAGGCTTCCAAGATATCTGGCTGCATTTTTCCTTCAAAGCTCTGGAGTACATTGGAATATTTCACAGCTAAATAATTTATAATACTATAGTTTCACATCAGCAAGCAGAAATAAATAATTTGCCTCCATATATTGCAGAGATAAAAAAAACAAACATTCAGTCTTATTGAAAAATATGCCAAAATAACCCATAAGTTTGAATAATATATGATATTCCTCTGCACTTTTGTTAATATATTAGGCTATACTTCCGTGTACCTTTTAAATGTTTAAACTTCTAATTGTAGCTTCTGGTTTTACAGAACTTGCTGAAAAGAGCAAAGTTTTGATTATTAATAAAATACAAATGAAACAACATGTAATGATATCCCAAAACTAACTGTCCTGGAAAAAATGGAAAAATGTTTGTAAAATTGTTACGTATAGAAAAAAGACTTTGACTAACTGTCAAAAGGGCTGTCAAACTCACGGCTCAAGGGCTGGATGTGTCACATGCTGGCCATGCCCACTCCCGTTTTAGCGAAGGGGGAAAAGTCACAATACGTCACGTGACAACGCCGTGATGATGCGAATTTGATACCCCTGAACTACTTGAAGGTTTTTCTTTTTAAGCTAGCACTTATATTTCCAAAATCTAAAGTTCTTTAACCCTTGATAAATTCTAAATACTAAAGTCATAGCTAAGGACACATACAACTTTAACGTTCAGTTACAGGTAAACCTCAACTTACTACAGTTCATTTAATGACTGTTCAAAATTACAACAGCACTGAAAAATGTGACTTATGACCATTTTTCACAGTTATGACCTTTGCAGCATTCCCATGATCATGTGATCAAAAATCAGTTGCTTGGCAACTGGTTCATATTTATGACGGTTGCTGTGCCCCAGGGTCATGTGATCTCCTTTTGCGACCTTTCGACATGCAAAGTCAATGGGGGAAGCCAGATTCATTTAACAACTGGATTACTAATTTATCAACTGCAGTGATTCACGTAACAACTGTGGCAAGAAAGGTTGTAAAATGGGTAAAACTCACTTAACAAATGTTTCACTTAAAAACAGAAATTTTGGGCTCAATTATAGTCATAAGTCAAGGACTATCTGTATTGATGGTGATATTAACAATTGTTAATTTCCAAAATATAACAATAAAACTATAACACCTACTATTTCCAATAGCAAGATATCAATATTAAACATTCTGCTAGGTGTCCAAAATACATGAAGGTTGGGGGAGAATACTGCTATTAATCTGATTTTAAGATCCTAAAAATTAGCACAGGTATCTTCACTATACAAACAAAGATTCAAAAATTTACAGATTTGGATGAATCAAGCTTTCAAGTTGCGCACAATGAGGAGATTAATTCTGAAAATTGTTCCCGAAAGACCAAAACTAGAATATAAGCAAAGCTATAAGCTTGTACAGTAATTGTATAAGAAAAATTCAAAAACTTTTGCCAAAGAAACATTCAATAACCTGTATAAGTATTTAAAATAGTGTAATGAAACAAATGTATTTCTCAAATAATCAAACTTGGGAAGTAATTTACACATGCATGGAAACAAATTCAAATTATAGTTGTAAATGCTGCCTGAAAATTCAGAAAAACAAATGACAAAATTATAATCTTCATTCTTCAAACTTTATACATCTTTATATGTCAAAACTGCTGCTATAAATGCTGTAATTTATAGAATAACTGGACTTAAACTCATATATTAATGAAATGAGGTTAGTAGTAGAAATTCTTGGTTTCTCTATAAAACATATCATTTCCTACTAAAAAAGAACATTATACTTTTCTCCCTTTTCTATAATTTAATTTATTACAAGAGGTTCTAAAAACAAGTTGTTGTTTTTTTAAGAAGGTAGGGACGCATAAAGATAAAATATCCCTTGCCTTAAATTTGACTCTTCAATTTTATATATACTTAACCAAGAAGAAGGCACACCTTAATATTCACTTGTGACTTAGATAATTTGTTTGGGCAAATATATATGAAAAAAATAGAAAAAATATTACATTCTTTTGCTATGCTATCCAAAATTTCAAATGTCTTAATTGGTTACCAGTAAAATTTGAAAATGGTTCAGATCATGGTTATATCATTCCAATTTTCTAACAACTGGAATATTATTAATGAATCCTTTGATGCTATCACACAATCAATCCTAAGTGGCAGTCAGAGACATTTGTCAGTGGCACGAAGAGCAAGAACCTGGAAAAGCTCAGAAATCACTTATTAAAGAAAGAACTTTCCCTAAGAATATTGTACAGGAAACACTTTCATGTGCTTCTGCTAATCAAGCAGAAATTAAATTAGAATGTACTTCTTACAACCGGAGCTGATTAATGGCATATTAACTTTGATGAAGAACACTATTTCTTTAATCATCCCCTTAATATCAGGGCACTTTAGGTTGTATCTCAGTTTACTACTATGAGAAACAGGTTTTTTTTATATTCAGTATAGAGGACAAGCAATGGAAGTTATTTGTATATTTAGATATATAATGAAGATACGGAACAAACTCTTTAATGCATACAGTCATACCACATTATATGAATTTACATTTAAATTAAAAGTTTCACAAGATCTTAGAACTTCCTATAATTTCTTGCTTATTTTTAGTTTTCTTTTATCCAACATACAGCTTTACCCAACCGATCCCAGCACGTATTTCCTTAACCAACTTTCTGATTAATATTTATTCTCTTAACCTTTTCCACAAATCCCAAGTTTCAAATATTTGCCCAGTTTGTAAAAGTTAGTACAAGTATGTTTGATTGACAGAAAATATCTTAATATAATATCAGGATCTACAACTTGAAAAACCTGGCTGTTCTTTCATTATAAAGGATTTTGTTCTTCCTTTCCATATTTAGGCCTTAAAGAAAAAGAGAATGATTTGGAATTTATCTTGCAACTAAGATAGAAAAAACCTTGTCAGAAAAGCCTGCTCACTTAAATAAAGGCAAGATATATTTTAAATAATTTTTCTTATTAAAATTATTAGAAATAAAATCTAATACAGGTAGACCTCAACTCACAACCACAATTGAGCCCAAAATTTATATTGCCGAGCGAGACATTTGTTAAATGAAATTTGCCCCATTTTACACCCTTTCTTGCCGCAGTTGTTAAGCGAATCACTGCAGTTAAGTGCATAACACAGTTATTAAGTGAATCTGGCTTCTTCATTGACTTGCTTGTCAGAAGGTCACAAAAGGGGATCACATGATGGGGGACATTGCAATCATAATAAATATGAATCAGTTGCTCAGCATCTGAATGTTTATTTATTTATTTATTTATTTATTATTTGAACTTATATGCCGCCCCATCTCCGAAGACTCGGGGCGGCTTACAACTAAAAACAAGAGGCAATAAATACATTAAAAAACAATTAAATTAAATTATAAGTTCAAACATTTATAAAATAATTAAAACAACCCTCCCTGATTACATCTCCAATAAAAGAACTAATAAAAGCATTTGGACAAGCAAGCAACATCATTCTTAGGTGTGCCTTGATTCACTAGCTTCCCTTCCAGACTTATAAGCTTCTTCTTCTTCTTGAAGGTCTCAAGTGATGGCGCTCCCACAACTTCCGAGGGCAAGCTGTTCCATTGGTTGATTGTTCTGTCAGAAAGTTTCTCCTTATGTCCTGGTTAAATCTCTCCTTGTTCAGTTTCCATCCATTATTCCTTGTCTGCCTACAGGCGCTTTAGAAAATAGACTGACCCCTTCCTCTCTGTGGTAGCCCCTCAAATATTGGAAGACTGCTATTATGTCTCCCCTGGTCCTTCTCTTCACTAGCCTAGCCATGCCCAGTTCCTGTAACTGTTCTTCATATGCCAGTCCCCTAATCATCCTGGTTGCTCTTCTCTGTACCTTTTCTAGAGTCTCAACATCTTTTTTATAATGTGGTGACCAAAGCAAAAAAGGAAGCTGTGGGAATACTGGTGCAGCACATGCATCAAGTTATAGAAATGGCCCATGTTGACTACAGTGTTATGCAGCAAAACTACTGGAAATAATCTCCAAGATTTAGAAAGCCATTACTGGTCAAGATAAATAAACGTGAGAGACATAGGACTGATTCTACCAAGGAAACTCTTTAAGTGGAGATTAACCTCTGAATAGTATGCAGATGTGGCCTTCCTGTCTTACCCTCTTGAACAATTATTAGCGAAGCTCATTACAATCCGCTTTCTACAAATCTCACAGGTTTGATCATTTCATTTTCTTATGAATCCTGTTCTATTGTTAAAGGTTGGGAGCTGTGTTCTCTGAATCTGTAAGTACTGAGGATGGGGGAGGTGAACAAAACCTTTCTCCCCATGCTTCCCAGTCACATATAAACAGATGTAGTAAGTTTAAGCACCGAGTACTAAATTTTTAAAGGCAATGATGGGGGAGTTGGGGAAGAGGGGTCCATTGTTAGCTTCAAGCTAAAAGTAAAAAGATCAGGAGATTTTCTTCTATCCTTATCTGAGTTTTAGAGATTTTGTGAGAAAAAACGAATCTAACTCTACGTAGAATCAAATGTCAACTAGAGTTATTCTTGCACAAAATTCTGATACTCCAAACCAATAGTCTGCAAACATATAGAATTATCTCCATAAAGCAGCACAGCAGCAGAATTTGTTAAACTGCCACTGAAAGCAAAGTGGAAACTATGAGCTATAATTGGAAACACTGAAACCATTGGATTGGAGAAGCATTTCATTAATGTTACAGCTTTTGTAGATGGCATGAAGTTTTAAGCAGGAGTTCAGAGAAGTTTGCGGTTCCTAGTACCCAATAATTATTTGAACTGTTTAGGATGATTTGCCTTGGTTAGAATAAGTTGGAATATTTGCAAATTCAGTCAGACTCTACAAACCATTATACTAACTACAAATCCACAGAACGTATTCTATAAGACAGTTGTTGTAGCACAATAAGAAAGTATATAACATGAGGTGTTACATCTTAAATATCTATAATTTTTATTGTCAACTAGATTGACATTAGAAATAGCTTACCAGAGCTGTAAATAGCCATAGCCACGCCTACTCCCACAGCCCAGCCCCACCCACGTAACCAGCATCCTGTGTCCTTCAGTCCTCCTCCTGGCATCCTCCCAGTCCCTGGCGCTTCGCAATCAGCGCCAGTCAGCTGTTCCAGCTGCTTTGCAGTCAGCTGTTGCTAGGCGAAGGCATGCAACCACTTCACGCAATCAGTGCCGGTCAGCTGGCAAGTAAGAGCAGGTAGCCATTCCTGCATCCGTTTCCGCTGACCTCCCAGGTTTGGCAAGCCGACTGGGGCTTGACACCCATTGTCATCAGGGCACTTGGTACCATGTCCAATAATCAAGAAACTGCCGTGTCCTGCAATAACACCAAAGGAACTGCAAAAAACTGCGCTACTCAGAACATTGTATATTTTAAGAAGATACTTCGTTGATAACTAGGACGCTGGCAGCAACCTGTATCAGGAAGGAAAGAAGGAAGGAAGGAAGGAAGGAAGGAAGGAAGGAAGGAAGGAAGGAAGAGAGAGAGAGAGAGAGACACACACACATCAGTCATCCTCTTCAAAGGCTTAGCAGAAGAGCCAGGTCTTTAAGGCCCTTGGAAATAACAATAGGCAGAAGCTATTGAAATTTCAGGGAGAACCTCATCCAAAGGATAGAATAATATCTTCCTGATCTTCTAAGGGTCTTTCATGTCCATGCAGCTTTTTGTCAACTATATGGAAGTGGGTTAATACTACTTTTTTCTAGTGCTGGCGACTACTTTTAGAATTGTAAATGTCACAGCACTGAGATATATCAGGCAACACTTTGCCAAAACCAGATCTGCTCATCTAGTTCAGTCACCCAGCTTGCTGAAAATCCCCTCTCCTTTCAAAGTAGAGGGGGTGGGGGCCAGATGGTAACCCTTTCCTGCAGGGGAAAAGGGGTATGATGATAATCTTGAAGAAGGAATGTAAGAGCAGTTAAATAAACACCAGTTCAGCATGAGAAAGAGGAGGGAATGAGAAAGAAACTCAATGTTACTCTGCCTTGACTGAGAGGGGAGATACGAGGAGACAGAGGGAAACTGCCAGGCTTTCAAGATTCTGGTACTTAGCCTACACCCGTGATAGTGAACCTATGTCACACATGCCAGAAGTGTGCCGCCAGCTGTCACACGTTGCTCTTCCAGGTTCCTGGTCTTCGCGCACGCATGCACGTTAGAAACCAGAAGACCAGGGAGGTGCTGTTCTGGTTTCCAGCACATGCGGGCTCCCATTTCTGTGCTGAAAAGATTCACCACCACTGGCCTATACCAACAGAGTTCCAATAGTCTTTGTGGTGTCGGTTTCATGATCTAGCCTACCTTGAAGGGACCTAGCCTACCTTGACAGTGATAGCCTCCACTTTGTGAAACATCCTCCCGCAGAGTACTCTCAGCCTCCACTTTGCTATTGCTACAAAAACAGATTTTGAAACAGAGCAGTATTATCCCAGTGTGTCTTTGGCAAAAATGACTTGTTACAAGTATTTGTCTTGAATCTATTTTTGGTTCCTCTTTAATCTTTTGTTGTTGCTGTACAACATCCACACTATCTGGGCTTGGGGGAGATTATAAGTGTTATGAACTTCTTTAAACACATTATAAACACACAATAGAAGTATAAAAAGTCATAATTATGAATGCTGTTATTGGATGTTTGCACCTATTATTTTGATTTTTATCTTCTATCCTTTTATCCTTGGCAGTCAGAGTCTGGGTTGTGCAGCTAAGTTATTTAAATTAGTAAATTAATAAGGTTCTAATAAAAAGAGGAAATGGAATAAAGAAATGTCTACTAAGCTGACTTTATATATATATCCAATTGAACGTTTTCAGATTACAAAATCTCAAATACTACCGTGTTTCCCCGAAAATAAGACCTACCCCGAAAGTAAGACCTAGCACTATTTTCTAAACCTGCCCTAATATAAGACCTACCCCGAAAATAAGACCTAGTGTAAATCTCCAGTTCCAGGAAGACTTTTCAGGGAGCAACCGTGCACCCAAACACCCCCCCTACACACTCACACCCGCTATTTGGCACCATAAATATATAAGACCTACCCCAAAAATAAGACCTAGTGTGTTTTTGGGAGCCAAAAAAAATATAAGACAGTGTCTTATTTTCGGGGAAACACGGTATGTAAGCACACAATAAATTATTTCAAAGAATTAGCCATATTGAAATATTGTAAATACATGAAAAGGGGGTTTTTTGGTTGGTTTTCCCCCACATAGCTGACTTATTCTAATCAAATTCAATTTCTTTTTCTCATGTTTATCAAACTGACTTTTGACAATTATGCTTTGCCACAGTCATGGAAAAATCCAGAACCACTGCATTCTTGAAGTTCTCCTCACCATTTTAAATCAGAAAACCTGTAATATTCTTTTGGGGGTTTGAGACAAAGCAAAATATGGAAGTGTCCCTGATTTTACAGGACAAAGAAATTAAAGCTGGTGCATGTCACCTCTTCCCTTTTTTCCTCAGCAGCTCCCAGTGAAGTATATTCCAGCCACTAGTCTGCCATCTTCCCACCCCATATCTTCTCAGCATCTGCCTTCTTCTTTGGTTTGTTCTCAGCCATCACTGCTTATGTGCTAGGCTTTTTCCTGCTCTCCCCTCACCCCAAAATTTTTTCTGTCTTGGGCAGGGCTGTCAAACTCCTGGCCCACAGGCTGGATACATCGCCTGCTGACCACACCCACGTCTGGTTTAGCGAAGGGGGAAAATGTCCCGATATGTCACATGACACCACCATGACAACATGAGTTGACACCCCTGGTCTAGGGCATGCTCCTTAAGGTCAAGGCCTAAAACAACACAACCCAGTTCCATTCCATGCATAATGCTAAACAACTGAATGGAAAAGTGAGAGTATTAAAAGTTCAACTTACTGGGTGACGAACTCTGAGTCTAATCTAATTTATTCCGTTATTAGTGTGTGTGTAGGGGTATCTTCTACTGTGTTTAAGTATAAATACAAGTCAAACACCAATTATATTTATTTATTTTTATTTATTTATTTATTTATTTTTATTTTTATTTTTTTTGGACTTGTATGCCGCCCCATCTCGAAGACTGGTGGCACAACTAAAACAACAACAATAAATACTTAAAAAGAAATTAAACTAATTTCACAAGCCCAAAAATACAAAAACTAAAACTAAAAACTAAAACTAAAATTATAGTATTTATCTTCAGATTTTCAGTATCTATGGTATCTATGAAAACTGAGCTCCTGGAAACTGGCAAATCAAGATCTTAAGTAAATAATGGGGCATTCCCTATTTTCAATGTGTGTTTTACTTTTAGGAAAGAAAGCATCTGTATGAGCCTAGAAAAAGAAGGAAAATTCTTTAACAATTTAAAAAGAGATATTTTGAACATGTTCCATGCATTCTATAGCAGCTTTCTTGATGAATTTACAGAGTTATAATAAAATAATCTGGGAAGCATTATAGTAAAAAAAGATCTCGTTTCAAATTGTCAAAAGCATTTCACTTTGCAAAAAAAGTCAATTTTTAAAATTCCTATTAAAATGTTTGTCCTGGAATCTGAGACAGTTATTTCACTATATTTTTTTAAAACTGGGATCCTGATCAGACTTATTTAAAACAGAATGTCGTAACCACAAGAACAGATACACTTGGAGGTATCCACTATACTTTGTGTGGATAAGGAATTCTGTGAGGAAGATATAAGCCATCTGGAGTTATTAAACCACCGCTAGAGTTTTTCAAATGATATACAGGAATTGCAGCATAAAGTATTCATCTGGGAAAATGTTGGTGCAATCATTACAAAAGCATCCATAAGAATCCACTGACCACCCCCTACTTAGTGTGTGAGCTCTATTGTTTATTATTCCATCACAATGCAGACATGCTAAGTGTTCTTATGCCTCTTTTCAAACTGGTTTATGGACCCCAGTTGTTAAAAGAACATAGAACTGCAGTGTTGAAATTCTGCCTTAGATATTTCAGAGTATTTGTTCTTTCAGCATTTTCTCTTCCTGTTTAGGGGTTTTCAAGGACTTTTAAAACCCTTTATCCTGCATACCTTTTCAGAGAAATCACTTCAGAGAATCGCCTGGCAATGCAGGTGTTACAGTAATTTATTGTTTCAAGCAGAGACATAAAATGGCCAACAATCACCTACATTTTATCATAGGTTATAGACATTTAAGAGAAGGTACCAAAAATAGTTTAAACAATTACATTTAAGTATATCCACTTCTTTTCTCTTTTTCTTGCACTTTCCTGTTTTATCAATATTAGAAGTTTGTTTCATTCAAGCAAATTTCTGCCCTAGATTTTCAACAATAAATAATGGGAATAGATTTGGGGGAAACCAGGAATTTTTGCCACAAGTTTAGAAATAAATACATGTAATTTCCTTTGTATCAGGACTATTCTCCCATAGAAGTATGTGCAAAATATATTTTGTGTTGAACCCAGAACCATTGCATTCTTGAAGTTCTGCTCACCATTTTAATCAGAAAACATGTAATATTATGGTTCTTTTTGGGGTTTGAGACAAAGCAAAATACAGAAGTATCCCTGATTTTACAGGACAAAGAGAGAAAGGCTGGTGCATGTCACTCTCTTCCCTTTTTTTCCTCAGCAGCTCCCAGTGAAGTACATATTCCAGCCACTAGCCTGCCATCTCCCCACCCCACATCTTCTCAGCATCTGCCTTCTTCTCCTGTTTCCTCTAAGCCATCATTGTTTATGTGCCTAAGCTTTTTCCTGGTCTCCCATCACCCCCAAATCTCTTCTGTCTACGTCGAGGGTCGACAATGTGCGGCTCTAGAGCCGCATTCAGCTCTTTGGGCCCTTTCCTGCGGCTCCCACCACTGTCTGGCCCCGCCCCTCACCCTCCCCTCCCACTCACTCCTTGCCTGTCCTGAGAAGAGAAGGGTGATGGCAGCGACTCATTCCGTATTCCAGGGCGGGAGCTTGCCTCTTTTTCCAGCCCTTGTTGGTGCTGTGCACACCTTGGCCACTGGGGGAAGAGATGCAACTTTTCTCCACCCCGAAACACTGGCTGGGCCAGCTGCAGCCGATGCTCCGCATTGTAATGGGCTCCAGGAGAGGGAGGAGGGGATGCAGACTCCCCCATTGTGAAGCACACTGTGCGAGGTGCTGCAAGAGCAGCGAACAGCCATGGAGGCGGCATGATCAGTGGGATCAGCCACAGCCAACCCAGCCGGTGTCTTGGGGCAGAGAGAAGGTTGTGCATCTCCCCATATCCCTCTCACTGCTCCATAGCTGCTCACTGCTCTTGCAGTGTCTCGCACAGCACACTTAAACTTAGCACAAGGTGCGCACAGCACCAACAAGGGCTGAAAAAAAAGACAAGTAGAGGGACACTTCGTTTCCGCTCTGGAATATGGAGCAAGTCTCCATCTGCTGCCGTTGTCCTTCTCTTCTCAGAGCAGGCAAGGAGTGAATGGGAGAGAAGGGTGAGGGGCGGGACCCGCCAGTGGCAGGATCATCTGACAGGGAGCCACAGAAGGGGGACGAAAGAGCTTGATTGAAATCGTATGGTAAAAAGCACCCAAAGAAGAAGAAAGAAGAAACATCAGCAAAAAAACAACCTCAACCCTCACCTGTTTTTGGAAATGGTTCAAAAGGGAACACACACACACAAGAAAGAGAGAACGATAAATGAGAGAGAAAGAGAGAGATGAGAGAGTAAGGGAGAAAGAGATGAGAGGGAGGGAGAAAGAAAAGGGAAAGAGAGAGATGAGAGAGAGGGAGAGAAATGAGGGAGAAAGAAATGAGAAAGAGAAAGAAATGAGAGATGAGAGAGGGTGGGAGAAAAAGAGATGAGAGACAGAGAGAGAAGGAGAAAGAAAGAGAGAGAAAGAGACAGAAGGAGATGAGAGAGGAGGAGAAAGAAAGAGATGAGAGAGGGAGACAGAAAGAGACAGAAAGCTAAGAAAGGGAAAAAGAGGGAGAGAGACGGGAGGGAGAAAGAGAGAAAAAGAGAGACACAGAAAGAGAGAGGAGAGAGAGACAGACAGCGAGAGATACCAGTTTCCCAGAGAAAGCCACAAAACCTGGGTAGGCGTGGCTGGGGGAGGGTCATGTGACTGGGTAGGAGTGAGTGATGTCGAGTTGGCCATGCATACCCAGGTTTTGTGGGCCCCAGTGTTTTCTTTTCTGTGGGAAATGGGTCCAAATGGCTCTTTGAGTGTTTAAGGTTACAGACCCCTGGTCTAGGTGGACATGCTCCTTAAGCTCTAGGCCTAGAACAACACAACCCAGTTGTATTCCATGCATGGTCCCAAACAATTGAAACACAAATCCAATCAGTGGTTCCCTATTTGTGCATGGATGGTTTTCCAATCCCTATTTCAAGTTTCTTGGGGAAAACTATTTCTCTCCCCCTCCCTTCCCTTTGTGCTAAAGAACAACTATAGGCAAGGCAGAACCCCAGAAGGAAAAGGCCTTCTTTTTAGTAGCTTCACTTAGGCTCCCCTGTGAAAGAAAAACAGCCTAATTACTTTTTGGATGTCCTGCTGGCAGACAAAGATTTTTTTTAATCAGCCTGCCTCTGGTTTTTAAGTGGAACAGGATTTTTTTATTGATATGTCTTAATTATGTTTTAACTGTAATTTTAAATTTTATTACTGTTGTATTTCTATTGAAAATACAAAACATATATCCAGTTTTTAAAAACTGAAACTTTAAAGTTTTACTTAGGAAGTGCCAGAGTTAAGCATATCTGCAATTTGTTGACTGCTTAGGTTTTCTTGCATGCATTTAATGTATTTTGTTTATTGTCTCTGCAAGCAGCTTTTCATGCATACTGCTTATTATGAAACCTGCTTATTATGAAACCTTGCTAAAAAAAATCATGGTGGATGACATTTGCACCAAAAGACATTACGTACATTAGTACAATCTGTACAATAATATAAGTAATAAGTACAATAGTACCCAAACAGAAGATGAAACCAGGAGACGGCGTTCTAATCCTGCCTTGGGCGTGAAAGCTGTCTGAGTGACTTGGGCCAGTTACTCTCTCACATACCAATTCACCACACAAAGTTGTTGTGGGAAATAGAGGAGGAGGAAGGAATATTGTGCGTATTCACACTTTGAATTATTTATAAAAATAATAAAATCAGGATAAAAACTTTAAAAAAAAAATCAAAGAATTGACTGGCAGATGTCCCATTTGTATTCTGCCTTCCTGGGTTTGAGGGAACATCATATGATTCAACAGATTCACAAGGATATTTGTATTAAGGCCAATTATTACTGGATTTTTTTTAACATAGATCTCTTTAGCTGAGCTCTTTAGAAATCTTTTCCTTCTTATCTAAATTAAAGCATCTTAAAAATATTGACATAATGATTTTTCCAATATTGAAAACAATATATTCTGTGACTATAAAAATTATTTTTTTCTCATTTCTTCAACCAAGCTTCTCTCCCCTTCCCCTAATGCTAAAGGATAATAATAGAGATGCCAGAAGAAACTTCGAATGATTGGCTTTTGTTCAGGTTTCTTTCTTTTTCTATGTTTAATGCACTGATTAGCAATGAAAACCATGTTTTTGATATCTTCCTTGCCTTATGTCAGATTTTTCCAGTCTTAAAGTTATCATTAAATAAAAATCACTACATTAAAAAACAAATCAAAGTAAGGAACTACCTGGATCCGTACTAATCGGGCTTCCGGCCCGGTTACAGCACGGAGACAGCATTGGTCGCGCTGATTGATGATCTCTCTAGGGCTCGGGTCAGGGGTTTTTCCTCTGTCCTGGTCCTGTTAGATCTCTCAGCAGCTTTCGATACCATCGACCATGGTATCCTGTTGCAGCGGCTCAGGGGGTTGGGAGTGGGAGGCACTGTTTTACAGTGGTTCTCCTCCTTCCTCTCGGGATGTTCGCAAACAGTGTTGGCAGGGGGGCAGAGGTTGACTCCAAGGTATCTCACTTGTGGGGTGCCCCAGGGCTCGGTCATCTCACCCCTCCTGTTCAACACTTATGTGAAGCCGCTGGGTGAGATCATCCGTGGCTTTGGGGTGAGTTATCATCAGTATGCTGATGATACGCAGTTATACATCTCCACCCCAGGCCACATCAGTGATGCTCTCTCCGTGATGTCCTGTTGTCTGGAGGCGGTACGGATCTGGATGGACAGGAACATGCTTCGACTCAATCCAGCCAAGACAGAGTGGCTGTGCATACCAACATCTCGGTCCAGTTTGGATGTTCCATCTTTGGTCATGGGGAGGAGGTGTTGCCCCCCGTGGACAGGGCACGGAACCTGGGGGTCCTCCTGGACTCACGGCTCAAATTGGAGGAGGAGGTGGGGGCCGTGGCCAGGGGGGCCTTTGCCCAGATCCAGCTGGTTCGCCAGTTACGCCCATTCCTGGACCGAGATGCCCTGCGCACAGTCACTCAGGCGCTCGTTATTTCCCAACTCGACTACTGTAACGCTCTCTACCTAGGACTGCCCTTGCGTACCACTCGGAGGCTTCAGCTGGTGCAGAATGCGGCCGGTAGTGATGGGAGCTTCCGATACTCCCATGTTACACCCCTCCTGCGACCTGCATTGGCTTCCGGTTGCCCTCGGGTGAGATTCAAGGTTCTGGTATTAACATTCAAAGTCCAGCATGGCATGGGTCCAGGTTATTTACGAGAACGGCTCCTCCCAACATCAAATACTAATCGCCCTGTACGGGCTCACAGACGGGGTCTCCTTGGGGTGCCGTCTGTGACTCAATGTTGCTTGGCAGCGACCCGGGGGAGGGCCTACTCTGTGGCGGCTCCCACTCTGTGGAATCTTCTTCCGCTGGAGCTCCACCTGGCCCCTGATCTTCGCACCTTCCGCCACGATTTGAAGACTTGGCTCTTTTTACAATCTGGGCTGTGCTGATTCTCTGGGGTTGGTCCTATTTTAACTATGGGTTTTAATTTTCAATTCGGCTTAACTTGTTTAATATACTTTTAATTAATTTATATATTGTTGTATTTTTAGCTGTGAGCTGCCCCAAGTCCTTTTTGGAGAGGGGGCGGCATATAAGTTGAATAAATAAATAAATAAATGCATTCTTTTGGACTTGTTATAGCCATTTAAGATCTTTTTTGCATACATTTTCCTTCATTTCTTTAAGTTTCTCATTTTAGAAATCTTATAAATGGAAAACTTAATTGAAGTTGAGTGGCTCTAGCATATTATAAAATCAATCCTCATATTTGTTTTAAACAAAAATTAGATGAAGGATTTGTTTAGAACACATTATTGGGAAAACCAGTTACATCAAGGTAATGCATTTTCAATACACCAGACTATGACAATACACTTAAAAAGCTAGTAATAATTTGCTTTTGAATTTCAGAGAGAATACTATATAATAAAGGGAAATGTATCTTAACAAAGATAAACAACTTTGTTCTGTACTGTTTACATTTTGTTCTACATTTGCAATTTGTCATTCCTTAAAAGCAGCTCAGAGTACTCTGGTCATACAATGCTCTAAGAAGGCTTAGTCTAAAAGGCAGTGAACTGCCAAAGTTCATAAGGAACATTTTTGAAAGTTATACAGCAGTCACATTTGCCATAGCAATTATAAGACCCCAACATGCCACCCAGAGGCAGCAGTGAAATTATGAACATCTCTTTTGACACTTACCAGGTTCTCTTTCCCTAGTTAAATTAATATTAAATACAGAACAATGTGAAATCACAGCTGCCAGCCCTTTAGTTGGTTTGGTCTTCATATGCATTTAGGTCTTCCCAAGAACCTAGGACATCATAATGCATCGGCATAGTATATGTGCAGATCCAAGTAGTGTTGCCTTTGTAACTGACAAATGGAAATTTTGTAAATAAGCATATTTTCTAAGTGGTTTCCAAGACTTTTGGTATGGTTAATAACCACTGGAACCATAATCTTTCAGTTTTGATTTTCAGATCTTAATACTTTTTGATCTTCTCCAATTCTGTGTCTTCTATTCTACTATCTCTTGTATTGGCGCATCAATTATTTACACTTCTTTCTTTTCAACAATAATTAAATCTGATATGTTATATACCAAGACTTAATCAGTATCAGGCATTGTAACAACCTCTCAACCCATCAATATCTGTATTGGGCTTAGCAAACATCCTGGCCCAGCTTTTGGAGAAATAGCAGGTCTTCATAGTTCAGCATCTCAAGAAAGTAATTGTTCTTTTTTTAAAATAATTTTTATTATACATTTTACAACATTTAGACCACATTTCCAAACTTTACAGCTCTTCAGTATTGATGTCACTCATAATTACATACTAGTATTTTCATTTTTCTTCCTTTCCTCTTATGTTCTATTCTTATTACAAGATTCTTACATATATATTTTGCCTTTTCACAAATATATATATATATATTTCCTCTCGCTCTTGAGTAACCTTTATATATAGTCTTTAATCTATTCTCTAACCACTCATACCACGTGTCCCAAATCATACAGTATTCCGTTTCTCCCTTATCTTTTAGTTCCATCATTAGTCTGTCCATCTCCGCACATTCAAGCACCTTTTCTATCACCATACCTTCTGTGGGAGTGTTGCCCTGTTTCCAATTTTGTGCGAAGACGATTCTAGCCGCCATTTTATGTGAAGTATAATATACTGAGTTTTCTTACTTAAATTACCTTTTATTATACCTAGTAAAATTCTGGTTTCAACTCATGTTTTTGCTTTGTAATTTCCTCAAGCCATTTCTTTATTTTAATCCAATATTTCCTAGCTTTTGTGCACATGTGAAAGAATGTTCCTTGTTTATGCTTGTTCTATTGGTATGGAGGAAGTTGACTTTGGCAGAAATAAGACAAACAGAGCAACATGTCAGGGTTCCAAGTAATATGCCCATGGCGAACAAAACTTCGAGGCAGGTAGATTCCTCAAAGAATAGTTTTATTTGAACATACCAAATTGGCACAGTTCTGATGAAAACCGACTCTGAAGATTCCTGAGGTTTTCACCTAATTAAAAGTTTCCCCACTTCCCAAACAGTCACATGGTCCAATCAAGGTGCAGTCTGGTTGCCTGGTGACATAACTCCTCTCTCCTCTGACCAGGTGTGAGAATGTTCTTGGTTCCCAAGAGAAAGTATTTTGTTTTGGCTACAAAACCCCTATCTTTAATCCCTATCCCTATCAGCTCCAGTGTGGCAATACTGAAGCTCCAAGATGGCTTCGGTCAGGTCAACTTCATGGTTGACACAACAAAGATTATAAAGGGCCTGGAGGCTAAACTGTATGCACAGTTGAGGGAGCAAGTTATGTCTAGCTTATCAAAAGAAATATTGGGGATACACGGACACACAGACACACACGATAACTATCTTCCAATTCTTGAGGGTTGTCACAGAAAAGAGGGGATTGATTTATTCTCCAAAGCACCAAAGGGCAGGACAAATAATGGATAAGAAGCTTTTTAAACTAAGATCCAACCTCAAAGGAGAAATTTTCTTACAGTGAGAATAATTAATCAATGAAATAGCTTGCTTCCCTGAGTTCTGAGTGCTCCATCACTAGAGAAATACTCAAGAACTATTACCTAGGCAAAAGAAGATCATTTTTTTAACCCTTGAGAAGCAGAAAAATATCAGAAGCAGCTTAGGCAGATACTGCTGTTGAATAAGGGAGGAGATATAGTACAATCACACTTAACAAGAATCTGTTATTAGTTCCAATCTCAATTAAATTTTAATTTTCCAATGAAATTTATATCCTAATTTTATCTACCTAGAAAACATAACATGCACCATGACAAAGACGACACATCTTCTGGATCCTATCAGATGATATTAGGAGCCTCTGTGGCGCAGTGGTTAGAGTGCAGTACTGCAAGCTACTTCTCTGCAGCCAGCTGCCTACAATTTGGCAGTTCAAATCCCACCAGGCTCATGGTTGACTCAGCCTTCCATCTTTCCAAGGTGGGTAAAATGAGGACCCAAATTGTTGGGTGCAATATGCTAACTCTGTAAACTGCTTAGAGAGGGCTGTAAAGCACTATAAAGTGGTATATAAGTCTAAGTGCTATTGCTATTATTTAAAAGAAGAACATGAAAGCATACTCATCCTGTTGGAATTGGTGGGATAGTAAAACTCTTGGGGAAAGTCAATCCCACAAATAATCTGTGATATGCAGGTCTTGAAAAGTGACATCTAGTATCTTGCACCTAGAAACATATTAGGTTTCTTAATGTGCCCAGAACTGTCTGTACCACTGCATTCTGGACCAGCTGAAGCTTCTGAAAACTTTTGAAGGTCAGCCAGTTCAAGTAGTCTAATCAGGAAATGGGTAAACACGAGTGATCATAAGCAGAATTTCCATGACCACAAGATGTATTTGTGCATAACACCCACTAGCTATGGATGCAATGTGCTGTTCAAATAGAAACTTTGAGTTGAAGAAGACTTTCAAGCTGGGCACCAAATCTCTCCAGGGAAGTGCTTCTTCATCAAGAGTTAACAGTAACAAATCTCCAGATCCAGGGTTCTAAAACCCAAAGCCACTTGCCAGGGTTGACTTACAGCCTAATCTTTCCCATTCATACAGCCTCCAGGGATTGGGTGAGCATGATGATGGCATCACTTGTCATGGAATTAGTGGAGATACATACTGAAAATCATCAACATATTGATATTTCACTTGTGCCGATGAGTAACATTGTGCAGTACAGCACTTTCATGTAGATGTTAAATAGGAATAGAAAGATAGCTAAGCACTGAAGCACCACACATAAAAGGAACCTAAGGCTAGACCTCTTTCTCCCTATTGGAACTGACTCTGGAAGAAAGAAGAGAACCATCACAAAAAAGTTTCCTTCTATTCCCAGCTCCCTAAGTCAATTGAAAAGAATACTATTATCAATGGTTTCAAAAGCCCCTGAAAGATCCAGAGGAGCCAGGGTGAATGCACAAAACATGGCTGATACAATGTGGTTGATCAGCTATTTATAAACACATAGCTAAAGGGGATAAAGAAGAGTTTAGACATACATTGGATAATATAAAAATGCAAGTTAGCCTGCATTAAAAGCCACAAAAATGGTGATTAACTCCAGAAGAATTGTGACGTTTGGCCACATTCATGCATTATTCATCATATAATTCTACTTCAAATACTGTTTCATATCTTACCCTTCCACCCAAACATATTAAAACCATTTGCATAATAAAATATATCTAAGCACTTTCTGAAACATTTGTTAAAAAATAAAAAATCAATCAACAGAAGAACATAATGTATATTGCAAGAGAAAATGCCCAGCAATAACATCAGGCAACTAGGAGGAAAGAATCAATTAAAGTGAATTCCCTATATAGAAGAATGGCTAACTAAATTGTGGGAGTACACTTTGATGTCTAGAATAACTTCATATTTTAAAAGCAAATCTGAAGTAGAATTCAATTCTATTTGGAAACTATTTTTAGACTATAACTTTATATATGGAATTGTATCACATCCAAAATTTGGCTTTTAGAGTTGATAGTCTGACATGGACTCTATATATAATTTACAGTGTTGTCTTAATTTATTATCACCTATATTTTTTCTTTTTCTTCTTTAATGACTTCAATTGTATTAACAAAAATACCCTCTAAATTTCATAGATAACTGTTTGATTTAAAAATAGATATAAAAGTTCTTTTTATATAAATTTGTTTTATCATAGAAACAATATAAAACAGTAAAACAAACGAAATGAAAAAATATACATTCAACCCTAAGAACAAAAACAAAAAACACACATACAAATAGTGTACCAAAAAAGGAGGAAAAAGTAATCAATTAAATTTAACATTTAAGATCCTCCTGGCTAGATATGAAAAATTTTTGAAGTAAAATATTATAAAATCTTAATGATGGACTAGAACGAGTGTCAGCAACCCTTGGCTCTGGAGCCAGATGTGGCTCTTTGGACCCTCTGCTGTGGCTTTCTGTCCCATCACTGGCTAGACCTGCCTCTTGCCCTCCCTCGCCTGGCCTTAGAAGGTAATGGTGACGGCGGGGGATGGAGAAGCGGCCGGGACTGATTCTCCAGTACCTCACTCTTGCTGCTTGTTGGTGTTGGGTGTACCTTCCAGTCCTTGTTGGTGCTGGGAGTGCCTCGCAACCGATGCCAGCCTCACTAATACGAGGGCTGGCACCCTCCTTAAGCAAGCACCAAAGTGCAGCAAACCCGCCCAGCCCCGCCACAGTGAGAGGAGCGGGGAGAGGGTCATCCAAAGGGAAGCCTCTGCCACGGCTGGCGATTGGATTTCCAGAAAGAATAAAAGGAGGAGGAGGGAGAGAGAGAGGGGAGGGGGGAAGACTCACACACACACACAGAGTGATACAGAGAGAGAGAGAGAGAGAGACAGACAGAGACAGAGACAGAGACAGAGTGATACACACAGAGAGAGGGGAATATAGGAAGAGGGACAGAGAGATACAAATAGAGGGGGGAGAGATAGAGAGGGAGAGAGGGGAAGACAGGGAGAGGGGGAGAAAGAAGGGGAGAGAGGGAGAGAGAGATACAGAGAGAGGGAGAGAGAACAGAGAGGAAGAGAGACAGAGAGAGGATATAGAGAAAAGGGAGAAGAGAAGGAGAGGGATAGATACAGGGAGAGTGGGGGAGGGGGGAGATAGAGAGGAGAAAGAAGGGGAGAGAGATACAGAGAGAGGGGAGGAGAACAGAGAAAAGAGGGAAGATAGGAGAGGAGAAAAGAAGGGAGATAGAGGGAAAGAGATACAGAGGGGGGAGAGATACAGAGAGAGAGGGGAAGGGCCTCCTGGGGGTGCCGTCAGCCAGCCAGTGTCAGCTGGCGACCCCTAGGGGTAGGGCCTTCTCTGTGGGAGCACCCACCCTGTGGAATCAGTTGCCCCTGATGCTTTGGATGGCTCCTGACCTTGGATCCTTTCATCGTAGCCTGAAATCATGGCTCTTCCAGCTTGCCAACCTGGACTGATGGGGGGAGGGGCTTTTAGGGGTGGTTTGTTAGTTTTAATCAGTATATTGGGATGTTTGTTTAATAGTTTTTTAATGTTTGTATTGTATATTTTTTACTGTTGTGAGTCGCCCTGACTCCTTTGGGAAATAGGGCAGCATAGAAATCCCAATATTAAATTAAAATTAAATAAGAGAGGGGGAAATACAGAGAAGGGGGAGGAGAGGTAGAGAGATGCAGAGATGAGAGAGAGGAGCAGAGTGCTTTTGTGGCTGGGTAGGCATGGCTAGGTCATGTGAGTGGGTGGGAGTGACATCAAGTTGGCCACTCCACTCCCAGTGGAGTTTTTTTTTTCTGTGGGAAATGAGCCCAAGTGGCTCTTTGAGTGTTTAAGGTTGCAGTCCCCTGGACTAGAACATATCCGTAATGCCATTTTTCAATTTATTGGCTATCTGCATGCATTTTACTATTTACTTTTGATTTTTTTAAATTGATCTTCTCTATTTTTACAATCTTTTAAATTTGTATTTGTATTCTTTTTCTTTATACCTTTCTATAATTATATTTTGAAATGATGTTTAAGTAACACGGACTTATATAGCTTAAGTTCTGTATGAGTGAATTCGCTGCTTTCCTCTTTTATACATAAATTAACTATCAGATTATTTGTTTATTTATTTATAAGATTTATAGGCTGTCTATCTTACCTCAAGGTAATTCTGGGCAGCTTCTATTCTAATCTAGCATAGTTTCTGTGAATATTTTTCTACACAATCCTTTAAAATGGCAAAGGAGAACATCTTTTTTGCAGCAAAACATCAAAGTACATGCCTACATATTTACATTGTTAACAGAGATTCTTAAGACTAACTTTAATGTAACAGCTCCACAACTATGGAATGTTCTTCCCAGGAGATGTTCACTTAGCAAATAAATCAGAACGCTTTAGCATAAAGGTTCTTAAAATTTATTCCAGGACTTTTATGCTTTTATTGTTTTAAATAACATCAAATTAATACTGGTAAAACAGAATATGTAATGTTTCAATAGGCAAGAGTTGGCATATGGTTTTATGTAACTGCTGCTAGGTTTTGTTTCAGTTGGTTGGTATAATTATACTTGTTAGTTTTTATTTACTGATTTCTAGTATGTGCTTCATTTTATGTTTATATATTTAATGAAACCTAGAGGGGGGGGATCATTGAGTTCCACTGAGTCCAATTCCTTACTTAGCAGAGAAACTCAAATTAAAGCATCACCAATAAATGGCTGCCTAACCTCTATTTGAACATGTCCAATAATGTATTCACATTTCAAAACCTCATTTGGCTTCATGTTGAAATGTTCTGTTATAAAGTTTCTCCTAACCTGCAGCTTTTTCCTAAACTGAAGACCATTTTTTCTTTTTTGCTTATATAAATATTTATCGCTGTCAGAACAACTGCTATACAGAGTTCCTCACAAATATAAATACAATAATATGACTTGTGCAAAAATGTAATCTGCAGCAGTGTATTCGGGTCTTATCCCGTGTAAGATTGAGAGTATCTTGGCGACGTTTTGATGGGATCCCACTCGCCATCTTCAGGCTGGTGTTTTCGGCTTTGTGCTTGTGCCAGCAAAGCGTGATCGGAGCTGCTAGTGATCGAGAGCTGAAGATGGCGAGTGGGATCTCGTCTCGCCAAGGTATAATCTTACATGGGACTGTGAAAATCTACGAAAACAAATATATATATTCGTAGATTTGTAGATATGTCATATATATATGACATTCCTTTGAGAAAACATTTACATTACATTTCTTGAATCTATTTTGTTCATTTCTTTGCTTCACTGAACTATGGAGTGAATATTGATATTATCAGCATTTAGTATATAGGTCATTCTACAACACCAACACTGACAGGGTAAGCCACTATAGGTAGTCCACAATTTACAACCACAATTGAGATTGAGATTTCTGTTGCTAAGTGAGACATTTCTTAAGTGAGTTTTGCTCCATTTTACGATATTTCTTGCCACTGCAGTTCCTAAGATAGTAACATGGTTAAGTGAATCTGGCTTCCCCATTGAATTTGCCTGTCAGAAGATCACAAAAGTTAATCACATGACCACAGGATACCACAATAGTCATAAATAAGAATCAGTTACCAAGCATCTAAATTTTGATCATGGGACCATGGGGAAGCTGCGACAGTTGTAAGTGTGAAAAATGGTCGTAAGTCATTTTTTCAGTGCCACTGTAACTTTGCATGTCACTAAATGAAGTAAGGATTACCTATACTATATAAAATGACAGCAAGCCCTACTCCCTTCTAGCACTGATCTTATCTAGTTTGGTAAAGTTATCACTATTTCTTCTCAATAAGGATTCTGCATTGATATCTTATACATTGCTCTTATATTCTAGCATGCTTTGTATTCTAGCTTGTAATGTTTTTCATTGATAAACTGCCTTTTTTTCTTTTAAGATTCTTGTTTCTACCCATTTTTCTAAAAAAAATCATAGAAAAGCACTGAAAACAATGGCTATGTGTTACGTTTGCATGAAGAGACAGGCGTGGAGTGCTTCAAGCTCTTAGTTTATTAGTGACTACAGCTCAGAACGGACCCACTTTGGCTGGGCTGCGGCTGCTACTTATAGCCAGCAGCCGCAGTTGCCAGCCAATCAGAGTGCAGGGTTTTCCCGCACTTTTTAAACCAATCATTTCCAACATTTTACAAGAACAGTTCAAACTAAACCAATGACTTCAAACCTACATACATAACACTATGGAAGCTGCTTCCAGCTATCTCTGCTCATATTTTCATGCAGAGCTGTTTCCCTGTGATAAAAAATATTCTGATGCATTCCAAAGCACTTATTTTTTGCACTACCATTTTTTAAAGTACAAAGTTGTTACTAAAACATATACCCAGTTCCCAAGGTGTGGAGAAAAAGGAATTATTCACAAGGAATTTAAGAACAGGGAAATACCTCCTTTCAACCTTTCCTACTGGCAAGTAATGCGTTTATGCAACAGAATATAAGGTAATTTGCTCCAATTCCAACATTTAACCTAGAAAACATGGAACTATTTCATTAATAGTTCAGTGTGAGATTTCTTAGATACTTTGAAATGTATACTATACTCAATTTTAGTAGTTTACTTGCATAGCAAGGAGCCAATAAAGTTAACAGGTTTTTTGCAGATTTTTGTCTTGAAAAATTCGTTGAAATGACTAAAAGCCTTCATACAGTTGATTCCAGTAACCAGTACACACGATTCTGGAATTAAAATCATTTTGAAGGAGTATTTTTTATATTTTTAAATATTTCTCGTTGAAACAACACTACAAAAACATATTCATAATCTAACAGCCACAGGGTTTACTGAGGCAACAATAAGCAAAGGAAAGCACCTCATTGCTACCTGTAGCAGGAATTTTAATTCTAACTGAAAAATCTAGTTAATAAACATAACACACTTTACTTAATATTTATAAAACAATGCATTCAATCATACTTGGGTTACAGCTCAATTTCCAGATGATGATGACTGAGAAATACCTCCCCTACGAGGAATAAGCAGATGGTAACTTCCAAAAGTTTTCAACTAAGAAATGCTCCCTTGGGTTAAGCATGATGCTTGGTTTTCCTAGCAACAGCACTGAAGTGATGATCTCTCATTGTAACTTTAATATTCTGCAAAAACTTGTTTAATTTTATGCAGATAGTCTTCAACTTACAACCATTCATTCAACAATCATTCAACATTACAACAGCTCTGGATGAATTGTGGTTATGACCAGTCTCAGCACCCCAGGGTCACATGATCAAGCTCTGGGTACTTGATAATCTGTTTGCCCTTATAACAAGTTGCCAAGCAGCCCATGATCATAAGATTGCCATTTCAAACCTTCCAACTTAAATTTTCCGTGCCAGTTTCCCCAGAAAGTCAAGGGGAAGTCTGAAGAGATAATCACATGTTGCTGGGGTAACTCTCCTTCCCCTCCCTCCGCACAGACACCAGTCACTGGCACACTCTTCTGACAATGCAGTGCCTTTCCTGCACCCTCGTGTACCTTCCCATGCTGCACACAACCTTTTGGGCAGTCTCACCCTGACTTGCATGGTACCACTTGCACATCCTCCACACGCTGCATGGCACCTCTTGCACACATGCCCAACCTGCACAGTGCCTCTTGTGCATCACCTTCTCAACCCATGTGGCACTTTTCTCACATCCCTTGTCCCACTTGGTATTTTTGTGCCCCGCCCCCAACCCAGGCAGCCTTTCATACACCTTTTCTGAGCTACAGTTTCTCTCATGTGCCCTCCCTGACCATCCCATGGCCAACAGCCACTCATCCCCCTCCTAGCCACTTACTGGCCTGTGAGCTGAGACCTGCAACTTCCGGCCAGTTTCCCCATTGACTTTGGTTATGGGAAGCTAGCAGGAAGTTGCCTCACCTAACAACCATGAGCTTCAGTTAATGATGGCAACTAGAACTGCAGCGGTTGCTGTTGCTAAGCAATGTAGTTGTGCTCTACAACCACATTGTTTAGTGATAGAAATTCCAATTTAATTGCCAGAGAAAGTCAAGAACTATCTGTAATTAGGTTTAGTATGTTTTACTAATTTTGTAAATTTGTAACTTGGGGATTTATATGTGGTCAATAAAAAGGGTATTTCACCTTTAATATGATTCTGTATATATGTTGATCCTTTTATTCTTTATAAATCCCATGAAATAAATAAATATTCTAATTGTTATGACTTATGGTGAAACAAATACATTTGCATTTAGTGTTTTTCTACTGCCTTCTTCCTCTCATTTTAGACCAAAGCTGCATCAAGAAAACTTGCAGACAGAGATAGGAAAAATCAATTTACCCACCTTTCAATAGGTTAGGTATTGTTCAGTGCCCAGAGTCACTTGCTTTGGATAAGCAGCTACAGAAGCTGAATAAATAAAGCAGGTTGAACCGACAAACATTTGAGTTAATTTCACCCTCCAAAAATCTAATCATATTTGATTTGTAATATTGCAGACTGAAATATTTGAATTAAACATTTATTAAAAAAAGAAAACATAACCTTATGACATACTTATGACTTAGTCTTAGGAATTGTGACTGGAAAATCAGACCCAAAATTCAAAAGGCTTTCTCCCAAGTGTGCACATACTTTCAACTTTATTACAGGTAATCCTTGACTTATGACAGTTCATTTAGTGACCATTCAAAGTTACAGCGGCACTGAACAAAATGACTTAACACCATTTTTCGCTTATAACTGTTGCAGCATCCCTATGGTCATGTGATTTACATTCAGATGCTCGACAACTGACTCACTTTTATGATGATTGGAGAGTCCTGGAGACATTTGCAACCTTCTGACGAACGAAGTCAATGGGGAAACCAGATTCACTTAACAACCACATTATTGATTTAACGATTGCAGTGATTCACTTAACCAAGGTGGCAAGAAAAATATCAACTTGTAAAATGGGGCAAAGTTCACTTAACAAATTTCTCACTTAGCAACATAAATTCTGGGCTCAATTGTGGTACTAAGTCAAGGACTACTTGTATTTTTATTTTAATTTTGATAGGTAGGTAGGTAGGTAGGTAGATGGATGGATGGATGGATGGATGGATGGATGGATAGATAGAGTGGAATTTCTCTTAAAAATGAGCTCTCTTATAGAATATATCTGTAAGAAGACAACTAAATAACTCAATTAATACTTTTAATATTTTTATGCACACGAAACTCATACTTCATGTCTCCAAGTGAAAGAGTTTGTACAGGATTCCAGTTTCAATGTCAAGTATTTAAAGAATTGGAAATATTTACTCACTAGTTATTAAGTAGGTTGTTTACTTAAGCCAGCCTTACCTGATAACCTTGGGCTTTTATGTTGAGAATCAGAATGGCAAGCCGTCCAAGTAACAGGAAATTCATTCAATATATCATACAATAGTTACATTTCTCGAAGTTCCCTTTATGAGTAGCTACAGTTCAAGTTATAATAAAGTTTATTATCCCTACTGCCTCATTTTAAACAGAGCTTTTGCAGGCCCACATTTCTATTACAAAAATTGATTGCTTCAAAGTAATTTTCAACAAACAGCATTTTTCAATTATACTCCAAGAAAATACTTTGAAAGTGAAACAAAGTGGAATTTTAGTTGGAACCAAAATAATTATTTGTTGAGCATAACAGACTAACCAAAAATTGGAAATACTGAAACTTTTGCTGTTTTGAGCAAAATTGTGAATTTTGTATACTAAAGTCTTCATTTGCTATGTGGCCATACAATGCACAAATAATGGTGCATTATACTATGGGTTAGGGTTAGGATTTCCCTAAGGCCCCCCCAAATAGAAGGACCCCAAAATCAAATTTTCAGAAAATGGGTTCTGCCGTTCCAGCATCTCTGCCTGGTTGCATGCACACCTCTAGTGGGTGTTTCTAACTTTCCCAAAACAACAGGAATTTCTGGAATCCTCAAATCAACCTCTGGGACCTTAGATAGTATAGACTCCACATATGAGTGCCAACTCTGCCCTACGTTCCACAATTACTTGAATTTTTAACAGCCCAACAACCAATAGAGTATTCATATGCATCTGTAAATCAGACCATGTCTATGTAAATATTTCAGTAGTCTGATCCAATAATGTGATAAAATTTAGCTCATATTTTTAAGATTTCTTTAATAAACTAACAGTCCTATGTCAAATTGGGCAGACATTCAAAAACCATTCAAATACTGCAAGAAGTGAGAGTACTACAAGTGATGAAAGTAAGGGCTATGAAGGAAAGAAAAAAAGCATGAGTGAGCGATGAGAAATTGGGATACAAAACATTAATCTCTTCAAGTATAGTATAGTTCTGGTTTTAGCTGAAAGCAAGGACAATTAGCACTAACATTTGTGCCACTTTGCAGTATTAGTGTAAGTGATTGGTTCTGTTTAACATGAGAGTGAGGGGACTTCCATAACTAATTATCAACTCTAAAAACATAAAAATCGAAATCTATCATTATAAGTATGATTAAAAATTCTTCAAATTAATATACAATCAAACACTAATTGGTCTGATTAATGAATATGTGTTGTTCAAGGTGCTGGTTGTTAAAGCCCTACATGGCATGAGGGAATACTTGTCTCCCATAACATCAGCCAGGCCAATTTGATCCTGGAAGGTTGGCACACTCTGGGTTCCTTGCATCAAACAATGCCCTCTTGTAGGACCTCTGAACCAAGGCTTCTCTGAAGGGATGCCTGCCCTCTGGAACAAGGTTACCATTCCAGCCCCTGACAGCCCCACTCGGTTGTTATTCAGACATCTTGGCTTTTCACCCAGACCTATGGCAAGAGAGAGTGAGACTCCTCGTTTCATTGTGCTTGCCAACTTTTATGCTTTATTGATTTTACTGTAATTTTTTTGTTTGTAGTGACACACAAAGAGTTGTTAAGAGTTGAGTGGCATACATATTTAATAATTATTTTCCATAGACTCCAAAATTGCTTGGAATAAAATGAATAGCAATAGCACTTAGATTTATGTACCGCTTCACAGTGCTTTACGTCCCTCTCTAAGCAGTTTACAGAGTCAGCATATTGCCCCCAACAATCTGGGTCCTCAAAACTATCTACAAATGATAGTCACACATTAGCAAATGTAGTTTTCTGTAAAAAGAAACATACTTAATTTGCAATTTTCATTTCCCACAGAAGAGTGGAATATAAAATAAAGACGGATCTTATATGAGATAGCAGCCCTCACTTTATTCTTCAAAGTAGCAATGAGGCATCATACAAAGATATCACTGTCTTCAGAAGATCTAGAAATCAAAAACATTTAAACTTGACATGGCAAGTAATATGCTCAGACATTATATACATAGGTACATACCAGAGATGGTATTCAGCAGGTTCTGACCAGTTCTGGAGAACCGGTAGTGGAAATTTTGAGTAGTTTAGAGAACTGGCAAATACCACCTCTGACTGGAGATTTTACAGTATCCTTCTCCTGCCATGCCCACCAAGCCACGCCCACACAACCAGTAGTAAAAAAAAATTGAATCCCACCATTGGTACATACACCCAACACCTACACCAATTTAAATATTTAAAGCAGATGTTACAGAGAAAAGTTGGTAACTAATCAATAATGCTAAAGAGAAATATGAAAGAGAATTACCAGATTAAGAAGTAGCATTTTTAAAAGGAAAAACAGACTACTGTTTTCTTACCTTGAATATTTTAATGAGTTTAGCAATACTGGGGGAGGCGAGGGGATGGGGGGCGGGGAAGGGCTGAACTTTAACAACTGAACATTTCTAAAAAAGAAAAACTGGCCAACTAACATAAGAATGCATTTAAGTAGCTTCAAGTGAAATACTTTTAAATTGGTATGGGTGTGGGGTGTGGGTGTGGGTGTGTGTGAGAGAGAGGGAGACAGACAGAAAGATGAAGAAAGTGCTCTCATAGTAAAAGAAAAACCTAGAAGGAAACAACATGTGTTCTCCAGCAATTAAAATACAGATAAGCAGGGATTAACTTCAGAAAAACAATCAAGCAGAAAACTATGCCCTAATCAAGCCAAGGATGCCCTAATCAAGCCAATGGCAACCTCAACCAACACTGCTGGGGCTAGCTACTGTATATAAACAGGGTGCAAACTTCACATTCATTAACGCTAATGTTATATTAATTATATACTAATGTCTACAAGCAAACAACCAAGCTCAGAGAGCACAAGGACCTCATTGTTCAGCCAAGTACTACATATATTCTTTTCTATTGATATCTATCTGCATATCTTTGCATTAAAGAAGTCTTCAATTGCCATTAAAAGATACTACTGCTCTCCTAGTGCCTGAATTTACCAGACATAAAATTTCTGTGATGCGCATCTATTATTTACCATTGTGCTATTAAATGCATAGCCTAACCCTAACTAGAAACAAGTGAGGCCAAGCCAAGTTAAGATTACTATATCCACTCATACTGATGAGAAAGCATAAAAAGGCAAGAGTCACATGGTGGCCATCTTGAGAAACCTGAATTACAGTCACTTCCTATTTGTCAACAATTATTCATCAATAAGTGGATTAGCACATAAATGAACTAATGTGTGATTCAATACTTGAATAATAAAGAATGCACTATTTAAACAAAAATAAACACAGTAAAGCAGTGGTAACTAAATGTGTCTCCTTCTTCAATTTCCACCCTTGAAATAGCTTTAATTAAAAATAAATAAATAAACCCCAACTTTGTGAAAAAATAGTTTAAAAAGCAGTTTCATAAGCAAAAGTGTATCTGAAAAAGTTCATATGCTCCTAAACTCTCCACTGTGTGTTGCATGCTATTTCTTCATTTTCCACATTCCCTTTACATAGAATGGGTCCCGCTGTTAAAAAAATAACTGAAAAGCCCAACAACTCTTCTTTACACCAATGTAAAAGCAGATCACTTTCCTAGAATATGTCTGCTCATGCTAGTAATTAAAAGCAGAATTTCATTATGCTAAATTGACCCTCCCTTTCATTCCCCATTTCTTTTTTTCTTCTTTATCTTGCCTTTCTGTCAGACATGTAGAAGTCTTCTCAGCTTTTAATTAAGTAAATGCCTATTATTGTTTTGACTTGTTTGCTTTTCCTTTTAAATGAGAATGCAGCAAACAAAAAATAGCTACAAGTAAAAATACATCAGGACAATAAATGTATTAACATTTTAAAAGGTAAATATATTTCAAGAATGCATTACAACTTTTTAAGGTCATTATCACATTGATATTTCCTATCTGTGAGACACAGCAACAATACAATGCTATTATCAATTATTAATACATGAACTAAATGAGCATAGGGTCCATTAAAAGTACTGAACACAGGAACTGGACAGCAGCAAACAATCTATCACATGCCACTATTTCTCACCATCTGGTATAGTTCTTAAAAGTTCCAACAGCAAGTAAGTTAATATGGGCTTGATGTTCAGTCACTTAGCCTCTGTTCTCTATTATCCTTTTACTACATCTAAACATATGATCAACTCTTGGTATTCTACTGGAAATCAGGAGGAAAGAGTTTTGCTGTAGTAGGAAACTGATAAACCGTCCTTCTTTTTATCCCTCCAAAGCTCTACAGTACACAGATGGCTACTGACATGCTCCAAACAAGTCCTTATAGTAGTATTCTACGGCCAATTCTTCTGTATATATGCAGCTGCCTTCCTCTCTAGCATCCTCTAAGCAGTCATTTACATAAATGGTAGCAGATGTGTCCACAAATACATATAACAAAGAAAATACAAAAGCAGTAAATTCATTACAGTAAACATAGGGTTACATGAATCTTACTAAAGTTGTATCTGTCTGGCCCAACACATGTAACTGGCCATCTCTGGATACTCTGTACTCAACGGGAGGATAGTAATCTGAGAGATTACACATTTATTGTTCTATCCTGGACTGTTCCTTTCAGCAGGGAGGGGTTTTATAAATAATTACCTTAAAGTATTTGAGAAAAATCCTTGACTCCTGTAAAAGTGAACTGGATAGAACATAGAAACAATCCAGGCAGTTAAACACATTGCTATTGTATCTTCTCCAGCCTCACGGGGCCTATGCAGCTAGCACAAATTAAGCAAGTTGGGAGACACTGCAAAGCAGTTACAAGACTTTTGAATCTGGCTGAATAAAACTACGAGCTGTTATAGCAATAGCAATAGCACTTAGACTTATATACCGCTTTATATTGCTTTACAGCCCCTCTCTAAGTGATTTTACAGAGTCAGCCTATTGCCCCCAACAATCTGGGTCCTCATTTTACCCACCGTGGAAGGATGGAAGGCTGAGTCAACCTTGAACCTGGTGGAATTTGAACTGCCAAATTGCAGGCAGCCAGTAGTCAGTAGAAGTGGCCTGCAGTACAGCACTCTAATCACTGTGCCACCAAGACTCATTATGTATCTTCTTTGTGGTGAGGTTAGGCAGGTAATAGCACTTAACCTGATCTGACCTGATTACACAAAATACAGGTAGTCCTTGACCTACAACAGTTCATTTAGTGACCATTCAGTTACAATGGCACTGAAAAAAGTGATTTATGACCGTTTTTCAGTTACAAACCTCATAGCATCCCAATAATCATTTTGATCAAAATTTAGATGCTTGGCAACGGAATCATATTTATGATGGTTGCTGTGTCCCAGGGTCATATGATCTCCTTTTGCGACCTTCTGACAAGCAAAGTCAATGGGGAAGCCAGATTCACTTAACAACCGGGTTATCAACTGCAGTGATTCACTTAACAATTGTTAAGTATGGTCGTAAAATGGGGCAAAACTCACTTAACAAGTGTTTCACTTAACAACAAAAAAGTTTGGACTCAATCATGGTTGTAAGTCAAGGACTACTTGAAACCCAAGAGCCACATCTTGGCTAGTAACCAGATGGAAGACTAGCAGATTTTTTTTCCAATACGTTTTTTAAAATTTCTTTAAATACATCTTTTGGGTGAACAGTGTGATTCCAGGTTTTTACATTCTAGAACAAACATGACCATAATTACATATTCAACCTTCTTATCTAATTTCGTATCCTTACCTATTACCAATTTTCCATTTTATATTCTCATACATTACTTTATAACAATCTCTATATTCTTAATATATCTCTATATTCATTATTTATACTCATCATATTTGCAAGTTTTATCAAATTATATCATTCCATTAATAATTCATAAATTCATCTTAATTTATGTTATCCAGTATCTATCACCTTTTCAATATTAATTTAGTTTTGCCACCTTCTTTACATTACACCAGAGAAAATTTTAGCATTCTTGGGTAGATTATTGAAATTGAAAAATATCCCAAAGAAATAAAGGTAATCCTGAAAAGTTTATGATTGATCCTTATACTTATAACTGTCACACATCCTTGTGGTCATGTGCCTAAGATTTGGGTATTTTGAGATTTAGGTATTTTGAAATGGATGAGCATTTACAATCACTGCAGTGTCCTACAATCATGTGATCACCACTTATGTGCTTCACAACCAGCTGAGAAATAGTTACAGAGAAACTGGCACTGATGACATTACCTTCTAGATTGGTAATGAAACATCGGCAAGAAAACAAACAGATATCCAGAGCTCCCCAGTTGAACCCTGAGCTTCAAGTATTCTCTTCTACGGGAACCTGCAATCTGTTATAGGCAAATACCGTAGGTTGTTAAAATCAGTCTGCAAATTTTAGTTAATACAAAATACAGCAGCAAAAATATTAAATGGAATTTTTAAAATCCTGTATGAATTTAGCTGGCTCATTTCCAGCCCCAATTCAACATGCTAGGATGCAAAACTCTTTATAATGTTTTATTCTTTTAATATTGTAAGCCGCCCAGAGTCACCTTGTGGCAATTGAATTTAATAAATAAATAATGTGAATTATCTGAAGAATGGTTAGTATTCATGTAACATGTTAGTGTCCAACATCGACTACTACAATGTTCTCTACATGGGACTGCCCTTGTGGACCACCCGGAGGTTGCAGCTGGTGCAGAATGCGGCCGCGCGGGTTGTGATGGGAGTGTCCCGATGCTCCCATGTTACACCCCTCCTACGCAACCTGCATTGGTTACCGGTTGCCTTCCAGGTGAGATTCAAGGTTTTAGTAACAACATATAAAGTCCTACATGGCTTGGGTCCGGGGTACTTGCGGAGCGTCTCCTTCTGGCATCACATTCCAATCGCCCTGTACACTCCCACAGACGGGGCCTCCTTGGGATACCGTCGGCCAGACATTGTCGGCTGGCGGGGCCCAGGGGTAGGGCCTTCTCTGTGGGGGCACCCACCCTGTGGAATCAACTCCCCTTGGACCTTCATTTGGCTCCGGATCTCCGCTCCTTCCGCTGTGACCTAAAGACTTGGTTATTTCAGCAGGCCAGCCTGGACTGAACCAAGAGGGGAGGGGGGTTTCTTTTAAATTTTTTTAATGGTTTTAATAGTTTTAATTCTTTAATATTAGGCTTGTACTGTTTAATTTTTTTTTAGTTAACTTATTGTATTGTATTTTTTATTCTGTGAGCCGCCCTGAGTCCTTAGGGAGAGAGGGTGGCATACAAGTCTAATAAATAATAATAATAATAATAATAACATGTTAGTATTCTGTTCCCATTAGTGCTCAACTTAGACAGCTTGTTTAGTGACCATTCGAAGTTACAATGGCACTGAAAAAAGAGACCAAAGATTTTAGGTAGAGGAAAGATAAAAAGGCCTGTAAGATGACACAAACTGTTACAGCAGTAAAAATGTTGAAGGAAATTTTAGTAGAATGAATTGAGAAAATAGTGGCCAATGTCAGTAATGTTGATATCTATGAATAGACTATATCTAAAAGATACTATTGAAGAAATGTCAAATGTGGAATAAATTTTATTTGACAAGTTAGAGATGGTATTGAAATTGATGTAAAACTGACAAGCCAACATAATGATTTAGAAAATGTTTCACTGGATGCACAAAAGAAACTGGCTGAGGTTTTAATATTTAAAAGGGAGTATAGATGACAAATCAAGAGAGTGACTGGACAATTTTTTCCTATTGGATTTATAAAAGAGGTTTGGGAAAACCTTGAAGGAGTATGTGATGGGACAAAGAAAAAATGAAGGGACATCAAATCCTATGAGAATCAACTACTTGAATCAACTAAAAATGAAGACTGTTATAAGTTAAAGGAAGGAAGGAAGTTTAATTAAATCAAGCTGAAAGCTAGATATGTTGCTACTTCTGGCTACCCTTTATGAATTTTCCATTAATAGTGAAAAGATGATGTTTTATGAATTTGTTTACAGATAAGAGATATGATGTTGACTGAAGAGATAAGATAGAAGGAAGAATTACTAAATTTGTTTACGCTTGTTGTGATTATATTTTTCTCTTTCATATATCCTTATTTTTTCTTTTTCCTTTTCCTTTTTACTTCTTTTGTTTCTTTAAGCTTACTTTGTATTAGATTTTACTATTATAATCAAAATTCTAACATTATAACAAAATTCTAACATTTGGACAATGTAGCAATTCAGACACGTATCAAAAATGGGGTTGAGAGAACACAATTACATACAAGGATAGGATACTTGTGTGCAGTTCCATAAACGAAGTTTTATTTTCAGTTCCATATAGCTTTAGCAGCTTTAGCATCCAGCTGCATTGTTCAAAGAAAAGATACAACTACTTTAATAAACTGCAGTTGTACTCTGTTATCCCCATGCGATTCAAAGCACATATTTGCTTCCAAATCTAAATTTCTAATATGTATAGCTCTAATATTTGGGTTTCCTCTATCATGTGTTATTCTTTCCACTATAGCTTATTATTAAGTATAAACCAGATCTTTGAGAATTTCCTACTTTGTCAACCGCACTGTATTTTTATACTCAAGGAAAATATAATTAAGAACATTTTAGAGAAATATCAGTTTGTACCTTCTTAGAACTGTGGGATTTAAAAAAAACTCAAAAGTTAATTATACAAAGTCTTATAGTTCTTACTCAAAGCCTTAAGCAAAAGAAAAACCTTCAGTGAAAACGTATCTCTACATGGATTTTTGTTTTGTATTTCATTAAAATGTTGTTTTCCATTGAATTTGGGGTACGCTTCCGTATTTATAGTATGTCCTAAAAAGAAACAATTCTGTCTGAAGTTATATGTGTTTTTCAAAAGAACAAAATATCTATTCTGGAAATTATCTCTCGGTTGTTGCTCCTTTTAACTTAGAAGAAATGCTTGTTTTCAAAGCCAAGAATACTTTGGTTTAAGCCACAACATTGTGGCGTGGATGGAACTAAAGACAATAATGAGGGAGTCCCTAGGATTTAGCATAGAGAGAAATTTAATGGGAATAACTTTTTTCTCCCTTAAGAAAAAATAAAATTTGTTCACAATATTGTCATTCAGTAGTAAGAATTTTTATGGAAAATTATTGTGCAATTTACAATACATGACAAAACTGAATTTAGACTGGGAACTGTACATTGTAGAATCTAAGATACCACAGATTGAAAAAAAGAACAGTTTTTACTTTTGGTCTTATATTGCAACTTCTTTTTGACTGAAAGCACATCGAACTAATTTAAGCATTGTTTTGATAAGTCCTAAAAATAAGAATCAATATACAATGTTTTTCTTTTCACCCATTGAAAGCAAAGATACAAATTCGGCTGAGTCAGAGGAAGAACAATAAATGTTGCCTAAATAATTTACAAGTAAACCAATAAACACCATTTATTTAAAGAAGAGAAGAATATCTTTTATGTCATTACACTTTTTTCTCCAGCAAGCCAAACACAGGGGGCTTGGAATATTGTAAGTACAGCAGACAGTTAAAGGAGGAAAAAAAAGTATATTGGAAGAATATCTGAAGGACAGTGAAGAAGATGCATTGAAGTTAGTACACCATGAAGAAATACTGAATACTGGAAAGACCATCAGGCTTACAAGAAAGACCCAATGAAGAATAGAAAAGACATATCAACATTACACATACACAAAAATTAGCAAGCAGAGTAGATGGCAACAAGATATGGCAATGGCTAAGAGCAGAAAAATTAAAGAAAGAGATAGAGGGGCTAATTCTGGCTTCACAAGACCAAGCCTTAAGAACAAATGCATACAAAGCCAGAATTGAGAAGGAGACAACAGGTAGCAAAAGCCTTTGCAAAGAAGTTGAAGAAAAAGTGGACTACCTAGTGAGATGCTACAAAAAGATCACACAAACTGAATACAACAAGGACATGAGAAAGTAATAACGAAGGTGCACTGGAATAGAATTCTTTACTGGCCAAGTGAGATTGGACACTCTCCAGTGCATGAGCTCTCAGTGTACATATAAGTAACAAGTGATAAATCATGATTATAATCATAAAATACAATCATCCTCATCATAAATTGTAAGATAAGATACCTGCAAGAAATATTATTTTACTGAAAACAAGAACTGATAGGACCACAAAACAGGTAATAGGAAATGAAGAAGCTAAATTGCCCTAGGACAGGGCTGTCAAACCCATGGGCCAGATGTGTCACGTGCTGGCCACGCCCAGTTTAGCAAAGGAGGGGAAGTCCCCATATGTCACGTGATGCCACCATGACAAAGTGAGTTTGACACCCCTGCTCTAGGATAAACACAGAAGCATCTGCCAAACAACAGCCCAGACTTGACAATTGTTGAAAGACAAAAATAGTCTGGATTGCAACATTGCAATACCTGAAAAGAGTAGAATAAAAGAAAGAACTGCAGAAAATTACAAAATATGAAGACCTGCAAATAGAATTAGGGTGACTGTGGCAAAAGAAAGCAAAGACTATAACAACCTTGTGTGCAATTCAAAAATATCTGGAGCTTCCACTTGAACAGCACCAGCATTGACAAAATTACTATCAGTCAGTTGCAAAAGGCAGTTTTACTTGGAACAGCTTATAACCTGCAATAATACTTCAATACCTCAAACAACACCTGCCTATTCCAGAACCTTGGGAAGGACTTGATAGGTGGACAAAAGGCCAAATCCAGCCTAAATAACTGGCTGATTGTGCAACCAACCATTTTTCTTTTGTAAAGAGAGGATTAGGCTTTCCTCAACATATAATATAGACAGTCTTTGTTCAAAACTTCATAGGACTTCTTTAGCAATTAGTATAGCTCCTTCTTCATTAGATAACTAATTCAAAATACATTGATATCAATACTTTCATATAATAACATATAGTGTCATATTTAATTACAATTATGGTGAAAAGTACATGAACTTTAACTTCATCAATATTGTCTTATCAGCGATCGTCAAGATTCCTTCCTGAATTCAACTTCAGTGTCTATTACTGTTGTCAAAATTATAGACTTTATAGAATTATAGAAAATTATAAACAGCTCTTTCACAGCATATAAAGTAGATATAAGCATAGATTGTTTAAAAGTAAGGACCTATTTCCTAAATTTACTTGTACTTAAGTAAAAATCTATACTATAATCAAAATGAAAGCCAAATCTCCAATATTATTGACACAGAGTTGATCATTCATTCCATTCAGTCTAAAAGACCTCCAGTAAGCTGTGTCTTTGAATTTATTTCTTATAAATATACATTTATTATAACAATGTTGCAGAACAAAATGCAATATGCCAAACAGACTAGGCACATTAGGATTGAGGTTTGCCTACACCACCCTATAGATATTGCATCCAGTGAAAAGGTAGCACAAAGGCTGCTTTCACAATTTAACAGCTACCTTACTTCAAAGGTTTCTGCCATTCCATCCAGCATGCCCACGCTGTTGCCCTATAATTTAAACTAATCATACCAGCTTCATTTTCATGCATTTCTTGCCTTCTTTCATGGGTTATTCTTGTACTTACTTGCCCTTGGCATCTCTTTTGAGGAACAGCTTGATATTTAAGTACTTAAGAAATGTCATGTGTTCAGCTCCATGGTGCATTATCGGTATTTGCTGGAAATATAAATACTAAGACCTAAAGCATGGAGACATTAATTAGCACTTTCCTATACAAATGTTCTGCATGCTTGATGGATGAAAATCACTCTTCAGGGAGACTTGTTCCATAGGCCACATGCATTTAATTAGTTTTAGACATGCTGTAGATGATCTCCTCTACTCAATAAAGTCAGCAGTTTAATCCATCAGATCCCTGGATTTTATTTAGTTTCCACTGAGGTCTATGACACAATAGGACAAAGTTTTACAAACCTTCTTCTGATTCAGATCTGTTTTAATGTTCTTTGCACAAATTAAGCATTATTCTTTTAACATACACTGTTGTCTATTATCTTTGTCATATTTTAAAATAGTTTTGTTAAATAATCTGAAATCAAATATTCGTATTGCTCACTTGAAAGTCACATAACTTTTATCAAACATGTTTCATATAGAGAGAAGGACATTTTTTAAAGTACAATATATTTCCTTAATCAAAACAGCTGCAGGAGGATATTGAACTTCATCTAATTCTCTGAATTAAGAAGTGGGTTGGTGTAATCATAACAGTTTATGATTCCCTGCAGTTTAGCAATGTATTTGGAATAATATTCCAAAGGAAATTGAGTACTAGATATGACAGGCAAGGAAGAAACATAATGTTATAGAAGTTGCAGTTCTAAACTGAGATACTGTAAAATAAATAACAATAATTTCTGAAGGGATATAGAATATTTCTAAATCCAGAACTTCTCTGGTACAGTAATATAGTATGCAAAATAAGGCAAACAAACTCTTAATATTGTTAAAGTTTTGTCCTCCAAGGATCAATAAAATTTAATTATAATAAATGTGCTATTTCTTGCACTGTTGGTATACTTGTCAAAATGTTGAATTCTAGTTATCAAGATTATTTTTAATTTGAAATAATAGTGCAAAATAGCACAGTTGTATTTAATGTTTAATATTCTCTTCAAGTATCATGTTATAATATAACTGATTTCAATATGAAATATATACTCATTAGATACAGTGGAAGAAATTGTGAAATTTAAAGAGATATTGATATTTTTCTGTGAAGATTTTTGTCATGTGTTATATTTAAACTTTTAAGATTTTTCATCAGTGGGTGATTTGGCTTTCAGGAAGAATTTGTCTTAATAAATGAATAAATAAAAAATCTGAAAGCAAATAGAACTATTTTGTGGATTGCAAAGAAAGGCATTTTGAGGGAAATTAGTTTTCAATCATAAACTGGGTTCATACATTCTGTTCAGACCCATGTTCTGGTAAATCTCAGATGACTTGAGTTTTCATACTTTGTTCAAGTATGGTGTGTATGGAATAACTACAGTTAGGACCAAATGTTGTAAACCATAAAATGATAAACCATTACAAACTGTAACAGCCAGCTTCTCACTCCATGCTGTACCCAAGTCAAACTACTACCTCACTGAACATCCTGACCCAGAACATTTTTATAATCTTAAATTTTCAGGTGTTGGTTTTAAATTATTGATGTGAATGCAAATTATTTATTTTGTTTACTAATGTGTACATTTTTTATTTGCTTCTGAAATTAAACAAATATTTAAATCTTGGGTTTAATCTGTAATTGATATTTGTGAGAAAAGCAAATTCAGCTTCCTTGCACTGAATTGATGAATTTATTTTAAAAAATCAGTTAACATCTAATTAATTTCAAAAATACATTAGTGATTTTTAGTATTTTAGAGTGATATTCATGATATTCTCTAACATGTGAAGCAACTCTCAGTTAAGATTATCATGTCCAAGATCAAAACTGCTGCGAGGCCTTCCTTGGATTCTTAATATCAAGAAATTGCATAGAGCAAAAGCAATTCAGATATATAACATGTCAGCTGGCATGATACACCCTGTCTATGTGAATAACATATTCAGAGATTTCAAATTCACAATCTTCTGTCAACACTAGATCACAGATGTGCCAATAATTTCTTCCTTTATATATGTATTACTAACCCAATGTAATTTAACAAACATTTTGGCACTTCTAATTAATCAATGGAAGTTATGACAGGAAAGGTGACTTTAAACCTCTCCATGGGTTTAAACAACATTAGCCAAATTTCTCAGCCAGGGTAGTCTTCCATATATGGAACTATGTTAATTTACATTCCAGGATATAGTCTGAAACTCAGCACCTATCATCAAGGTTTAAATTAGACTGAAAGTTGTCACAACTGCTTTAGAAGCTTACATATATATTTATTAATGGCAGTGGTTCAGAAGACATAGGCAAAAGTTCAGAATCCTGAGAACTCTTACTAAGGAAAATTTTCTTAGTAAGAAAACTCAATATTGTTTAGAAAACTCAATATGAAAGAGCACATGTAGGATTGTCCAGTAATGACTATTGCTTTATTTAATCTTGCAGTTATTTCTCAGGACCATTCAGAATCACGGCAGCTGAGAGATTCATTATCGGAATCAAGAATGGAATCTTAAAATTTCCCTGAAGACACCGATGGAGCAAAAGAAAGGCACTGGCATGTATTCCCCGCCATTCCTCCAGTCACCCCTTTCTCGCCCTTCTTGGAGCAGTTTCAAACCAGCACGTTAGAGTGAGCCAGAAGAAATGTTGCCTGCCAGCTTGAGAAAGATCCCGCTGTTCAGTCTGAATGGCACCGAGCAATTGCTGGGCCTGGTCTAATGAAGCAGGGGAGGAGAAAAGGGGGAGACGCTGTTGTGGCAGCGGCGGCGAGCGATGGAAAGAAATCCCTTACGGACGCCGAGGGGCTTGATTGGGTCTTGGCACCAAATGGCTGCGGGGAGAGAGAGCGGGAAAGAGACACCGACTCTCGGCATCCACTTCCCAGCTCCCTCCAACATCTCCGGCGGACACAAAGGAACCCCTTGAAAGGGGGTGGTTAGTCGTAATCGTGCTGACGCGTTTTTTTTAAACACACACACACACACCCCTCTCTCTCACCCAGCAGCAGAGCTGCTACTTTCTAACACAGTCCCAAAGAGCCACACAAGCTCCCTCACCCCACGCCGGACTGGGGTCCACGAGCGCCTTTCAGCGCCTCGAAGAAAGCGCATCCACGCCGGCTCAAGAGGCAGGGCGAGAACCGACTTTTTTTTCCCCGTTCTCTCCAAAACATTCCTCGCTCCCGCAGGCCGCCTCCGGACGGAGGCATGAAATGGGGGCTCCCCCCGTTCTCTCCAGCGCAAACAAACTAGAAGGGAAAAGAACGCCCGCGCGGGACGCCCGATTCGCAAGGCAGACCGGCGGGAGGGCGGGCGCGCACAAGAACAAGCGGCGAGGAGTTAGGGTTATGTGTCTTTTTTTTTTCTTTCGTCTAGCACTCACCAAGAAGCAGCAGCAGGAGGACTCCCCTCGCCATCTCCGCGGTCAACGGTGCACCGGTTTGATTTCCTTTTCAGTTGCGCCCGGCCAACTCCGGCCTTGGCACCAGTTTTCACTCCATGCTGTTCAGAAAAAGCTCCGGAAACCTCTTAGCCCAGGCCAGCCCAGCCACCAAAGCCAGCCCCGCCCCACCACTCGCCTCGCCTCGCACACCCGGGACAAGGTGGAGCTTCCGGGCAGGAGGATCCCGCTCCGGCAAAAGGCAGGCCGGAACCTAATTGCCGACCACCAGCCCCGACTTAGTTCTCCTCGCCTCTCCGACTACCTGTCCGGTTGGCGGGCGACCTCTACTGACTGGATTTGGTGGGCTCTTTACGATGGTTTTTTTTCTTCAATTATTATTTCAAAAGAAAGGTTCTCCGGATGTCCTACCTAGACACTCCAGAAAATACCGGTAGATGCTTCACCTTGGTTAATTCTAGTTAACTAAATTAATGTTTCAGTCCGATAGTTTTACTTAAGAGTTATTTTAGTATATTTAGTCTTGGTCTATATTTTCTTCTGTTCATTTCGCCCTAATCTTACTATTTCTAGCAGCTGTAACTTCCAACCACCCCCATTGAATTATTGCTTGATTTACAGAGATTTGAAGGATAGAAAGAGTATTGACGCTTTTGAATTTTGGTGTTGGGGAAGATTTCTGAGAATTCCTGGAGAGTAAAGGCAGGGTGGGGGTGCTGGCTGCAGGTACAAGGGACTAGGTTCTTGTTTTGGATACATTAGGCAAAAACCCAGGTCTCTGGAGAAGGCTCTAATGCTGGAAAAAATTGGCAAGAATGACCAGCAGCCAAAGGAACAATGAACTCACGCACAGTGACAATGGGAGCACCATGGAAAGGCCTGAAAGACCATATTGGGGACAGATCCCCATGGTGAATATCTATGGTTACTAAGAGTTGACATGATGGTACATAAATCAAAGAACTCCAACCAATTCTGGGCGCATAATAGATATAGATATACATGTATGAATGTAGGTATACACACACATACTTCCATCGTTCAAGATTCTTCTCCGTGCAGTTGATGAATGGGACTGTACCTGCAAACATTTGTACCTTAATAAATTAGCTTTAAAAACGGCCATAAAATTCTTTGTTACCTTTTCCAGATAATTTGCTCCCCATGAAATAAGACGCATAAGGCTGCCTTCTAAATGTTATCCTCTATCTCTTCCATTAATTTATTCATGAAACAGCCTTATTTCTGTTCATTTCAAATTTAGCAGTCTCAATGGATCATACTTCAAGCTAAAACATAATGTGGTATATCTGGTTTGGGGTAAACATGTGACCCAGTCTTTTGCAGTTTATTCAAAATCCATGATTAAATTGGGTTAGTATATGTGACTACATACTCTGTATATCTGTCAGTAGAAAATTATGTGTTTCAATACTACAAGACTTAATTTTTAATAAGCCACAAGTACCTGAAAATATAATGGATGCTGAAATGGTAATGGATGTTAAGTGTGAGGTGATGGAAATATATGACTCACAAGTGTAGATAGATTTTATGTGACTAAATAAAACTGTAGATTTGTTCTTATTTGATTAAATTACAAGTTAGTGTTTCAGCTCTTTCTTAGTGATACCATTCTATTACTTTCAGAAATGCAGGGCAGTCTTTTCAAATACTGTAAATAAACATAGAGTTTAATTTCAAGGATACCGTAGTGCATAAATGTTGCAGGGAAATACGTTTTTTGAGGGGATCCCTAGTGATAAAACAAATGAGTTTCACCTTTTGGCAACTCTAGTGTGGGTTTATTACAAAACAGTTTATTGAGGCAAGATTTAAAAATGTACATTTATGTAGCTTTAACCTACAGGATTGCTCTTGATGAGTAGTTCCAGCTCAAGGAATGTAAATAAATGTGAGAATTGTTGCACATCAAAGTAATGCAAACAAGTTGCATCATAATTGTTTATTCAGTGGTTTAAATAGAATAGTATTAACATGCTTAGGAATAATGCTGTGAAAAACATAATTGTATATGTGTTTGTGTATCCTAGATTAAGCTTCCATTATGGAATCATGACACTTATTAATTTTACAGAGGGTCCAAACACAACTCCAGTTTTAACTTTCTTATACTTTTCCTATTTGTGTTTTTTTTATTTCAAGGGAAAAAAGAATGAAAATTACAATGACTTCTTACTGGTACTAAGAACTATTTACATAGAACTAACTACTTAAAAAAAGAACTACCATATATAATCACTATTTGAAAGAAAAACAGACTTTAGGTCTAGTTTTTATAGCAGGGATAAAAGGAAAGCAGGTCCTTTGGAGAAGGAAACCACAAACCCTTGAGGAAGTAATAAAAACATTTTAATTTCCTCTCAATCATCTGATAAGTAATGCTATTAGCACTATTAACAGTTTTTCTAGTTCATAGTCTTATTCTTCTATAACAAGAATTTCAAATAATGACAAGCTAAACATTCAACATTAGTAACGTGTGTTGGTGGGCCAATTTATAAATAGTGTTCTTATGACATGTTATGCTAGAATATGCAGTTAATTAATCTGTACCATGCTACTTAACAGAGTTGGTTTACTATTTGTCCAAATGTGGAATAATGGCCATTAGTTTTATTTTTAAAAAAACTACAATTTAATAAAGGCATATGGTTATTGTCTAAAAATCAATTGTTTAAAACTCTGTATACAACATTCATATCACACCTGTATGGTGAATTGTTTAGCCTGCTACATGACATTGCAGTCTCCTTCTCTGAGGACACTTAACAAGAGACTGCTAACTCATGAAAGGAACTAGCCTCCAGGCCCCCAAAGGTTTTCCCTCTGATCACTTGGCTGGGAACATCAAAGGTTTCTGTGTCCTATTTCATTTCTTTATTATCTCAAGCTGAGAACAGCAGGGCTGGTGACAACCCTATTTCCTTTACAGGCTTGCAACTAGGGAAGAGGCAATAAAGATTATAACCCTTGTTCATGTTTTCACAAAATACTTACCATGTAGTAAATGGCCTTTGTTACTCAGGGAATTTACATGCTGCTTTGGAAAACTGTAGAATAAAGGGTCATTTGCTTACAAATTTGTAATATTTCTTTTTCTGTTATAAAGTGCAGATGAACAGAGTTTTACTTATTCATTTATTAAATTAAATATATATCCCATGGTAATATGTAGTTAACAACAGAACTAGGATACAGCTGTTTATTTTAATATTCATCTAAAGATTATCATTCCTTGTTGGAAAGAAGCAATTAGTACCATGTGTCATTATTTTAGATTTGCTGTACTATAAACAAAACCATATAATCAATCTGATTATCCAATAAATTAGTGGCTGTTTATATAATCTTTTTTTATCTTTGTCAAACTAGAAAATGTTGGATTCACTGCTTGTGGGAAAAAAATCCTCCAGTGGAATGGATTCTGTTAGTGGAGGGGAAGTAGTGGAATATCATCCCCAGTTGTTACTAGCTAGTATAAAAAAAGGTCACATATTCAGCAAGGAAACATTTTGAATCCCACATAAAAAGAAGAAATGGGCTTTTGATCTCAGAGCAATTGATGTAAAGGCCTTTCTTGCAAAGATATGTGAAAGGAAAGGTGTCCTAAAGCAGTTTTCATTTTTTTTTCAGCCCATGAAATCTGTTAAAGGAAAATCATACCTAGAAACCGTCATCAAGAGACAAAGCTGTACTGACAAAAAATTGGCTATGTGGAACTGTACTTTCTCTTGTCCTTAGCGCTATTGGAAATTCTCAATCTTTCAGGTCATGGTTGTCCCAAAGATGCTTTTTCTAAAAGGCAACTCGACTTTCTTAGTTTTTTGATTGAAAAGGTTTCCCTTCCCATCCAAAAAACTTCTTCAGTTTCTTTAAGTTTCTTCAAGAACTGAAGAAGCTTCTTGAATGAAAAACAAAATGTTTTCAAATAAAAACGCTTAGCCTTTCACTCAACTGCATCAAGTTCTTACAGAATCTTATGGTTCCTTGGAACACAGTTTGAAGAACTCTGGTCTAAGGCAGCTTCTGCTGTTCAAATTGTTCAGGTGGACTGTACTGCAGCAACCTTTAGCCACAGTCATCCTGCCCATTCTATTATATTTGATAATAATGAGAAATAAAATTTCTATGTTTAAAGAACTTTAGAGTTTCAAAGGCGTTTTGGTCAACTCTGTTTCTTAAGGTCTATTAATTTTTACTCATATTAGTTTTGTCCTCAGGTATGTCTGTCATGGATTGGAATACACTAAGTAGCTTGACTATAATTCTATATAAGGATTCTGTTCTCTAGGCCAGGTAATTTAATGCAATTTGCTACTAACAATGGTTTAATTTTTTGTCTCTCAAGAGCCAAATCATTCACTCTGAAAGTAAAAATTTCTTGCAAAATATCATTTTCATTCCAACATTTTAATACAATGGGTCATCTTCATTTGTTCTATTAGGATGTTTCTATCTTCCATAGTAATGCTGTGTTGAAATAGGTATAAGGGTGCAACAAAAGGGTTAAGTAGTCAATGGTTCACAAGCCAAAGTCTTGATTCCTCTTCCTTCCAGAACACTATAGTTTAGAATTTCACACTAATATGTTAAAAACTTGAAAATTACTATTGAATCCCTTTACGTCTCTTTCATATAACAAAGAACAAATTTACAATACCCTTAATTAGATCCTATAAAATGTAAATAGAAAATAAGGGCATTTTGTAAGTTGAAGTTTCTTTTTCTTGAGTCTTTTTCTAAATGGATATATGAAGACGTTGAGTTTTATAAAGGTAGGAACCTCTTAAATCAAGTTTATAAGGGTCATAGAGGGTTAAATGCATCATATACAGTATATCATTCTATTTCCAAGATTTGCTGCTCTTTGCTATAGTTAGCAAACCATCGATAATTGTGGAAATCTATACCTCCAATTAAAATAAAGGCTACACATCTCAAACATTTAAAAAGGACTTCCAGTTAATGGGCTTTAGACAGATACAAACCATTTCTTCCCTTGTCAAGAAAACTACAGTGATTTGTCTAGTCAGTCTCCAAGAATTTAGAATTTCAGCCAGTGAGAAGAGACAGACAAATAACCTAGGGCCAGAGGACTGTTCACTAATTCAGAGTAATCAAACACATCTTGGGCTTGTTTGTTATAGCATGAGATGGATTTATTTCAAATATTTTAATCCTGCACTATACAGTGTTATTCCAGCTGCCATTGAATATGTAGTTATGCTTAATTGCATTTTTACTCCTAATTGCTGACGTCAAAATGGTGACATGAACTTGGTTTTTCTGCAAACATGTGTGCTGTTGCATGAAACAATTAACCCCAAATCAGTCAGCCACACTTTAGCCTAGTATATTTTGCAAACCGAATCCCTGTAATTAGCTTATAGTTTATGGCAGTAATGGCAATTCTTTGGGGCATGGCAGTTTGGAAAATGCTTAACTTGATTCGGCTGGCATATCAATCAACCTCCTGCCAAACAAGAGAAACCATTTTCTATATTTTTCAAGAGGCAATTGCACTTTCTGGTTTTTCTTTGAAGATGTTTCGCTTCTCATCCAAGAAGTTTATTCAGCTCTGGATGAGAAGTGAAGCATCTTCAAAGAAAAACCAGAAAGTCCAGTTGGCTCTGGAAAAAAGCACCTTTGGGACAACCATGACCTGGATGACTGAGAATCTTCCTAGACAATTTTTTATCTCTCTGCTGTCTAGGCCACCCTGAACAGTGGCACTCAGTGAGACTGGGCCTGAAGTTGAGGACCAGGCCCTGATTTCAGCCCAAATGCCTCTACCAGGTACACAAGACTTGGGAATGGTACAAAAGCCCCCGTGGCCCAGTGATCCACAGGTTATGCTGTGCACCACTTATCTTCAGGCAGTGTGTTCTTAAAGTGTGGAAAGCATGTTCTATTCCCATGTGATTTTCAGAGGGTTCAGAGAACAAGACCCTCTCACACAACTTCTGGAGGCTGCATAAGAGTATACCCCATTCTTGTGCAGCCTCCAAAAATGGCATGAAAAAAGGGCATGCTATCAAGAATAGTTGTTGGGTGTTGGTGAATGCTGGTGTATCACCCAAAATGTTGTAGCTTGTGACCTTTGACACGCATGTCATAGGTTTGCCATCACTGGTTTAGTGTATCATATGAACCAAAATAATTCCTCCATTAATATTTATCCAAAACCATAGATCTAAAAATCTTGAAGTAATCCATATATTTTACTCACCTAAAACAAACAGATAGTTCTTGGATTATTTCATTGTTTCTACTAAATATCTCTGGTATTTGCTAATATAGCAAAATAACTTCTGCATTCTGTATGCATTGTTGCTTTCAGTATAATCCCAATGTATCTTCTACTCCCTTCTGTATTTGCAAAATGCATGTTTTTACTGTCTCCTTTTCTGTTCCTGTTAGATCTCTGATTAATCATCATTTAAACAAATGCATTTTATCTGAAAGGCCTGATCAGTTTCTGAAAGGCTCCTGAGCATTTTTAAATATTGCACTTCTAAAAGTTTTTAAAACTGTAGTTTAAAAATAAAACTTTGCTGTTTTGCTAGATTTGGCAAAATGATCAAAGGGTTTATTAAATCCATGTTATACCATATCCAGATAAGCACAGGATACTTTATCACCAAAGAATTATAGATATTGCTGATTTATAGCTGCACAGTTATTAAATCTAATTGAACAAAAGTGATAGAACACATACTAATTTCTGCAACTGTGAATATCCATATAATACATCTAAAATCAAAGTTATAGTTTCTAAAAATATAAAACATGCTCATTTACAACTGAGGGAAGTACTATAAATTGAATTTGAGGACTTATGGAGTCGTAAGTTACACAGATCAGTAACTACCGTATATGGATTCTGCCATATAATGTAGATGAATAGAACATACAATATATTTTATCACCCTTGATGACAGAAAGCGTTCCACTATATCTAGTTAGACTTCATCTGATTTTCACTAGAAATATATAAGAAATCAAGATACATTCCAAAGTAGTTTTCAGAAATATAGCCATTTAAGAGTAGACAGTCACAGTTTAAAATCAACGTTCCTGTTTCAAACATTATCATTTGTTCTTTACATAACAATTATTTCTGGAGTTTAAAAAATATTAAGGTGTCATCAAAATTAGAGCCAGTTTGGTGCAGTAGTTAAGAGACTGTGAAGTCTTAGTCCTGCCTTAGGTATAAAGGCTGTGTCATGCCCCTGTCAGAATCTGATTCCGAGGGGGAGGCCGAGCAGCTGACAGGGAATGCAAGTTGGCTGTGGAAGAAACTGGGGAAGGGCCCAGTCCGGTTGGGCAGAGCAGGGGAGAGGTAGAGCAAGGCAGAGGGAATTCAGAGGAAGATCCAGGCCCACCCCCTCTTTATCCTAGGGCACGCAGGGAGGAACGGAGAAGGGAGCAACGTGAGTTGTATGGCGGAAAGGGCCCGATTCCCTTCATTAGCTGCAGCTGGGAACACAGTGTTTAAAAAGGGAGTTTGCACACAGCAACTTGTTGGAAGCAAATCATGTATTATCTTGTTTTGTTGAGACTTATCTGGGTTCCTGGCATCTTCCCAATGGTGTGTGTTTTGTTGGCCTTTGAAGTCTGCAATTCTTTATCCTGCCCTGTCCAGTTAATTGCTGCAGCATGGTTTGTGTGGATTTTTATTTACAGTTTATATGTACTTTGTTTTCAGACTGAATTTCCTCCACTTAAAGACTGTTCTTGGGAGAGTTTTTTCTCCAGCCAAAGGTAACTGGACATTGGGGGCAAAGTATTAAAGGGACTTTTCTTACTTATGTGACTGTGTTGTTTTTGTGCCACGCCCTGGTTCATCACAGGCTGATTCGGTAACTGAGCCTGTCATGTCTCTTAGAGCAACCCACCTTATAGGGTTGTTGTAATGGGGGAAAGAGGAGGAAGAAGGAGTATTATGTATGTTCACTGTCTTGAGTTTTTTATAAAGGTGAGATAAAAATCTAATAAATAAAACCAGATGCCATGTAACTCAATAACAAGCATCAGAGAGGTTTGAGCTAGATTTTATTTCACAATTGCTCTGTGCTATTATCCTCCTTTGGAGAAGACAGCTTCTTTCTTGGCCATGAAATCAACCAATCAGAATATAACGTAGTGCAATGTAACAATGCAGCCAATTATAACTTCCAGTAAATATATGGCTCAGTCAATGGGTACCTTGCAAAATGATGGGATGCTTTTCGATATGGCCTTTATTTTACAATTACCTTGTTCATTAAGAGAATAAAAAGAAGTCTAGGGTCCATATAATCACGTTTTTCATTGATAAGTGTCCTATATTTTTTCACTGTAGCTTCCATTTACTTTTATTAATAGAAAAATGTCTATGGAGGGAAAATGAAAGCAGTAATCAACAGTCTGGAAGCATCCATGGATACAAGTCCAGTTGGTGGATAGGTCACAGAGGGACAGGTGTTATACCACTCTTAAAAATCAGAACAGGATTTCTCTGATCTCCAATTCTCAGACCTTCCCTTCAGGGGAGATTGTTCCTGGGAAAGGCTTTCTAGGATATATTCAAATCAACCCAGTTAAGGAAGTCTGAAATTATTCCACGTCAGGCTGGAACAGAGGTGATTAAAAGTATACATGGCTAAAAGATATAGCCTCTTGCCCAGAAATTAAATTCTCTAAGTAAGTAAAACTATGACCTATGCCCCCAGCCAGCTACAGGCTGACACTCCAAATTCAGAATGTTTAAAATACCAGATGTGGATTGCTGAACAGTTGCAATTTCTGATGCATTTTGACTCAGCTGTGCGTGGACAAATTTCAAAGTCAATGAAGCAGATATCCATAGATTCTTCCAGTGCCAGCTCCCTCCAGAAACATTAGAAAACCACACTACTTTTCCATGTTCTTGTTTTTTTCCTATTTCTGAACTCATAGGAAGGAATACAAGTCCTTAATGCCCTCAAGGAAAAGGAATGGGTCATCAGGGCAGTTCTAGAGTAAGTTGGAAAGTGCATTCATCTCCTTCAGGCTAGAACTGCCATCTAAACTGGATTCACTGGGTTACAATCTTGTTAGAAATCCATGATGCTTTCAGTCTGTTCTCCGGATAAACCATATCTCATTGCGACGATTGGGTATACTAGGGTTCTGATATGCAGCCACCAAGTACGTTTCACGGAGCACATTATCTGTTGAGCCCAATAACTCCCAAAGAAAGTGAATCTCACGCAGGATTGTCTCCTCAGTAGCTGGGCCATAAAACTCCCTTTACAGAAAGTTAACAAAAAAACAGTTACATAAATATATTGTGTTTAATGTCTTGTTTCCTTCCCATCTATCCACCATTCACCTACCCATCTATCAGTGCATGGCTTCTCATCTTTTTTAAAATACAGGAAAAACTGGTCTAAGAAAGAGCCAGTCTCTCCACAAGATCCTTTCCCTTTTCGATTATATAACCAGAGGCATATTTTCTTTTACTTAGAAACTATTTTCCCAGGCATGCATATATTTTTTTTCTACCTAAGAATAAAAAGCAAGTTGATTCCTCCTTTAGTTAAAAGGCTGTTTGCATCTAAAGCATAGCCCAAGTCCATCAGGACTTACCTGGTGATAACTTGAAGAGGTGATCTTTCTAGGATTTGGATCTCTGGATCCATGGGAAGAGGAGGAGTAAGCTGAAATTCCTGAGGAAGATAATAAGCAGTGATGACTTCTTGCACCAATTCAGTACCCTCCTTGTTCAGGTGGATCTCATTAATCACTGGTATTGTCATCCCCAATTGCTGGCCTGGATAAAGATATAGGTAGAAATACCAGTCACGAAAGGTAAATCTAGGGAAATCCATTCCTTGTTTTTCCAAACCCCATTAATTCTGGTCATGTAAACTTCTACATCTCCCCATGGCACTTGCTCATACACACCTACGGAATTCTCTTTGCAGATGTATCTTATAAGTTTCATGAAACCCAATGAGATGCTCTGCTCATACTTGGGTTCTCCTTTAGTGATGCATGCCCATTTCCCAGCAGGGTATAGGCGTTCCTCATATGTTGTTTCCTCGCACTGAACCAAGAAGGAAGAGAAGTGATTTACTGCCAGAGGAAGAAATATCGACAGTGTAACAAAATTTATGAGTTTTAAAATCTAGATAATTACATTATTGGAGCCAAATTTAATATCTTTACAAGTGATATAAAATTTTGGAAGTGTTGATGTTATGTTAATAAAAGCTGCTTTTTCACATTTTTAAAAAGATAAATACAAATTTGGGGAAATATTTAACTATACGTAATATTAATATTCAATATACATTACTGATGTAAATGTTTTAAATAAAATTTTGTGTCTGTTGGTGTGCACATCTGTTTGCGTATGTGTTTATCCATTTTATTGTGCATATTAAATGCAAAATATGTTTCCTAATAATTCATTTTAATTTTTATCACTATCAGCTGAAATTGCAAAGCATCTAATAGTAGAGACAACTAATCTTTTGTTTTTCATTAGTTCCTTTTAAAAACGTTTCTGAGGATAACATGTTTGGCAACAATGTACACTATACATTTGGCCCAGAAGAATCCCAAAAGGCACCATGTGTTCTTAATATAAACAGACTGAAGCAAAGTCAACACAGGCTACAAATATAACTGCTTTAAAAACATTGCTATCATTAAAAATGAAATAGTAAACAATAAAAAAGCAGATTCCTGGAAAAGAATATAATGCGACTCCTACCCATCATCCTTTGGGCTACAATCCTAATAAATCTTTCCAAATGGTCAAGCAGCCTGACAGGATTTGAATTCTGAAAAGGATTAGGCTGTCTTACTCTGGAATAATTTGCATGGTAGGTTATTTAGGTGGTAGTTCTCTACTGTTTTACTGCACATGATGAGGTTTACTTTTGAGTAGGAATATCCTCAAAATCACATCCGAAAGACAAATTTGGTAGAAACTTAATGATGGCTAAAACTATCGTTTGGGTGAATTATGGACACTTAAGGAAACCAGGAACATTGCATGATTTTATTCTACAATTCTTCCTCAATATATCCAAAAATATGACAGTCGGCTATATACATGTTACATTATTCAGAAACTGTCTATGCCTGTTAGGCAATAAATATTTACATGAATATGATTGCTTACTTTCTCATGCTGTGATAAAACAGTGTAGGGCACAGGCTCTCGCACATGGTTATGATGAGTCATCTGTACTATTGGACCTGCCATGTCTACTGAAACAGAGTAAATTGGGAAAAGTTAACTTTTTTTTTTATTACATTTATATGCCGCCCTTCTCCGGAGACTCAGGGCGGCTTACAATTTTTGGGATACAACCCAGTGTGCTCAGCAATAAGGTTAAAGCATTTGTATACAACTGCATTTCCAAATAACCTAACTTAAAATGCTTTTTATTTATTGTGGGTAGTCCACGGTGAAAAGTGGTGCACGGGTGGCCCTGCGTATTTGTGGCCCTCCATTTGTTATGCCTCCAACCATGCATAACAAAGTGGTTGAGACTTTGAGGCTCTGGGAATTGTGGGGAGGGGGTGTTAAGTTATGGAGACAGAAAAATTGCTTTAAAAAACCAACCACTGTGGAGCAGAATAGAAATAAGCATGCTGGATTTTGTCTATCTCAGATTTTTCATTCTTTTTTACCTGAGTGCTGGAATGGTAACAGCGAAAGTCAAATAAAGAAACGATTGAGTTCCTTTATTCCATATTCTAGAGTTCACAGCATTATTTCTCTTGGTCTTTGGTCTGCAGTAACAAAAACAATCTTTCCTTCTTCAAAGTAATTAAAGAATTAAAGTAGAAATAGTAATTTTTAGTGTATAGAGTGTTTAGTGCTTATAGCTTAACACAATACAGGTAAATAAGAATACTGTAAAGGATTATTTAGTACCAATGATGTTTTCTGATGACAACTCCACAGCTGTGCTGATAGCTATAATTACCATTTCAAAGTAGCTGACTTGGTCATAATGGTGTTGCAAAGCAGCCTGCATTTGCCTTTTGAACTGATATTATGCTCAGCAGGGAATCAAGTTCAAGCACTCTGCCATTAAGACATGCCCCAGCTGCAGGATCTTAAACTTGCTTTGAAGGGTAAGATCTCTTTCAATTCTTCCTCCATCCTAATAGAATTGAAGGAATTCTTCCAAGTTTGTAATTTGAAGTTTTCAGATCCTCTCCACTAACCATCGATGTAAGGTTGGATAACCACTGCAATTTATTTGATTTCCACAAATAAAATTGAGGAAACAACTAGAGCAGATGAATAGATGACTAGCTGCAATGCAGTTGCAAAATGGAGCTCCTTCAGCATTTGTTGATATATAGGAATTACTGAGTTTTTAAAGTTATTTAATTATTTCATAGATTACAACAAAAATTAATCGTAATATAATTAAAAAAATTAATAGTAATATAATTAAAATATGTATAATTAACATGAAAGGAAAAAATAAAAAGGTAAAACCATATAGGATATTATATTAATACTTAACTCAGTACTGTAAGAAAAAATATACTGATATCTTCTAATTTTTACAATATATTTCAAAAATCAATACAGAGCACATTGTTTTAATCTTTAAACTTGAAACCAGAAGATAGTCGTAACAAAATAGGATCAAATCATATATCATAAATCAGTCTTCAAATTCTTAAAAGCGGAGGTAATGAATGCAGTGGAATAGAGCTGGTGAGTAGACTGGCTTGTCATAATTCCGCTCCAGACAAGGAAAGGACTTAAGATCACCCACAAGTGCTCCATGCAACCGCTCTTTGCAAGGAGACTGCAAGACAGCAATGTTAAGTACTTCAAAAAATATTTTGAAATAAACAGCAAAAGTCTGATTAAAATTTTGATTCTTGTAAGTTATAAATGGATCAAAGGTCTACATGAAATTGAAATAAGATTTTGCAATTATTTAATTAATACCATGGGAAATCTTTTGTTTTTAAAAAAGTAGATTGAAACTGAAGACTGGGCATTAGATGAAAGCAGAAGGAACTAAAAATAAGAATTAAAGGACAAGAAAATTTAAATTTGACTAATAAAGAAAAATATTTTAACATATCCAACTGGATATGTTGAAGGATATTTTGAACAATGGTTAAATTAATTTTAAGAGTGTCTGCCTCTGTAGATATACTGTGTTTAAAATATGGAAGATGTTTACTGGACAAAACTGAGACTCATTTGAAAGTGAATTTAAAAATAGCAGGCTAGAAGAATGACATGAAAAATAATGCTGAACTAGATATACAAAAGAAACTAGCTGATGACAATAATTAAAACATATACAAAAGAAAAACCAAAAGAGTGATCTGAATGATTTTCCTATATTGGATTTACAAAGAATTATAAAGCTTTGATTAAGGTTAGCGTTGTTTTTAAAGCTTTGAAGAATTTTATGAGAAGGGATGAAGAAAAAAAGAAAGGGGAAAAAAGGTTGTAGGACATTCTTAGAAGGGACTAAAGATCAAAACTGTTAATAGTTAAAATATAAATTTGGTTGATTTGATCAAGGTTAAAATAGGTATGTTGTTATTTCTTGTAATCCTTAATGGACTTTTGTTGACCAGAACCAAATGATGAGATTTTAAGGATTTATTTATAGATAAGAGCTAGGTCATGGTAAAATGAGATCATTTGTTGTATAAGAAATGTAAGTTACTAAAATTGTTTAACACTTATTGTAATGAAGGGGAATTCATTTCTTATATATTTCTTTTCTTTATTATATTTGTACTATTTCTTTATTTTCTATTTTTTTCTGTGCTATTGCAGAAAAAAGTGATATCCACAAGGGAGTGGAACTTTTCATGGGTTATTCTTATTTTGTGGATTTCCTTAACACACAATGTTTGTGTTTTCAAGTTTAATGTCATTACTTGGTTTTCCCCCAGTGATTCTCAACCTGTGGTCTGCCGGGTGGGGGGGAATGCAATGTCATCACAGGTGGTCTGCAAAGGTTTGAAGAAATGTTATGGTTTAAATCTTGAGTTAAGCTTTGGTGGTCTGTGGCCACAAAAGATATTTTAAGGGGGTCCATGGTGAAGAAAAGAATGAGAACCACTGTTTTAAATGATACATTATTGATCATGACTTTAAATCAGTGTTTCTCACCTTAGCAATTTTAAGATGCATGACTTCAAATTCAAGAATTCCCCAGTCATCATCTTAAAGTCCACACATCTTAAAGTTGGTCAAGGTTGAGAAACACTGCTTTAAATGAATAAATTTTAACTGTTTTTTACTATTTTTGTTAATTCTGGGTATCTTTTAGTAGAAATTGAGAGTAAAAACACTGCAAATAAATAAATTTAAATCAATATCAATTCTTTTATACAAATTGACTTTGCCCTCTAGGTGAAAAATTTCTACCCTCTTTCTACTTTGCAAGCACAGTATATCAATATGCAGCTAATAAAAAGTTAGATTCATTTTTTGCCTTGAGGAAGTATCACTTGATGAGTGTTGGCTACTGTTTCCCACATAGAAAACAGCTGGGTTTGTTCCGTTTCATCTTGTTCTTCTTCTTCATCCTGGATCTCATCATCCATTTCATTAAGTTCTTCAAGGGTCATACGATCCATATTAACACCTCAGCTTCTGCAAAAAAACAACGAAGTATATTCTCTGAATTGTTCATGATAGCAAAGCAATGGTTTCATATCATTTGTAAAGAAAACACAGTATGGAGGGTGACATCCTGCTTGCTTGTGAGATTTGTAGGTGTTATAAAGGTATTGGTACATGCAGATAAATACAGAAATACTTTTCAAAAAATAAAAAATAAATTAGTATAAATGTGAAATGTAGGAAAGCTAAGGTGCATAGGCTAAATGAATGTTTTCAAAATCTTAGGAACCTGGACAGCCTTCTACTCAATCTTCTTGTTAAATCTAAACCCAAAGTAAAAGATTATATGTGCCTCCTCCTTTTTCTTGGTGCCATTCTGTACAATTATTTATAAATGATTTGAGACAAAAATATATCATTTAATTTGCACAGATAGTATAACAACCTTTGAGGATAATTTAAAATTTCTGGAGCTTCAATATATTATCATATTTTTGCAGGACCTGTTTTGTTTCATTTATGTTTTTTATAAGACTATTTTAGTCTGGATTGTCTGATTTATTGTTTTATGTTTTTATGTATTTTCCTTTGGTTTTTACCTAATATATGGCAATATGATATTTCCAATAAAGTTATTCTTTGAGGAATTCTCCTGCCTCAGCATTCTTGCTTGCAATCAGTTTATTACTTGGAACCCTGACAACTGCATTCTAACTACTGCGCCACCACAATTTAACAATTATAATTAGCCAATTCTAGATGGCATTATATATTTGAATATTTTTCCCCAAAGAGATTTTCTTTTTGTGAAATATATTACGAAAGAAATCTATTCTTTCCTTGAAATAACTCAGGGCTCTACTAATACATTAAATCTCTGGGATGTATTTAAGATAACCATTATGAATTCTATAATTGCTTTTGCCTCAGCAAAAGAGAAACTCAGAGTCTGTAATTTTGTATAGTTACAGAAGGTGATTCAAGATCCACTTTTATTAACACCACTAATGCATAGTATCACATAGTATCAGCAGCAAAGCCTAAATTTTATTTTATTTTATTTATTTATTTGTCAAGTGATTATAAGACAACAGGCATAAGTATAAACATAGTTATGAATACATGAAATGAATACATATAAGAGGGGGAAAAAAGAAACAATAGGACAGGGACGGTAGGCACGTTGGTGCGCTTATGCACGCCCCCTACAGACCTCTTAGGAAAGGGGTGAGGTCAGTAGTAGAAAGTCTAAGGTTAAAGTTTTGGGGGTTAGGGGAAGAAACCACAGAGTCAGGTAGAATATTCCAGACACTGACCACTCACCAACACAGAATAATTTGAATACTTTGAAAAATGTTAATCAGAAAATATTGGAAATCAGTAATGAAAGCTAAAAGGCTATTGGCTTGTCATCTGAAACACACATAGAATTCAGTCTGATGATGGACAGTTATTTACTAAGACGGAATCTCAATTTTATGATTTTTATATTCAGTTAAGCAAGGACATCTGTAACTGTATCTTCTGATGTCACGTTAAAAGGTCACGACATGACAGATACATTGCATTCTATGAAACTAGTCAAGTCCAAAGAACCAAGAAGGATACAAGGAGTTACTTCCAAGAATTTTATTCATTGTTGCTCATCTGTAGTTAGAAATCTTGTCAGACTAAGACACCTATCTGCATAACTACCACATATACCCTGTGAACAGCTAGAGGGAGTCTGTCTTTGTTCATTCTGCATACCAAAGATTCCAACTTCTTTGTCTCTTTGCTAATAATCCCTCCTGTGATTCTGGCCTTTATTCCACCAAAGGCACTGAATGTTTACTGACTTATTAGCACCCATATTGTTAGAAATGCATAATCATTTAATCTTTCAATTTTTTTTCATTTCACGAGGCTTTGTATTATAGTTATACTAAAGCCTCAGAAAAATCTCACAATATGCACAAGCTGTAGACTTTGTGCTCTCTTCTGTTACTATGGGTGCAAAAGTCTTAACTGCGGTAATAGCCAGAAAGTTACAGCACAGGAAATAATACCATCTATAATTCAGTATCTCAGTCTGGATTTGTTAAATAGACAAACATTTGACAGTATATACCTGGTAACTACTGTAATGTTATGGCTATTACATATGAATATTACATGTAATTAATATATCTTGTAAGAGGGATTTCAATTATAATTCCTATTAGATAATTAAATAAAAACAAAAAATATCCGAAAATAGTTTATTTCCCACATTTATTTTGAAGCATTATTGTTTACCTTTTAATTGTACTGCATGTATGGGCATTTATATAAAAGTAAGTGAACAGGAATGTGCAAATACTCTTAAAAAGCAAGCACCATTAACTTGCTCACAATTTATTTTTATTTTGCTTGTGAGAGGACAGGCTGCTGCTGTTGTTGCTGCAAAATGGTCAACATCCTAGGCTGCTTGCGCTCTGTCCCTTTAAGAGCTCTCTCTAGCCAGCTCAGCAACTGGTGGATATAAAAGCTGAGCTGGGGATGGTGGTTTAGTTTGTGTGGGAAACTAAAACAGCCTGAAGCAGCCTAAGGCAAATAGAAGATTGACTGTTCTACAAAAGTAGGACGCACAAACAGTAGTACAGGTAATCCTTGACTTATATCCACAATTGAGTCTAAAATTTCTATTGTTAAGGAAGACAGTAGTTAAGTGAATTTTACTGCATTTTACAACCTTTCTTGCAACAGTTTTTAAGTGATTCACTGAAGTTGATAGTAACACGGTGGTTAAATGAATCTGAGCTCCTCATTGACTTAGGTGGTTAGAAAGTCACAAAAGATGATAAATTGGCCCTGGGATACTGTAACCATCATAAATACATGCCAGTTGCCAAGGGTCAATTGCCAATTTTGATCATGTGACCATGAGGATGCTGCAGCGGTTGTGTGTGCAAAATGATAATCACTTTTTTCCAGTGCTGATCTAATTTTTAATGGTCATTAAATGAATGGCTGTAAATTGAAGACTACCTGAAGCAGAAGAACAGGAACTGTAGCAGAATTAGGGAAGAGCAATATAATAAACAGTGAGTATTTGAGTACTTGTAGGTATGTTGTCTCAAGGCCAGGTGTGCTTGTGTTGGCCCTCTGGGTTTTGGAGTCCACTAACCTGAGTGTACATAAAAGAACCAATAACATTTGTTTTTATTTTTCATTTCATAAAAGGGAAACCCACTCTCTCACACACACACACAATGAATAAGTAACTTATTTACTGATCAATTATACAGGTGTATTCTTTCTAATAATATTGAAACACCTATAATATGCTGAATATTGCACATACTAATCTTAAACATGTTTCTGAATTTCAGTTAGTCAACTTCCTAAGTAAGGATTGAATTCCAGGCTTAACTCTTTTAAAATATTTTATATATATGTACATAATAAGAAATATCTACCTTAGATATTCAACATATACAACAACTTCATGTAGTGTACATATAGCATTTACTAATTCTGTTATGGCTTTTAATCTAAAACCAAAACTTCTATATAGCTGAGTGCATGAATGTGTGTATCTGTGTATGTATGTATTGCACATGTTTTATAAATAGATAAATGCATAAAATGCATACAGATTGGAGATAATATTGTACTTTGTAAATACTATCTATACATAAGCCAGCAGTATTTGTGAATTGGTTAGAAATTTAAAAAAAACTTTTAACTGGATCTAGTCCAACTAACTCTTGCCACACAAATACTAGCTGGATTTCTCTGACAAGTTGAGCAGAATATGAAGACAACAGCTATGACAAACTATTGTACCATATAAATAATTTTCAGAGAAAAGTTGCATTTGATTCTGAAGTTATATTTACTCATCACAAGTACTAAACATTGTACATTATTTTAAACTCAGAATTATTACAGCACATGTACAATTGCTACTATCCTGCTGTTTACTTCCTTTGGGAAAAAGTGTATTGCTAATTCATGTCAATGTTTTTAGGCTCAACTTTAGCAAAGATGTTTGAAGAACCTTTTTTGAAATTTCCTATTTCATGTTACTTTATTTCCTGTCCTACTTTTTGTTGTTGAATATTTAAGATAATTTCCAAATGGTTTAAAAATATTTTATATAAACAAAATGTTTTGGAAAGTTGGGAAGAGAAGACCTTCAAAATTTCTAACAGTGAAGTAGACTTCATTGTTATATCTGTATAATACAATATTTATATAATTAAAAATTAATCTGTGAATGTTTAATTATAACTATTACCAGCTATCAATTTGGCTTTTACACTTTTTTATGTGCCCCTTAGAAATTACTGCAGTGGGTCTGCTTTATTCAAAAGCATTTCCTTGTAGCATTTATACACTTTAGCTCAGAGGGGTCAGACATAGGTAAATGCTATAACTAAACTGTCAACTTTCTGCCATAGTGTTAATTAAAAAAAAAAGCTCACATTTTTAATGTTCCATGAAAGGTAGATTTCTATTTCAAGTAAGAGGGCGAGTGAAATCTCAAATAGCAGGAACTTTGGCTCCTTTGTTATGGAATAAAGAATCTATCTCATTGACATTTGGGAATACTGTGGGCGACATCGTGCAAAATAAAAAAAATTACCTTCTAACCGGTTACCTCCTTCTAACCGGTTACCTCCTGTGTAACAGGCAGTTTCAACAGGTAAAGGGGCTAGCAGGTTGAATAAAGGGGAAGCTGCGCCTGGGTGAATTTGCTCCAGCCGGCTTGCGCAGCAAAAGCGAGGTGTCGGGAAGCTTTTCTTTTAAGCCACAGCTTCCTCGACGGAGGTGACAAGACGGTCCATTCCGACAAGCAGGACTGGAACGGCAGAGGCACAAAGCGCCTTTAATCGCGGGGCAGGGAAGGGCAAAGAAGGGGGAAACTTGGCAAAGCACCGGTCGACACTCCCCCCCACCCAAGGCGCGGGCAGTGAGAGACACCGACGCAGAGCCAATCACTCTAAAAAGTGCCGGGTGCGGGGGGGGGGACACCCGTAAGTCGGGCGCTGAGGGAATCCAACCCGGGATGAGGGTTACTACCGACCAGGGACAACTTGACATCAGGCCCCGCCTCAACTCCGCCCAGAGAGGGAGCGCGCCCAGCGCCAAAGAGGAGAGAGGACGGGGTCCGCGCTCCACTCCTCTCTATTGGGGGGGCTAGAGAAAGGAAAAGTGGGTTACCTGGCACATCCGGTACCTTTTCCGACCCGGAATGGATTCCGTCTTCTCAGGCGGGGGCGGCGGGGGGGAAGGGGCGGAAGACCAAGCAGGAGAGGCTTGGAAAGGGATGACGTCACGCCCGGGTGGATTGAGGTTCGGGCCTTCCACTGGTGGTTCTTGTTTAGGTCGGTGGGGCTAGTCGTGATCGAAGCTTCCCAGGACAGAGGCGAGCTGGAGCGATAGGAAGAGTCGACCCAGAAAGGCAGCCGTTTTAGTTTCTTGAATCAAAACCGATGAAGAATTTAAGGAATTGACTGGAACGCAAGAGTGTTCTAGATTCATTTGGATTACAGTACAGTGTTTTCAAGCATAGAATCTAAAGTTCAGGAGAAAAGAAGAGCAACGTGTTGTTGTTTTTTAATGAGTAATCTGGTATAATTCCCAGCGGGTGCTCTTCGGTACTTCAAAACAAGCAGTAAAATCAAATGGATCTGTAATCCATAATAGTAGTTTGGACGCCAAAACTTCACCCCATCTTACAAAAAAGTTAATAACTGCTCAGATTGTGGAGTTTTCCATATTCTCTATTTTATTGTAACTGGATAAAAATTCAGTTAGTACACCTGATCAATATCTAATTATTAAACAGTAATGCCTAACCTCATTTTTTATTTGGTTGTAGGGACTTTTCTTAATCACAACTTGGCAAAATACTGCAAAGCAAGACCTGTCTCAATATTTAACTGCATAGGTCAGAAGTCCCCAAACTTGGCAAATTTAAGACTTGTGGATTTCAACTCCCAGAATTCTCCAGCCAGCTATGCAACAAAGTGAAATCACAGCAGCATGTTCTTTAGCTAGTGTTAGCTTTCATATGCATTAAGTTCTTCCCAAGAAGTTAAGATGCTGTAATATATATCAACTTAGTATATGTGCGGATCCAATCCTTTTGTAATTGACAGATGAAAAGTTTGTCAATGCACAGATTTTCCAAGTGCGGTCCAAGTTCTTTTGATATGGCATCCAGTGAACCAATAACTACTAGAATCATTGCAGCTGGTTTGTCATTGACTTTCAACTTCAGTTGTCAGATACTTTGTGATCTTGATACTTTGTGATCTTGTCGGTTGTCTTTTTTGTCCCTAACCCTAACCCTATTCCTTGGTATTGCTACATCAACTATACACACTTACTTCTTTTCAACAAGAGTTAAATCTGGTGTTATGTACCCAGATTTAATCAGTTCGTATTTATTTATTTTATTTCTTTTTATTTTATTTTAATTCATATTTATATCCCACCCTTCTCCAGAGACTCAGGGCGGCTTACAATTTTTGGAATACAACCCAATGCGCTCAGCAATAGCCTTCCTTCCATTGTATATGCCTGCTTATTACTAAGCGGCATTTTTACAAAGTCAGCTTATTGCCCCCAAACAATCTTGGGTCCTCAGTTTACCTACCCCGAGAGGATGGAAGGCTGAGTCAACCTTGAGCCTGGTGGGATTCGAGCCTGCAATAATTACAGGCAGCTGGAACTAAGTGGTAGGTGTTTAACAGCCTGCACCACCAAGGCCCTTTTTAGCCCTATTTAGAAGTTCCACAGTATTTTAAGCTGCTCATTTTTGACAAGTTTTTCAACTCTGCCTTCCCAACTATTCATTACTAGCAGATGATTTTTATAGCTGTACCAGTGAATCATTTTGGCAACAGTTATGTCATTGTTTATAATCAGTTTGTGCAATCTTCTTGCACTAGCAGAGTATATGACTATTTCTTTTGCTTCTTTGAACAATCTACATTTTGAATCATTTGATGATTTTTTTGGCTTTGATTACATTAGTTCAAATAGCAGTCAAAATCAAGCCTTCTTTTTTAAAATGTAATGTTTCAGTTGGGTGTTTCAGTTGGGTTTTAACTTTATCCATTTTCTCTTTGATTATTTGTAGAAATTGACATATAGTGCTTTTCCTTGCCAGCAATTTATTCATATTTTTATTATGTTATTTCAGTATGTTTTGTTTCCTACACATTCACATTTTTAATTTACATCAGCGCTTGTTTTTGGGTGTTTTTATATAATCAGCCAATGCATGTATTTCTTCAAGAGTTTGACTTGAAGTAAACCTCTACTTCCATTTCTGCGTGGAAAGTATAATCTATCAATATCATTATGGAAATATAATGCATAATGAATATTGCTTTCTTTTTTTTCAGTCCAAATTATCCAACTTGGCTTGTGTCCAATTAATAATTCCAGCAGGGTATTATATCCAGGTATGGCCCAGGTAGTAATGGCATTGATAGCGCTTCCACCATTCAATTTTGTCTTTAGCAATTTTCTCACTTTGTTTACTAATTTTATTGTTTACTAATCACATTTTTAATTTATCCATTCTTGATGTTATCCAACTGTAGACAGACCTAAAGAGGCTTTAAAATGATGGTTCCTGATAGTTCAAAATGTCCACTTGGCATTTAGATTCTATTACTATTCATGTTTTTACCCTGACTTATTACTAAGGTAGCACCTATCTCTACAACAAATTCCATTGCTATATCTCTGCTGAAAATTCTTATAGTATTTCTCAATGACTAGATTTCAATTTCAGATTTCAGATTATCATTATTATATATGCAAAAATATGAAATCATGGCTGCTCATTCTTTAGATGGTAAGTGGCTTTCATTTGCACTGAATTCTTCCCCAGGACCAAAGATATCATACTCTCTTGGTGTAATATATACAGAGTAATTGACAGATAAAAATTTTGTCAATGCAGTTATTATTATGGCTGGTCACAGTCATATGTATTATTATTATTATTATTATTATTATTATTATTATTATTATATTTTTTATCTCACCTTTTAAATATACATTTTGGTCAAATCAAGGCAGTAAACATGCCTCATAATCCTGCATCCTGTTTTCCCCACAGCAACATTCCTATGAGATGGGTCGCACTGAGAGAGTGACTGGCCAAAAGTCACCCTCTCATAGAGGTATAATTATGACTTGTGTTCAACAATGCAGGTGTTTATTCTTGCTTTTCTCCTTAAGAAAATGGTAAAGTGTCTCCATTTTTCTCTGCTATGGTTATGACAGTTTTTGTGTGCTCAGTACTGCTCTTTCTCTTGTTCTATTGTCATAGCTGTTATTCAGTGAAGATAGACGTCAAAGACAGATGAAATGAACTGGAAACATCTGGCAAGTTTGTTTCTTATGATCAATCCTTGTGATCATTTTATTAAATTAAAACAACAATCAGAAGTGAATCAAGGGTAATGTATGTCCATTGCTTTGTATTACCATTGTTCATTTGAAGACAGACAGACACCAATGAGTCAAGATGCAGACAGGACTTGTAGAAAGGAGACTGAACATATATTTAACCTCTAGAATCTATGTGCCTCAACTTTATCCCTTACACAAAGTAATTTCCCACAAAACTGAACTAGCCAACTTCCTGCCTGCTTCAGAAATTCAGGAGCAACTATTCTGATTTGGAAAGGAATTCATCATAAAAGGCTGCAGGATGAAGATAACGGTTTCTAGAGTGCAAAAATAAATTCAACTAAATCCTATCAAAGTCAAGCCAAGAGGTAGGCACTGAAGGAATAAGTCAGCATGAGAATCCAGGTGGAGATGTACTTCTCCCAGCAGTACTGTGTAGTGGAAATGTAGCTCTTCTTAAGGGAGAGCTATGTCTTTGTACTTCAGAGAGCCAATACTTCATGTAAGAGCTCTTGGAGCACACTCTGTGCAATCATGAAAACCCAACTTGGAAAGTGCATTCAGCCAGGGTGCAAAGTCCATGACAAATTACTGAAGAGAGCTTCCTTATCTCATCTGGCAGTGGCTCCATATTAGTACCATCCAGAGTGAGACCTCTATCAACGCATAGCTACTCATCAACACGAGAATATGGAAACTTGTGAAGAGGTTGCAACTGAAATATCCAAATAATAAGAGAAGCAGGTAATATCTGAAATGGCAACAGGGTAGACTCAGTTAGAGGCGTGAGAGGAAAGATCCACACTGCTTGCACTGAAGCCTCTACTCGCAGCTCGAAGATGTTGAGAACCCTGAAAAACAAATCCTCTTTTTATGAATTTGAATCTGCCAATCTGCACAAGTCTGTCTCCCAGGGTGCATTAAAAATGATCTATTGCGTGCTCAAATTTATATCCAGCAAAGTATATTAGACTGTTAATCCTGTATTTCACAAAGTTGGTAAAGGAAAATATCCTTGCTTCACAATGTCATATCATCCCAAATCATCACTCATCTTATACAACATAATCTTAGGTGGTTGTCAGCAGTAAAAATAATTTAAAAAAAAATGGTAGGGGAAAAAAAAAACCCTAAAGCCTCCCAGTGCCCCCAACCACAATGCTTCCACATATCCACATGGCATGTTTCTGGTCCAGCCTCACATATTTGGAGAAATGCCCAACTCTTTAAGGTTTTTCAGAAAGTTGAGAGAGTAGGGATCTGCTAGATCTCAGGAGAGGGTGTTCCAAAGGGCAGGGATGGACATAAAGAAGGCACATTGCCTAGATCCCCCTACATGCAGGGGTGGGTTTCTACCGGTTCTGTCCAGCTCTGTAGAACTGGTAGTTCTGAAGAGCAGCAGACATAGAAGTGGTTCTGTGTCCGCTGCTGTTTTGGCCCACCCACCTGCCTGGGCTCTTACCTGATCTTTATTTCCTGCTTTTTCAAGTTCAGCTGCTGTGCGAGGCACAGCTGCAGTGGAAAAGCAGGAAAAAAGTGTTGTTTCAAATGCTGCTGACTAAGATTTACAGGCGTGCATGCAGCATGCAGAGAAACACATCGTAAATCACCAAACATTGTAAAACATCGTAAATCACCACGAACCGGTAGTTAACCACCCCTGCCTACATGGTAACATTTAAGGGAAAGGACCCGAAGCACAGCTACTCTAGTGGGAGACAGTCTTGCAAATAATTTGGCCTTGTATCATTCAAGGCTTTAAAAATGATGATTGGCAACCTGAATTGCACTGGAAAGAAACAGCAGGGATTTAACTTGCATGAACAACATTTCTGAATGTTCTTCAAGAGCAGCCCCATGTAAACCATGTTGCAATAAACCTGAAAAGATTTGAACTAAAGATATGAATCTTTGAGACAAGTTCCTTTCTCCTCTTTCCCTGTCTTATGCATGCATACTTCATTCCCTATGTTTCATTTTATGTATTCCTCTAGCATTATGCCATAACCTTGCATAATCCAGAATACAACATCTCTTTTGAGGAAGGAGGTGGCAGTTTTTCAAGTTGCTATGATTATCATCTCAGAAACAATCACTTGGAAATTTGTCCACAAATTCACTCATTTTGTAACTATCTGGAAAAGGGGAGCATTGAAACAAGTTATATGAAGAAATGAAATAAGGAATAAATGTTCAAGACTAAAAACCACATCCAGCCCTTAACTGAACATGTCTCCTTTATTTATCTATTTTTTCCCTATTCCTCCTCATTCTGGGATTAGCAGGACAATAAATGCAAAAAGTATTCATTGTTACTACAATTTAGGAAATAAGGCAAACGATGCTCTTACCTGGAAAGTATCCTCACTGGATTTATTCAGGTAGTTCAACGAAACAGCTCGTTTCATGCTAATAAAGTAGGGAGAAAGAAATTATTTTTACTGCGCTGTCTCCAGATTTACTTTTGCTTTGATCCAGATTAATATTAAAAAATTTTTAAAAAATCAAAACTCCTGTTTTAGTTAAGGGGGAAAAAACCAGAAGAGAATATTAAAGATTACATGTCTAAAGCTGACAATTGATTTCTTGATTGTATCAATAAAAATTAGGAATTGTATCTTTATTAATTCTTGAAATGAATGAATATACGGTGATTTATAAGCTAGCATCATATCAGAAAAGACTTAGAGACATACACTCATCTCAATAGACATGCGGGGATAATCATGATGGTGGAAGTATTGTAATTTAATTCATCTAAAAATAGTATGATTGGAAAAGATACCTTAAACAAATGGCAAATGGGAACTAAGAATGGTGATGCCATTTTCTATAGAATGGTATCACCATTGTAAAAAATCATGGGACCTATGTGGTTCATAGTCTCATCATGTCATGTTTTTAAGCAATGACACATAGAGAAGTCTCAGAAATGTGCCTTGGCTTAATAAATATAAAACATTCTAGTACAGCATAGAAGTTAAAGCACTACAATCAGCTTATCATCTGTTATGATATAGGCCATCTAGAATTGTTAGATTATGTGTCACACAAATACATTAAATAGAAACTAAAATGGTTTTTTATTGCCAATTAAAGATGAGTTATGCAGTCTATGGTAAGGAAAGGGGCAGGTCTGACAGGCAACAGATATATATGAGCCCAAGAAGTGCCTCCTACTTAGTACTACGTGGGTCTAATGGGCCATTCCCTTGAAGTTTCTTGACCAGAATTTCGCTGCTTCTTCTTAGCACGTCTCGAATTTTTCCTAGTGAACCAGTGCGTTGAAGAGCACCAGTACCATCCTGGAAAGGAAGATAAAAATATGACGAGATGGTGGATGAAGCCTTTGTATTCCAGAATATAGAATTCCAAGTTAAACTGTAGTAATAGCAATATACTGAAGTTTTGCCTTAAAAAAAACCATACAGGTATACGTCTCAATTAAACTCTAAATTAGTTTATACACTGTAAAGCATGATTATACCAGATGTTTTCTTTGTTTTGGAATTATTTTCTTCTTTTTGAGGACAGTGTTTTTTTTAAATGTTATTTCTTCCCATAACCTGAAATACAATTAGCTAAAGATTTTCTCCCTTGACTACTGGATGGACAATGTGGTCTTCAGATTTGCATACCACATTCCACCAGTATGCTCTTTTAAAGAGACCTTTCTCCCACATACATCTGTAAGGGAGTGATGTGTTTATATGGTTCTATTAATCTAAATATATCCTGGGGGAAGGGGAAATGGACATAGCTTTAAGGTCAGTAAAGAAATTTATGTTTGTATATGTATGTGTATATGAAGTTTTCTGAAAGTAAAAACCAGGTCTCAAAAATTCAAGGCTATCTATACTGCTATGTGAGATAAAATTTTCAAACACCCAGTTTCCTAGTGAGATTGTAGCACTTATAGACTTATATACTGCTTCACAGTGCTTTACAGCCCCCTCTAATGGTTTTACAGAGTCAGCATATTGCCCCCAACAATTTTGTGTACTCATTTTACCCATCTCAGAAGGATAGAAGGCTGAGTCAACCTTGAGCCTGGTGGGATTTGAACTGCCAAATTGCAGGCAGCTGACAGTCAGCAGAAGTAGCCTGCAGTACTGCACTCTAACTACTGCATCACCAAGGCTCATGATGCTACAGATGCTATAGCCAGCAAGTATTAACTGAAATCAAATAGATGTAATCTAGGTCTCTATAAGTCTGTGGAGATTCTCAGTCATCCAGGTCATAGTTGTCCCAAAGGTGCTTTTTCAGGAGACAATGGACTTCTTCTGCTCTAACTGGACAGTGAGGAATGGAAGGATCTATATTCTTTGCAGACAACTGGTCATTTGCATTCTTTTAAAGGGTCATTGAAGCCAACTGGAAGTTTATCTGTGTCCTCAGAGTCACATGAGAAGTGCAAAAGGGTGTGGAGCCTTCTTGGCTGCAGAAAGTTCTCTGCCCTGTGTCCCTTCACTGTGGAAAACATGTGCAGGCTGTTGGCATGGATGAGAAGCAAAATGTCTTCAAAGAAAAAACAAGTCCAGTTGCCTCCTGAAAAAGCACCTTTGGGAGTAGGTTTCTGTAGTCTTCTCATTGGTCACAACTACTACTGTGAAAATTTCATGTAAAAAGAAAAAACTGGAAATCTTATCTGCTCCAAGTTACTTTAAAAATTTATCTCTATTTCAATTATTAGTTTGTTTTGCTGGCATCTAATTGTTGACACAAAATATTTTAACACTTCATACAAAAAGAATATGCTGTCTTAAGTGGTTTTCAAATGGATTTACCAGGGAATAACGCTGTCAATAGCTATGAGTCATGTTGTATATTTCAATCATTAGGCAACATTGGTCGCTAAGGAACACCATCAGGAGGAAACTATTGGGCTCATACCCCAAATCTTTCTTAGTATTAGATAACCAGGAACATTAAAAAATAGGATACGAGACTAGATTTTGTCAGTTCCAACATAGTTTTCAGTTTATATTTCTTTTCTACATCCTATACAATATTTCATATTACTTTTCTATACCACATACTATGCATTTTATTTGGCTTTTTCTCTGTGGTTTCATAAGGTTGAACATATATTTTGTAGTGGAAAAGACAGGAAGTATTCGAGATTTTTAGATCTAGTAATTAGATTTCCAACTGATAGAAGATGAAGTTTCTATTGTTTCCCAAAAGATTCCTTACACCTCACATAAAGTGAGCAACAATCTCATTTTTTGTGAATACCAATATGTGCAGTGTATGGATTTCTCCTTGGTGTCTATGAGGTTTCTGGTCCCATTTGATTTTTTATTAAAATTACAAGAGTTAAAAAATGCAAAACATGGGCTTTCAGCTTCAACTTTATTTCCAAGAATGCCTCTGAATACATATAGGTAATTTTTTTCAGAACAGTCAAAAAAATCACAGTATGCATGAGTCCAGACAAAAATAAAATGTAAACTGTGTGATGGAGGACAGGATAAGAGAGAAGGAAAGCACATTCACTTGCTAGCTTTTTCTAGAGAGAGATTTATGGGAACATATTTTGTAAAAACTCCAATTCAAAGGACACATGCTTTCAAAATGCTGTGTACCCATCAGCCCCATAAGACAGTCCACTTCTGTGTTGTGAAGAGATCTTGTCTTCTTTAATTCTAATATTGCACGCTTATTAAGCTAAATCAACCACCTCTTCCAAATGCTGAAGTGAAAATAGTTCTCAGAATAAAAATCTCTGTTCAGAATGAAGAGATTCTTCGGTATACACTATCTCCTTCCAGAATACAAGGGAAAGCTAAATGCTTCTAAAACAGGTTTCTCTCTTTTGAATTTTAAAAAGTAACCACACATCAGTCCTGTTCTTGGTGTTTGTCTTGATTACACAGAAAGCTATGAGCTGGAGATAGACTCAGGCCCCTATTCTTTTACAGTTAACTTTTTAAATTCTTGTGTTCTCATTGCTGGAGAAACACAACTTCGTATCATTAGCTGAAACGTTGGAGAATTATGCTATATTATAGATTAATGTAAAAGACAGTTGGTTTCACACAATCTTTTTTGAGTTCTTAGATTCTAGAGCTCATGCCCATGTCATACTATGGTATGATTCAAACGTAAGGAATGCTGAAAGCTGTAGTTCAACATCTAAAAGGCCAGCAATTCCCTGTGATTGATGTGTGCTTAGCAGTACACAATGCAAATGGTAATACATGTAAGCAGCTGGAGGCAAAATCAATGTGAAGACCATTTTGACTCCTATAGGCTTCCATGGAGATGATGGGGCATCAGGAATAATCTATTTAAGGGCTTTTTTAAATCACACCTTTGCTATGTTTATAAGTAACTCAAGATGGTAAAACATGACTAACACTCCTCCCTCTTTTCCCCACAACTCTGTGAGGCAAGTTGGGCTGAGAGACACTGGTCCAAAGTCACCCAGGTGGCTTTCATGCCTAAGGCAGGACTAGAACTCAGTTTCCTGCTTTTTATCCTCGTGCTTTAGCCATTAGACCAGATTGGCTCTCATGTGGTAATTATTGCCCAGCATACTTTTCAATTTGATACACTGTTCCAACGTATTATTCTAATAGTCCAGAAAGTGGGAAAAGCACCAAATTACAGTGACTGCTGTTCTGGTAGGAATATACACTAATGGATCCTAGTTGCCTGGCTCATGTTGGATCCTGTGGGAATTACAGCAGCAACAGCAGCTGTGAATAGGCTTAAACTAATCTGTGCAGTTACCCATTCAAATCGGAAGCTCCTGAGAGAGATGAGATTGGCTATGCTCACATATGTCTAAATATGTGAACTCACTCACAGTCTATGGTTTAGTCAGCCAACCAAGGTTTAGCACAGTGTATAAACTTGGCCATGGAATTCACAAAGACAGTGTGATCTATGTAATCTGTGTTGTTTCATTTAAAAAGGCACCCCATTACCTGAACATTACAGCACATGCTACTCAACAAATATCAGTTGTGCAGAATTCTAGTTCGTGCTTGGAGAGGTGTTTACATGAAGAAAAGATCTTTACAGATATTCCATCCAGTTTATATGCCACCAAATGCATTCAGTTGAAATAGATGAGGTTCTTAATATATCAGAATGGCAATACAGTTTGTACATATCTAGACAAACATTTTGGCAAGTAAGACTCTCAAGGAAAAAGTGAGATGCTTTACTACATGGGACAAATGCTTTATTCAGAATAAGAGACTTTTGAAGCCTTGCCCACTCTCTTAATAAAATTAATCTAGGTGTTTTCAGATAAGACTGTGAAGAAATCGGTCATGGAAAATAGCATTTGTGTTTTGATCTTGTCAGCTTGTTTCCAATATTAATCATCATACAAAGATTACTTATGTGACCTTAGGTAATGATGTGTATTGCTTGATAAAAATACAAATGTGTTTTTGAATCATATTTTTAGCAACTCTGATAGAACTGCAATGATCAGTCTAAAGTGATCATGGAAGTAATGGCCACCCATTGTGGTATAGCTATTATTATATTCCTAAAATAAGATGTAGATCAGTTCTAAAGCACACTGATCAATTAAAAGTGGTCGGTTCACACAAAATACAGGTAGTCCTCAACTTATGACCACAACTGAGCCCACTATTTCTGTTGTTAAGTAAGAATTTGTAGAGTGAGTTTTGCCCCATTTTACGACCGTTCTTGCCACAGTTAAGTGAATCATTGTAGTTGTTAAGTTAGTAACCCAGCTGTTAAGTGAATCTGGTTAAGTTAGTAACCCAGCTGTTAAGTGAATCTGGCTTCCCCATTGACTTTGCTTGTTGAAAGGTTGCAAAAAGTGATCAAGTGATCACATGACCTTGAGACACAGCAACGGTCGTAAGTATGAACCAGTTGCCAAGCATTTGAATTTTGATCACATGATCATGGGGATGTACAAAGGTTGTGACTGAAAAATGGTCATAAGTCACTTCGGTGCCGTTGTAACTTTGAACAGTCACTAAATGAACTGTTGTAAGTCGAGGATCACTTGTAGTTCAAGAACAACCTTCCCAATATCATATCCTTCAGATGTGTTACTACATAATCCAAATCAATCAAAATTACCAAATATGATAGTGATTATAATAGTATACTCCATGAAGAAATCACACCAAAGAAGGCTCAGTTAAGTGACTGCAAATGTTTGATAAACTCCCCTCCTTGCTTGATACCATTAAATAAATCCTTAACATTTCTCATTATACAGTTAGGTGATTGCTTGAAATTTATTACAACAGACTGCTACAACCAACCTTAACAGATATTAGTTCTCCTGGTGTCTGCTTTAGTTACCATTTAATAAATAAGACTATGCACACATATATACATCATACAAACCAGTTGCACTATTTCTTTTAGAGTAGGCAATATTGTGTAGGGTGCAGAAAAGGAATAAGAAATAGGATGCCAAAGGAAAAAAAATAGAAAATGAAATACAATTCAAACACACAGTATCCACTATGCTTTACCATACTGTTTTATCCTTGCTAACTATCCTTGCTTCCATCACATCAATAACCAATTCCTATATTGCCTTTTAGTCATTAAAATCCTCATTTCCCTCTTTTTCAGAATCTCAGAATCATTTTGGAGTTGGGTGGTACTTTAAAAAATTATCAACTCCATACAATCGCTAATTCCTTGGACTATCCCTTTCTCTTGGCCCACTTCCTTCCTATATTTAATTTGTAACTCAGTATTCATTCTTCACATGAATCACTGAACCATCTCAACATACTATTTTCATACTGGTTACTCACTGTTGAGAAAGTGAATCTACTTTCATTCAGCAATCATTGACTGAAACTTCTTGTTTTACAGCAGACATCTTGTACAGCTGTTTCCACTATAATCAACTCTTAGGTTTCTCCTAACATACCTAACTCACTTCCACATAATGAAGTGGGCAGAAGCACATTGTTATACAAATTGTTTTTGCTCCTTTCCGCAAACCTTCATTCCTTGAAACAGACTACACACTATGCACAACTCTTCTAAATGTTATTTACGTGTCTTAAAATTTCTCCACTTATTTACCCATTTTAATAGCAATCATAACAAAGTGTAAAAGTTCATCTACTTGCTCTAGTTTTCCGTTACTTGTGTTTAACTTGACTGTAACACATCTCAGGTTTACAGAAAACTGCAGTTTACATTTTGGAAGAAATCAGACATTTTGCAAGAAAAAGATGTACCGGTACTTTCACATGCTTTTGCATACAAATATCTTAATTATAAAGATTAGATGTACAGTTGTATTTTTACATAATTTCCCAATTATAAATGTATTTTAATTATGCAGCTAGGAGAAAATAAACATTAGCCTGTGCATTATTCCTAGAATTTGGTTTCTTGTGGGAAGAAGCAGAACAAAAAGTTTGGGGATACAATATAGTCAACCTCCTGAATCTACCCTTCAAATGTATTGGATATAAACTTTCACAAGCTGTAGCAAGCAGAATCACAGAGTGCCTAAGTATCTGGAAATGCAAAGATCAACATATCTGGACTTTAGGAAGGGAAGATGGATATGTAGAAACGGGTACATGATTTATGTTATTGTTTCTTAAAGTGCCGTTCAGCATCATTTTCTCCTAGAAGACTAGAATCTCAGACCCTAAAAACATCCTACACAGATACAGCTTTCCAAAAACACATCTTTTTTAAACTTTCTGTGTTTCCTTTCAGTTTAGAGAGTTATTAAATTCTAAGCTAGTCTATATAAGCAATGACTCTCTTCTAAGGGAGGTTCATCTCTGCACCATTGCCATACAAAGCATTCATATTTTAAATACAAACACACATGCACACCTGTTTTCTGATCTTCTAGTGAACAAAAAAAGAAAACACCCAGATTATTTGTAGCGTATAGTAATGTAAATATTTATGTTTGATGAAAATAAATTGGTTTAAATAAAAACAGACAGCATATGGAAAAGAGGCACAAGGAAGCAAAGGTTCAGGTCTTTCTGCCTGTAATTAGAGGTAAATGAGTTCACAGGGACAAGGAAAGTACCATGTAGGTCTCAAAGGCAGAGAGTAGAACACAGAATTTCAGCCCCTCCTAGACAGTGCAGTAAAAAGACTTGCAGATAGGCCACTGCAACAGAGAAAGTCAAGTGGGAATGAGAGAGCTGGTCGTATTTTATGAGGAAGATGCAAGAGCAGCATGTGGGTTCAGCTCCAGGGGCTTCTTCATTGGATCATCAGTTACCTTTCCTTCTTGGGCAAGGTAGAGTCATAACAGCCAATGAAAAGTAGGGGAGGATTTTTAGTAACAGATCACAAATATTGCCCACCTCAGCCACAGGGTGAGACAGAAGCTGCCCTGAGTCAGGTATACTTGAACATTCTTTCCCAAAGGACATAGCCAAAAGCAAAGGTTTCACCACAGCTCCACAAGACTTCCCAAAGGAGCTGCGTAAAAGTATTTTAAAACTCCACCTGAGTACAATCCTCCTGGGTTGAATGAATGGTCTGGTTTGTTGCTCCTCCAGCAGGAGGCAGGCATGGGTACTTCAAAAAGCCACACAAAATCATCATGCCATACTTTTATTATTCAGTTCCATTTTCCAGCACTCACAGCTTCAAAAACTGTATCTTATGTAATGCCTAGCCTAATTTGTAAACTAATCTTTTCTTACTTTCAGAAATCAGCTGTATCCACAAAGATATTAACCTACATTAACCCCTCCCCCGTTACATACACACAGCCTAAAACTACAGTATGATCCACAGACAGGCTGAAAAAATCTTCCCTTACATATGCTTGCCCTGGAGATGGATTAAAGCATCAGGTTATCCCTCAGAAATGAAACCCCCACACGCATTTTAGCACCAGTGTAAATAATAAAGAAACTCACTATCTTAGAAACTAGATTCATAGCCTAAAAATCTTAACATCCAGTTTTCTCTGGGTGAAAGAGAAGGCTTCTTTCAATATATCCCCAGTTCTCTAAAATGGTTGTTTTCCTATTTTGCTATATAGAACATGTCACTACTTTGATTAGATTGGAATATCATCAGGTTTTTTTCTCCCTTTCTCAACAATTTTAGGTCAATGTATCCTGTTTGTATTTTGGAGTCATATCCCCACTCTATAAAAATATTATAGCCTAATTCCTGAGGGAATCAGCCTTTCCGCCCCCTGCCCAGAACCTGTCTTAGCTCACTATGGCAACATGCTCATCCAAAGACAACTTCTACATGGTGGTAATCCGGGACATCTGGGAGGAAACAGAATTAAATGTAGTTGGATTTATTTGTAAGAAAACACAAACAGGAAGGCACTATCTACTGAAAATCCATTTCTACTAGAGCCTTTCTTCGTCTGTAAAATTCCTCCAGAGCTCAGTCTCAGTTGGCCAACCTATTCCCACTTTAAAACTTCTGCCTTATATTGTCTCTGCTCCTTGTTCTTGCATGCAAGACTCCTTGCTTCATCATTCTCTTACAGGGCGTGCAAATTCCTATTTTCTTTTCTGCTCACTTGACATGCTTCTAGATAAGCAGAGCTATAGTGCTACATTACCATTTAACACACCAATCTTCTATATGCTTGCTTTATGGCATTTGTCTGGGACCACACATGCAATGCATTGTTAAAAATTTACATTAATGAGAATAAATTTGGAGATGAAACTCCATCAACTATCCCATCCCTCTTGCTCTGTGGGCAGAACATTAAGGAAATAGTGGTAGTCTGGCCATCTTTTTCAGCAATTACTATTCCTTCTGTGAGAAAGGAACTGTGGGAGAAAATTATTCCCAAGGTTGTGGTTTTAGAGAAGCATTTTCTTGTGAAATGCTAGCATTCTGAAGTGTAACAGGCAAAGCAAGTGCAGACTGGGATTAATCCGTCAAAGACTTAATGTTAGCTCTCTGAATGATACCTTCTGCTGTTGTTGTCTTTCAATTTCTAATGCCTTTGTTTATCCTATTTTCATTTCTGTGAAAGCAGGATTTTACAGAGAAGGCACAGCTCAAGTGTTTGTCTCTAATCCTTTTATATCCTGAAGCTAAATGGCCTCAGATACCAGAGAACACAGATGAATTCTTTCTGTATCTTTCTTTATGGGTCTCTGGACTTAAATACTGCTTAAGGTAGAAACCAGCCTTGTACAATAGCAGCATTGGGCATTCAAACCATGTTACCATCAATTAAGAGCATGATTTATTCAGCCCATTTATCCTTATCTACAATTTAAAGATGAGAGTGGGGGGGGAGATATTAGGGTGTTTGTTTCTATCTCTTAATTATGTACTTTGTGCTATGGAAGCAAGAGAAAAAAAAGGGAAGCAGCATGAAAGATCAGGAAGGGGCATATTGTTCAAATGAAGGCAGCAAAAGGGGAAGGCAAGTTATAGGAAGATGGGCAAATATGAATGTAGTGTCCCCAGAGTAGTGAACAAGGTCACTCTCAAGCATCAACCTCTTCCCTGGTTAAGGTACAGGAAAGAGAACAAAGGAAGCCACAGGGAATCCTGGAAAAGTCCTGTTCTGGCAGACAAAGGAAGCGGGGAGAGGCCATCTTGTAGAGTTTCTTCCTGTTCTCTTGCTGATTGGTGCTGTAGTAGAGCCGTGTGCAGCCAGTTGAATATTCTTCTGCTGTGTTCCTTGGTGCTCACTTTGGATGAAAGGTTGGTTTGGGATGGGTGTGGAGTCCTTGACGAGGAAAGCAGGAACAGTGGAAGGAGGGGAATGGTTTGGAAGAAAAAGTCGAAAGAAGCTGCACAAGCATCCAGGTGATTGTGTTGGAAGGGAGGGGGGAGAAGCCTCAGGAGGCATTTAAGCCTAGTGCACAGAGAGGAGAAAGACACAATGTACAAGGCCACGGTGAGGATGCATAGTCTCCTGAAGAGTGACAGTGAGGGAATAGAGCTATATTTTAACAGTCTAGACAAGGAGGCCAAAGAATTATGGAGGGGTAGAAAGCCATACAGAAGATCTTAACAGGATTTACAAATCCCTTTAGCTAATGTGAAAAAATGCTTTGAAAATTTCAAAATACAAACTTTCTTTAATCATGCTTTTGGGTAGAAACGCCACTATTTGACCAGTACAATTTTGGGGTAAGAATTAAACCTATTTAATTACAAGGTCCAATGCACAGCATGGCCATGTAAGGGAAGACTCTTTCAGTTATTCCATGGTCCCACAGCTTCAATCAATCTAGCATGGTGTGGAAGAGGTAGAAGAGAAAAGAAAGAAAATTAGTGGCAAATAATAAAAGGATAAAATGTATTTCTCAGAAAAGAACCCATCTCTACAATCTCAGCGACTTAAAATGGATAATTTGGCATAGGAAAAAAAACTGTATTCAAGCTGGAAAAAAGAAAGCCAGGCATGTTCTACACAAGCAGCATTATGAAAAAGCATGACACTGTTTCAGACAACAAATATTCTACCAAAATTGGTAGAATTAGACTTTCAAATGCAAGGTTATGCAGAGGAATAAAAAGAAGATCTCTTCACACCTGCAACCTGAAAGAGTCCTATATAGTCTTGATGCATGTGTAGTGATGCATGTGTAGAGTATGCCTTAAGTTAGTTCTTAAAAATAGTACAATCTAGATTGAGGTCACCTTAAAATGCTAGTGAAATATGAGTTGGGTGGCTTCCCATATTCAAAATAAGAATACGGCACAGGAGAAGAATGTTAATTAGCATTTTTCCCTTGGAACTATTTCCTAAATAAAAATAATCTTCCAGAGCAGTTATTAGGGGACAATTACTTCCCCCTGCTGCAGTTCCAATCGAAGATCCATCCAGAGAAACTACTGTTTGCTAACATTTTAATTCAAACATACATGAAAACTGGGAAAATGCAGTGCATGAAAAGCTGATTATTAGCATAAATGTTTAATGGGTTTAATGGCTAAGGTCACATAATTTATTTGTTTCACTCCTTTATGTTCTGTTTATTATGTGAAGATATTTTTAGCAACACAAATAGAACCTTTTCCTAGCCACAATGGGCCAATTGTTTTAATTTTCTCAACTTTTTAATTGTATTCGGCTTGTTTATTTGTTTAATTGTCTTTTTATTGTAAATTTGTCCCATTTTTAATGTTCGCCGCCCTGAGTCCTTAGGGAGTAGGGCGGCATACAAGTCAAATAAATAAATAAATAAATAAATAAATAAATAAATAAATAAATAAATAAATAAATTGTATAATTTGCTTCCTTCTTTCTAAAAGAGCATCCTACTCTTTCTAAAAGAGCATCCTACTCCCAAACAAAACAGGGAAAAAAAAACCTTGAACAATAAGTATTCATTAGCAAAATGAAACTGGAGATGGTAAACTGGCAGTAATACATAACAGTTTGCTTCTTGGCAAATAACAACCTCATATAATAGGATCTTTCATGTGGGGTAATCTGTCAGAGTAGGGCAAGAAGAGCTCTTTACATACATGAAATTGAATAATATTAAATTGTTATATTATTATATTGTTTTACCTAGCTCATACCTATCTGGTTTCAGATTTTAGCTATCTAAGAATATTTTACTGAATACATTGGGAGTCAGGCCCTATACTTTCATGCATTAAAATCTTCCTTTGAGGCTGTTGGAAAATATAGACAAGGGTTGGTAGGATTCAATAGTTTTAGCTGGGGACTTTTTAAATCTGAGAATGTCAATCAAATTTGAACCAGCTGGGGAAAAGAGAATAGGATGCAAATATAAGAGCTTCATAAGTGTAGATCTAACTGTACAAGGAAGAGATAGAACAAACAAGTGAGAGATTAAGATTAAATTCAAATCTACAGCCTTAAGTTCAAGCGAATGTCTTTACACTTTAAATATCATGGGCTTATGGAAAAAGTAAATCAGGGTTTAAGAATTCCTGTAATTAAAACTGTACTGAGCTGTAATGATAGTGAGCCATTTGTCCACGCTGACTCATGACCACACTTATAACTTCTGCTGGTGCTGAACAATCTGGGAAATACTCAATTTACTGGGGGCAGTGTTACAGGATCTCAGCATTTTGCCATTCCAGTTAAAAGTGATTACAGGAAATGCATTTTATGGGTGACTGGAAAGAGTGAGAAAGATTTCTTTGCGACAGTTTTCTCATCTCTGTGAAGAACCTTGATAAGTTTTCCAAAAAAAAAACCCCAACCCAGGTTTTCTAAACATGGTTTGAAAATAATTGGATTAGAGGTACATACATGGTAGATACATAGAAGGGACTTTCTAAATTCCTCTTAAAGACTTGGAAGAGTCTGGGAACAGTTTAAACTCATATTTGTGCATTGTATGGATAAGAAGGCACATCATTTTTGCATAATATAGCATAGATATCTCTCATATGGTGCTGCTAACCTTCAATTTGAGGGAATGTTCTAGCATATCCACAGCCTTATCATCTTTTGAGGCTCAATCTAAACAAGATGCTTTGAAATGAGATTCCTGGAACAAGATTATAGCCTCTGTAGCAAATAAAGTGGCCAAGAACATGGGATGTAGTATGGACACTACATCCATTCAAGTAAAGAGCAAATTATCATCTGAAATTACTTGCTTTTTTTACAAGGGATGATGTCTACCCTGAATCCTGGAAACAGCAAACTATAAAAGATGGATGCAGATAATCCTTCTTTACTCAAGCATAGAATAGTTAAGAAGAATGACACTAATTAAAGCAGATAAGGGACACTAATCAAAGATTCAAGAAATGTAACCTTTAAAGAAGAGAGTAGTTCAAAATGTTATCTATACATTATTTATACATTGTATATTTTGTGTATCCTGGGGCACATAAAATACTGCTTTTCAGTTTGAAGATAACTACAGTACTAATAGCTATGGCCTCACCAGTACTTATGATATTGTTATGTACTTCCTATTTCTTTATTTTATTTATTTATCAAATTTAGAAACTGCCCTTTTCCTCACACTTTTATTAGGAAAATGAATTGAAAGAAGGAAATATTATATACTTGCACTTAAATGTTTTTCAAAGATCTTAGAATAAGGGGAAACTAAAAGTGGTTCATTCAGCTGGGTAATATATATCATAGAGGTTTTCAGTCCAATTGGAAAGTACCCTTCATAAAAGAAGCAAAGGATAAGTCCTTAAGGTCTGGAATGTCATATATTGCTCTTTTGTGTAATTCTAGGAGGCTCAGGTATTCTTTACAGCAAGTTTCTAAATGTGTTTCTGCTAGGTACAATCCACAATCAAGACTGCAAGACACCTAGATGCTGATTGGCTGTCATGGCAATTTGCTTATGATAGATGGGGAATAGAGAAGCACATGCAGGCAAGGGATCAGTAGAGTAGAGTGTGAAGGGTTAAGGAGCAATCAAGCAAGTGTTTGTTAGTATGACCAAAGCACAGAAACAATGAATGGTCCATTACCCCACCTCCCAAAATTATTTGAGATCAAATTATTTGCTGCTCAATCTGTTTTAAAATAAAACCTAGGAAAAACATATCAAAGGTGGTAACATGTGCTGAATGCCTACTCTTTCCTCCCACCTCACGTTTTTGGTTCCAAAATGTTAATCAAAACATCCATCTCTGAATTTGAAAGGTGGAACCAATTTTGGGGGACAGAAAAGTAGTAAATAAATTTAGTTATGTTTTTCATCCAACAACTAGTTTTATACAGACTGATTTTTTTCAATCAATATCTGGCTTCCTCATTTATGAACTGGGTGTAATGTTATGACACTGGAAGTGAGACAATTATTTTTCAAGGACTAAAACTTTTTGTGATATATTCTGAGCCAGCTCAATAGTCTTCCTTACTCGGTTTTGCAACGTTTTGCTGTAATGAAAGAAGCTAATCAGCACACTAGAAAGGGCAGCAAAGATGAAGGGTAGTGGAGAGTGACATCTACTTTAGCACCTCCTGTAACAAAGGCAGATAAGTGTTTCTCCGTGTGTATATCTTATGTATCAGTGAGTATATGAATAGGATACAGGTAGCCTTTTTGCTATTTTGAAGAAAATAAAATTTGACCCATTCGTTCCACCTCTTTTCAATATCTTGCAACCATTCATGCATACATCTACAAACACTGCTGTTCCTATCTCTGTACCAATTTCCTAAAGTTATCAGTTTATCTGTAATCCAGGCCAAACTATAAGTACTTCCTCAGACATTAAAGTTATCTCTATCACTTTTTCCACTTTCCCTCCCCATTCCCTACTGTGAAACCATAGTACAGAAGATCAAAGTGCCTAAGATTAGTTACTTTTTGTTCTTTCATTGTCATCATCATCTTCTACTCAGCACTTCTGAATTATTGGAAAAAAACCCAGGCAGGACCTTTCCTGATTCTACCTAAGTGGTGATAAGAGGAATGGGCAGAGATCATGCAGAAGAATGAATGAAGGTGGGCATGCCACGACAGGCTATCAGCTCCCTGAGATGCCAGGGGGCAGCAAAGAAGCAGAGTATTCAGGGAGTCACTGCCCCCTGTCTCTCCTGGCTGGATTAGGTGGCTCTTGATGGTGGACTTGTACTTACCCCATTCCATTCCACGCCCATACTCACTTCCTCATTACCATCTGTGATATTCTCATATTTGATGCTGCCCACCAGGCTGTCTCGGCTCCTCCTCCTCTCAGAGCCATCGCCCTCTTTGAGAATTTCCACAACTTTAGTCTGGTTAATGGGGTCAATACCCTGCAAGAGAAAAACAACAATAATTTAATTTAATTTTAATTTAATAATGGGATTTCTATGCCGCCCTATCTCCCGAAGGACTCAGGACGGCTTACAGCAATAAAAACAAAAATACAAAATTTAAAAAACTATTAAATAAGAAACCTCAATTACTCATATTAAAACATTAAAACCCACAAACAATTTAAAAACAATTAAAATTTTAAAAAAACCCTTCAGTCCAGGTTGGCAGATCGAAAAAGCCACATCTGCAGGTTGCGACGGAAGGATTGAAGGTCAGGAGCCAACCAGAGCTCCATGGGTAGTTGGTTCCAAAGGGCGGGTGCACCCACAGAGAAGGCTCTCCCCCTGGGGGTCGCCAGCCGACATTGTCTGGCTGACAGCACCCTGAAGAAAGCAATAATACTCTGGACATGGTTTTGGCAAGAAAACAAAGAAGGTTTTCTGAACGTTTTGAGAGAATAAAGAAAGCCAATTTGGAAACAGAGCCAAATCAGCTGGGACACTCTGGCTAGTCACTTTCTCTTAGTACAAGGGAGGGGGCAATGGCAAACCACTTCTAAAAAATTGCCAAGAAAACTACAGGGACTTGTCCAGACAGTCTCTGAAAATCAGATCGAACTGAATGGAAGAAAAAAAGAGAGGCAAAGGCTACAATCAGGGGTGGGATTCAATTTTTTAACAACCGGTTCTGTGGGTGTGTTTTAGTTGGTGGGTGTGGCTTGGTGGTCATGTGACTGGCTGGGTGTGGCCAACTCAACATCACTCACATTGAAGCATGCATCTCCTCACCTGGCCTCTCATGACTGTGGGGATGCTGCAACATCCCCACAGGTGAGGTTCAAGGTGCTAGTCATCATTTATAAAGCCCTTCATGGCTTAGGTCCGGGGTACTTGCAGGAGCATCTGCTGCCAGCAACGACATCCGACCGCCCGGTGCGCTCACACAGATGTGGCCTCCTCAGGGTGCCGTCAGCCAGACAATGTCGGCTGGCGACCCCCAGGGGGAGGGCCTTTTCTGTGGGAGCGCCTACCCTCTGGAACCAACTGCCCGTGGAGCTTCGGGTGGCACCTGACCTCCGCTCCTTCCGTCATGACCTGAAGACTTGGCTTTTTCAATCAGCCAACCTGGACTGAAGGGGATTTTATAGTTTTAATTTGTTCTAATTTGTTTGTGGGTTTTAATTGGTTTTAGGTCTAGTGTTGGGGTTTTTAGATTTAATAGTTTTTTTTAAAGTTTGTATTTCCTGTTTTTATCATTGCAAGCTGCCCTGAGTCCTTCGGGAGATAGGGCGGCATAGAAATCCCAACAAATAAATAAATAAATAACAGTTGTAAGTGTGAAAAATGGTCATAAGTCACTTTTTTCAGTGCCATTGTAACTTTGAATGGTCACTCCACACAAGCAAAGTACCAGCAAAGGAGGGGAAAAAACCTCCAGAGAAGTTCCTGAGACAGGAAGTCTAGTCCTGCCAAGAATGTAATAAGGGTTAACGGAGAGGCAGTTTCTGTAAGCAACACCAGAATGTTTCCTTTCTGCCTTCCTTACAGGATTAGGCCAGTAATTTCTTCTAACAACCAGTTCTCCGAACTGCTTAGAATGTTAACAACCGGTTCTAGTGAATAGGTGGGAAGTGGTAGAATCCCACCTCTGGCTACAATCTTTCTGGTCATCACGGATTATTGAATATTCTGCAGAAAAAGAAAGGCTACTATTCTTAAATGTTGCTGAACTAAAACCTGATTTAACAAGGAAGGATTAAATTACATCCAAGTTATGTGCACTTGTGTATAGCTGCTTTAATCTTGTTTTAACCTTTGCTTTAAAATAGCTTCTAAAAAAGAGATACTGGAAAACATGGTTTAAAATCAAGTTGTTTCCTGGTTTGTTTTAAAAGTCATTAACAGGTAACTGATGTTTCTTTTCTCATGTAGAGGGAAAAAATGAAGCAAAAAGAAAAGGGGCAGTTTTTGGCTATATGTTAAGCTTGTAGATATCTGGGCTTACTAAGCCTATTCAACCCATTAAGAAAGGAATGTAATGTGTGGAAATTGTAATCATTTCAGTATGCAGAAATTTGCTTTAAAATGTTTGCTTTGAAAAATAAAAATGGAAAATAGAGTGTTTGTAATACTGATTTTTGCACATTAAGAATTCCATTTCATAAAATCTCCCTTGGAATATATAGAGGTCAGCTGATATCCTGGAAATATAGGAAATGGCCATCAAGAAGGATAATAGACAGTATCTAACCAGCTGCAGCAGAATAACATTACAGCATCAATGAGGCTTTTTATAGCATATCCACTAGAGAGATGTCTTATTTTGATGGGCATTTGGGGCCAAGGACCTTATTTTGAAGTTCTTAATTGTTCTGCAGTTTTTAGCTTTATGAAAGTTAAAAGATTGCCTATTTTGTATTGTTTTATGCTATTCTTGTTTTAATTTTTATTCTTATTTATTATAAATTTATTATAAACTTCAAAGTTTGAGACTAGAATAGAAAACAGAGAAAGAAAGCTTCTCTCAATGTTAGTGTAAACCAGTTAGCAGACTATATCTTTGCAGCTGGCTTCTCTCAGACCAGCCAAAAAACAAAACAAAACAAAAAAACCAGACAACTTTGTCTATGCTCTGTGGTTTTTGCTGACTAAAGGGAAGAACTGCTACTAAGTTAAGCAGTTGCAACTTTCCAGGAAAAAGAAGACCACACTAACTACATTTAACCACACCACTGCAGTTATTATCAAGAAAAACTCTAATAGCATTTTACAGCTACAATTTCAGCAGCACTTCAGGCTCTTTCAAGATGCTTTGCAGATACCATTCAAATCTGAATTTTCCTTCCTTCCTTCTTTCCTTCCTTCCCTTACTCCCTCCCTCCCTTCTATCCCTCCCTCCCTCCCTCCCTCCTTCCCTGTTGGATTCCCACAAGACTCTTGGTAGTTTCACAAGAATACAATAAAAAAATGAAATATCCAATATTTAGTAAGATTGTTTTTTTAATTCACAAAGGAAGTATAGGAAAAATCAATCCAGAAAAGCAGGCACCAAGTCCCAAATGCTTATTAGAAAAAATGGTTTTCAACTGCTCTGAAAGGTGGGTACAATTAGGCCTAATCTAATTTCTACGTTTGATTCCAGATTATACATATAAACACAACTTTTATTTTATTTTCTCTGGAATTTCTATTAAATTGAGGATAAAATAACTTTTATATGGAAGACTACCTGTTCTCCACTTTGTACAATGCCAGCATTTTTTCTGGGTCACTATCGGCCTCACCTGTTTCCTAGAACGCAGTGCACACTCTTCTAAAGTTTCCGCAGCCTCCAGTTTGCCCTGACGCCTGTATAACGCACCCAGGTTCCGCAGAGTGGTGTTCACTGTAGGGCTGAGGGGCATTCAAGAAAAAGTGGAAAATTGAAATTAACAAATATTTCTTTACCTTTAGAGTAACTTGATCACTAAAGCCCAAGTTATCTTTGATGAATAAATATGCCACTCTATAGAGCTCCTACAATTATATTATTTTCATTGAAGACAAAATCTAATACAGAATGCAGGTGAGCTTATATGAAATGAGGATACTACAACAGTAGCATCTTTTCCTGTACCCAAATAGCTGCCCAGGCAATCATTTTTGTTCTGTGGAAACAAGATGTGAGGTTGAGGTTTGCAAAAATTAAGTATCACCATGATAACTGTATTTAAGGGACATGATACAACTCCATCACATCCCCAGCCTACTGTGGGGAATTCACTGATGATAAGGTTCATGAAATGGTCAGGAGGGGATCTACTGAATTCCCACTGACTAAACATTACTGTGGTCATCCTGCTCCATTGCTTAGATACTGGACATTCATTTCAGCTTGGGCTGCAAGAGACACTAAGCTTGTGGCATTCATAGAGCCGACCTGTCATAGTTTATTTTTTTGGTCACAGGACTGAAAATCAAACAAAATCACGAACAATATAACCTGCTGGCAGGTCATAGAAGGTATGCATGGGAAGAAGTTGGAAGGAGCTCTATCTCAGATGATTTTTTAATTTTTTTAATACATAAGAGAGCAACAGTCCCATATTAAAAAAAACATCCCTTCCAATATGGCTAGTCAGTAGAATATAGGGGAGGCATGACATGAAGTAGAATAAAGAAGAATGCATGCAGCTTGTCCTAAGAGGGTTTTTTTTACACTCCTTTTGAACTCAGGATTCTGATTCAAATGGCCTTACAAAGCAGTCCGTCTTCCTCCCCCTCCCCCGAGCTCTGAATCAGAAGGATTTAAACCCGCCCACATCAGAGAGGTTATACCAGACAGGCAGCACCTGAAAGGGGAGGGGGAGGGAGTGGGGTGAGGACAAAGGGTGCCCAGTAAAGCTGCTCTATAAAGTAGCTTGTCATCCCCTGCTTTCAGTCATCTGCTGACAAATGAAATAGAGCATTCCTGTCCTCATGAACCTATAAATATTTTCCCCCACCTTCACATTTCTTGTCACCTTTGCACATTCCTTTGATGAACAAATGTGGAACACAAAGGATTCTGAACCCTAAATTAATAGAAAAAGCTTTAGAAACATAATCAAATCCATGCCTTACCTGCTGACCTTGCAGGCCTTGTACCAGCCACCATACTCTGTATAGGGGATGTTTTCTCCATGTTTACTCTGGAAGAGAATTTGGCAAGAGGGAAAGATTTATTAGAACAATCAAGTCAAGAGCGAGTTTCTGTTTGCATGCATGGAAGAAATTAAAAAACAATAATGCACTTGTTTAACACTTGGCAGAGAAATAGGCTTCTCTAACTTTCCAACTATAAGGAGAAGTTTCTTTTTCTAGAGCCTTCTGCTGTGCTGGACTTCACCACTCATAATCTAAAGCCAGCATGGGTGACAATTATTGCAACTGAGATCCGACACATATGAAAGAAATCAGGTTGAGGATCACGCTAATAGACTCATACAAGCATGATAGTATAAATATGCCCAGTGGATAGGCTCTATCTTGACCTCAGAAGAAAAAAGTTATCTGCAAATTAGCTGTATGACTTGACCAAATAGATAATGAACATTTTCCTGACATACTTAGTGCTCCACAGCAAGAGCTCCTAGCCACATTAATGGTATGAAAGCATTCTCCATTCTTCAGAGGTCAGTATGGCAGGATTAAAATTTCCCTCCAAATTTCCCATGAGATACTACAAATATTGATTTGCAGCAAAACTCCAATTATGAAAACAGACATACAAACTTAAAAATAGGTATGGCAAAGAATTTGATAATTAAGCTCATGTATTATAGGAGTGCATTTGAGAGCAGAGATACAGCCTAACAACACACACCCCTCCTTAAATCTGTAGATTGTGTGGCATAAATTGATACTTAAAACAAAGCTGGTTCTCTTACCTTCTGCACATAAAACATTTATTAAAGTTATAAAAATGTTTTGATGAGAACATTTTCCGCTCAGACACATATCAATTGATTGAGAAACTTGTGGGATTTTAGCTAAGGATACAGCTTCTTTTAAGTGTGAACTCTGGGCATAAGAATCCTGTAATGCAACTTTCCACTGAAATTATACCTGAATCACTGAGTTTTTTGTACCCTTAGCTTTTTCTGAAAGGACTCCAATTCAGTCATCAATTCCATAGCTTACAACTTTGATTTTCAGAATGCCCTCAGGCAAGGTGATTCCCTAATAATTGGATGGTTCTAAGCCTGTTAAGAGTAACACTGGAATGTCAAATATATTGGGCAGATAAGTTAGAATCACAGGTAGTTGCCATATAGTTCTATCTAGCTCAGTTATTGACTGTAGTTGTTCAGGGCGTCCTGTATGGAGTTGCTAGGGACTGGATTTGGGAAGTTATGTGATGTAAGTACTCTGACATGCATATATTATGAAAATGAAATCAGGTTTTGCCAGGAAACCTAGATGTCAAATTCCATTTTTGAATCCTGTTACAAGCCCAACAGGACCAGGACCCAGGTAGTTTATAATATGTCTTCCCACTTGCTGGGACAAAAAAATAATAATGAAGAGTGGATGTTACCTTTATTGTGTCATGTTTGCTCATTTAAAACCTGCAATTAACTCTATATATGTTTCACTTTGCTGCTTTCTGAGTCGTCAGGACAGGCAACATCTTTCATCCAGAATCAAATATTTTATTTTGATGATGTACAATATATTAACATTTTAAAGTACACACAATTTAAATAAGCTCTCACATCTTTCCCTCATAAAATAACTTGATTTTCAGCTCCTCCTCTGTAGGCCAAGCAGTATAGTGGAAAAAAGTAGATCAGAGCCTATATATTTCCGCACAGGACACCAAAATGTACTTGCAGCTCGATATGTGCTATTAAAAAAATTCCAGGATAGATTGGAAGGAAAGGAATTTGAGGAAAAAGGGCCTTGGTGGTGGAGGCTGCTAAATGCCTAGCACTTAAGTTCCAGCTGCCTGCAATTATTGTAGGCTCGAATCCCACCAGGCTCAAGGTTGACTCAGCCTTCCATCCTCTCGGGGTAGGTAAATTGAGGACCCAAGATTGTTGGGGGCAATAAGCTGACTTTGTAAAACTGCCGCTTAGTAATAAGCAGGCATATACAATGGAATGAAGGCTATTGCTGAGCACATTGCGTTGTATCCCAAAAATTGTAAGCCGCCCTGAGTCTTCGGAGAAGGGCGGCATATAAATCCAATTAAAAAAAAAAGAACCACAGTTATCAACAGTACTCAGCCTTATTCATTGCTGATTTGGGACACAAAGTCAGAACATTGCTCAGAGGGGGCACCCACATATTTTTGCAATACAGGTAATTTTTCTCCTCAGTTGATTTCTGTTCTCCATCTTAGTAGCTTCACAAGACCAACAATCTTCCAAGATTATAAATGTAATAATTACAGTTACCTTCAAAAGTTTTTTTTATGTATGACTCAGAACCAGAGCAAATTAAAGACTGTATGATTAAATGGATGCAGAATCTAGACAGAGTAATTTATATGTAACAAGGGGAATTCCATGGGGAAAAAGTACAGTAAGTTTACGTGAGTAATATATTTAGAGAAATTAGTATAGGGCATTTTACCTCTCCTATACAATTCTAATCTCAATAACTAAAATGGATAGTTCCTTCTTTAAAAATTATTGGGAATTTAACAGCCAGGTCGGATCATTTTTTTCATATTGGGTGGCTATGTTGTAAAGTGCAACAATTTTGGTGAATAATTTATACCAGAATGAAACAAATCCTAAAAGCTGAATTTCTTTTCAATCTATTTTATATTTTTAAAATTAATTATCATTAATTTTGTATTTCCACAAAATATTCAGAAGTTGCATTATACATGTAAGTGCTGGAAGAATATACTTCCAACTAAAAAATACAATTTCCTCTGCAGAATGGCTAATTAAGTTGTGACAGTATGGTTCAATGCCCATAATAACTTTGTAGTCTCAAAAATAAATCTGTGAATTTTACTCAAATTGGAAACTGCTCTAAGTATAATTCTATATGTGGGCCTGTGCCACATCTCAAATTAGTGTTTCTCTTAACAGAGCATTCAAAGTGTAAGTTCTTAAACTAGAACAGATCTTCAGTAGCTTAAAGTTTATTGTAATGTTTTATTTTTATTTTATACTGTGCTGACCACTGCTGTTGATATTTATACGTTGTTGGATTATAAAATGACTCATTATTTTCCAAACTACATATTCTGTTATTTAAAACCAGTGAATGACATTTTGAAAAAGATAACCTAATTCTACAATACTTGCAGATTCTGTGTTTATTCACTATATGTTTATTTACTCTCTTTAAAAAGCTTAATAAAATGTAATTTGAAAAACCCACAAGAGTGATTTATGTAACATTCCAACAGGAATTGTAGCTAGCCATTTTGATTCTATTTTTACAATTCCCAAATTTCCTATAGGGAATGAAATGAACAGAAATCCAATCTTTTCACACTGATGTGGAAGTAAATTCCATATGTTTGATGGGATTTAGTTCTGTTTGGGACTGCATCATATTTATGACATTACCAGGCTATATAGATTAAATGTGACAAAAGCAATGCTCTAGTAAAATGGTTTTTATGCCCTTTAATAGTATGAAACAACCAAAAAATCAGGTAGTCTAGTGGGCAAAGACATTCAAGACAATGGAAACTAAATAAATACATTACTAAAATAATGCTCTATTATTCCAATAACAACATACAATCTAATTTCTTTCTACTGCTTGGAAATATCTTTCGGATTGGAAAGTTTATTGTTTGCATCATATAGGGGTACTTATTTACATAGACAAATGGACGAATATTAAACTGAATATTTTGTATTTCTTTGTCTTAAGTTTTCCTAAATATTTCTCAGAAATATTTTCTAGCAAGATAAATACTTGAAAATAATAAATATAACTGAAATTGTTCCACTAATTGCTAAATACTGTTCATCTGTTACCTTCTTCCCAAGGATTGATTTATATGGCATTTTATTAAGCTTCAACAAATGACAACCTAAATTCACTTGACGATCGATGAGTCTGCTGTTTATAAACTTTTTGCATTCATAACAATTGCCTTTGCTTTTCCACTCCTTATCAAATTATCCAATTTGCTTTCTGGATGACATATGATTGCAAATCCCATTAGTTGTATTCAGGAAGAAGGTGTCAATATCGTGTTTCATGTAGGCATCTTTTTCCATGAGTTTGAAAAATATGACATAAAAGTTTGGTAGAAGAAAAAGTACCTGAGTACTTTAAAATGATTAGAAGATAAATTGATGCTTGCTAGTATAAAATGACAAATGTATAAAATCACACAACACAAAAGAATCCAAACCAATCCCTTGAACTCAGAAGGCTTCTGATTTAATGGTGTAATTTTTTTGGTATCAGGAAAATTCTCACACATGCCAGAGATGAAGAGAGATCTTTTTCCATTCAAAATTCATGGAAAATCCATTCAAAACTAACAGTCTTTCATGAAGAGTTCTTAATTTCAGAGACTTCTCAGCATGAGTACAGTCAGCTTTTGTATCCAAGCCAGCAGATAGGATATATCCAAGTTAATAAATGTAACCAATGAGTAGTAACAATGCACTGCTCTGCAAAAATTACGAACAGCTGACACATTTTAACTAGCGCCACTTAGTACATGTGTATGAACATTCACATGTAGTCCTTTTCACCCCTTTTAAACCACCTATTTGACAAAAAAGCAATGTGCAGAAAGACATATGGATAGCAATAAGATAAACAGTGCTAATTCTTTTTAGCAGTGATAGCAATGATTTGGGAAACTAAGTACTGTAAAGTACTAAAATCTGGGAAATAGATACCTATTTTTATCTACTATTGGAAGCAGTTATCAGTCACTAGATTAGATGAACAACAACAAAAAATCCAATAGCTTTCACAAGACAAAAACAGAGAATGAAGTCATCCTGCTTGAGAACTGCTATGATATATTCAGCACTTTAGCCCAAAATGTCCCAGAAGTTTACCAAATTTCTATTCTATTCTTAGTACTGTAATGTATCATAGATTGTACAGTGTAAGGTGCAGAAGTTCAAAGCCAAGGACTTTGGATTTGTTGTAGCTCTAGTATGCAGAGGCTTTTCAATTTAACTCTCTCTCCTCCCAATCTAGGGAAACATTAATAATTAACTTTTCTAAATCTGAGAAGTTTAAAGATGGCCCTTCAAAGCAGCAAACTTTAGCATTCTGGTTTTGAAATGTCTATGGCCCAGAACCTGCTGAAATCCCTTCATCGTCCGTTTTCCAGTATGTCCTAAGGAATCCACTATAACAAAGAAAAAATATGCAAGGCATGGGAAGAATAGGACAAGAACTGTTTCTGAGGCCTATTGGTCCTGATCCTGAAGTTAACTTATATCTATTATTATTAATGGTTACATTCTCTATGAATTTGTACAACCTTCTCAAAAACCACCCTATTTGCTGATCATCTATACTCTTTTTATGACACTCTTATATTTAATTATTAAATATACATTTTACAAGTTTGAAAAAAATATAGCTTTGAGATCTTTTTTGAAGAAAAACAAAAATGATGGGTCCTTCTATTCATCAGGCAGTACATTCCAAAGACCTGGAATAGGTACTAAAAAGATTTAGCCATCAAACACACAGTTCAACAATTGATGATTTCCTGAAGGATGGGGAATCCTATAGAAAAGAAGCATTCTTCCCACTAACCTAGGCCCAAGCAATAAAGGTCTAGAAACAACTGGCATTTCATGTTTTCACTTGGAAATAAATAAACTGACAAGTCTGAAGCATGCAATGCTTCAGACACAAGGGTAATATGGAATCTTGGAGAGGTCTTTCACAGATCACTTGGACTGCTGAGCTAGTTTTTTTTCCCCCAGGAAAGGCTGCGTTGGCATATCAACTAAAGCTGGCAAAAGGCATACATGTGACCCAATTTAAAAGTTCTACAGTCCCACTAGAACTGCAACTCTTAACAGCAAGGTATACCTAAGCACAATAGGAAGGCAAGTGATTATTTTTATCTATCTTGTACCTATTCAGCTTACCTGGATAACCCCGGGCTCTTATGTGTTTTGAGAGAGGGTTTCTATCTCTCTCTACACTATGCATCATTTTACTATAAGATTGTGTCTCTCTTATCAGTTAGTTTTTTTTCTAACCTAAAATTATTCCCAATTATTATTCAGGAGTTCCTTCAGCTACTTGATGGTTTAGGACGGCACTGCAATGCCTGCTCTCATCCTCACCTTGCTCATTTTCTCCCTTTCTTCTGCATGCATCCATATAGGCTTGTGTTCATCTGTAGAGAAAAGATAAGAGGAGAAAAGATCTCTGTATGCATTCTAATGGTGCTTTCAGAAGAATCTCTGATATATTGGTTTTCAGGTCCCTTTCCCTTTGTTTATAAATAAATAAGCAAAGGCTTGATAAGCAAGCTACAAGAGATTAGACAGTCTTTACAGATTGTGTATCTTTATTTATCAAAATGTGTCCAAAGAAAAATAGGCTCTTGATCATAGTTCATTTATTTATGAATAATGTACTTGTCCCAATTTTCCCCAAGAAATTCTCTTTTCCATACACATCTGTCCCAACAATTATGGAATGTTCAAGAAACCTTCACAATTAACATTCAAGGGTTTCAATCTCCTTCTAAGGCCTGGCCTCTTTGCATATGTTGCTTCCTCCTTCTTTGACATACATACCATCAACAGTGCCAAATTCCTTCACATGGGCACGGGTGAGAATTTCCTTGTACAGGGTCTCAGCATCCTTGTATTTGGCTTGTTTCAGGTAGCAGGAGGCCTGGCAGAATACAAGGGATATTATTATAAAAGTATCAAAAGAACCATTCCATAGCCAGTCACCCCTCATCTCAGATAATCATTTGCCTCCATAATTCTCACATCAACAAACAGACCCACCAGATTGTTCTTTGTTTTAGCAACATTTGGATCATCAGGCCCTAGGCGGGATTCGTAGATCTCCAGTGCTCGGCGATAGTAATATTCTACTTCTTCATACTTGCCCTGATTCTGGCATAGTAAAGCCAAGTTATTTAACTGTTTGGCCACATCTGGGTGATCTTTGCCTAGAACCTGAAAATGAAGCAGGGAAGAATAATTTATAAAATTCTGGGAATTCTGCAAAACCTTTCTTTCCCTGGGAAAACTGCATCATAATTACCATTAGAAACTTGAATTTTGTACACATGGCTTCACATTATATGCATACTAGCCTCATTATGGATACAGTTCATCCAAAATATATTTCTTTTCTGAAACAGGCTTCTATTGTAGGAATAGCCAGCAGTGAAAGTTTTTGTATAGTCTCAGAGATGAGAGGCCCCATAGCCTAAAGCTTCCTCCTTCAAAGCTTCTGAAAGAAGGATACCTTTTCCCGGATTTCCAGTGCCCGCTTGCATAATGGTTCTGCCTCTTTATATTTCCCTCTTTTGCCATACAGAACAGCTAGATTATTCAGGGTTGCAGCAACCTGCAGAGAGAGGTGGAAACAATTGCATGAGAACTAAGGAAGAATCAAAACATACACTCACACTAATATTGAGCATAAACAGTGATAACTCCTTACAGAGCCAATTTGTTATAACTGGCAGCATTAACAGCAACAGTAACTGGATATCTGAAACAGAGCCCTAATTGTGTCACCATTTCTCAGCAGGATACTATTTCAAGAAATCACATTGTTCTATTCAGTCACATATTTCTTTTGCCAACTATCTGTAAAGCAACATATGTATTGATGTTTTAAATATAAAATAAAACAATTGCTGTATATATAAATTTGGGCCCAAATGTCACTACCATAATCACATGCTTGGATTTTCTTATAAGGCTATTTGCCAATGTTGCCTTACTGCTAAGGAAACAAAGGTATAGACGGGTAGACTTTTGATTCAGTTTGTTCTATCTCAGTGAAAAGTCAAATGTATTTCTTTATTTGTCCTCTTTTCTTTCTTAATGCTGTGTTTCTTCATTGATGCATTGATGGTTGGTAAGATTCCCTTCCTTGTGGTTTATTTTGTGTGTGTGTGTGTGTGTGTGTGTGTGTGTGTGTAGAAGCAGCTTTCTTCAATCTGGTGCCCTCTAGATATTCAATCATCCTCAATTACTATGACTAAAATGTGGACTGGCCTGGGAATCAGAAGAATTGATCAGGCAATGAAACAATTACTTTTCAGTTTCTATATATTTGGATCCTCCTTCTTGAAGTAAAAGAAATAATAGCCACTTACTGCAGGGTGATCTTTGCCAAGAGTTTTCTCTCTAATAGACAATGCATCATTTAATAGGTGAGCTGCTTCTTTATATTTATTTTGATCCCTGCAACAAAATATGCAGATACTGTTTAAAAGTAGAGGGACAACAATTTATATAAACATGTCACAAACATAGGGAGATTACATTGCAGAGACATAACATTCTGTCTTAATAGAGGTTGCCACAATAGGGGGTTGACTACACCAACCTCCTTGTGCTCCCTCTTTCATTTCTGTTCCTGAGATGCTCTTCCATCTCCACAAGAAGCAGACACCTCCCACCTCTCTATTCCTCACCTATATACTAAGGCCAAGATGTTGAGCATGGTGGCCACATCAGGGTGGTCGTGTCCTGAAGTCTTCTCCAAGTCCTCCAGGGCCTGCTTGCAAAGAGGCACAGCCACTTCGTAGCGTCCCTGTGATGCATACTGGATCACCAGATTGTGTAGTGTACGCAAGCGTGCTGGGATCTCATAACCACCTTGCTGAGCAGCAGCTACAGCACTGCTGTGTTGATGAGGCACTGGAAATATATATCACATCAAAAAATAAAGAAGCACAGCATGCAGTGCTATATTATGGTTTATTCATACAAATAAGAATTGTCACTCCTTTGCACACCCTTAATTTTCCAATCAGATGGAATATTTGGAAGTCAAGTTCAGTAGCAGTTCATACAATATTTGTGTCTGCTCTCCCCATAAGAAGAATGAAAGAATGAAACTTACATCCTTGTCCCTGATCTTCTTCCTCATTTGGAAACAGGTCATCCAAAGAATCCTTTGTGGAATCACCTTCCTTCTCCTCCTGAAATGTTAATATAGAAAAGCACCAACAGAAAGGGGTAAAGAGAGATCACTATGCATTAGTACTGCAAGGTTTTTATGCCCGACACTGATGCAAATGATAAAATGTTTTTTTTCTCAGGTAGATAATTCAAGATAATAATTACAAGAGTAGGTGACCTGTGCCTGTCATAGCCAGTAGAGACAAACTTAAAGTAGTAGATAGGAACTCTGAGAAATCTATTACTAGCTTATTTTGTATGTAGTAACTTCCAGTAAGCACAGATGCTCTACCCTATAGATTCTCACCGATGGGGACACATCTTCATCGTATTTCTTCAGCTGGTTCATGAATTCCAAATGCTTTTTTTCTTCTTCAAGCTGTGCCACAGTTTGTTCACTGCGCTGCAACTTCTGCTGAGTGTTCGCTAGTTCATCTCGTAGCCACTGGTTCTCCTGGCATAGCCTGCGCACCTGGGCCCGCAATTTCTGCTTTTCGGACTCCACAGCATTCAGATGGTTTGACAGAGCCATCATGACCTGGTCCGAGAGAAAAAAGGAGAAATGTCTTGAGAAATGGTTTTTTTAATAAAACTTCTCAATCTTAGCAAAAAAGAAAACATACACACCTACAAAACAGAATTCCAAAACTTGTAGGAAAATTAGTGAGCATATTTCTTATGGTCTTGAAACAACCCAAGGGTAGAATTGAACAAAGAACTGGTTTTTAAGCACTATAAAATAATATGAAAGTTTGAACCATAAAGCAGTGTTGTGTAACATAAAGTATCTTAGATGCCTGTTCCTTTTTTTGTTTGTTTGGAAAAAGAGAAGAACAATGTTGCCAGAAAGAAGGAAAAAGAACAACAAATATAATTGGATATTTCATCTCATTCACATCAGCTTTGAAAACCCTGCATTGTACATGGGTGGCTAAAGGTGTGTCGTCTACATTTGCAAAGGCTAAACCCCTGATATACTAATGTCCTTACTTTGAATAGATACGTATATTTGCTATTCTGAACAATTAATCCCATTTTTCCTAAATCAAAAGAGAAAAGAAGCCAATGCTTGGGCAGATGGACAAAAAGTAAAAACTCAAAGAAGACCTCTCCGCTCATAATCAAGTATCAATTGCTATATATACAGGTTTCAATTCTTTATTCAATTTCAATTCTATACAAAGCATCATAAAACAAAAAACCAACACTCAGAAAATACAGTATTTACCAATGTGTTCTGTGCCTGCTAGTTTGACCGTCTGAACTTTATAGACAAAAGGTATGCTTTTGTCTATGTTTTTACTTACTATGCATGCCTGTTCTAAACAGTGTATTTGAATCCTTATGTTTGATTTGTCTCTGTTTGGTTGTTGTTTTATTCATGTACAAACTGTAGCTCACCTGAGCTTCTCCAAGTCCCAGCTCAATCATCTCCACTGACTTGCGCAGCAGGTTGGCTTTCTCATGTACTAGATTGGCTTCTTCATCCTTCTTCAGACACTTGATAGTCTCCAGTAGGCTGTGCAAGATCGAGTTATGCTCATTTTTAAGGGCCTCCAGCCCTTGCATCACCAGCTTAGTGTTGGAGATAATCTCTTCTTGGCTTAGCTTGTCCATTTTCTCCTCCCTGGGGTACACCATAGTGGACATAATCTTTCAGTATTACCTCCGTTTAAGGAAGAAAAAACAAAGGGGTTAGTACAGACCACAGGTAACTTGGACAATAGATTCTGAAACATTAAACCAACAAAATGATTTTATGAATAAAGATCTTATTCCCATTTTCATCTGAAAAGTAGAAACGAAGGAAATTCCCACTATACTTGAAGACTGCACATCCTGTAAAAATGGGAATATGGTGAACAGTATGTTACTGAGAAGAGCAGATGGAGGTAAAGATGACAGTTATGCCAAAATTGACATTCTCTTACCGCCCCCGTAACCCTAGGAATCTAGAAGGCTGATTTAACTGTTATTTAAAAACATAGGAAAAACTATAAGGAATTAAGACTTCCTTTCCAGTGATTAGAGATCCAGAATAAACAAACAGGAATAGGAATGAATATTTCCAGTAAAGTAACAGAGCGTACAGTTCAGGTTTTTTTTCTTTTTGTTTGCAATCTCTACATTAGAGAACTTTTCTGAGGTTAAATAAATAGTACAATTTAGGAAAGAAAAGGGAAGAAAGGAGAAGTAGCAGTGGTGGTCCTGATCCTTATACCACAGCCAAAAACAAGCAGGAATATTACTGAAGAGTGAAAGATTTGGAGGCAAATGCTTAGCGTTAGGATTTGTGATAGTTAATTGTTCAAAGTGCTTCAAAATAAAATGATCCCGCTCCCAATCTAGACTCTGTCATTAACATGCATCTTTATGAACATCTTTGAAAAACGTAATTGCTAGGTCTTACTACAAAATAACAGGGTTTTTAAAATTATTATCCATGTGAGAGCATATTTAACTCTATTTATACACACCTGAAATCTAAAGCAAGCTGGTAGGAGAGTGACGCAAGAAAACAAGCCGGAAACATACCATTCAACAAATAAAAGCTGGTAAACTTTCATAAACACACACATGGAACACATGGATTTTATCTAGCTATGCAAATAAAGTTTGCAAATGAAAATTCAAAGGAGAGGATTACAGGCACTGCAGGGGAAAGTGTTGCTCAGTCTCACCAAGCCTTCTATTCTTTGTTATTAAAATCACAAACAAATCAGATTTCTTTTCCTCTGCCAAGCCATTGCCCGGTTCAGTGAAAAACACATAGAAATTATCCAGCTCAAACCCCAGGCTGACCGATTCATCCACACCTCAAAGAAAGGACTCCCAACACACAAGGCACCTACCTACATGTTTTAGCAAGGAACTTACCTCATAACAGCGGTTGGAGCAACCTGCTCCGTTGCTGCATATACAAAGGGGACAACTTGAGCCACGTGATCAGTTGGCAGCAGGCCAAGCTATTACTGAAGGCAGCCAGACCAGTAAGGAGGAGAAAAGAGAAGAAAGAGGAAGATATCAGCAGATCTGCCTTTGTTCTCTGGTAGTCCCACCTCTGTGTGTTCAGGATTCTTTGCTAGGCAACAGCCACCACCCCCTCATGGGTGGGACCAACAGAAAATCCCCCTCAACAACAACAAACCCAACCCACAAAAGGATAGTTGGAGACCCCTTAGCACAGTTGCCTGCTGCTCCGAAGAAAGCCAGAGCAATTCTATAAGAAAGTGGATGGAGTTGCTCTGGGTATTTTTTTTCCCTCAGGAGGAAGAAAGATGCATGTGTATTTCTCTGTGTGTGTGCTCATAAAAATGAACCTGCATGACATTTTGAGGGAAGGAAAAAAAACCCTTTTCTTTGATGAAAGAGGAATGATTGGATTCATACAACCAACCAAAGTAGCTTAAAATGTAATTAAAAACTAAGCAATCATGTTAAGCCTTCATATGATTAATTTGTTTAGAAACAACTTGTTATAGGCCCCGCTCTTGTTTTAGGCCCCGCTCTTTCTGCTGGGGCCTAAAAACATGGCTGTTCCAACCTGCTGACCTGGACTGAGGGCGGGCTATATGGGGAGTTTTAATTATTGCTTTTTAGTGTTTTAAATTACAATTTGGGTTTCTATTGGATTTAATTTCTTTTTAACTGTATATTTGTATCATTTTTATTGTACGCCACCCCGAGTCCTTAGGGAGATGGGATGGCTTAGAAATCCAATAAATAAATAAATAAATAAATATAGGAACACAGTAACCATAGGTTGTTAGCCTGGTGTTTCGAGTTCTGAGTGCTGTATGTACACAGCCAATAGATGCTAGTGTTAAGTTCCCTGGGAATCTTCCATGTACAACACAGAACAACATTCAAATTAACAGCTGGATTCGTTATTTAGAACAATGACACCCAATCTTAATTGGGCTACTGTGCATACATTTGCATTTTGGGGTATGGCACTTTCCTAAATAAGCTGTCATTGGACTGATGGGGGAGGGATTTGTGCATTCCAAAAGTGCATGCCACAATGGCCATGGGTAATCACAAAATAGACTTCTGCCAGAAGGCAAACTGCTGAGGTTTTATTTCTCAATATCCCATCTGGCTGCTTTTCCTGCAAAATGCTTTCTAACACTCCAGCTTACTTTATATATTTTTTTCAGAATCAAACACAGCCCGCAGTTCACCCACTGTGTTTATTTTCCAAGAATACTTAAGGGACCCTATAGGCAGCTTATTTTTGGAATTGAAGATTATCCTGGGTGTTATTTTGTGATGACCTTTAGAAGCTGACTACCTTTACAATAAATTAGAAATTCTAAACAAGTTAGGAAAAACATGCAGAGAACAGCTTCTGGAAACTCCCCCGACCCCTTAAGACAAGCTCTATCTTTTCTGGGTCACATTACAAGAAGAAAACAGTGTTTAAGAATGAAGCAATCAGAAGCTTTGCAAGTTACTGCACAAATGCTCTCCCATAGGGATGCATTGGGATTTTTTTTCTGTTTTTTTTTCCTCCTCAGACCCTTATTGGATCCAGTTCAATTTCAAACTCAAACTTTCTTTTGCTGGTTTCTCCTGCCACACCAGATTTGGTCCCATTCTATCCAGATTTGACGGTTTCCTGCTGATGAGCAACCAGATGGGCAGAGGCTTGACGCCCTTTGCATAATTTATTTTCAGTGTTCCATTTGGATAGGAAACAGCTAAAAAAGGCACAAACTTTTAGCCTAAGGCCAATGCAAGTATCCATGCATTATCCATATATTTCCACTTCATATTTTAAAAAATAGGAAATCAGCCATTCTAGATTTTTCTCTTCCTCCTAGTATTTCTTGGGAGGCTCCTAAAAGCAAGCTGAAAGTATTCTAGCAGAACCTAATATAAATGTCTGCAAAATGTCTACAACCTGCTCTTACATTTTACTTTAAATACACAGACATCAATATGTCCACTCTACTACCCCTCCTTTAACATTTAATTTACCATCAGTTTTCATGAGATCTGGAAATCTGGAAAAGTTTCCAGCTTTTAGTAACTTTTGACTCTGCCTTAGAAAAGGCAATAAAGATGGCCAGAACAAGAAACTTTGCAACAGAAGGTAGGATAATCAGAAAATAATAGGGAAAAACCTGAATGCTGCAAAATGGAGATATGCAAAAGAAGAAGAAATATAAGATTATCTTCCTAAATTCACATGAAGATCTATCCAAATGTTTGTACAATGTAATAGATTTTTTGAAGCATTCTTTGAAATAATTCAAGAATGTCTGATAAGTAATTTATCTAATCTATTTATTTATTTTCTACAGCACTTAAATTCCAGCCATTGTACATCAAGAGCAAGATTCAGGCCTAACCTAAGAATCACATACCAAAATTCAGCCAAAGTTCAGTTTTTTATTTGTTGATACCAAATATACAGAATCTTGCCAGACTAAATCTTTACTACTCTCATCTTGATGGATATACCCTGAGGTATTCTAGGAAGTGGCTATCCTTTCTTCTTCTCTCTCATATCCAACTCCAGACAGTCTTGCCTCTTGTCATGTCCTCCTCCTAGGAATGTATTCCCTTTTTTCTGGGAAACTGCTACTTCGCTGAGGTCTATCACACCACATCCTCCTCTATAGGCACTGTCCCTCAGACCAGGAAGCATTTACAGTAAAATCAAACTCCTCCTGCCTGGGCTATCTAAATTGTTTAGAGCAGCAATCCCCAACATTTCCAGCTTGGTAACCCGACCTGGCACCGGTGTATATGTGATGTGAGTGGCAAGCACACAGCTCCACGTGTGCAAGTGGTGGGTACGTATGCCCCCCACTCATGCTGAGCTTCATGTGCAATAGAGGGTGCTTGTTCTCACACATGAAGTTCCACTCACGTGAGCGGCAATCGCTTTTGCACTCATGTGTGAAGCTCCACTCACATGAGTGCCCTCCACTTGTGTGAGCAAAGCTTCATGTGCGTGCATTTACCCATCTCTTGCGCAGCCCGGTTTGAATAGGCCATGGCCCAGTTGTGGGCTGTCACCGGGGGGTGGGGGACCCTGGGTTACAGAACCTTCTATGAGTGGGAGGCCTAATCTATTTTGGCAACAGAGAGATTTGACATCAGATTGCTTTCCCCTAACCATTTGAGAATTATTGCACAACATAAGATCATACACGTGCCTTATGTATAGCTCTTATGAGACTTTGAATCAATCTTGACTCCTAATGACTGCCTGAACAAGTCCCTACAGTTTTCTTGATAAGGTCTGGCAACAAGTGATTTTGTCCCTACCTTCTTCCTAAGGCTGAGAGAAAATTCTATTGAATCCAAAATTCTACTGAAGTTATAATCCAGGAGTGATTGTAGGCAAAATGTGAGTTGCATTCACTATCAAACGTATGAGATGCCCCCTACGTATAACTGCTTAAAGTGTAAGAAATATTCACAGCAAGCTGAATTGAAAATGTTTTCCACCACTGTTTGTAAAGTGTTCTATTATATATTAGACTAGAGATAGCAAATCGGTATATTTTGTGTTATGCATGGTACAAGCTTCTTTGTTAGAATTTGATTTCCAAACATAAAAAAATATAAAAGGCAAATAAAACCTTGTCTTGGCTTTAAGAACTATTTTACTTCATTCCATGGTTTTAAAAGTTAGGTTAGTGAGCCAGTTTGGTTTAGTGGTTAAGGCATCAGGCTAGAAACCGAGAGACTGAATTCTACTCCTACCTTAGACAAAAAGCCAGCTGGGTGACCCCAGGCCAGTCATTTTCTCTCAGCCCTAGGAAGGGGACAATGGAAAACTATTTCTAAAAAAATCTTGCCAAGAAAACTGCAGGGACATGACCAAGAATTGGACATGATTGAATGGGCAAAAAAGTCTTATAGTTTTATTATTTTAACTAATTGTAATGTATTTTTAAAGTCTCTTCTTGTAAGGCTTACTGATAATCTGAGTGATCTGGATACATATGGCATTCAACTTTTCTTAATACTCAATAAATCATATTAAAATAGGCTTACGTTATCACTATTGCACAATCCAGTCAAACAAAAGTTTACTGATCCTTTCAAATAATAAACTGGTCTATACATGTTTCAATAAAGGTTATTTGAATTCCAATTTAGTTCTACATCCTTAGGCTATCAATTCCTATGATTAAAACATAGGTATGGAAAGGGGAAAAGACATGTTTACATTTTGTAAAGCTGGTCTATAAAACATATGTCCTCTGTCCTTATTTCTATACATATGTTGGCTAGGGAAGAATCATCAAGATAAAATAGAAAAGTAGTAATGTATACTACTTAATTAAGTGTGCAATGTTATTGAGATTCCCTCATCATCATACACTCAAAATATAGGAAAGCCCCTGTCTTAAGTTTATTTTCAAGCTCAGCCAACTGTTGTCCAGAAACTCCATCCCTTTGTGACAGATCCTGGTGGTGGCTCTGAACATTGTTGCTATCCCACTGGCAGACCAGATCTTCAACTTGAGAGTCCCCTTGGATTCAAACACTTGCTGGATAAGAAGGTGGAAACCATGACCTGGAGGCCCTTGCCTGCTGGTGAGCCAGTTGTGATTCTATTTGAAGCCTTAGAAACTGTAATTCACATCCTGATTGCCACATGTTTTCATTTCCAGGGTCTTAGAGCAGAGTTCCCCAACCTTTCTGGCAAAATAGACTGCTAAAACAGTGGATGCTCTCCTATATGCCCAGATAAATACTGGTACTAATCTCTATGATAGCAAGGAAAACTAAAAAGCAGAAATCAGCATCCTTTTAGGCTGCCCATCCTGTATCTACCATCAAGTTCATCCTTGCCTCTTCACAGCTATCTTCCTTTCTTCCAGCAGAGGCCATTTATAGTTCTTCAAAGCCCACTTCAGTATGTTATTCAATACTCCATTCATCAAGAATCTCATTACTGAGCAAGTACTTTGAGCAGAAACAACAACCTTTCAGGGATCTATTTGGGATTACAATCAGACTTTGTTTATAGCAGAGTTCCCCACATGATGCCTTTCACCCATTGTTTGGATACTTCGTCAGCATAATTGTTTACCCTTGATGTATAGAGTCTATCTTCTTATAAAGCAAAGTCTTATCTTCCCTTATTTTTCTTGTTAAACTCATGAACTAAAGAATAAATCCATGAAGCCAAAGTCTCAAATCTGAAGGCAGGACAAGACCAAGACACACATATATCAGTCTTCTGCTGTCACTTTCTAACATATAAACACATCTTCAGGTGATATGCAGGGTTATAATATATTTTGGACCTTGATGAAATACAGGCACAACCAAAGCTTTAAGAACTTGAAGGCAGAGCTAGACTTTGCTCCAAGTAGTAGATAGGTTACTATAACATCCAAGTATAAGGCAGCCTTGTTTGTTGGTTATATGGATTGAGTGGAAACACAAGACTTTTTTTCTACTGCTAAGTAAATATTAACTCTGCCCTCTCATATCAAAGACGGCTTAGTTTCAACCACACCCAACTGCTAATGCATTTTGGCTTTCTCTAACTAGCTGCAAGCTGAACTGCAGGATGTTACATTAATGGATATTAAAATTTAAATGTGGACTGAGAGCAAAGGGAAAAGGAAAGCTAATGTAGCATGTAAGTGCAAGCTGGTCAAAGCTATCTATATGCTATTAAAACTCTCCTGTCTATTTGTAATCCTTAGTTAATGGTGCATCACAGCACAATTTTTTTTAAATTCAAGGACCTCAAATCTGTTAATTTAAAGAATGTGTACAAATCCGGGACCCAATACTTCCATGTTATTGACATTTCCAGGAACTTGACAACAGTTGTGTTCAGAAAAATTGTGGCTGCTGCAACATTGCTGCGGTTATCTGCAGTCATGTGATTGTGATTTCTGATGTTCCTTGCCAATTTCTAATGAGCAAAGTCAATGGGACGCTGGCAGAAAGTGGGTAATTGCTTCCATTCTGCATTTTTGCCACCTGAGCTTCATTTTGTTTCTTTGTTTAGGTAAGGAAATATTTCTGTAATATTTCAATGGGTCATGGATTGTTGAGTATTCCTCTAATATCCTGAATTACTAGCCTGCAGAAGTTATGGGTGCTCCAACATTGGAGGTTTTTAGGAAGACCCAGGACTACAATTTGACTGAAATGGTACAGGGTCTCCTGCTTGAACAGGGAGTTATTTAGAAGACCTCCAAGATGCGTTCCAAATCTGTTACTCTTTTATTCTGTTACTATGACTAAGTATCCTCCAGTTAATATCCCTAGGATCAATCCGAAAATGCAGCACCATCCTTTTTAGTATAACAATAAGTATTATTATAATAACCTACTTTTCAGGTAAATGGACTCAAGTTATTTATAACAATTAATATTTATTACATAAATACTAAGCAGGGCTGCATAGAAATCTGGATTCAAAGGGCAAAATGTGATTTGCAACACATGTGTGTGCACAACACAGCAATTAGGAACACCTTAAAGCAGATGGACCTTTTCTTTGGACTGAAGAATACACCCCCAAAACTGGCAAGCAATCTTGGGAAAAGACATTTGGTTGAAGTGTCCCTGCAGATTTTGCATCCACATGAACATATATACTCCAAACAACACTTTACACTTTGAATCTGAATCCCTGCCCAGCCCTACTATTAAGGATGTTTGATAAGGATGGAAGTATAAGGAGATGATAAGGAGATGGGGCGGCATATAAATCTAAATAAATAAATAAATGAATAAGGAGGTGAACTGGCATAAAAGAAACTTATATGTTGTTTATGACTTTATGTTAATATTTCGTTGCTCTTCTTGACAATAAATTTCATGACAAGCATAATATCAAATTGAGGTAAGAAATGGACCAACTTAGCTGTTATATCAACATGGAACAGCTGGTATCTGAAGTGTTATATCATCATCTTTTCCTGAATAGTTAAAAGCTAAGTTGCACATTTTCCCTTACCACAATAACTGAAAACTACCACTTGCAAGTCACATACTTATTATCAAATTCCAGTTGCGGTTTAGAACACTATTCTCAAGAAGAAAAGTGATCTCTAATAGTGAAACCCATTTCATGGACTGTGTCTATGAAAGCATTTTACCATGCATGGTGGACTTGTGAAAAAGCAAAAAAAAGAAATGAAACAAATACATGTGATAACAGAAAGAATTTAGAAGAGAAATATTGAGACAAGACCACAACTTTTTTTATAGATACTTATGGGTAGTCAAATAGAAAAGAATATGGAAGGTTGGTTTTATACATGGTAACCGCAGCAAGGTTATTAAATGCACAAAGATGGAGAAATACTGAAATAGCCACAATGGAGGAATGGACTGCAAAGATGGCAGAAGTAGGAAAGATGACCTGCCTGGTCAGAGTCAAGATAATAAGTACTTTTATAAAAGGCTGGGAACTGGACTTTCTGCTGTAAGTGGGAAAAAAGTGAAATGGTGATTTTTGAAATTGATGATTAAAAAAAAATTAAATAAAGTGCTGAAGTGATTATTGTAATGTTAAAGAGGAAGGTGGAATGATGAGCTTGCTTTTAATTTTGTAAAGAATAAAAGTCACTCCTTCAACTATTTTTTCTTTTTTCCCTTTTCTTTAACTCTAGTCCTTTTTGTACCTTCTCTTTTTCATGTATATGTGTATTTACTTATTTCTGTCTTTAATTTTGAGCTATGAACATGAAACAAAACAAATGGAAGAAAAGGGGAGTGTGGGTAGAAAGATTCTTGTATGAATCATCTATGTGAAAATAAGAAAATAAGCACCTAATAGAATAATGAAAAGTGGCTCTGAGTATGCGGAAATATTTAGACATTGATATAAAGAATTATGTTGAAAATAATTGGGATCAAACTGAAAGAAGTAAAAGAAGAGAAAAGGGGAGAAATATTTTAGAGATTTATATGGAAATAAAAGTAATATGTTGTAATGAAATTGAAATAAACCTTTTAACTATTAGTGTCAAACGAAAAAAAATGTCATTTTCTTTGCAGCAATTATAAGAACAATTGTAAATTTACCTCTTTAATGACTCATGTTTTTTCAATAATCTGTTCTATCTAATTATCAAAACCACAAATTGTTAAGTTCATTTTTTATGTTTTACACAAAAAAGTCCGTATGGGTTTCCAGTCAGTAATAATTATATTCTCTTACAACTGATTCAACACTAAGCAGTGAGCAAAAAAAAATGTATGATGTTCTTATTTGTATGTGTATATATTAAGAAAATAAATGTAACCTTACAGTTGGACTGTTTGGGAACATAGATACACATACACTTTTATATGCTACTAGCTTGATACCTGTGCTTCACTATGAAACTATGCGGTCAGGCTTAGTTTTGGGGGAGGGAAATAAGGGGGAAAAATTCTGCCTCTGCCTACCAGCATGCATAGGTATTCATCTGGCTAGCGTCCTGTTTGGAAACTGAAACAATATTTGCTGTGTGAGCAAGGAGACAGCAAGGAGCCTGGGCGTGGCTTAGCTCAACTGTTCTAACTGAAGCTACTTGGTGCTGTGAAACTGAAACTTCTCTCCTCTGCTTGTGTTTTGCATTTGGAAGATATTTCCGTTCAGGTGGGGATGGGGAGTAGAACTCCTTAGCATCAGAGCGTGTTAATAATAATTTATGAAATATTAATGCTCTGATGGCGATTTTGAAAAATCCTTTTTTCGTGAGCACTTAGAAGCCAAGAGGAACATATGTGCCAAATTCAAGTTTGTAGGCTTTACAGTTCTGGAGTTTTTGATGATGCATGATTAGCATTTCGCTTTTATATATATATATGGCGCCCAGTTGAGGGCTCCTTTCATGTCCCTGTTAAGTTGCACTATTCATTTTTCTACTATACTATACGACAGGGAACATGCATTGAATGATTGAAAATTATACATGTGGAAAAATCCTAGAATCCTAGAACATGAATTTTTACACTGTAATAAAATGTTCATTAAAGATGGGAAAATGAAAAAATAGAACGAACACTGCACATTTTATTGGGTAATGTGCAGTATTCAATCTATTGAAAGAATTGTATTTTTGTCAAACGAAAAGAAAAATGTAAGTGAAAATTTTGAGTATATCAGAGGAAATGTAGATGTAGGTTTAATGATGTGGGAATACATGTGTATAGTAAAACAAGAAAAGACAGGATTAAGGCTGATTGGGTACTAAAAATGTGATTTCATTACAGAAGTGATTTGTAATGAAGTGATCATCTAAAAAGAATGAGTGAGAATCAGGTGGTAAAACAAAAATATGAAAGAATACTGAATGTGTCAAAATGAAGAGTAAAATAAGAAGATAATATTTGGATGCTGCTGAAGTGATACTAAAAAAAAGGTCAAATTTAAAGAACTATATCTCATGGCTTTAATTGTCCTAACTTATTTCTATGCTTTATATCAGGATTTTTCAAACTGTGTTCTGTGGAATCCTAGGAAAAACTTGGGAGAACTTGATGGGATTCTGTGTGTGTATGGGCAAAAGAAATGTTCAAACATAGCCTATTTTCTATCACTAGAACTTTGTTTAATTGGGAATTTTTTAAACTAACAAGTTCTGCAGCATAAACAAATTTGAAAACTCCTGATCCATATGTTGCCTTCAAAGGGATAGGATGTTCTGTTACAGATAAGGAATATGGAATGCCCACAAAAAGTGCTCTTGATAGGAATGTGTATTTCTCAAATACATTTGGGATACATTTGGAAGTATCCTGTCTGATTTAATGCCTTGAATGGATTCAAGATCAGATGCAATGATAAATTACAGTATGTCTCTTCCACTCAAGTTTTGTATACTATTAAATTGTGCTAGGCTTTCATCTGCCATCTGCCTTAAATATGTAGTAAGATATAATTCTAGCCCATCTACACTTTCAAAAGCCCATTTGATGCTCTGGAGAACTTAGAGAGACAACATGTGGAAACAACTTTTATTCCTCAACCAAGCAACATGGTACTCCCCATAGAACAAAGATTTGTTTTCCTCCCTTCCCTCTTACAAACTCAGTTGCCATACTAGATGGAGAAAAAGAAATACTTTAACCCAGTGTTTCTCAACTTTGGCAGCTTTAAGATGTGAGAACCTCAATGCCCAGAATTCCCCAGCCAGCTGTGGAACACTGAAATAGCCTAAAATTAGGGTAGGCAACGTAAAATAAGGGGTGTGCATAAGCGCACCAACGTGCCTACTGTCCCCGTCCTAATGTTCCTTTTATTTGTATTCATTTCGTGTATTAATAATCATGTTTATACTTATATTTATTACCTAATACATGCTCGAAAAACAAATAAATAAAATAAATAAATCTGAAAAAGCCTGTTCCTCTGCTAAATCTTGCCAGATGAGGGGAGACTGCTCCAATAGATCTGGGAAACCTCTCAAAAGTACAAAAAGGATATTTTATTGTTTTTATTTATGTTGCCCATTTTCCACACAAAACTTATTCATGCTGACCATACAGATCTCCACAGCTTGACACAGAAGAAATGCCTCTAATCTGCACAGAACAATAGTAGCTCTGTTGTTAGGCAGGAATAGGCACCCCCATCATACCAACCTGTATCAACAATTCCTATTAAAAACATGAGAAATACTACAATCCTTTGGCTGTGAAGTAGTTATACCACTGGGAAAACAGCTTTAACAGTAATCTTAGAAAATGTTATTCAGATAAACAAAGATATGCTCAAGTATGCAATGCAGAAAAATGAAAAGCCAACATACACCACAAGATTACTGCACAATGATCCATTCACAGCCCCCTGCAGCAATTTGGAACAGCTAGTATCACATGAAAGGGGAGCAGTGATTTAGCCACACTTAGTACCTATACTGATGTAGGTTTAATTTAAATTGTCTGTTTCTCCTCCAAGCTAGTTAAATAATAGACTGCAGAAACTCTAGAAAATCACTATATACATTCTAAAAGGCAAACCAACTTCTGCCATTTGGCACAGCCATAGGAAGTACAAAGAACAAGGAAGAACAGAAATTACCTGGAAGCTATGTCTAATTGCATCAGCAATGGGAGAGTAATTAGGTGATGCTGAATTTCCCATGAGGAAATTATCCTACCACCTGCCTGGATATGGATCAGCTACCACTGCAAGGCCATGCTGCCAGTGAATGGCCAGCAGCATCAAATGGAAATATAAGCTATCGAAATTGTCAATCATACTACATATAGCAATCTGAACATCTTGAAACACTGCTAGCATCCAGTGAATCCGCTATCAGTCATCCTTTAGCAATTTTCTTTCACTTTTCATTCTACCAACCATTGGCCTCTCCCTCGCTCCTTCCCTCTCTCTCTCACACACACACACTTGCATATATGGGTATTGCTTTATAATAACAAAGATCAATTATTACCCTTACAGTATTTTTTAAAATGCCTAAAATTTAAAATCTAGAAATGTACATCTAAAATCAATTATTTCACAAACCTCTTGGAATTGTGTGCTATATATGTCATTTAATAATAGTGTCTCTTGAAATCTAATTTGGTAAATGGCTATCAACCTGCTGTCTTCTTTCTAATTCCAGTAAAGAAATTGCAATGGAATGAATAATATAAAGCAATATTTAAATCAATTCAATACTTCGAATTCTTTCTTTTATATAGGCAGCTTTAGGGTTATGACAGAAATTTTCAGGATTTAAAAAAAAAAGAAATCTAAGGAGAAAACACTGGGGAGACATTCAATCAGTGTGCTTGACTTGCAAATTAAAGCATTAATCACCCCTCTTGTTCTCATCTCAAATAAGAATCTTCTATACAAAGACTATGAGTACAAATACACTTTTTTCAACCAATTTACTGTTTATTTGGTAGTACACTGAAACCTTGAGAAAATGTGAGGTTTTCTAATGTCGCCCCCCTCCACCCATTTTCTATTGTAAGATCTCTTATTCAATCTGATTTTGGCCTTTTTACAGTAATTCTCCAAAGCTCCTTGGGAACGTTGGTCCCTGTGCTTTTGGAAACATGAATTTACAGCAGTCCAACCACTTTGTGCTTGTGCAACAATTTACCGTAACTAGCCGACTGGTTCCTATAATGAATCTGGGCTTTTTTTTACATCAAACAACTTAAACTTCCCAAAGCCAGTCTCCTCCAATATAATGTCTTCCTGATGTGCTGCAGTATGCTGTTTAAGGACTGTACACCGGCATTTATATTATGAAAAGCTGCAATTTGCTAAAATTCAATCATTTATAATAGGGCAAGGTTCAAATAATACAATAAAATGATGTAAAACAAGGATTCTGGTGTATAACTTACACTGTCACTTCAGCTTCTGATTCATTAATTAATGTTACTTGGGAAATGTGGCTAAAGCAGTTACCTGAAATTATCATTACTATTTTATACTTATTGCCCTTCACAACAATTTCATGGTCTTTTTTGCTAGCGAAGTAACAAACCTAAGGTTTCAGTGAATCACAAATCAACATTATCATATTTGGCATTCTATTAACTGTTTACAGAACAATTTGAAGTTTGCTTGACCACTGTAAGTCAGTATCATTTGCAACTTGTAACGGTTCCAATATAGGCCCAGAAAAAACATATTTTAATAACTTCAGTTCTGTATGTTTAAGACTTCAGTTCTGTATGTTTGATGCCAAAGTCAATAGTTTATAGTTGCTCAGGCCATTGTCCATTGATCACCTGGAAAATATGGGGAAAAGGATGAGATGGCTCCTTGGATGTCATATTCTAGATCTAGAAGATAAGCATCAAGATATCAGAGGAGACTGATGTGCATCACATAGTTTGCTTTGTTCCTCCTAAACTATTCTAAAATATAGTGCAGTGCATTACCTCATCAACACTGAAGAACCGTAATTTTTTCCTTCTGTTCAATTATGTCCAATTCTTGCAGATTTGAGCAGGTTGTTGCAGTTTCTTTGGCAAGGTTTTTCAAAAGTGGTTTACCACATTGCCCCCTTCCTAGGACTAAGAGAAAGTGACTGAATTGAGGCCATCTAGCTCTCTTTGTGCCCAACGAGGATGAGAACTTACACTCTCTTCTGGTTTCTAACTTGATGCCTTAATCACACCAAACTGGATCTCTACTATAGCCCAAACAGGTATCATATGTGAAATAAGAATGGATGGCATTGTTCTATCTTGGTCCTTTGCTACAATTCATAGAATAATCTTTATTTTTTTCCTCTTTTCTTTATAACAACTAAATTTACTTATAAGCCATGAGCAAGGATTTATATTTCAACTTTCTTAAAAATTTATGATTAAGAATAAATCACATTTCTTCCTATCATTAGGAAGTCCCAATCTATGGGTCATGATTATTTTCTGATGATACTGATGTGTGTGACCATATTTCTTTGCTTGACTTCTCCAATGAAACTATACTCTACTCAATCTTCTCATAATCCTGAGTGTGCTTAAGTTCCAACTTCAATATATTCTTCCTTCTAACCTCATTTTAACTTCCACTTGACTGTTAAGTTTGAAGTTTTAATATTATAGATGGTTTATCAAAATTATGCCAGTCAGACTGTATTTCATTCCCTTTAAAATAATGTTATCTTTTGTTCAATATTTCTTTTCATTTTATATTGCTTTTTTCTACTAGCTTGCATCTTTAGAACATTCCCATGCTTGTGTGTTTCCTCTGTCTTGTAAAATGCTGGAAATTAATTACACACAATAGTGAAACAGTAATTTTGGCTCGCAAATTCTATTCATAAAAAAATCATCTATTTTATACATGTTCAATATTAACCATAGCCATTATTAATTTTAAATGATCACAAGCTTTGCTATAGCATGAATGCTTTGACAGCAAAGAAGAGTCTGGAATTCAGGTATGCTATCCTTATTTATTTTGAAAGTATTAGAGGGATACATTTGGTTGGGCTATGGTTGTATATACAAGCATCCCTTTGAAACTTAGGGTTTGTTTCCTCTGATATGAGGAGATGGGTGAGAATTATTTAAATGTCTACAGTTTGATTTCAGTTTGCAATTATATTGCAATTTAGAGCCAAAGTCTTGCAATTATAGAGCCAAAGTCTTCAGCCTCTTTTACTCTTTAAAAGTTTTGTAACAAAATGCTGATAAACAATTATGAGATTATAATTGTATTATTTAATTACCTCAAATTCTCTATTGTCTGTCTTTGCTTTCTCACTTTTAGAAAGTTTACCATATTGGTTAACTTATTTCAATATTAACAAGTCAAACAGAATATATGATCCATGATCATATATTTGAGCTATATCCATTTTTAACAAATAGTTTAACAAAACACTAAAATTGGCATTTAAAAATATTTTTGAAATTATTATAATCATTCCTGCTACTGATTGGCTATGCTGAGGACTGCAACCTTAGTAATCATCAATATTTTGAAATACTAATGTTTATTTTAAAAATAAAATCTTATTTATCTTTATTTCTTTCCTTTGAAGCAAGCCAAAATAAGTAATGCTTAGGTAATCTAACTTACATGTTTCTTTCTTCAAATAGAGGATAAAACTATACACACACACACACACACACACACACATATGCATATACATAATTATTCAAGGTTTGGCTCAATATTATTTTCAGAAAAAACATATTGTATTAAAGCACCTCCTTGCTGCTCTCCTGTAGTACTGGTTTCTAATTATTATTATTTCATTTCCATTATTACATGATGCATACAGTTGAAACTGTAGGCCAATATACTTGAAAGTCAATTTCTAAAAGTGTAGGAAATAACATGGTATCAATATAAAACGTATGCACAAAAAAAGAGTTATAGTAATCTCTTTGGTGAGATTGGCAGCAAACAAATTTAATAAATAATAAGTGTTGCAGAAGCATCTAGCCAGCTGGAGTTGGGAGACAACTCTTGCTTAGATGGCAAAACTGATAATCACCCCTTCCATCTTCTGTTAAATGTAACAAAAAGTTACACTTAAGATCAAACAGAAGTATCTTTTGTTTTGATATCTTGTTAAAAAAAGACTTTCAAAAGATGAAAACTTTCATCATATGTAATATAAACTACATATATCTAATTCTGGATATGATTACATCTAAAATAATTATTTTTAAAGGGCTGCCTAAAGTTTTAGCATGGAAGAATCCATTAAATTTCCATTCTGCAGGATGGCACAGCCCACAGCTACACAAATGCAATAGCATCATGATTATATATATAGAAAGTGCCACATACACATGGAACCTTGCAATTAAGCACACCAGCTCCTCCTCCCAAAACTGGTTTCAAAGATCAAAATTTCAGTCATCTGAATGATTAATAAAAGAGTGAACTGTAACAGAACTCCATTCAAAAGATTATCACATAGCCCTGAAATCTTTATATAAAGAAAATAAGCAATGATAACAGAATTATAAAAATATTACATCACAGGATTCACTTTACCACATTGTAGCCATAGAAAATATAGCAGATACATTAAAGAATCCTCTCGCATGAAAGAAGAGAATCGGGGAAGGAAAACACCTAAACAAGGACTTGTAGTTATTACTTCCAGATTAATGATGTCTAACCCATAATTTTATCCCCAGTTCTAAATACTTCAACTTTTACAGTACCAATTTGGTGGGAAATATTGCAACAACAAAAAATGGAGCAGACTGATTTCAAACCAATTCACGTGTAGAGCTCAGACGTAATAATGTTCCAAGAGGATAAAGGTCTGTGATATTAGAATGCACATCACCCGTATCCAGCATCCCCAAAGGAATCCAAAACCTATCCTAATAGCAGCTGTTTTGAATCACTTTCTTAGACAGGTGGAGAAGTAGAACAGACAGCACTGGGCCCATTGGCTCCTCCTTTCTCATAAATTAGACAACCGCTGTCAGCAAAGGAGCAGCACCTGCCCCATAGCCTGGAGACTTGCCTTTTGCTGTGCCAGCAGTGCAGAGACACACCCTTCCAGAAGGAAACACAATGGCAACTGAACCACAAATAAGGAGTTGGCCACAGGGATTGTGCGCATGTGAGTGATGGTGGTGAGTAGAAAAGGCAGAATTTGAGACATGATGTCTCAATGTCTAATGATGTGCCTCCAGGCTAAATGTATGCCCGGATTCACCCTCGCATCCAATTGCATCTGTAAGGGCAAAAAAATTCAGGCTCCTCCTAATTCCCCTATATAAGAATGAAAAGGAAGGTTTTCAAATGCAGATGGATTAGCCCGGTCATTTAAATTGTATTTACTTCCATAAATATGTCTATGAAGAGTCTCTTCCATATAACATACGCCAGTGTAAAATTACATAAACGCCTATGCAAAAACTGCTATTTTCAGGCAGTATTGTAGCTTTTCTCTCTCCAGAAAGGGTCACTCACTTCTGCCCGGAAGGGGGGAGACTCTGGAGCCCCCCTCTACCACCACAACCTCTCTAACCGGCTGTTATGCTCGGCTGTCAGACAGGCTACCTGCTTCTTGGGCCAAGATGGGCGCTTTCCACGAGGATAACTCACCACGTCCCCGCCTCCGTAAGAGATAAAAAGAGGCACGGAGAAGCTTCTACCTGGGCCTCCTTCGGATCTCAAGAAGAATCAGAGGATGGAGGAGGAAGCGCGCATGCGCTTAATATACTCCATGTCTCCCCCCAAGCAGCTCCGGCCGCTCCTGAAAGAAGAACAACAGTTCCCACTCTGGCTCCTCCCCATTTTGCCGCAGCCCCTTTAAGTCCAATATGGCCGCCAGGCGATAACCGGTGGCGTCCCGAAATGCATCTGGATAGCTGATTTTTTTCCCTTTAAAGGTGGAAAGAGGGGAGAGGTCGCGGAATTGTACGTGGTGTAATTAATAAGCTAGTTGAGTAATTTTAAAACTTTGGCAACTTTAATATCCACACTTTTTTAAATTGCCAAAGTTGAAAACCACTGAGCTAGCTTTTGTCCCAATGGTGGTTTTTTCAGGAGGCAACTGGACTTCCTTGTTTTTTCTTTTGAAGACGTTTCGCTTCTTCAGCCCAAGAAGCTTCTTCATTCAGCTTGGATGAGAAGCGAAAGGTCTTCAAAAGAAAAAAACAAGAAAGTCCAGTTGCCTCCTGAAAAAAGCACTTTTGGGACAACCATGACCTGGGTGAATTTCTACAGACTTTTAGCTATACAATTTGGGATGAACACACTTTGAATGGTCTGGGAGTAGGAATGGATTTCCAAAGGAAAAAAATGCAAACTACAGGAACCAGGATCACTACTCAGATGACCCTGAGGACACAGATAAACCTCCAAGTGTTTCAACGACCCTCTGAAAGGATGCATATGATCAGCTGTCTGCAAGGAATATAAACCCTTCCATTCCCACTATCCTGTCAGAGCTGAAGAAGCTTCTTGGATGAAAAGCGAAACGTCTTCAAAAGTCCAGTTGCCTCCTGAAAAAGCATCTTTGGGACAATCATGACTTGGATGACTGAGAATTTCTACAGACTTTGATTAATTGATTATGTGTCATCAGTTCGCTGTCTACTCTTTGCGACCACGTGGATAGGCTTTGAACCCCTCTTTTATCAAGGTTGGTAACGAGGTCTGTGATTCCAATTACTGGCTCCGGGCTGCAAAACTCCATATGGCTCGCACAGCATAGCAAAGCCTAAGGCTTAGAACAAGGCAAGTTTAAGACGTGTGGGCTTCATCTCCCAGAATTCCTAAGCTAACGTAACTGGAGGAGGAATTCTGGGAGTTGAAGTCCACAAGCCTTAAAGCTGTCAAGTTTGAAGCCTTAGAACTTGTAAATAGGTTTGCCGCTATCTAGCGATTGCGAGGACTTTTGCAACCCACTTTCGATGGCACCCTGCTCCTGCCCTTGGCCACTTTTTTTTTTTGCATGAACTTTACTGCCCAAAGAGCCAGAGCGGGCGCAATAAAGTCTAGCCTCGACTAAGGATCATATTGTCAAGCGAGAATCTATCGAAACGGCTGCGATGTCTTTTAATTGTAACAAAGTCAGGCTGTTTCCGATATAGGAGATCGAAAACTTCACTTCCGAAAATTCTGTCCAACAGTTTTAAAGGCAGAGGAACTCTACGCCGGAGAACAAAAAAAATCCTTTATGGTACACATTCAAGCAAATAATGTTTAATAAATCGAATAGTTCTGGGTAGATCGCCAGCAGATTACGCCACTATTTCCCCAAAAAGTTTGAATAAGACCCAACCCATTTTAAATGGATATTCTACATTTCTTGAACGTGCATTCTGAGGGGAGGGCACAAGTTGTATGTCTTATGTATGGTAACAGAAAAGATTAAGCAGCTCCTTCTCCAAATGGGACTTCAGTTGCCACCATCCCGATTATTGCTTTCCTGGCCGGGGCGACGAGAACTGCAACTTAGCCACTTCTGGGGATCAAGCTTGAGAAATCCAGATTCCTTCTACGTGAAAACCAGCGGCATAGGCAAAGCTTTCCGCTTCTTCATATTGTTGTTCCGGGTCAGAGTGCGCATGCTCGGTTTGGGGAGGGAAGAAGGAGACCGCGATATGGCTGCGCTGTGAAGTACGATTGTGGGTAGGTGCAGGCGGATCGGGAGAATTTCACTCCTCCAAAAACAAATACTATTACCGGAAAATCCCTTCTGTATCCCAAAAGAGACAGCTCTGTAACATTTTCCAGTTATAAAAACATCTTCGCTCAATTCATTCTGTGCGTGACTTTAGGGGAGAGGGAGAAAGTAATTCAAAGTCAGTGGGACTCAAATGATCTGTGACTATAAAGAGAAACCATGTTTTCTGACTTCTGCTAAATAAAGTGAGAAAGATGGCAGCGAAATGTGTTTTTGCAAATATGACCGCGATCCTCTGCAAAGTGATTTAAAGATAAGCCTGTTATTTCATATCTGCCTTTAGAGTACAGTGCAGTTTATCCTCTGCAATTGTCCTGTACAGCAATCTGTCAAACAGAAATATTACAAATATAAAATATATTTCCCCTGCTTGTGCTCTAATAATACAATTCTTTGTGAATGCTGTCATTAACAACCTGGTCTGTTGGTTCCAGCTGCCTATGTGTTCTGTGTCAAACAGAGAAACTGGGAAGACTGTGATAGAGCTGAATAAAAGTAGTATGATTGTGTGAAGATCATGAATATATGGAAGGAATTGAGGATGTAGATTTGCTTATGAAATGAAAGGGTTAAGATGTATGTGTTAATTGTCTAATTGTCATTATCTTATTTCTGTTTGCAGCAGAAAACAAGTAGTTATTCCTAATGGCAATATCAAACTTGATCCGGACCTTTGGTTCCCTGCTGTTGTCTTCAAGTCCTCATTTTCCACAGGTACATTCACTTTCATGTTTTGTCCAAATGGATTATAAATCATAAAGGATTCTGGATCTTCTTGTAGTAGTGCTCTTCTTCCAGGCAAATATCTCTAATATAACTTGCATATGAGCTCAAGGCTCCTATATAAACTGATAAGAGAAAAGTGGGGTAGAAACATAATACTATCTTTTTATTCTGCTTTTATTCTCTCTGAGTAGAATTACTTAGTGGACTTTATACCATCTTTTTCCCCCTGCCATATAAAGACCTGAACTAAGCTTTAACTTTCAAGGCACAGTCTTTCAATGAGATTGATATTTGAGAGATTCTGAGAACAGTTTGTGTAAATATTTCTACACATTTGCAGAAGCCTTTCCTCCTCTAATGTAAAATAAATGCTCCTGATTCAAACACATAAATAGGGTGAACATCTTAATTAATTTTAATGGTTTTAATAATCAGGTATCTATTTTGATTGTAACATTTTTAGTTTTGAATATTCTTGCTTATTATATGCCATTAATTTTTAGAGGAAGCAGCTTGCATTTTGTAGGAAACCTCCAAAAATGGTTTCATATTTAACATATAATAACAAAATGTTTTAGAACTTTGCTGCTAAATTGTCACTGTATTTGAAGGTATGTTTTCTAAAACATTAAACAAAGATGAAAACTTTTTGTTCATGTTATATCCAGTTATGCCCCTGCAGTTAAACATTTACAATTCATCATATCCTGTTTTTGCTTTTCTTGCCTTTATTAGATCCCTGCATCTTTCCGCCCGCTTTATCTTATTAGCCAACTTGATTTGTCCCGTGAAATCAGTACTTTTACCTCTGTGTTAGCTAGAGATCCTCTATGGAAATGCAGGACAAAGTATACCATTAAGCCCATTCCCAAACCAAAGTCAGGAGGTCGAGATCACACAGGTACGTTCCGAACTGCAATTCTGTCCCTGTAGGTTTTTTTCACTTCATCAAATGCAAAGGAGTGACTAGACCAGTGGTGGCTAGCCTTTTGGGGCTCCTGTGCCGAAAATTGCATGCACGCTCGCATGTGTGTCCTCACATGCCAGCACCCAGAAGGCAATGCGCGCGGGGAGCCCCCACGGCCCCTATGCATGCACGCACGATTCCCCCTGCTGCCCCCTTACCTGCACTGCGCATGCATTTGCCTCCCAGTTGATTTTCGACCCTTTTGAGGCCTTTTTCAGCCTCTCAGAGGCTCGAGGGAAGCCTCTGCAGCCTTCGGAGGCCAAAAAATGGGCCTGTTTCATCACTTCCGGTATTTCCGGAAATACAGCGTCTGGGGGGCTGAAAAAAGCCTCAAACGGGTTGAAAATCAGCTGGGAGACGTGCGCATGCGCAGTGAGGTAAGTTTGGCTGGGGCTCGCGTGCCTGCACAAATGGCTCTGCCATACGTTCACCATCACAGGACTAGACTGTTGTAGGATTTAAACTGGGAGGAGGGAAAGGAGAAGAGGTGGGATGGTTATGCTGATACCAGTTACATTGGAACAAGTATTGTATCAATTATTATAATGTGTTAAAAATTCATTGTGTTTGTTGAAATATTTTAAGATGTATGTGAGCTCAACAATCTTTTGCATGATGTACTAGTGAAATTTCTTGTATCCAAAATGAGTACTTTGATATCAGGAATGGAATGTCTAGAAGTTTGAAATGCTCAAATATTACTTTGTTCCTATTTTGATTCTTGATGTCTGAGTATTATTTTGTGCAAAGCATTGCTTGTTTGGTCCTATATTGAATCCAGAAGGCACTGCAAATAATGATATATCTTACATTAGAAGAAAAGCATGTGAAGGGGTCTCTTATCATATATGTGAAGTTGATGGAATTTGTGATAATGCTGGTGGTATAAATATGGGAGCAAAATAGACATCTTGATTTGTTGCAGTGTCTCGTTCCTTGTTAGTATCATTGTTATGCTATTTCTTGTTCTTGCTGCAGGTTGGATCTGTCATCCAATGTGTATGTATGGGCCTGTCATCCAATGTCTGTCAAAATACAATCTCTTTGCCAAGTATTGGTTATAGCTTATTAATAATGTGTGTGACTTTAGCTATGAACTCTAGAGCCAATGGAATTTCTGGGAAGATTTGTAAATCCTCCATGAGAATTGCTCCAATTCTATTGATTTGTCTATTGATCTCATTGGGTGGATAATTCAGTCTGATTTAATTCTATCAGTTGACCATTTCTGGCATTCTATGGAGTCATGTTTGTATATGTGTGTCACTGATTTGCAGTATATGTTATGAGTGAGTTACAAAAACATATGGCAAGGAATGCTGTGTGAACATGAGTGATAATGTTCTTCATGGCTTAAAATCCATGTTTGCAAGGGATGTTGTGTATAGTACCATGACATTCACAAAATGGTATATTTAGAGTTCATATACTACAGTACTACGAGTATTCTGTATTCATTTATTTGAAGATTTTTCACACTTCTAATGCATATTAATGAGGACAGTTTACAGTCAACTATTATAAATTATCACTTTATAATAAAAGAACTATGTAAAATAGACGATTCAACTGAACAAATAATAATCAGCCACATGAAAACTATTATCTATCTGGCAAAGGAAAAATAGTATTGAACAATAGATCAGTTTTTAATTGAATTTATAATTTATTGTAATTTACAGAGCTATCCATCTTACATGTCTCTGACTTACAACAATTAAAAATATATAAAAAGAATATGAAAAGGATATAAAGCTATAAAAAACTCCATACAACACAATTAAACCTGATAAAAACAGTAATCAACATTTAACCACTGTACATGCTGTCCTGCACATGTGGATGCCAAAGCCCAGTGAGAAAGTCATATCTTTAAGGACTTATGAAAGGCCAATAGTGCAGGGAAGACTGAGGGATGGTGTTCTAAAGGGTGAGTGCCACGACCAAAGAGTTTTCCTCCTGGGCCTGCCAGATTGCATTCCTTAGTAAATAGGACCTGGAACATGCCTCCCTTGCCAGAACTAATGGGATAGATAGATGTAACCAGGGAGACTAGTCCCTGAAATAACTAGTCCCATTCCATGAAGAGCTTTAGAGGACATCACCAGCACTTTGAACTGAACCCAGATGCATATTATTTATATACTTTGCTCTGAGTCACATGTTGATTATATAAATGAATATAATTATATTTAATGATTTTATATTAAATCTTCATGTATACTAATTACCTAATCCCAATTTAGTGATTGAATTTCTTCCAATGACTTGATTGTTAAGCAAAATGTCACTAATGTGACAGAAAGACATGCTGCAAAGATCACTGACTGCTGTTATCTCATTCAGTTAATATTTATTCAGTTAATAATTGCCAGTATTACTCTCATTCTGATGTGCATTGTTGTCAGGTGCATGAAATTTGGTGTAAATGTGAATATTGGTCAGAAAATGAATTTTTTATAACTGTTGTATTTGCAAGTGGTTGCTAAGCAAGTTCATTGCTAAACAAGGAACAGATATAAAAATTTGATTATGCCTTGCATCTATTGTAAGAAATGAAATACCAAATAATATTTTGAGCTTTTTGTTCATCTTTTTCTCCAGATTAACATAAATTTGAAAGCAAGCATATTTTTTTTCCAACATAAAACAATAGGCATTTTGGACTTTCATCTTTAGTCTCTGTAATTTTGTCAACCTTCATGAAAGTAGGGTTGCTAGAGATTCTTCCGAGATTAATTTTTTAAACCATTTATTTGATATAACAGGGTTGGCAACATGATTCCCAGAAACCTCATGGAATGCCATCTATAGGCTCTCCAAATTAATTAAAGTGAAAATGCAAAATCCTTGTAAAATCGCCAAATTTTGTGAAATTAAGATATTCTTGCTTGAATATCTTATGTGAGCTCAGTGATAACAATGAATTCTCATTCACTTTTGAGATTTGTAAAAAGAAATCTTGCAGCTGGAATATAGTGTTTCAGTGCAATACATGACGATTAAAAAGTACTGTTTCCACCATAAGGTCGTATCCGTGTGCATGGAATTGGAGGAGGAAAGAAACAATGCTACCGTATGATTGATTTCCAAAGATTGCGCTATCCAGATGCAGCAGACCCGAGTCCATTTGAGGAAAAAGTTCTTTTGGTCCGATATGATCCCTGTAGGTAAGTAATAGGCAACTGAGTTGAGAAGGTTTTTTGAAGGTTTTTTGAGTTTCAATTTCATCTTAATTTTGTAAATACTAGTGCTTGACAGCAACAGCCAAACGTAAGGAAAGTATCTGTAGATTCAGACCAACCTGATAATCTTAAAAACACCGTATACAGAATTCTTAGTATAAAATATCCTTGGAGAAAAGATAATCCCTGAAAAGAATGCTATCAAGATTGTGTTTGTTAAGTAACGTTGGAAAAGTAATTGATCACTGTAAGGAAAATAAACTACTACAGAGAAACTAACGAAATGGAGCATTAGGACAAGACAGCTGGTGGAAGACATGTGTTTAAACACTCTTTTATCTAAATAGATCATTCTCTGGCTTACATCAAGAAGCTATTTTTAACTTTTCATCTATTTTTTTTTTAAATTCATATTTATATCCCGCCCTTCTCTGGAGACTCAGGGCGCTTACAATTTTGGGATACAACCCAATGCGCTCAGCAATAGCCTTCATTCCATTGTATATGCCTGCTTATTACTAAGCGGCATTTTTACGAAGTCAGCTTATTGCCCCCAACAATCTTGGGTCCTCACTTTACCTACCCCGAGAGGATGGAAGGCTGAGTCAACCTTGAGCCTGGTGGGATTCGAGCCTGCAATAATTACAGGCAGCTGGAACTAAGTGCTAGGCTATTAACAGCCTGCACCACCAAGGCCCTTTTATCTATTGTCTAAATAGGTCATTCCATGGTTCATATCAAGAAGCTATTTTTCATTGTCTTCAGGAATGGAAGTCAGAGCAGCTTATATAAAGCAAAGGTCTTGATGTAACTGGGATTGCGTATCAGCTTTCTCTCCAAAATCCCACTGAGAAGCAAGCAATCTGCTTGATTAGCTTAGGATGCTGATTTCTGAACAGTTGTACAAAAATGTTTTGATATTATCTTTCTTGCCCAGCTAGTTTACTTTTTATTCTGAGTAAAGCTAATACTTTGAAAGGTTCATCTTTTATTGATTTATTTATTTTGTTCCCTTTGAAGATCAGGTCATATAGCTCTAGTAGCTGGAGAGAAGCGGAAACGCTGGATCATTGCAACTGAAAACATGGTAGCTGGTGACATCATCAAGACTTCAGGAAAAATAGAAAGGATGGCAGGTAAATATTTGAAATGCTACTTAAGCTACTAAAGATGGGTATAGCTTGGTTTCAAGATGTATTACTTCTTCTAAAATATTACTAAGATACTCCCAGTTTATGATAATCTTATATGGCAACCTAAAGTTAAGCAAAAAAAATTGAGGTAGACTTTTTGCATCACATTACAAGCTGATTGTTAGTATTAATATTGAAGGATTGGCTATATCTTTTGGATTCTTTTGAAGCTTGGCTCGAGGCTCATGATTTAATTAGGGCAATCGCTGGAACCCTGACAGTCTACTATGTAACTTAGGATTGGGTGCTACAGTGATGCCATGTAGTCATAACAGTCTTTTTGTAGTTTCTGACATGTTGATAAAGTGTTATCCTTTTCATAGTTTGTGTTGGTTGTGCTATATTGGGTTGAGTGTTCAGGCACTTTTTGATAAACTTTCATGGGTTTGCATTTTTTTGAAGCTGTTATATAGTCATTTTAGTGGTCTAATTCCAATTTCTGGTGTTTTGGGTTGCTGTAGTGTGCTTGTCCTTGTCTGAATAATGTTCTTACGTAGCAGGTCTCATGAGAGGCTGTGTTGTTACGTTGGTAATGGAACATTAATGTTGATTGTGTTTGATAGACCTGAATTTCTAATTTGCTATCAATTCCTCTGCTGATGAGAATATCTAGGAAAAATTGTGTGCTGTTTTTTTGTCATTATATTTCTTTGAAGATGTTGATTGTCTCATGTTGTTCCTTTTTTATTATGACAAAGCATTGTCTACATCTATACTTTTGGTTTTGTGTATGACAGTGCTGTACTTTCTAAATGCTATATTATGGTCTGTGCTATGAATTCTGAGAATGGTGATCCTACTGGGCTTCCTGAGAATTGTTGGTATATTTGTCTATCAAACTGAAAATACGTTGTGAGGCAGAGGTTGATGAGATCCAGGAATCTAGAAATTTCAATCAAAATGTATTTGTCTAGGCCAGGGTGTTGTGTAGCACTGCTGTAAAGGATTCTTTGGCTAGTTATGGATCTATGAATGAAGTGATATGTTGGGCTTGTATACATTTATTTATTAAATTTATATGCATCCATAAGGTGGCTCTGGATAGCTTACAAACCAGAAAAAGATAAATAGAAAAGCAATTTAAAATTATGCACATTAAAAATTTAAAACTATGCAAAAAAGCACAACCGAGAAGATGAATGGCAATGAGATGAGGTCTTCTTATCCCATCAACTACCTCCAGTGGGGAGCAGCCCCTAAGGGCCCCAAGCCAATAAACAAATCCAAGTTTTAATACCCTTCTGTCACTACGTTATTTTGATTTGTCTGTTAAACTCCTAGGCTAAGATTTGCAGGCAGTTACCAGAGCTTGCTAGAACTTTGTTATCTTGTCTCCATAGTAACGAGATAAGGATATCTTGTGATTTCTGATTTACTGCACATGCTTCAAAAGTTTTTTTTCTTCACTTCCTGTAATTTCCTTTGTATTCCTGTATATGCCTTTGGTGTGTGATTAGCTGCCGGTATGTAGTCCGTTAGGTTTTATTATTTTTGTAAATAAAAATATGTTTCTTATATTACTTTCCAGGTTTTATTTAATCAAAGTTGACAGCAAAGAAAGGCACAGTCCACCTCTAATTAGCAGGGATTTATGGAAGCTGATTTTTACTCCCTGACACTTCCAAAATATCCTGCCGCTGTTCTTTTGTGATTTGACATTTCTTGGTTAAGTTGTTAAGGGTTTTCTTGATCTGGTTACCCAGTTTCTGGATCGAGTTGGTGTTTATAGGATGTAGGTTTATTTGTCCTCCAGTAATTCTTTGGCTTTCTATAAGTATTGTGTTCTGTCCATGATAACTTTGGTATGGCCTTTGTCTTCTGAGAGAATAATGATGGTTTTGATCATTCTATAGGTTTTTGAGTGCTGCTGTGTCCTGCCTCAAAGTGCTGCTTTGAGTTCTGATTCTGTTTTCTTCTGGTCTGTAGTATGATGTCTGCCATATGTTTTCTTACTGAGAATATTTGTAGCTCAAAATTTAACTGTGGCATTCTTGGTGCTTTCTGAGCTTGGTTATTTTCTTGCAGATGTTTCATTATCAAACTAGGTAGCATGATCAGTGCTAGATATTTTCTTGAATTACTGTGGCAAGTCCTGTGATTTTAAATGCTGCTTCCCAGGCTGCAAAGAATTCTTATTGATTGATATCCTCTATGTTATAGTTGATATATTTCTGGAGGACATTGTGTTCTATGGTGGATATTGGGTGACTGGACATATTAATTACCAAGTTGGGTATCTCTTTGCTTCTGGAATTTAGCTTCACCAACTTCGTTTAGAGTTTTGTTTTCCTTTTGTCAATGTGTCTTAGAAGTATAGTCTTGATAGTGGTTGTCAGCATCTTTCTGTGTTCTGGGAGAAAACCATTCTGATAATGAGAAAAACATTCTCATCAAAACAGGGAGCAAACCTACACTTGCTTGCACTGATGATGTTACGTAATTAGATAATGAAATGTCTGCACATAAAAACCAAAATCAGAAAGCATGAAAGACTCCATTGTAGACCAAAAATATTTATTTATTTATTTATTTGTTTGTTTGTTTGTTTATTTATTTATTTTTATTGGATTTCTAACCTGCCCCATCTCCCAAAGGACTCGGGGCGGCGTACAATCATAAAACAATACAAATATACAATTAAAAAAATATTAAATAAACCCAAGTAAAGCTAAAAATAATAAAACCATTGTCTAAAAAACTCCCCTCCCCACCCTCAGCCCAGGTCAGCAAGTTGGAACAACCAGGTTTTGAGGCCCCAGCGGAAGGAGCGGAGGTCAGGGGCCACCCGAAACTCCAGGCAGAGCTGGTTCCACAGGGTGGGTGCTCCCACAGAGAAGGCCCTACCCCTAGGGGTCGCCAGCCGACACTGTCTGGCTGACAGAACCCCAAGGAGGCCCACTCTGTGAGAGTGAGCGCACAGGACGATGGGAAACAGTTGCTGGCAGCAGGGTCTCCCATAAATATCCCGGTCCTAAGCCATGAAGGGCTTTGTAGGTTAACACCAGCACCTTAAATCTCACCCGGAGGGCAACCGGTAACCAGTGCAGCTCACGCAGGAGGGTTGTAACATGGGAGTATCAGGACACTCCCATCACAACCCGCGCCACTGCATTCTGGACAAGTTGAAGCCTCCAGGTGGTCCTCAAGGGCAGCCCCATGTACAGAGCATTGCAGTAATCCAAACGGGAGGTGACGAGCGCATGAGTGACTGTACATAGGGCATCTCAATCCAGGTAGGGGCGCAACTGGCGCACCAGGCGAACCTGGGCAAATGCCCCCCTGGCCATGGCTCCCACCTGCTCCTCTAAACTGAGCCATGCATCCAAGAGGACGCCCAAGTTGTGCGCCCTATCTACGGGGGGGTAACACCTCCCCCCCATAACTAGAGGTGGAATATCCTGGATAACTTGAGATGCCGGTATATAAAGCCACTCGGTCTTGGCCGGGTTGAGCTGGAGCCTGTTCCTCCCCATCCAGACCCGCACTGCCTCCAGGCACCTGGACATCACGTCGAGGGCATCACTGGGTGGAGATAAAAAGCTGGGTATCATCAGCATACTGATGATACCTCACCCCAAAACCACGGATGATCTCACCCAATGGCTTCATATAGATGTTGAACAAAAGGGGCGAAAGAACCGACCCCTGAGGCACCCCACAAAGGAGGGACCTCAGGCCGACTCCTGCCCCCCCCCCGTCAATACCATCTGCGTACGGCCTGAGAGGTAGGTGGAGAACCACCGCAAAACGGTGCTTCCCACTCCCAGCCCCTCGAGCCGTCGCAGTAGGATACCATGGTCGATGGTATCAAAAGCCGCCGAGAGATCTAACAGGACTAGGACAGAGGAATGACCCCTGTCCCGTGCCATCCAGAGATCATCCACCAGTGCGACCAACGCCGTCTCCATGCTGTACCCGGGCCTGAAGTCCGATTGGTGCGGGTCTAGGTAATCAGTTTCTTCCAAGAACACCAGGAGCTGCCGAGCTACCACACTCTCAACAACCTTTGCCACAAAGCAAAGGTTGGAGACTGGATGAAAGTTGTTTAAATCAGCTGGGTCTAAGGCAGGCTTCTTGAGGCGAGGCCTCACCACCGCCTCCTTCAAGGTGGCAGGGAAAGATCCCTCACTCAGAGAAGCATTAATCACTGCCTGGAGCCAGCCTCGTGTAACCTCCCGGGTGGCATACACCATCCAGGAGGGACACGGGTCCAATAAACACGTGGCAGCACTCAGCTTACCCATGATCCTGTCCACCTCATCAGGAATCACAGGGTCAAACTCCTCCCAGATGAAATCCCTAAGACCCACCACATCACTCCCGTCGGACCCTGACCAGTTGGAGTCCAGACTGGCCCGGATCTGAGCAATCTTGTCCATCAGATGCTGACTAAACTCCTCGGCCCGTCCCTGCAAAGGGTCCTCCCCCCCCCCGGTTAAGGAGGGAGCGGGTGACCCTGAACAAGGCGGTCGGGCAATTATCTATGGATCCGATGAGAGTGGAGAAGTAAGCACACTTTGCCGCCCTCATCGCAGCAAGATAAGACCTAACATAGGTTCTTAACTGCAATCGATCAGATTCGGACCAACTGGATCTCCAACAGCTCTCTAGGCCTTTCCTCGATGCTTCATCTCCCGGAGCTCCGCAGAGAACCAGGGAGCCGACCAGGATCTGCATCGGGTGAGAGGCCGGTCAAGCATCTGCCAGGCGTCCACCAGGGTCTCAACCGAGCTGTGGGCAAGGGAGGTCAGGATTTGCCCAAGCGCCATCTGGAACCCTTCTGGGTCCATTAGGCACCTGGGGTGGAACCACCTCCCAGCAGCGAGGGGTGGCATTTCGGAAGGTCAGCCACAGGAGGGAATGATCGGTCCATGGCAGGGGAGTAACAGTTGGAGAACCCCCCCCCAGATTATTACACCACTGTCCCGAGATAAAAACAAGTTGGGTGTGTGCCCCCCCTCGTGGGTGAGGCCCTGTATTATTTGAGTCAGGTCCATGGCCGCCATGGAGGCCCATGAACTCCTGGTCTAACCTTGACGCCCCCCCCAGGGATGTCAGGTTGAAATCCCCCAATACCATAAGCTTGGGGAATTCCACCGCCACCCCTGACAAGACGTCAAGCAGATCAGGCAGGGCTGTTGCCACGCATTTATTTGAGAAGTATTAATTGTGACTTTTTAAAAATTAAGTGATCCTGTCTTATTCTTAGGGTTGTGTATTTGAACCTAATCTATGCATCTCTCCCTAAAAATGTGCATGAATTGATACACATTTGGATGCAGCTAGCTCCCTGTTTCCCCTTCTGCCCTCCTACTAGTACTTAGCTCCTGCACAAGAGCTAAATTCATTTCTTCCTCTCAATATTTTGCAGAGATTTTATTTATTTTTTCCTGGTATACTACTTTTTTCTTGCCACGTTTGTTTGCAGTGTTTATATTCAATTTCCTTATTTTTTGTTTTTCAGTCTCTGCTAATGATGGGGATTCATATCCAGTTGGAGCTCTACCACTTGGAACCCTCATAAATAACTTGGAGAGTCATCCTGGGAAAGGAGCACAATATATCCGAGCAGCAGGTCAGGATCTAGTAGAAGCCAGAAACAATTTGGAAGAATGAAGCAAATCTGGACAGTCAGAACCAAAGCAGTCCTGGCTTTGGGAGTCTTTGGTTTCTTTCCAGTCCAACTTACCAAAACTGTTGATGCTTTTGTGTTTTGAGTCCACTTCCCATTTTCTTCCCTGTTTTGACTTCTTTTTAGAAGGTGTTCTAAAGGTCATTCAATAAAATTGTACTTTTGTATGTTGGTTTTGAAACCTGCAACAAAATACTAACAGTTTCTTGAGAGTCATATTATTCTCCCTACTTAGCAATTGATGTTTAAATAAGATTTACTCTCACTATGTTGGCTGTTGAGCAATCATGTTTGACAAAAGCAAACGAACGGCATCTGGTAAGTGTTAGATGGCAAAATGAAACCTAGGGTAGTCAAAGATCCCTTCAACCACACTTTCTTAGCTTAACTCATGGCTTAGATGCCTAATAAAAAAAGTGGTAAAAAGCACTGTATATTCCAGAATGGGATAGGAGAAACTCTTGTCAGTAGATCAGCATGAATCTTTCCTAAATCATTTTGTTCAATTAATGTGGAATGTTCACACAGTCAGCAAATAAGTTACAATCAGCACTCATGCTAGTCAATTCTAACTATGTTAATTAAAAAGAGGGTGAACTATACTACATTAGGTATTGTAGAACAATCTTCAGAATGTGTTTTAGATTGTAAATCTATGCTGATGATAATGCTGGAAACCAAGAGATGATGTTTAATAGAGGTCCAATGCATGCAGCAAGAGTATTAATTTGATGCTGTGTTCAGTCTAGTTTCAGATTATCATGCAAATGTATTCATATCCAACACAATGGACTGGATACAAGAGATTATATAACGACTCCAACCTCAAATGCTAAGGGGTTGATGCCAGTTACTAACTTTGTATGATGGATGCCAATGCAGTTTTAGGATATCACATTAGGCAAAACTGGCCTATAGCAGATCCTGGATTGATGTTGCTATTGGAATAGATTGAAAAAAGATTGTGGTTGGGTGATTTCTCTGTTAGTCTAATTCAGTGTTCGGTCAAAACATTGCAGTCTTGCTGACACTTTCTTTTTTAGGCACCTGTGGGGTATTACTGAGGAAAGTGAGTGGAACAGCCATTATACAGTTGCCCTCCAAGAGACAAATACAGGTAAGCCCTTTAGAGTGTGGGAGTATTAGTTAAGATAAAAGGCAAGGCTCCTTTGATACCTAGAATTGTCTTGATGGGGAAGAACATCATCTGTTTTGCTTTTTTCATCAGTGCTTCCCTACAAGCAATGCATCTTTTTGGGATGTGCCACATGTAGAAAAGAGATTGGGGTGGGGGTGGGCGGCTTGTGTGGTGATCCTGAAATGTTGCTTGTATTACTCTGCCTACCTTGCTCCATTGCAAATGTCACTACTTTTTTTAAAATTACATTTAATTACATAGCAGAGCCTGCTAGAACATTGTTATCTTGTCTCTATAGCAATATGAGATAAGTCTTGTCTTGTGATGTCTGATTTACTGCGCATGCTTGAAACAAGAGTTTCCTTTTTTCCCCTTCACTTCCTGTAACTTTTTTTGTATGCCTGTGTGCGCTTAACTGCTGGTAATGTAGTCAGTTAGGTTTGTTATTTTTGTTAATAAAAATATGTTTCTTAGATTATTTTCCGGGTTTTATTTAATCAAAGTATACCGCAAAAGAAAGGCACGGTCCATCATCTCTAATTAGCAGGGATTTATGGAAGCTTTTTTTCTATGCCCTGACATTTGGTAGCAGAGGATGGTTAGATTTACGATGTTTTTCTTTGCTGGTTGCTTTGATAACAAGTGTTTAGGTTGTTAGTCAGTTAGTTCACAACATCCAAGGAAGTTGTGTTTAACTGCAAGATGCCTCACAAGAAAGGAAAAACTAAATGAAGGGCTCAGTCAGAGGAAGATTTATCACTTTCTGAAATAACTAAGGAGGCTGCTTGGAGAATTTTGGACCAGCTTACAGCCCGGCAGACTCCTCCACTTGCTTCTGCTACGCATCTAGACGAAGCTGCCGTGGAAGGAGGACAAGAGATCAGGTCCGTAACGTCTTCTGTTTATGATGCATGCTCCCACGCTACAGCCCAAGAAAAAGCTCAGCCTGTAAAAACAAAAGCCCAAGAATATGAAAAGCTTGGTGCTAAGCCTAAAGTTTTACAGTCAGCTGAGCATTCTTCACCCAAAGAGAAAGGTGAAATTCATTATTCTCCATTGAGTCCCGAGCAGACATTGCGTCAGAAAGTTGTGCAAGATTATCTTGAACACATTGAAGTTTTTGAACAAAGCTACAGCAGGCTAAAGCCTTTGCATCCTCCCTTCAGCCAGATAAGGGTGTTGTTCAAGTTCCTGAGCCCTCCATCCTGCCTTCTTTGTCGAAGCCAAGGGACCACCCACAAGTTGGTCACGAGGGCATGGTGTCAGACCAATCAGAGCAGAGAGCTTTGCCTACATCACACCTATCTTGTGATCTGCCTTGTGATGACTCTGCTGAAACAGCAAAAGCTCCTGTGATTTCTAATGTTGTAGCACCATCTGCTGGCGAATTGCATGCAATACAAGAACAATTACAAAATTTACGAAGATCTTTTTCAATGATGTCAACGAGTCAGTCCTTTGTATAAGCTGCCATATCACCTCCAGTCATTGCTCTAGCTATGCAAATGCCTCCTGTGGCTTCCCAAGGTTGTTGTGGTCCCAGGCGTGATCTACAAGCTCCACACATCACATTGGCTTTAACCAACGATCCACAACCTCATCCAGAGTATGACAGATGACTTCTCTGGACTTTAGACAGTGAAGCAGCAGTGCATGTTACCTACAGAAAAGATCTTTACACAGAGATGCACGAGCCTGAACCTGACATGCATGAACTGTACACTTTTTCAAATTATTCTGTTCAGGTCATGGGAAAAGGAACTATTTATATTGAAGAGCTCGATGCATTTATTCCTGATATTTATTATATACCAACAGCAACTTGTAGTTTGCTTAGTCAGAGTCATTTGTCGAGAGTATCCAAGTACCAGGTTCACCATTTTGAAAAAGCAAGTTATGTGGTTAAAGAGGGTAATATTGTTGCTGAAACCATATTAATTGGTGGTGTTTATTACCTAAAGCCAAAGTCTAACTCGCAAGCACAGGCAAGTATACAATCTCCAAAAGAGGAGAGCACAGGCCCAGAGAGAAATGTTTCAGAGAGAGATCCTATCGCTACTCCAAAGGCTTCTAAAGCCAACAAAAAGAAAAATAAGAAACAGGTTGCTCAAAGCAAGCCTGAGGTTCCTAATAAAAATATTGAGAATTCACTAACAGGTAAACCTTTGCATTCCAGGTGTATCCATAAGTGGCATAGAAGATTGGGGAATGCCAGTTTTCGTGTTCTTAGGAAGATGCCGGAATTAGCGAAAGGTGTGGATCTGAAGGGCTGTATGGTGTTCTTGGATTGTGCTGTCTGCAAGAAAGCCAAATCCAAAGCAGCAGCTGTTCCAAAACACGCTACATGCCTGTCAACACGCATTTTTGATTTGGTACACACTGACATAGTAGGTTCATTTGCACCAACACTTGGTGGTAAAAAATGTTTCTTAACAATTGTTGATAATTATTCTAGATATGGATTTGTATTTCCTATGAAAGAAAAATCAGAGACCTTTCAGATTTTCAAAGACTTTGCAACTTATGTCAATACCCAACACGATGTTCGCATCGCTAGAATTCAAAGTGATCGTGGTGCTGAATTCATGTCCCAGTGTTTTCAGGACTGGATGCATAAGAACAGAATCCTGCACCAGACATCAGCCCCTTACGTTCCAGCAGAAAATGGGGTGGCGGAACGCAGAAATGGGGTTCTACAAACCATGATGTGTTGTCTCCTAGAAGACACTAATCTCAGTCTCCCATATTGGGGTGAAGCTATTAAATATACAAATTACATTATTAACCATATCTGGAGTAGTGTAATAAATCAGACACCTTTCTTCATGTAATATAGGTATAAACCCGATCTTAAAAACATATATTTTTGGTTCATACACTATGGTGAACATTTCCTTAGCTTAAAGAAAGAAAGGAGGTCCAGCAGCAAAAAGAATGAGATTCATGGGTACTGATGACAATTCAAAATGGAGCAAATTCGTTGACTCCTAACATGTAATAGTGATTTCTCATTCCTTTAATTTTGAGGAAGATGCTGACTGGTCCAGGATTCACTCCAATGATCCTGGAGTTTATTTTCCTAGAGATGATGCTACTGATGTCATGCAGTCTGATGATCTAGATTCACAGATGGATGTTCCATCAACCAGTTCTTCTCAACCAGATATTCCATCTTCCCAAGCCGTCGATGCTGACACTAGTGACGATGAAGAAGACAAGGATGAAATGGAAGAAGAATGGACCGTTGTTCCGAGACGTTCTGAGAGTGCCACGAAGGGGATCCCTCTGAAGTGATATTCGTGGCAATTGACAAAAGCATTTATACCTTTGATTTGTGCTGTTACACTTCCTCCTGACAAGTTCACACAAATTAAGCATCTTCCTGATTCAGAGCAAGAAAAATGGTATGAGGCAATGCAGGCTGAAATGAACAGTCTAAAGAAACTCAAGGTGTTTATGCCTGCAATTCCTCCAGCAAATAAGAAAGTTATTGGCACTAGACGGGTCTATAGAATTAAAAAGAAGCCAAATGGTGAGTCATTATACAAGGCCAGACTTGTAGTTCAGGGTTTCTCTCAACATTATCCTGAGGACTACACAAATACCTATTCACCGACAGTGCAGACTGAGAGCGTCAAAATTGCTTTAGCCACTGCAACTATTCTTGGTTTAGAAGTTTTCCAATTTGATGTTGAAACAGCTTATCTACATGCTGACCTGGATGAAGAAATTTACGTCAAAGATCCTCCAGGGTTCCAAAAGCAAGAAGGGGATACCTGGCTCTTAAACAAAAGTCTTTATGGTCTGAAACAGTCTCGTTTAATGTGGTACTTATGTCTTAATGACAAATTAAATTCAATGGGCTTTATTAAGTCCGAAACTGATGAATGCGTGTTCACAAAAAGATCTGAGAATATATATGAGATAATTCTTGTTTGTGTTGATGATATTGTTTATATTGGTCCAAATAAGCAAAAGAGTAGGATTTTGCTAAAGCCTTGCAGAAATATTTTACATTAAAATCTTTAGGTTACATTAACACTTATTTGGGTGTTCAGATTACTAAAACTCAGAAGGCGTTTAGTCTTTCACAAGAGGATATAAGATTGAACAACTTTTGCATCATTGCAATATGAAGGTTGCTAAAACAGCTAGCATACCTATGGAAACAGATTTTCATAATCTGGCACATGAACCTAGTCCTGATTTTGAAGATCAAACACTTTATCGTTCAGTATTTGGGTCATTGTTATACATTAGTAGTTGGACTAGACCCGACAATGCACTTAATATTAATCTTTTGTCACAACACGTAGGTAAGGCAAAACAGTTTCATTGGTTATGCATTAAGAAGTTGTTGAGATATCTAAAGCACACTAAAAATATGAAGTTGTTGTTAGAACACATACTGATTATGCAGAATTATGTTGTTATGCAGATTCTGATTGGGCAAGTGATAAGTCACATAGAAGTACTTCAGGTTATATGATGTTCTTAAATGGATGTCCTGTTCACTGGCATGTGCGTAAACAGAACTTCATTTCTTGTTCATCTACTGAAGCTGAATATGCTTGTGTTTCAGATGCATGTAATTCTCTAACGTGGTTTGATGCCTTAGTCACAGATATCTGGAAACGCCCGATCCAGCCAATCACCGTGATGGAAGACAATGAAAGTAAACTCCTCCACTTGCTTCTGCGACACATCTAGACGAAGCTGCCATGGGAGGAGTCTGCCAGGCTGTAAGCTGGTCAAACCACATAAGAGAATTACATGCATCTGAATATGCTTGTGTTTCAGATGCATGTAATTCTCTAACGTGATTTGATGCTTTAGTCACAGATATCTGGAAACGCCCGATCCAGCCAATCACCGTGATGGAAGACAACGAATCTGTGTTTTATCTTTCCGAAACACATTTTACAGGTTCCAGGTCCAGACACATTGACATTCATTATAAGAACATAGAGCAATTAGTTAAACAAGGTTTTGTTAAATTACAGTATGGCTACACATGATCAGATTGCTGACATGCTCAACAAACCACTTCCAGCTGCTCAGCACAAATATTTACGTGAGATGTGCCTTACCTTATGTTCGCTCAACAAAGAAGGGGTTGTCACTACATTTTCTTGATTTGTCTGCTAAGCGTCTAGGCTAAGATTTGCAGGCAGAGCCTGCTAGAACATTGTTATCTTGTCTCTATAGAAACATGAGATAAGTCTGTCTTGTGATGTCTGATTTACTGCGCATGCTTGAAACAAGAGTTTTATTTTTTTCTTAACTTCTTGTACCTTTCTTTTGTATGACTGTGTGTGCTTAACTGCTGGTAATGTAGTCAGTTAGGTTTGTTATTTTTGTTAATAAAAATATGTTTCTTAGATTATTTTCCGGGTTTTATTTAATCAAAGTATACAGCAGAAGAAAGGCACGGTCCATCATCTCTAATTAGCAGGGATTTATGGAAGCTGTTTTTCTACACCCTGACAGCAAATGCTAGTAGTAGGGAAATTTATGTGGGCTCATCAGGTGAATATTTCTGTGTTGAATCAAATTGTTCAGAACTTGCCTTCAAAAATCAAGAATTTGATGCTATGATTATATATATAAAACAGATGCTATGATTATATATATAAACCAGGTTACTAGGTTTCTTCTCACAGGGAGGATGTTAAGAAATGACTCTGGGTTAGAAGGGGATGGTTCAGTTGGAGTGACTTCAAGGCAGTCTTCCTCTCTCTCACCTATGATCTTGAACATTTAAAAACTATTGAAAGCACAAAGAATAGAATAATTGTGTCTGGTGCCTATAAATATCTGGAATATTCTGCTTCCTCTTTTACAGGTGCTGGAAACATGTATGGCTACAGTGGGACGAGTTTCCAATGTTGAGCATAACCAACGAAACCTTGGGAAAGCTGGTCGGAACCGGTGGCTAGGAAAGCGACCAAATAGTGGTTTATGGCAGCGGAAAGGTGGATGGGCTGGACGTAAGATCAGGCCCCTCCCAGCAATAAAAAGTTATGTGAATCTGCCAGTGCCAGCCTCAGAGGGCTGACATTAGTAGTTCTTTAGAATTCTGTTAAATAAAGTGTATTTTCAAACTTGGCAAAGCTACTCTTTTTCCCCTCTTTTTTTTGATATCGGTGAAATCTCTTGAGAAAACAGCTTATTGTTATGAAGCTGGTACAGTTACAGTCCAACCCTACGTAGAGTTAGTGAGTTCAAGGTTTTTCAATTGTTTTCAGACTTCTTAAAAGCTCTGTAGGAACATGTCCCTTACGCTGATGTCTTAACATAGTTTCAGAGAAATTCAAATTCTCACACTTTGATTATGAGACTATCTTAATGTGATCCTAAAGAGTTAATCCTTTCCAGTTATGGAGAAACAATTTAACTCTACTAGTACACAAAACAGGAGTTTCGGGATGTCATAAAACTGATTTCCCTTGTTTTGTAGTACATTTTAGAAAAAAAATGTTTTATGGCTTTTTGTATTTTCTTATTAAACTTGCTATACATTGTCAAACTCACAAAGAAAATAACTGTCAATAATTTGAATACAGATATAACAGCAAATATATTTTATATATTTGATTGTGCATTGTTTTTTAAGTTTGTATTTTGTCTTGGGGCTTGTTAGTTTAATTTCTTTTTAACTATTTATTGTTATTGTCTTTTAACTGTGAGCAGCCCAGTCTTCGGATGGCATACAAGTCCCATTAATAAATAAATAAATATAGAACAACAGAAGAACAAAGTTGGAAGGCACCTTAGAGTTCTTTTAGTACAATCCTCTGCTGAAGCAGGAAACCCTATACTCTTTTAGTCAAATGGTTGTCCAACCTTTTCTTTAAAAACCTCCAGTGTAAGAGCACCAACAACTTCTGGATTTTTCTAGGTATCAGGAAATTTCTTCTTAGTTCTAAGGTTGCTTCTCTTCTTGATTATTTTCCATCCATTGCTTCTTGTCCTGCCCTCAGGTGCTTTGGAGAATAGCTTGACTCCCTCTTCTTTGTGGTAGCCCCTTAGATATTGGAACACTGCTATGTCACCTCTAGTCCTATTTATTAAACTACACATATCCATTTCCTGCAGCATCTCTGTCTCAAAGTCCTTTCACTATTCAACCTTCCTCACAAAAGCTGCATATATTGTCCTTTCAGGATTATGCTCATGCCATTTATCTGGTACAATGAACTAAGATCCACAAAACCTAATGCGATAAAAAGTGAATTAATTTTGATGCCACAGCTATTTCTCTAGATTCACATATTCAAGGTTATTTTCTGCTTGCTTTAATGCTTTAGTTGGTTTTGAAAACCTCCTTTAAAGAATTACTAACACTTTTACTAAAATAAAATATAGTTACCTTGCCTGTTCTTGGGATGGGTGCTGAACAGTCCATTTTAGAACACAGAACAACAGATGGCAAGTGCCTTGGAGGTTACTTAGTCCAAATCTCTGCTGAAGCAGGACACCCTACCATTCCAGACAAGTGGGTGTCCAGACTCTTCTTAAAAGCCTCTGTGATGGGGCACCCACAGCTTCTGAAGGCAAAGCATTCCACTGGTTAATTGTTCTCATCGTTGAGAAATTTATCTTAGTTCTAGGTTGCTTCTCTCCTTGATTTAATTTCAATCCATTGTTGCATGTCTTGCCTTCTAGTTCTTTGATAAAAGGTGTATTAACATCATTACAGTAGCACATCAGCACACGGGAGTTCCTGATCAAACGCAAATTAGTGAACTTGGAAAGAAATAAAAGACGATGCATACCCGGGAAAGATAAGCCTGATTTCAGACTCCGAGAAAGTATCTGATGCTGGTTCCTAACGAAGAATACTGCAATCCTTAATCTCTTTCCAAGAACCTTGGTTTAACCGCCCCCTTCGAAAAGCGATCTTGGAATAATTATGTCCTATCGGAGGACCCGTAACTATTTTAATAATAAGGCAACATGCGCAGAACAAGGGATGAGACAGCGACTGGGCAGGGTAAATAAATGGAAGTTGGTAGGCAAGGTTTGCTGACGATTTGCTGGTTTTACGGCTAGGTTTTGGAGCCGCGTTTAAGGTAGGCTGAAGCTCAAGACTTTCGGGCTTTGCAACTACTGCACGGGTGCCTCCCGGTCCTGGTTGGAAGAGATCCCCGCGGGTTCCTTCCCTTATTCATCCAAGGAAGGACGACCCGCCCTTAAGCTCCGCCCCCCGGACTTGCGTTCCTCTGTTACCGATAGGCTCGAGCCGGTGCGCAATTCTGCGAGCACCTTGGGCGTGAGGCGGCTGTTCGAGGTGGGGAACTGGCCCCTTTATGACTTGTGGACTTCAAATCCCAGAATTCCTGAGCCAGCATGGCTGGCTCAGGAATTCTGGGACTTGAAGTCCACAAGTCATAAAGGGGGCAGTGGTTCCCCTACCCCTGGCCTAGAACGAGGAAAAATAAATCAATTCAAAAGGAAACAAAGCGATCAATAGCAGTCCTCTTTCCTCCTTATATTCATACCTCATAAATATATTATATTATATTATATTTATTATATTATATTTATTATATTATATATTACATTTATTATATTATATATTATATTATATTATATTATATTATATTATATTATATTATATTATATTAATTATATTGCGCTTGGATACTTGAGACTATGCACACTTTCCATCAGGCCACCACCTCTGTCTGCAGCATTATTTTAGCGTAGGTACCATGTTCAGTGTGAATTCAGCCTTAAGAATTTTAAAGTCCCCCCAAATCTGAAGTAAAAACGTGTTAATGCTGCACAGATAAATATGGCCACCGCTCAGGAAATCATACATTTTCATGCTTCTTAACTACAAGCTGTCTTGGGACTAGACTTTGATATGTCCTCTGTAACATATCTCAGTATGGACAATGGAAATAGCAGTCCCACAAGTTGGACCGAATTAAACTGAGAAAGGCACTAGTTTTTTGCATTTTATCAGATAATGTGAAGTGCTCATAAATATTCAGATACTGTCCTTTCTGGATAAAATTAGATATAGGGATTGTATAAATAACATCAGATAAACATAGCTGAATCTTAGGAAAAATGCCCTGTGTCTATTTTTCATCTTACTGCACTTCATAATTTTTTCCAGATCTGATTTTACAAAGATAAAAGAATTTGTATAGTCCTTTAAACCTACCAGAGCTATAGTTACCAATATTGAAGGTTCTCTTTTGTTGGTTATGTGTATCTAGATGCACAATTTCTTTATAATAAATGTATTATAAAAAAGAATCTGTCATCTAGAGTAAAGAAAGCTGTTTCCTGCCAAAGTCCTCTCTTTAACAGAACACCAAGCTTTTACCTCATATTTGTACATCCTTTTATGACATCTGTTTTGAACAACTTTAAAAGTGGTGCTACTGTAACGTCATTTCAGTCTTGAATGTAACCCATATCTGGGTCTTGATTGCCAGTATGTTGGATAGCACCCTGCAACAACTGCAGAATGTTCTGTCATGAGTGGGGGACCCATAGCAGAATGGAGGAAGATTGACAGAAATGTTTCCTAAATAGGAAGTTTGAAAACTGCATTAAAAATGAAGTTCCGCCAGCTCAGATTCAGATTCTTGCATTTGTAAATAGTAAATGATACGTTTATTAGCTTGTTGATTAATTATGTTTCTTATATCTCATCAAAGTTACTAAATTTTACCATTCGCACTATATCATTGTTTTGCTGTTCAACCTGTATGTATATCTTGCCTTTTATTTATTGAAAAGCATCAAATAAGTACAATGTATTCATTTAGTCTTTATGATTAAAAATAATACTGGCACTGAGTTGCTGTGCCTAATGGATAAGTCTATTCTGATTCCAACAGAAATAATAATTGATGAACTTTCCCGTAGCTGGGCAAATTTTCTTATAGCAATCTATAGTTATCCCAAAGCAAGTATTCCTTCTGTCAGCGTTCCAAGTAATGTACCCATAGAAAGGAGAACTCTGAGGCAAGCAGGTTCCTCAAAGAACAGTTTATTCGAAACATCATTTTGGCACAGCTGGTGAAAGCTGACTCTAAAATTCCTGCGGCTTTCCCCTAATTAAAAAGTAAAAGTTTCCCCTTTCCCCCAAGTCACGCTGTCCAATCCAGTTGCTGGCCAGTTACTTAGTTACTTCACTCCTCCTCTGGCCAGCCACCTGTGAGAATGTCCTCATTTCCCACAGGAAAACTTTATTGTTTTGGCTACAAAACCCCGCCTAACTATTTCCCCTCCCCTCTGTTGTGTGGCAACCCTGAGGCCTCCAAGATGGCTTCAGGGTTGACACCTGCATTTTTCTTCTCAGGACTCTTAGACTGAAAGCCTGTTTGGTTTTTCTTCATGACATAACCTGCCTTTTATCACACCAGCAGATACATTCCCTGTCATGAGGATTAAAAGGCAAAATGGGGATGTGCTGGTGCATCTTGGACCCAAACGTCAAGCCTATCCTGAGGAGTTAATTCGGCAACGTCGTGGTCACAATGGCTGTACTGAGTACTTGATCCGCTGGAACATCCTTTGCTTCGATAATGATAGAGAAAACAGTGTTGAAACTTCTTCAATTGAAGGTAAAAAACAGACAATCTTGATGTGGATGTCATCAGAGGATATATATGCCAACTGTCCAACATTACTAGGCAAGAGGAAGCCCAAGGAACAAGTGGTGGAACAGAATGTATCTAACTTATTCCCTCCTGAAGACACTTTAGATGAAGCCTCTCTTGCAGAGATGAAAGCTGATGTCAGGAACCTGGTGCAGCGAGCTTCCTGGCAACTAGCAAGCATCCCTGTTCCACAGTCATCCATACTGAATACCATCCATATACTCAGTGCTTATGCCAGTATTGGCTCATTGATGACCATCTTCAAGGAGACCGGGGCCCTTACTCTTCTGATGAAGATGCTGTGTAATGAGGAAAAGCATATCCGTTGTAGTGCTGGGAAGATGCTGAGAGCTTTGGCTTGTCATGATACAGGTACGTCATTAGGAGATGCCCACAACAAATATAAAATTCCTGCCTGTGGGATTACAAGTATTTAGATATGCTTAGTTGAAAATCACATTCAGTAATACAGAAAATCAGTGCTAACCCTGTTATTCTTACTGATTTGAATAGACCTCCAATCCCATCCTTAATAGAATTAGAAATCTTAACTGGTTAGATGTTGATAAATACTTCAGAGCCATTGGGGCAAATTTTGAGTAACGTCGCCTATTAAAAGTTAATTTATAGTTGATGAACATACATCAAAGTTTTCAGTTATGATATATTCATAAAAAGGTTGGTAGTCAATTCAGTTTAAAACTCTACAAATGTTAATTTGTTTTAATTTTAAAAAGTTTCTGTTTGGTGCAGAGTAAGAAAAGCATTCTTAATTGTTATAAATGTATCACAAGTATAAGTTTATAAATGTTATAAATTTTCTTATATATGGGGAGGCTTTTTTAAATCATTCAGTAAATTGTACTTTTCTGTTTTGACGTAAAGATTGCCCTTTTGCTATGGTTGCAGATTATTTTTATGTTTGGGCAGGTTTCTAAATTCCAAACTGGTGCTTGTAATGATTGGACTCCTGAGGAATGTGGGAAGGGGGAGGCTTTTTGTTTTAGCATTTCTGAATTCGCATGTCCCTGTAAATATTTTTTATACAACAAGATCAGCTGCTGTTCTATTGGGGCATGGGAATTGTACAACACTACTAATAGCCTTGGACATGGGATTACTAAGTTTCTATGCAGCCAAATTGATCAGAAGCATCTTCCCAAAGAATCAACGACATTGACACTGACAGCTTCTTGACACTGCAGAAAGGGTGAATGAAAGTATCTCCCTTGTTTGAACAGAATTATTAAAACTCTATGCTGATAAAGACATGCTAGTAATTGAAGTGCTGATTTATAATCCCAATGGTACCAGTGTGATCTTGGAGTCCTAGTGGACAGTCCCTTAAATATGAGCCAGCAATGTGCTTCAGCTGCCAAAAAGCCAACATAGTCCTAGACTGCATTAACAAAGAGATAAAATCAAGATCTCATGAAGTGTTAGTACCACTTTATAATGCTTTGGTAAGACCACACTTGGAGTATTGCATCCAGTTTTGGTTTCCACAGTAAAAAGAGATATTGAGACTCTAGAAAGAATTCAGAGAAGAGTAACAAAGATAATTAGGGGGCTGGAGGCTAAAAAGTATGAAGAACGGTTGCAGGAATTGGGTATGTCTAGATTAATGAAAAGAAGGACTATGAGTGGCTTTATAGCAATGTTCCAGTATCTAAGGGTCTGCCACAAAGATGACGGGATCAAGCTATTCCACAAAGCACCTGAAGGCAGAACAAGTAGCAATGGGTGGAAACTAATCAAAGAGAAAACCAAACTAGAAATATGTCCCAAAGATGCTTTGTAAAAAACATCTTTGGGACAACCATGACCTGGATGACTGAGAATCTCCATAGACAAGCTAGAAATAAGGAGAAGTTTTCTGACAGAACAATTAATCAGTGGAAAGACTTGCCTTCAGAAGTTGTGGGTGCTCCATCAATGGAGGTTTGTTGTTGCTAGTTGTGAAGTCCTGCCCGACCAGTCGCGACCCTATGGACAATGTCCCTCGAGGCCTTCTTGTCCTCTACCATCTTCTGGAGTCCATTTAAGCTCACGCCTATTGCTTCAGTGACTCCATCCAGCCATCTCATTCTCTGCCATCCCCTTCTTCTTTTGCCCTCAATCTTTCCTAGCATTAGGCTCTTCTCCAGTGAGTCCTTCCTTCTCATTAGGTGGCCAAAGTATTTGAGTTTCATCTTCAGGATCTGGCCTTCTAAAGAGCAGTCAGGGTTGATCTCTTCCAGGACTGACTTTGATCGCCGAGGTTTATAAGAAGAGATTAGATAACCATTTGTCTCAAATTGTATGAGATTTGCTGCTTGAGCAGGTGGTTGGTCTAGAAAACTTCCAAACTCCCTTCAACTTTATTATTCTGTTATTCGGTCTTAACTTGCAGGTCATCCTGTTTAAATTTGTTTATAGTATGAGGCTTTGTTCATGGATTAATTGATACCTGTTTGTGAACTAAAAAAAAGTTGCTTCTACCCAGTTATGGGATTAGATTTTTAAGACCATTAGAGAGCAAGTAAGGAAAGAGCTATATACGTTTTTCTGTTTTAGGAAGCCGAGCCTATGTTCTCCTGTCCCTGAGCCAGCAAGATGGTATTGAACAACACATGGACTTTGATAGTCGCTATACCCTTCTTGAGCTGTTTGCAGAAACAACATCATCTGAAGAGCATTACATATCTTTTGAAGGGATTCCTCTTCCTCAGGTACTAACTGACAAAAAGGTTTTAGCAAACGAGTGTGGCTTTCTTTATTGGTGAGTCATTTTCAGTTTAAAACCTGAATTAGAAAGAATTCTGAGTCAATTGTGAAGAGAATATAATTTTTAGCAGCTGGTGATAAATTTAGAAGCTGTGCTTATCTTGACTTTCAATTGGCAAACTTAATGTGGCTAGATCAGTTTTGATAAAGAAATGACACAATTTTATCTCTGAACTTTCATTACCTATAATGACTGGTATCCATTCTCTGATTGAAAATAAATGGCTGGTACTTCTGCTGCTAGCATCTTGTGGATGTCAAATAGTTGCAGTTACAGTACTAAAAGGAGAACAGTTCAGGATTTCTCTATCTTCTACATGTTCTCCTTAAATTGTAGTGAGTAAAACTAATAAATGGAGGGATGAAAAGACTGTATAAGCTTTGATGACATTTGATTGGAAAGCTAGTAGAACTCAAGAATATGTCAGATACATATTAAAAGGTGAGACTTTTTATGAAGTGAGCTGTAAGGTATGCTGCCTTGAGTCAATAGCAGAATTGTTGGCAATGGACAGATATGGTCTTCTTGTTTCAGATTCCAGGAAAACTGCTGTTTTCTCTAGTAAAGCGTTATCTATGTGCTACCTCTCTCATGGACAAACTCAACAACATCACAGAGTGGGGAGATGAACAGGAACCTTGCATGGCCTCCAGTTCAGATTCAAAGAAAAAGAAGAGAATGCAATGTGAATTTGACTTCAGCATGGCTATGGCCCACTTCATTTCAGAGTTAATCCAGGTTATGGGATGGAATCAGAATCAAGAGCTTCACTCACTCAGACAAAAGAATCGATGTCAGTCAATCTTCCAGCACCAAATCCCAACCATCCCATCAGCTGCAGAGGTGCCCCAGAAAGAAAACTGTGCTTTCAAGTTGCACTCAGCCTTTCCTAGTCGTAAGAGCTATGTGGAATATGTGCGAGAGACGTTGGTGCGTGGCATGCATGTGCGTATGCTGGAAAATTATGAAAAAGTCTGTGCAGGAGATGAAGGCGAGTTTCTTCAGAGCAATAATGGCACACCACCTGTGCAGGTACTACAGTGTGGGGGAGGGGAGGGACATCTTGGTGATGATATGATGGTGAAGGAGTGATACAAATATTTGATTTTTAGGAATCCTATTGAGTTTCTCAAACTATTGTGCTTCCCAGATTGGCACAAGAAGTGAATCTATATTCAAAGAAAGTTTGTGGCTTGTTTGATAATTGTATAAGGCGCTTGGTATATTAACTCTTGTTTATAGGAGAAGAATTTTTGTGTGTGTGGAGTTCATGATTCTAGACCGGATCATAAAGGAAGTGATCTGTAAGCACCCTGAAAACAACACAGTAATTTCCAGATTCATGGCACTTTATAACTCTATAATTTTCCAGGTTTATTGGGAGTCTCTGGGCCGTACATACTGGGTTCATTGGCACATGATTGAGATTGTTGGTTCATCAAGAAATGCAGAGCAGAAAGCCCAGGAAAAGGTATCAACTCTTAGAGAGCTTCTGAGACAAAACACAGGTAAGATTCTGCTGGGCTTTTAGATACCTTCTAACCCTTTTAGATACCCTTTACTCAGTTGCTAAGTTACTTTAGGAGTATTCTCTGCTTCTGAGCTTCAGTTTTGTTATTTATGCCAAGACTGATTTCAGTTTTCTCACACTTACTTTCCTATTTAAGCAGATGAAATGCTGCAATAATGTTTCTTGTCAGTCTCCCATCATTGGGAGGAATAATGGTTTAGAGATAGAACATGTGTTTTGCATGTAACAAATGCAGTATATCTGTGCAAATTAAAAAGAGGGTAGGTTACAGATGATAGGGCAGAGTTTTCCCATCACAGCTATCTGGGCTTCTTACTTGGAGGTGTATGATGAGGTTTCAGCCTTTTCTTGGGAAACAGGCCAAATGTAAAATAAATGAATAACAGCAAAACAGAATCTTTTAAACAGAATTTTCAGTGTTATAAAGATTACAACAATGTGTCTTACATAACACCAATAAACCACACATAAATTAAAATTCTACAGCTGGACATTTAGGCTAAAATATTTATCTGTTTCTTTCCAAAACAGCAGGCTTTCCAAAGCACAAAAATATATTTTGCCTTTCTTTCCAGTTTTCCCTTTTTCCTGGGAATGCCACACTTTTACTTGAAGCTGTACGGAAATCCATGATCTTCTTAGCCTCCAGTCTCTGCTGAGATGAGAAAATGTATTTTCTTTGTTTGAGCTGACATAGTAGTTAATTTAATACTGACCAGAAAGTGAAGAGCACAATAGTAGTAACTTTGGGGAGTAGTTTATACTTAATTATTAAGTTCAATGAACTTACCTAATAAAGACAAAGTTCCGTATCATCTTATTAACAATGTAGTGTATGTTTTTATATATTTACTTTTTAATCTGTTTAGGATATATACCTTTGATATATTTACTATTTGAATGCTTTTGTAACTCGGATATGGTAAGTTATGCCCAGTTGAATTCATTTATGTAATTGATTGTTAAAATATGAATATACTAATTATAAGTAAATAATAAGTATAGGATTATCCTGTTACTATACAATTAGAGTAGCAGCTAAGAAAACAATTGTTTTCTTAGCTGCTACTCTAATTGTATATTAACAGGGTAATCCTATACTTATGCAGGAATAAATCAAATTGAATATAATGGGGCATACTTTTGAGTAGACATATATGAGTTTAAGTTGCAATAGCTATAGAATTAAGTTGCCTATTAGCATGTAGCAAAAAGTCCTGTTAGGAGATTTCTGTTTTGATGCCACCATTTAACTTGAGTGTCTCACGAACCATATACAGCATCTCTTAGTCATTTTGTGTTTATTTCCAGTTAACCAGCCAAGATATTGCCAACCACTCAAAGAATTATACACTTTACCATGCCTTACGGATCATTTGAATAAGGACTGTGGGACTCTGAGTCAAGCTGAATGGTGGGAACTACTCTTCTTCATTAACAGGCTAGAAGTCCATAAGCATCAAGAAGTTGTTCATTTCATCCAGCAGAATCGGAAGGTAAAGAACTGAGAAGAATGAATCCAACCAGAAAGGGATTTCAAGCTAATTCCCAGTTGCTTAATTTGATATAACTCATACACTGTATAGGCTGCGTTGCTTGTAAAACGAAGTACTTGTATTACAAGATCAGAGGCATCATACCTGAAAAGTATTTCTGAGTGCCTGGGATTACTTTCTGTAATCAGAAAGATAGTTACAGAGCCCTAAATCTTTAATATTAAAGATAAGCCCCAAAGCAAACTGGATCCATGTGGATAGATCCAGAGTCAGTGAAGCTAATTTAAGAAACCAGCTCCAAATTATTTGCATACAGTTTTGAATTTTGTAAAGGCCAGTTTTCAGACAATTTGCTTGAGGATGATAGGAATAGAAGTTCAAAATAACTGCTGACATTAGGTTACCTCCAAATGTCATCCAAATTGGCAAATCATAGATAACTTTGGTGCTCTAAACTCAAGGGCCAAATTTCCAAGTGCAGTTAGTGAACTCTCCCAATCTGATTTTGTGGGCTTGTGGTGTGGTTCTAGGTAACTCTGGTAATAAACTCCAATAGGAACGCTGTGCTTTTATTCTCTCTGCATTTCAAGCTATCAAGACTAACTGAAGAGGATCTGATCCAGATGTGTGTTTCAGTAGAGTTGGCTCAGAAAATACTACAGCTCCTGAACAAGCATTGTCAGGGCACCACTCAAATTGACCTGCAGAACTCCCATGTCTATTTCAAATATCACTTTAGCAAGGGAGGTACAGAGCAGAACTGCCCAAATGCAGAAATGCTCTCTGCAAATTATGGTGACCTTTCTGAAGCCCTGAAGTCCAAAAAAACAAAAGAAGATACACTGCCTGATAGAGTGTCTTCTCCAACTCCATTTGCAGCAAAGGAAAGTGACAGACGGCTGATTAACACATTTCCCAAAATAGAAGGGCTCTTCTTTCCAGACACATTGGATGAGAAAGTCAAAGGTAAGTGCCAAGCAGTATCAGACATATTATTTTTTTTAAATTCATATTTATATCCCGCCCTTCTCCAGAGACTCAGGGCGGCTTACAATTTTTTTGGGAGCACAACCCAATGCGCTCAGCAATAGCCTTCATTCCATTGTATATGCTAGAGTAATGTATATTACTAGAGCTTTTTTGGTCCCCCCAAGCGGCGTTTTTACAAAGTCAGCTTATTGCCCCCAACAATCTTGGGTCCTCAATTTACCTACCCCGGGAGGATGGAAGGCTGAGTCAACCTTGAGCCTGGTGGCATTCGAGCCTGCACTAACTGCAGGCAGCTGGAACTAAGTACTAGGCATTTAACAGCCTGCACCACCAAGGCTTGATTAGGGGAACTTCAAAACTTAGCTGCATTGAGAATTCCTAACTGTCTCCGTAATAAAATGTATCTATGCCTTGAACTTGAAGATTAAATGATTTAGCATACAGGTTTCCATTTTATAGCCAAGGTTGCTATTAGAACTTGATTTGATAAATCAGGATTCATGGCTACTAGCAGCCTATGAAACATGTTTTGTACAATATTCTTTACTTCCCACTTCTCCACATTATTGACAGCAGGTGACAGAAAGTAACAATGATTGATATTAAAGAGTCCCCTTCTGGTAAGATGGTCAGCATACAAAATTATAAATAAAATAAACCAATAAAAATTGATATCCCACTACAAATACACAATTTATGGAGTTAGAAAGATCCTAAATAAACCTCAATTTGTTTCCTCTAGTGCAGGTGATCCCCAACCCCAACCAGTGCAGGTGATCCCAACCATGGACCAGGACCGGTCCATGGCATGCCAGAAACTGGGCTGGGCATACAAGTGAAGCCCGATCTGTGGGATGCAGGCAGCATACAAAATCACACCCACTCCCGTCCACGGAAAAACCTTTCTCCATGAAACCAGTCCCTGGTGCCCAAAAGGTTGGGGGCCATTGTTGCAGTGTGTGCAGAGTTTTAGAACAGACTGGAAATGTGCAACAATTATTTTAAAGCACATTTCAAATTTTGAGAACATGTTATGAGCAAATTCTCTGCTGAGGCTAAGTTTCCCTCTTCACAAAATGTCTGACATATCCGATTTAGCCAGCTATGAAGCCTGATTTATCATAATGGTGCTTCACACTTTCTAGAGACCTCCCTCCATCCCATGGCCATTAGAGAGTCATGTGGAGCATGGAATATAGTAGAAGTAAGGAAGGTGGCCTTAGGCATACTGGCATTCCCCCAGTGCTGTTTCAGACTGCAATTTTAGAGATTCCATTAATAACAACAATAACATATTAACTGTAGAGCCATCCAAGTCCTAGCAATTCTGGATGGTTTACAAATTATTAAAAACATTTAAAAAACAAGGAACAATATAAACAAACTCAAGATAGCAGAGAAAACAAACATTGCAAAAACAATAGGTTGATGAAGTAAATGAGGAAGTGTTACTTAATTATGCAGTAAGAAATGCTATGACTACAAATACAAACTGTTCTGCTGTAAATAATGTTTGAGTATTTCAAGAAGGTAACAGCATTTATATCGGTTTGAAGATCAGTTATAATATTGTCTTAAATAATAGAGAGCCCAGTGCGTACTGTGGGTCGCATGTTAAATCTAGTTTTTGTCTCAGGACAATTGCAGTGTGCTGTGATGTTGAAAGACATTGCCATCAGTTCATTGCCATGAACAGATCATTCTGGTTGCTCTTTGGCTTACTGGGACCAACCACCTATGCGGGAAGATAGTTTTTGTTAGATTGGCCCATCTCAGGTTTCTGATGGGCTTACTTAAGTTTCAGAGGAAGCTTTGGGTTTTCCCTGAAGGTCTGTCAGGCAGTTCAGTTGAAGCTGTAATTGCAGCCAGGAATAGGCAGGTGACAGGATCTGGACTGGACTGCTTCTGTGCAGCCTCTCTCTCTGCACTGATTCCTTGATTCTTCAAGGAGCTCCAGAAGATGAAATGCAGGAAGTGATGCCTGGAGTGTCTTTGAAGAAAGACGAAGAGTGAATCGAACCATACATGAGTGAAAGCCCATTCGTGGGCCTATATCATGGCAAAAAGAGCTTTGGTGGCTCAGGCTGTTAAATGCCTGCTCTTAAGATCCAGCTGTCTACAATTACTGTAGGCTCGAATCCCACCAGGCTCAAGGTTGACTCAGCCTTCCATCCTCTCGGGGTAGGTAAATTGAGGACCCAAGATTGTTGGGGGCAATTAGCTGACCTTGTAAAAATGCCGCTTAGTAATAAGCAGGCATATACAATGGAATGAAGGCTATTGCTGAGTGCATTGGGTTGTGCTCCAAAAATTGTAAGCCGCCCTGAGTCTTCAGAGAAGGGCCGCATATAAATGTAATTTTAAAAAAAAAGGTAAAATGTGATTAGTCCACTGCTATTATTGAGTTATACCAGTAGCTGCTCAGTGGCCCTATTCAGAGTAACATACTCCCTCTTTGGCGGAGGGGAGAGCTGCAGGATCATCTGCAGAACCATGGTGATGAATATTCATGCTATCTGGTGGATAAAGTCGCGCAGATTTATTTGGATTTGAACTCTATCTGGAGAAGTCCAACTGAGTTGCCCGCGGCACAGTCTTGTGAAGTTATCCAGATGGAGTCTGATTCTGTGTCTCACAAAGAAATGGACAAATTCCTCCAGTCTGTTGGTGCAGCCACTTGTTTGTTAAATCCTGCCCCTCTTGAGTTGTTAAGGTGACTCAGGAGGCAACCAAGGGATGGATCATCCAGTGGTATCTGCCTCTTTGAGAGAAGAGATGATCCTACCAACTTTGAAAGGAGTAGTAATACATCCCTCCTCAAGAGATTATCACCTAATTTTTACATTAACTTTTGAAATTGGAAAGATTTGTTTGGCATTCAGACCTATTGTTTTATAGTATTCCTCACTGATACTTGCTGGTGTAGATTGTTATATCCAATCTTCTTCTTTATTTCCTTTTTTACCATTTTGAATGTTGAGAAAGATACAAAGTTTTGGTTCTTGCACTTCTTGCTGCTTCAACCATTTTGTTATTTGATGCTGCTGTAGCATGTCTTTGATGTTGTCTTTCCATCATCTTCTGGATCTGCCTCGTGCTCTTTGACCTTCTCTTTTTACAGTACGTATGCCTCATATGGTAGGAAATCCCCAAAGATTCTCTCCAGATATCCAGTATAGACAGAAAAGGTTGCTAAAAAAAAGGCTAACATACCTGTAGGGGGATTTGTATTATCGTTGACTGGGTGAATAGCAAGTAGATATGAGGAGGGTACTTTGGGAAACTGATTGCAAAATTGTGCTGATAGATCTGTTCCTCAGCTTTCTGCAGTGTGAAGGTGGCCAGAAAGAAAAGCACTGTGGAGCAGCTGGAGGATGCCATGGAGATGATCCAGAAGTCCAGCTGTGACATTGAGCTGAAGATGGCGGGTCTTAAATTTATCATTGCGATTTTGGAGGAGGAAGAGGAATCTGCGCAAAGGAGACAGATTGCCATAGCAGAGAGTGAATTTGCCATTAGGTTAGCTTTTTTCATTAGGTCCTGTCATCATTATGGTATGTTTTGAACAACAGAAGGAATGTTGAAGAATGGTTTTAATTAGCCTTTAAGTAAATTCTGATTACAATAGCATACCAAAACCAAAGCCAAAATACATATGTGGGGTTGGTCTAGAACATCTCTAAGTTCCCTTCCAACTCTCTTATTCTGTTACATGTCAAAAAGAAGATACACACCCATTTGTCTCCTTGAAAGATGAGATGAATTGAATTCTAAATAAATAAAGTGTAAGATCTGTGGTGGTGATGCTGTATGCAGACACAGATATCAGCATGTTTTCATTTAGAGTGTTTTGCTTCCACTGATCCTTAGATATTGCTTGGCACATTTTTGTTCAAGCTTACAATGTTCTTCGGTAGACAGAGATTACAATTCTAGAACCTTTGAAACTTTTTTCTTTTTAAATAACACCAGAATTTTTGGAAAAGTTGAAATAATTTTTGGAACATCTTTTACAAATTTTTTTGAAACATCTTTTAAAAAACCTTTTACATCTTTTGTATTGTGGATAATTTGATTTGTTCATAGTTGAAACATGTTATAGTTGATAGGTGATCATAGTTGAAATATTACATTTAAAATATTATTGAATCCTAAATTTCCAAATTTAGCTAGATGGATGGTTTTGCACCAAAAATTCAATGAGCAAGAATGAAATCATAATTCATATCTTAATGGAAATAAGGTAATCAGCTTATATAGATTAAATATTGTCATTCAGAACTTTTTATCCACTATATTTTTTCTGGGGGGAAAAACTATATACAATTTTTTATTTTGTAAAATCTGCACTTACAACACATATAATTTAATAAATAACATTTCTAAAAATTCAAAATTGTTCTTTAAATTTTTGGTAGGGTAGTTGGTGTTTAAGTCTTTCACTGATGGTGAAAACTTTCTAAAGTATGGAAGTCCACTGAATCCAAGTGGCCAGATTGCTTTGTATTCTGATCATCGTAGCAGAGAATGCCTGGTCCTGCACCATTATGAACTGAATATCAGCAATCCCTAGATGATTCTTTCAAAAAGAAAATGTTTTACAATCCAGTAGTTTAGTATTTTTCTCTGAAAGGACTTGGAAAAGTGTTCGTGTGTGATGGATAAATATGGTTTCCCCCATAAATATTTCCAGTTTATTTCCTGGGGTTTCTCATCTCTAGTCTTACGAGATTTGTCAGCTAATCGTCTTCAAAGGCACTCAGATGTGGTTTTGCCTCTTTTCTACCTGCAGGGAGAGAATTGTAAAGGCACTGATGGACCTGCTGAGCCACCATGTAAAGGAAAATCTGCTTACAGTATTGGGGCTCCAGGTGCTCTATCTGCTCATGGCAGAATATGATTGGCAGGTGCTCATTGCAACCAAAGGTGGGCTGCATTGTGTGCTGCACTGCATGAAGGAGAACTCCACATCTGTGCTGGTTCAGCAGGCTGGTCTAGCAGTAAGTAGGATGTAGAAATTCCTTGGAATCACATTGCTGGGGAATGCTTGCTTATTTCTTTTTTAAAAACATTTCTACTTTTTTCAGAATAGCATAGTCACAAGGCAATTTACAATCAGCAGTTTAAAACAATGGCAATTAAATAAGCAATTTAAAACTGAGCAGCAATCAAAACAAGAGGCATAAATACTAAAAGGACAAACAAAGCTTGTTGTTTTGTTTTATTGAAAACTCACTCATGAGATACTTGAACCAAATCTCCAGATTTTCAGATATGGGCCATTTTCTGAAAAATCACTATCCCTTGTAGAGTTTCTGGGTGTGGTTCACAGTCCAATTCAAAGGTGCAAAGGTATCTAGCTGCAGTGGATCTATCAGCAGGCATTGCTTCAATGTCTTTTCTTGCCTTGAAACAGCATCTTTCCTTCCATCTTTCAGATTTGATAGTGCCATTATCAGAAACTGATCACTTCTAAGCATATGAGGATAAAGGCTAAAATATTAACTGCGTCTACTTTGCTTTTTGTGAATGAAGAGAACTGTTGGAGATTTTGATCCCAATCTACATCTTGTCCTCTTTTCTTTCTTGCTTTTGAGCTGCTGTATTTGACTCCCAGGTACTGAAGATGCTGTTGGATGTGGAGAACTATAAGTTACCAAGGCCTGTGGGAAGCCCCGACCTGTGGACAACTCAGGATTCCAGACAATGCAACAGGTCTTGGACAGCATTGATTCATTGATTGCTTCTAGCAAGGATATTGGCAACTTACTATGTGTCATCCCTGCTGCAGTTGAGAAAATGTTGGGCACACCTGGGTAAGCTCAAGTGAGAATCTTGGTGAAACGAAGAGTTATATCTGTATAGAAGCTGAAGGCCATTCAAACTATGGAGAAAATGTTTTTGAGCTTTGGAAGCAAGAATTTCAATTTCTTTTTTGTTAAAAAAATCTTTATTAACTGCTATCTAAATAATTAGCCTTCATTGCCTGGAAAATGAATTTTACTATACTGCTTTCTACTTTCTGTTCCTCTTAGCACAGGATGATTTAAGATTAGGTGTACGAGCTCACAGGCAGGGACTTCTTGGTGTGCCGTCTGCGACCCAGTGTCGTTTGGTGGTGACACGGGGGAGGGCCTATTCTGTGGCTCTCCGCCCTATTGAATCCTTTATTTCTTGACTCCTGGGGTTGTTTTTTTAATTTGGCTTGTTGGTTTAATTGTTTTTTAATTAATTTATTGTTTGGTTGTTCTTGCCTCCGTCCTTTTGGGAGAAATACAAGTCAAACAAACAAACAAATAAATAAATATCTTTACCCTTCTTTCCCAGAGCCACAGCAGCAGTTCAAGATGGACTTCTGGTGCTCTATATTGATCCAATAACTCTGAAAAAATCTATCTTTCCTCTTCTTATTCTTCTGGACTGTTTCCAAAGCTCAGGTGCAATCATGGCTCACAAGATGCTCACCCATCTGCCTGAACATAAGCTGCCAGGGAACAGGTATGAATCTCTTTAGTGTCAGTCCTTCTCAGTAACTATGAATATTGTGATATCTGAATGCTCCTTTGCATTCTAAAGACCATTGTGATTGGCAGGTTATCATTTCCCTTTTCACAGATATAGTAATTCTTTAACTAACAGAATGTCATTCACTGGTACTCTAATTTTGGTAGAGAAAGTGATTCCCTTCTTGCCTATTCTTTTTTCCCTCTCAAAATATTTTTTTTTTCTGGAAAAGCCTTTATATACGCTTCCAATTTTTACCCTAGAACCAGACTCTGCAGCCTTCTTTAATCTTCATGACACAAACATTATAAAGCTACTGAGTAGTCTGCAGACAAACAGTGTTTGGAAGGAGATGGCAGTGGTGCTGCAATGCTTCCTCTCTGACAAAGGTGCCTTTTTTGAGGAAACTAGCCAGTGATTTTCTGGCAAATGTGCCAATTCAGAAAGACTTGACAAAGCAGGATTCTGAAAAAGAGATACAACTAGGAATGTTAAGGTAAGGCTACTATATTTCAGTAATAGTGTATATGTTCTAAGTGTATACGTTCCTATTTGGAATTCCTAGAGTTGATGTGAACAATAAATGGACCTCCAGCTATTGAATCTCATTAAGTCAACCAGTATAGCCAATGATCAAAGATTACAGATGTTGTAATCTAACAACTATGGTACTGTAGTACAATTACAGCAACAAAGGTGCCTCTCCTTTCAGTACAAGATATCTTAGATTCCATCTGATCTAGTGTTCCCACTTTGGCAGTTTTCTTCAAATAGGGAGGTGACTTGTAGCCTTGCAGATATTGGACTCTAACTTCCATACCTTTGACTATACTGATTGAAATTGAATAGTGGACTATTAGGATTGTTAGGGGATAGGGTATGCTCATTTACTGGTGAGCACATTTAGAATTACGTTACTTGGTAAATTAATGTATCATGAGGGTTTCCAAATAAAGTGGCAGTTCTCTGATTGAGGCTACAATTTAAAGCTACAGAAGAAATAATAGCAATAGCACTTAGACTTATATACTGCTCCATAATACTTTATAGCCCTCTCTAAGCAGTTTACAGAGTCAGCATATTGCCTCCAACAATCTGGGTCCTCATTTTACTGACCTCGGAAGGATGGAAGGCTGAGTCAATCTTGAGTCGGTGAGAATCGAACTATTGGCAGTTAGCAGAATTAGCTTGCAATACTGCATTCTAATGTACTGCAGCACCATGGCTCTAATCAAACTCTTTCCTAAGGACTTGCTTCTAGAAATTGTGGGTACTCCAACACTGGAAGTTTTTAAGAAGAGATTGGACAACCATTTGTCTGAAATGGTGTAGGATTTCCTGCCTGAGCAGGGGGTTGGGCTAGAAGACCTCCAAGGTCCCTTCCAGTTCTGTTGCTCTGTTATTCTCTATTTATCAGGAAAAATTAAGCTGCTTCCATCATGCAAATATGGTGAGAATGACTTTTGCAAAATGCAAACTATGTTAGATCATGAAGAAAGGAAAATCTTTTGGAACAATCTGGAAACCAACAAAAAGGGCGGAAAAGCCCATCCAACCAATGTAAAGTTGGCTGCATTTTGCTTGTCCTGCCTTCTGCAGTTCTCAAGAGTGGTTCACATGCATCAAAACTTCTTGAGACAGAAAAATGCTTTTTGATGGCTGCAAGACTACTTGCAGAGTTCAGTTAGATTACAAGATGATTACTATAAGAATAAGTCACTTTTGTTTTATATATGTATGTATGTATCTATGTATGTATGTATGTATGTATGTATGTATTTTCAAAGTGCTTTTTCTGAAATAAGTTAATTTTCTCTTTTTTTTTATCCAGGCTTTTGAACAAGTGTTTGGATAGTTCATGGAAGGACGTAGTATCCTGGAATAAATGCATTGAGCCTTGCTTGTCTTCCATAAACAGCCATATAAATGATCGAGAGGTGAGACAGTGGTAATCTAGGTGTACCAACCAGGATTCACATATATGATATGGTCGCATAGCTGGACCATTATCTATAAGCTTGTTATTCCAAGCATTTGGATGCATGTCTTTTTCACCAAAGAAGTGCACCCTGCATTTTCTTTGTCCTTGTTCCAATCTTTTGCAAACAATGATTTTTTTTAAATGCTGAAAACTCGTACTGTATTATCTGCTTGCTTTTGTTGTATTTATTGCTGAAGTTGCTTTTCTGCTTCTGTTTTGCTCCTGCAGTTTGTTTTTTGCTTTTATATTTTAAATGTGTTTTTGTTAAGTTTTATAGTTGCCAGTTCTGGCAATTGTTAAAAAAAAATGAGAGAGAATTATTTAATAAATGAAATGTAAAAGGCAGATAAGAAATGAAAATGTATTTCTTAAAAATGCAGAAAAAATATATTGTTCAAAATTCTACTTCCTTAATTCCTTAAAATCTCCTTTTAATGAATTGTTCATTAGAATGGATGTTTGGAGCTTGTAATATGATGAACTAAAAATCCCTTAATGCTTGCTGGTCACTGAAAATAGGCAACTTATGCTAAGCCACAGGTTCCTTACCTTTGCTTAGAAGGATTTCTTTTCTGAGGGATAGTGGGCCCAAGCTGTTTAGAACAGCACATATATTCCACCCTCCAAGAATGAATTGGGGAAAGAGGCACTAAAGCCCCACAGAAAATCTTCAGGGACTAACAATTCATACTTTGTGTTTGCAGGTTGTTGAAGAGTTCATTAAATTCTTGCACCGTCTGGCCTTCTTCAACAAAGACTGTGCAGTTGTAATGTGCTCTTCTGGCATTAAGGAAGCCTTGAGCAAAGTTTTGGAGAAACACAGCTCCAGCCTTTCTGAAGTGACAGAACTGAGGGACCTCATGAATAACTGTGAGAAGCCAGCTAGCCTCTATCAGAAGATGACAGCCACCATCCTGGCTGGCTGCATCCAGGTGAATGTTTCTTCTTTGGCAGATAATGTCTAATTTCAGGGACCAGGCTGAGGATCAGAGCTTCTTGGTAATATGGTGCTCAGATTTACTTTTATCCAAAGGAAATCTAAAGCAGTCTCACAGTGCCTTCAGATACTCTTATCCAACTGGATAATCTTCACATAAGTCACATTAGCTCTTATACGGTACAACCATTGGCAGTGCTGGCTAGGAATGAGGGGATGTGAAGTCCAATTCTTCTGAAAGTCCAACAATTCAGAAAGCATCGCCTCTCAGTCTAAATATGGGATTCTTTTTTCCAATGTAATTCTGCTGTGTTGTTTGGCCAGCCTAACTCTATACCTTGGCTTTTCCCCCCCTTTTGTCTCTTTTCCAACATACTTTACAGATGGTTCTAAATCAGATAGAAGAACACAGGCATAGCCATCAGCCTATCAATGTTCCATTTTTTGATGTATTTCTGCATTATCTTTGTCATGGTGAGCATATTGTTAGTGTTGGAGTTTTAGATACTTTATTCTTCAGAAACTCTTGCAGCTTCTCCTCCGCCTGGATTTCTTCAGTGTTTTCTTTTGTGTGTAGGCTGCAGCACTGAAGTAAAGGAAGACAAGTGTTGGGAGAGAGTAGAAGTCTCCTCCAATTCTCAACAGGCCAACAAGTTAGTGGATGGAAATGTCAAAACCTACTGGGAGTCAAATGGCACCACTGGATCCCACTACATCAATGTTTACATGCATCATGGTGTCATAATCCAGTGAGTGTATGCATGAACCAGGCTTTGAAACAACAAAATTTGGGTAAAGGGTTTTTTTCTGCCCCTGAACTGTAGAGGCATATTAAGGAAAAATCATTTCTGTCATATTGTCTATGTCCCTTAAGAGGAAAGAGTACACAAAAATAAGTTCATGTTTCCTTACTGAAATATCTAATAGGTCTTGGATCAACAAAAATATCATGATGGCTCAGTTGCCAAATGGAATTATGGTTTTCCTGTTTAGCCAGACGTGGGCAAATGGGTGTGCCTTTAAATTGTGAGAAAGATGGGATTTTCAGCTGGGACTTGGTTCTTACTCTGAAACTCTTATTCTTGGCTTGTACAGGCAGATGTCACTACTGGTGGCCAGCGAGGATTCGAGCTACATGCCAGCCCGGATTATAGTTATGGCAGGAGAGAGCAGCTCCAGCATCAACACCAAACTCAATATGGTCAGTCCTGTGAACTTCCCAAATAACTTAGGCTTCCACAGCCAGAGGGAAGAGCAGAAAGCTCTTCAGCCTGCCTTGCAAGGACTCCCACTATGAGGAATACTTTTCAGCAGAAAGGCTGTAGTTTTGCATGAAGCATGCAGAAAGGTCCTCATTTAGTCACTCATTCATTATATCAGTATCCCATATACCTTGCATATATCATCATATTATTTTATATCCTGAGTCTCTGAGGGACAGCCAATCTCTTCATGACTTCTACCTACCTGGTAAGAGCTAGCAGAATTGGGTGCTATGGGTACTTTCAATTAAACAGTGTCATTTATTGGGACCCAGGGCACAAGCCATCTCCCTCATGGCATCTGTGCTCTGGAGTGAGGGAATCCTCTCAGGTATTCATGTGACTCCATTCTGATGGTATTCCCAAAAACTTGGAAAAGCTGGTTGTTCTTCTGGGTCTTGAGTAGAGCCAAAACTTTGTCAGATGGGCTTTTGAATTTAGAGTGTGTTGTCTGGATGGCTGATGTTTTTTGGAATATTTTCTATACAACATTTTGTGTATTGTTGTTTATTTTAAATTGTGAGCCACCAGAATCACGTTCAGGCATCTAATCTAAATGTCCAAGATGGAAGCCATAACTCTGTAACAGTGTAAATTACTCGTAATGATTTGTCAGAAATCAACCATTGAAGAATGCAGAGATCTGAATCTGGATCATCCCAGATTCAGACTAACCTACCAACCGTTTAACAGGAACAAATAGCAGATTGATGGAGGACCATTACCTGGGCAGATAAAAGATTTGTAGTGATTTTGTCTCATGACTACGGCTAGCATTTTTTTAAATGCTAAAAATCACAAAATGACTGCCAAACTTGTGTAACCACTTATAACACTTATGCTGTCTTTATTTGTGATGCTGTACTCTAGTATAATTCACTTAGGTTTGCCTTGATTTTTGTATAACTCCAGATGGTATGGCAACCATGATTTATTCTTTATGCAATATGTAAATTCATTTACTGAGGCCTGGTCAACAATGATTAAAGCTATCAACTCACTTAAAATATAAGTTCCAGAGGAAGAAGAAGCAAAGAGAACATATATATGTAAGTGAAGTGAGAATACATTTTCTTTTGAACTTTCAAGTACAAAATGTTGATTTCTCTATCTCTGTACGTGGAGAACAGAGAAAGCTGTGAGAAATGCTCCTCCTATTTTCCAGGTGGACTTCCATACCGCCCCCAGCTGCTTTTCATGGGGCAGCTTGTTTTTTCTCTTCTGCAAGTTAGTGATTGCTGTTACTGTCGTTCATAGAAAAAAATCTTGGCTTTGGCAGTGAGGCTTAACAGCAAAAAATGAATCTATTTAGCTGTTTATATAAGAGATTAGCAAGAAGTGTGAACACAGTCCCTCTGGATCAGACACAGACCTACCTTGTCCCAGATGGCCAACTGGCTGCCAGGAGAAAGCTGACAAGTAGGATGTGAAAACCTAGCATCCTTCAGTTCATGTTTCCCAGCAACTGATAAAAAGCAAATTGCTACTGCCTTTGTTAATGGCAACTGTGGATAGCTTTATCCTCTGTAGGTTTGTCTAATCCCCCTTCAAAATAATAATAATAATAATAATAATAATAATAATAATAATAATAATAATTTATTCGACTTGTATGCTGCCCTTCTCCCTAAGGACTCAGGGCTAACAATAAACAGGACCAAATTTACATAAAACAAGCATTAAATATAAGAAGTCCGAATAAATAACAATAAAACATTAAAACATTAATTAAAATAATTAAAACAGTAAAAAATCCCACCCGGGTCATTCCAGGCCGGCCTGTTGAAATAACCAAGTCTTTAGGTCCCGGCGGAAAGAGTGGAGGTCAGGGGCCAAATGGAGATCCACGGGGAGATGGTTCCAGAGGGCGGGGGCTCCCATGGAGAAGGCCCTAGCCCTGGGAACCACCAGCCGACAGTGTCTGACCGACAGTATCGCCAGGAGGCCCCTCCTGTGGGAGCGAACAGGACAATCGGCATATGATGATACTGGCAGGAGGCGTTCCCGCAAGTACCCTGGACCCAAGCCATTTAGGGCCTTATAGGTGGTTACTAGCACCTTGAAGCTAACCCGGAAGGCCACTGGCAACCAATGCAGGTCGCGCAGGAGGGGTGTAACATGGGAGTATCGGGATACTCCCATCACAGCCCGCGCGGCCGCATTCTGCACCAGCTGTAGCCTCCGGGTAGTCCACAAGGGCAGCCCCATGTAGAGAGTGTTGCAGTAATCGATCCTAGAGGTGATGAGCGCATGAGTGTTCGTTGTCTCCATTTTTGTCCTTGACCTATTTTTTATAAGTTGTCCCCTTCCTTCCTAGTTCATTTATCATGTTAGTTAGTGTGTTACACCCTTTGGAGGGATACAATCAGCACAGTTTTTAATGGTAGTTAGATTAGCATTTATGGGGAGACTTTATATATTGACAGTCATAGTTTTGATTATTTCCAGCACAAAAGATTTGCTTTGATGTGTGCTGAATTGATGTTACCATTAAACTGCTCACTCTATCTCATGATGCCATTCTTGGCTATTAACCACTCACTTAGATATCATCAGTAGCTATACAAAGTTAGAATGTTCAGCCATCATTCTACAGTTGTTCTACCATGTAAGGGCTAATATGAGATGAGAGAAAGCAAGAAGCAGCCATTTCCAGGTACAGAGAATCAGTCTTTAAAACAATGTGGCTGTCTGCCAGGTCCAGCTGTACCACAGCCAAATCAATATCCTTTAATTTGTGAGGGCAAGGAAAGCATCTACAGTTTAAACTCTGGAACGCAATCATATACATAAGCTATGAAAATTCTCAATCATCCAGGTCATTATTTTTCCCTCAGAAAAATCAATCCAGTTGCCTTTTCAAAATAAAAAGCACTTTTGATATAGATAAGCTCTGATTTCCTTGCCACAGAAAGCAAATAATGTTGTATGCAATGTTCTCGTCACTGATGATGTAACGCTATTCAACACCACAGAATATACTGCTACCCTTCAAAAAGACCTCGACTATGTATCAGAATGGTCAAACAAATGGCAACTTCAAATCTCAACAAATAAATGCTCTGTCTTACATATTGGCAAAAAAAATCAGAAAATAAAATACAAGCTGAATAGTCAAGACCTTGTTGATGATCCAAACTCTGTCAGGGACCTTGGAGTACTCATCTCTAATGATCTAAGTGCTAGAGCCCACTGTAACTACATAGCCAAAAAGGCATTAAGAGTTGTTAACCTAATCCTACATAGCTTTTTCTCTGGTAATATCACACTACTAACTAGAGCATACAAAACATTTGCTAGACCAATACTTGAATACAGCTCATCAGTCTGGAACCCACATTACGTATCTGATATTAACACAGTTGAGAAAGTCCAGAAATATTTCACAAGAAGAGTTCTCCACTCCTCTACTCATTGCAGAATACCTTATGCCACCAGACTTGAAATTCTAGACCTAGAAAACCTAGAACTACGCGCCTTGGTCTGATCTAAGTATAGTATATAAAATCATACATTGCAATGTCCTACCTGTCAATGAATACTTCAGCTTCAACCATAACAATACAAGAGCACACAATAGATACAAACTCAAGGTTAACCGCACCAAACTTGATTGCAGGAAATATGACTTCAGCAACAGAGTGGTCAATGTCTGGAATACTCTACCTGACTGTGGTTTCTTCCCCAAACCCCAAAAACTTTAACCTTAGACTGTCTACTATTGACCTCACCCCTTTCCTAAGAGGTCTGTAGGGGGTGTGCATAAGCACACCAATGTGCCTACTGTCCCTGTCCTATTGTTTCTTTTTATTTTTCTTATATGTATCCATTTCATGTATTCATAACCATGTTTATATTTATACCTATTATCTTGTAAGCAATTGACAAATCAAATAAATCAAATAAATAAATAAAAATGTTTATTCCAGTCTTTAGAGTAGATTTTAAGTTAGTCAAATCCAGATGGAGAATCTTCTACCAAAATAAACAACCTGCTGACTAACAGCTTGTGCTTGAAGAGCTGGGATTCACTGCTGTGTCTTATTTTGAAGTCTGACACATGGAATCACATTTAGTATTTTAAAACCTCTCTAAGCTTGAAGAGACTGGAGTTTGGAGTTCTGTTCCTTTCGATAAAATAATTAGATATCTTCAGTAAAATTATCCATGTCACTGCTCATTTAACTTAAGATGTAATTCATTTAAATATAATTGATGATAGCTTGCATTTCTGTGGCCTTGAATTTTTATTTAATCAGCCTATTGGGGATATTCTGATACATTGGGACACGCTCAAAATGTTGTGTTTGTAGGCCTCTGGTGCCATATCATTCTATAACCTCAGATTTTTGTGTTCAAATTTCTGTCAAAGGTAGTGACTTTTTGCTTTTACTCTAAAAGCCCTGTTTGTTAAAGACTTTTGTAAATGGACATTTTGTTCATACCATTTCAGTCAGGAGTTGGATTCTTGTTCTTTCTTTTCTACCTGAAAAATAGGAATTTTCACCATAGCATCATCATCATCATCAAAGTTTCATTAACACAGTTGACATTTTTTCTCTTTTCTCCACAAAGGTGAATGTCCCACCTTTATCTACCAGAGTGATCCTATTGGAGAACCTGACCCGATTCTGGCCTATCATACAGATCAAGATTAAGCGTTGCCAGCAGGTAGGTTCGTGTGCTTTCCTTCTGTTCCAACAGTGAGAGCAACTGTCTAGTTGGAAAGGAAGTAGACATGATGCACGTGGAGTATGCCAGGTTGGAAGTCTGATTTAGAGCAGTACCATGTGTTATCCACAGGGTGGCATTGACACACGTGTGCGTGGCATCGAAGTGATGGGCCCCAAGCCCACCTTCTGGCCCATCTTCAGGAGCAGCTGTGCCAGCGCACACACCTCTTCTATGCTATCAAAGCACACACTTGGTGCCAAGAAATTTCAGCAGACCAGATGCAGTTGCTGCAACTTTTTAACAGGTCAGGCTTTTCCTAATGGAAGACTTTTGTCCTTTGGAGGTGGGGAGTTGGCTTGGGGTGTGTGTGTGTGTCAGCAAACAGTCTCAGAGCACTTTCCTAGATCACAAACTGTAAGCTAATCAGTCAGCTTGTGTTTCTATGGCCTTGAGTTTTTATTTAACCAGCCTGTTGGGGATATTCTGATACATTGGGGCATGCTCAAAATGTTGTGTTTGTAGAAATGCCCCTGATGCCATATCATTCTGCAACCTCAGATGTTTGTGGTCTTTTCAAATTTCTGTCCTAGAAACTCACAGAACTGACTAGTGGGAGAGCATCACTATTCTCAGGATATCTTTTCCTCTCCTTATCCTGTTTATTAATATCTATTATATTGTCCAAACTCCCGTCCTCCCCAATTACTTGCTTTACTGAATCTGTACGTGCCCATTCTTGGTTGGTTCCACCCCCACAAAATAAAAAGTTCAGTCTGCACCCCTTTCTGAATACAGGTTGAACAGTGCCTTGTGTCATGAAGAACTATTTGCCGATCGCTTCCTTCCTGATGATGAGGCTGCCCAGGTTCTAGGCAAGACCTGTTGGGAATCCCTGATCACTCCCTTGGTGCAGAGAATCACTTCTCCAGGTATGGGCTCTCTCTCCCCTCACAAGTCTTGGCAGCTTTTGCTCTACCTCTTGCTCTTTCTCAGCAATCTTGTGGATTGTTCTTTTGATATATATTTTTCTGGTTTTCCAGGCCCCGATGGTATCAGCCCCCTGTCTTGGCTCCTACGCCAATACCTGGAAAACCTGGAGGCAGCTACAAGCCAGACTATTGCCTTTAACTCCCGCGTTCGGCGTCTGAACCATCTGCTGGTACATGTAGATTCCAGTGGCCCTGAGCCCGTACAACTGATGTCTCCTATTCAGTGCAGTGAGTCTTCTTCCATGGAACAAATAAAAGTATAAAACAGGCAGATGATCCTGACAAAGCTAAGAGAGGAATGACGACAAAGATGGGAATTCCATGTACGGTCATACTGGCAAAACAAGAACAGGCAGAATTTTTTTTGGGGACAGATTTCTTTAGAGAAGGACTGCGATGGGATGGTGGAGTAGCAAGCCATTCTTGGTCAGAGAAAAACTTTAAAGGACTCAGAAAATTGGAGAGCGTTACTTGGCTCTCTATTGCTTCTCTGTCCCAGAAGCCTTCCTAAATGCTGTATAAATTTCTCTTTGCAGATAGGAGGAATGCAAAGAATAAGGAGTTGAGATCAGCAACTCTAAAGGTCACCGTGAATAAATCCACCAGTTTGATAAGCATCACACAGTGCTGGAAAGATGTTGTGCTGCAGCAGGTAAGGGTGGCTGAAAGATGATGTTCAGCAACAAGAACAGAACAGAGGAGAGTAACAGAGTTGGAAGGGACCTTGGAGGTCTTCTTGTCCAACCCCCTGCTCACAAAGGAAGCCCTCTATCATTTCAGCGAAATGGTTGTCCAATCGCTTCTCACAAACTTCCAATGTTGAGCATTCACAACTTCTGGAGGGAAGTTGTTCCACTGATTAATTGTTCTAACTGTCAGGAAATTTCTCCTTAATTCTAAGTTGCTTCTCTTCTTGATTAGTTTCCATCCATTGTTTCTTGTCCTGCCTTCAGGTGCATTGGAGAATAGTTTGACTCTCTCTTCTTTGTGGCAGCCCCTGAGATATTGGAACACTGCCTTCATGTCATCCCAAGTCCTTCTTTTCATTAAACTAGATATACCAAATTCCAGCAACCGTTTTTGTATGTTTTAGCCTCCAGTCCCCTAATTATTTTTGTTGCTCTTCTCAGCACTCTTTCTAGACTCTCAACATCTATTTTACCTTGTGGCAACCAAAACTGGATACAGTATTCTAAGTGTGGTCTTACCAAGTGTGACTCTATGTACCAAGAAGGATGATATGGTGCAGGGATTTTGCATCTGCTGATGCAAACTAGGCTTTGCAATGACATCTATACAGTCAAGCAATTTATGTATATTTCGTGTTTATTTATAGTGCATGTGTGTGTGTTGTTGAAAGTGAAGGGGTTCTTGGGACTCTACAACAGGATCCAGAAACTTTAAAAAGGTCAGTTGGACACCAAATTCTCAGAGGAAATGTGTGTGTCTGCTTTAGGCTCTGTTGTCCACTGAGTTAGGTGGTTTCATTTTTATTGTGAAATGAAAACTCAGTGCATTCCTTAGGCCTTTGGGTTTATAGAAAGACAGAAAATTAGACATGTTGGTAAAACATTCCAAAACAGCAGTCAGCTGTAAAACAAATCAGTCTTGCGTGAGAAAAAGTTTTGGCACTGCAAAAGGCTACCTTGAGTTTGGTCCCACTGAACTGGATAGAATGGTTATGATTTTAAAATACTACATATGATTTGGTTCCAGGTGAAGCAGTTCTTGAAGTCCTTTTGGCAGGCCCCTGACTTTGTGGAGGCGATACTGTAGCATCTACCAGCACCTCCGTACTGCCATGGAGGAGTTGTTTGGGCAGAAGATGTCTTTCTTGTTGGCCTTGCGCGATGGCTTCTCTGAAGGCTTACTACAGCTGCCCTTCTCATCAGCTGCCCATGTGAGTAAGGGATGGATGGTTGGGAACTAAGATGTCTCCCTAAAATGGAGTAGGGAACTTGAGGCCCAAGATCTGCTCCCTGAAAATAATTACAGGGTATATTTTGGACTTCCTGAACACCTCTGTATCTCTGTCACCTTAAATACAACTGTTTACCTTTAAAATATACTGCGAGACAGGATGATTGACTGCAATACAATTCTATTGCATGTTAAAACAGGAAAAATAATTCCAGAGATGTATGAAGTTCTTTTGAATGTACCATGCTCATATATAACCAGTGCAGTTTTTTTACAAGGAATGTAAATTATTTGTTGTAACTCTGAAACACACACGAATAAGAAGTAGTTGAACTGCTCATTTAGGAAAGGAGGTAACTTCAGGAAGCTTTCTATTTCACAGTCTTCCCAATCTTATAATGACTAAACTGTTCATATCTCATCCTTGACAAATCTTTACGAATAGATAGCTTGAGATGACATCATTTTCTCTCAAATTCTTTTATAAAAATATTTTTTTTTCCCTGAGACAACTTTATATAGGGTAAATGACAATCCTAGTTATCTGTTCACTATCTTTCTTAACAGCTTTCTGTGATTTTTCAGAACCTGCCTATTTAAGAATCAAATATTTTTGTACTTTTAACAAACCACATTTTATAGGTCTTCCTTACTGAGTTCCATTGATACAAGATATCAGAGGTATATGTTCTGTAAAATTAGCTGTCAGATGCTACTTTTAAGAATTGTGTGACAAAATGCATTTTCCTGAAATTTTTTTCTATATTGGTTTAACTAATTCATGCCTACAAATGAAATGATATAGCTGATGCTTTTCTTCTTATAATTAAATTGTAACTTTTAATGTGACACAAAAGGAAATATGGTAATTCTCGACATATGAGCGTTCATTTAATGATGGTACAAAGTTAGGTCTGCCTTGGAAAAAGTCATTTACAACCCATCCGTGAAGTTACAACCATGGCACCAGCTCCTTGGTCACATGATCACAATTAGGGCACTTGGCAACTTATGATAGTTTCAACATTTTGCAATCAAACGATCACAATTGGCTATCTTCTCAGTCTGTTTCCGATAGGCAAAGCCAACTGGACAAGCCAGAATTGTTTAACAAGAAGTGCATGATTCATTTAATGACCATATGATTTGCTTAATGACTGTGATAAAAATTGTTGCAAAATTGGATCTAGTCATGTGTGATTTGTTTAATGGCTACATCACTTAGCGACTGACATTTGGCATCTCCTTTTCTATGACTTCAGGTGAGCGAGAAGTTTGCCCAATACATTGACCAATGGATCCGAGACAGCTGGACAGATTCAACTAACACAGAGAATGTGCAGCATCTGCAACAGAGCCTTGAGCCCATCAGTTTCCTGGCAGAATTGGAATTGGCCAACATTTTTGAACATTTCTATCGGTGAGGGAAAGGAAAGGAAATAAGAGTTTGCTGCATCTGCAAACAAAGGAGACTGATCTCATGCTGCAAGTTCTTGGGCAGTAGTCGTTAAGCACTTTAGTCTGCATGAAACCATCTTCAAAAATACAAGTGTGGTACTAGATTTTGTTCTGAAGGATAATGGGGCCAGATGGGCAGATCACATCTGGTTCTTGCATAACTAGATAGGCCTATCCCAAAGCTGCTTTTTCATGAGGAAACTGGACTTGCTTGTTTTTTCTTTGAAGACATTTTGCTTCTCATCCAAGGAGCTTCTTCAGCTCTGACTGAGTGTGGGGAGTGGAAGGATTTATATTCCTTGCAGACAGTTGGTCATTTGCATTCTTTTAGAGAATCGTTGAGGCCACTTGGAGGTTAAGCGGCCTCAACAATGCTCCAAGAGAATGCAAATGACCAGCTGTCTGCAAGGAATATAACTCCTTCCATTCCCCAGCATTCAGTCAGAACTGAAGATGCTTCTTGGATGAGAAGTGAAACGTCTTCAAAAGAAAAGACAAGCAAGTCCAGGTGCCTCCTGAAAAAGCACCTTTGGGAAAACCATGACCTGGATGACTGAGAATCTCCATAGACATATAGATTGGTCTATATCTCAGAAGCAGGGTGTCAGTGGAGGTAAGGGAATGAGTGTAGGCTGATGGGAGAGCTCTGGGTTTTTTTTTTATTTCACCCAGATTTACTTGTCTCTTCAGATACTATCTAGGAGAACGTCTTCTGTCTCTGGGCAATACATGGCTGGAGTCTGCTGTGGTGGAGCAAATTGGACTCTGCTTCCCCAGCCGTTACCCTCAGCAGATGCTGAAGAACTTGAGTGAACTGGAGCAGCAGCAGCAGGAGTTTCACCTTTTTCAGCTCCAGCAGCTTGACAAACATTTTCTGGAAGTTGATCAGCAAGGAAGTTTGAAAGAACAGGGAGAGGTGAGCTGGATAGGAATGCTTTTTCTAGGGCTAGAATCTCCAAAGTCAAGGCATTTTTCCCTCTCGCATCTTTTTTTCCAGTTGTAAACTACTAGAAGGTTCTGCTGGTCCTCCAGAAGCCATAAATCTGATACTAGATATGTTTTGCTCCCAGATGATGCAGGAAAAGTCATTCTCACAAGAGGAAGAGGCAGAGGTGAAGGTATTGCTCTTGTCTCCCTTCTGCTGGGCTATCCCTCCACTGTGCTACTTGAAAGACCCTATCAGGTTTTTCCCCTCGTCCCTCAGTCAGCACCTGAGCAAGTTTGCAGATTTCTACATCCAGAGTGAGTATGGCCCAAATTTTGTTGGGTCCCTTCTATTTCTTTCTGAGTTAGATGACAGCAAGAAAATCAGTATCAGTTTACCCAAAGTTGATAGAGAAAAGACAGTGTTGGGGCAGATTTTTAGAGATCCAAGCTAACATCAGATTTAGTTCTGTCTGGATCCAGGACCAGCATCGTGATATCCAGTTAATATGAAGAACAGGGAATGGCCTGGTCCCCAAGGCCCAGCATAACATAGGGTCTTGGTATGCCTGCCAACACACTGCATCTGCTGAATTCTGTGCCCTAATCTCTTTTTAAAAATGTTCTTAATTTTAAAAAGGGAAGTCTGTACATTATGTAGATCTTTATTTCAAACTATATCTCTGGGTCATACAATGTAATATGCCATGTGGTAGAAGTCTACTATTCTTAGAAGATCAAATAGAGGGTGGGTGTAGTTTAGTGCTTTACTTTCCATGTTGTGGAAGTGTTTATAACATGGACTCAACATTCTGAATGTTGCAATTGAGTCAAAAGGTTGAGAACTCCTGAACTAGCTCTTTGATTACCTGAAAGCTGCACATATGGATGAAATTGCCCAGCCATTATGAAATTATTTACATGTAAGATTGAGGTAAAAGATTACAATGGTTGTCCCAAAGATGCTTTTTCCAGAGGCAACTGGACTTTCTGATCTTTCTTTGAAGACATTTCACTTCTCATCCAAGAAGCTTCTTCAGTTCTTCTTCAAGAACATCCAAGAAGCTTCTTCAGTTCTTCCAGAGCTGAAAAAGCTTCTTGGATGAGCAGTGAAATGTCTTCAAAGAAAAACCAGAAAGTCCAGTTGCTCTTGAAAAAGCACCTTAGGGACCTGGATGACTGAGAATCTCCATAGACATAATGGTTAGGCTTCTATTCTTCATGAGCCATTTCACTATGCAGGGGATTGATATTGGCAACCGTGCTGGTGTATCTTGGTCACCAATCCCTTCATCTCTTACAGGTCAAAGCCGTTTTGGGTTGGAGCATACAAAGCCACCACGCTTACAGTGGACTTGGTTGGGCCATGCAGAGCTGGAGTACCAAGGCTGCATCCTGCAAGTGTCCACCCTGCAAATGTACATTCTTCTGTGTTTCAACAGTGCTCAGGTCTTGGCCAATGTTCCCTCTAATTTCTCACTTTGCATGTGTGCGGGAAAAAGGTTTTATGCAGCTTTTCCCAAACCAAGTAGAAATTTGTGCACCACAATATGAGTATAGAAATAAATTGCAAATACATGAGCTAAGTGCCACCTTAGGTATGAAACCACCTGGGTGACCTTGGGCCAGTCAACCCCTCTCAGCTGTAGGAAGAAGGTGATGGCAAACCAAATGTTGCCAAGAAAACTTCAGGGACTAGTGCAATAGTCACTAGGTGATACACACACAAAGGAGGCAGTTGTAAATTGACTCCAGATATACTCCAATTTGAGGGAATTTCTGTATTATGCAGATAAATGTAGTTTCTCTTTTTTATAAGTGAAGGACTTCAGTCCCTAATGATGAGAAGTAACTTGTATTCGGCCAGATGGTTTGCTTGATTCAGGCTTATTTTATAGCTGCTCCCCAAATTAATTGAAAATGTTTAGATTCACAAAACCAATTTTAATGAGAGTTTGTCTATTCTCAGGCAACTGAGGATCCTGAAGTGTTCTACAATCTTAACAATCTTGGCGTGATCTGCAGTTTGAAGTTTAAAAGTGTTATTCTCCTCTCTCTTCCTGCAAAGTCAGCTATTTTTTTCTTCTATTGGTTTCAGGAAGTTTCTGTGGAGACACTACTAGAAGTCACAGGTCTTTCCCGTGTCCTCCTAGGTCATGCACTGAAACCCCTGATAAAGGAGAATGGGATCCTCTCCCAGAGACAGAGTAAGTGGGGAGGAATATTCTGAAAGAGAGTTTTTGTCCTTTTGGAAAATTAACTCAAATAGGTTGGGTGGAAATCTTGACTTTGGGCTGCTTGGAGCACTTGGTTTAGAAGCTTCAGTTATGAAACAAGAGAGCTTTCTGACTAGGTGGGACAGAGGCTCCTGAATTTGGAAAGACCCACATTTCTGCTCCTCTGAGGCCGAGTCTTTTTTGCTAGGTGTTTTAAGACTGAATGAGGAGGTACTAGGTCATGTGTCTGGTCAGCGCCTGTGTCTCTTGCCCAAATCGATGTACCTGAACGTGGAAGAAAAAGTATGCCACCCTTTGGAGGAAAAGAGGAACTTCATCTGCTGCCTCCTCAACCAGATCCTGAATGAGGAGCAAGAGATACATATCGACAGCCTGGTATTCAAGGTATAGATTACAAGGATTTGACCCTTTTAATCAGCCCATCTGGTAATCTACTGAATTCTACTGTATAGTGCAGTGTTGGTGCGGTGTTTCTGTGGAGTGTGGAGGATGTATGTTTGCATTTATTTTCATGGTCATGATGTGCACTGAAGATGGTGTTTGATTTCGTTGTACGAGGTGCAGTGACAATAAAGTAAACTAAACTAATCCAAAGAAACACTATAACAGGCAACTGAGATTGGAATTTCCATTGCTGAGTGATATGGTTATAAAATGCAGTGTCACATGACATTGCTTAGTGATGGCAATGCTGGCAATTCTGGTTGCCAATGTAACCCCAGGCCCATGCAAGGTATTAACTGAGGACCTCATGTAACATGGGAAAAGGCGGGAATCCTAGGCAAGCAGGCCAGGGTGAGAGCTGCCAGCAGGGGACTAGGGGCTGTGGGCAGGTGCTGAAGAGTCTGGGTGGGTGCTGTAGGAGGCGGGGTGTGTGTGCCAAGGGTAGGTGTACTATGGAGTGCTGGTGGGCAGGCGAAAAAGTGGCAAGAGCAACTTGTAACCTCCTGCCAGCTTTCCCCTCGACTTTGCAGCAGGGAGTTAGAAATGGTGCATCACATTTTATTTATTTATTTATTTATTTGATTTATATCCCGCCTCTCTTCCCCCATCAGGGGAACTCGAGGCGGCATACAACAAATTAAAAACATGTCCTATACAATATAAAAACCAAAAATCTCATTCCTACCATCCAAACATACAAGAGGGAAGAACAAAGATCTCAATTCCATGCCTTCCGACAAAGCCAGGTCTTAACGACTTTGCGGAAAGCAGGTAGATTGGGGATGGTTCTAATCTCCGGAGGGAGCATGTTCCAAAGGGATGGTGCCACCAGAGAAGGCCCTGGCCCGCGGACCCGCCAGCCGACATTGTCTGGCCGACGGTATCCGGAGCAAGCCTTCCCTGTGGGATCTAACCAGGCGCTGGGAGGCATAAGGTAGCAGTAGGTGGTCTCAAATGGCAGGATGCTGCAATTGTAATTGTGAGCCGATTGTCAAGCACCTAATTCACTATCACTTGACCATGGGAACATTGCAAAACATTGCAACGGCTGCAGTTTGTGATTAGTCGCCCTGGTTCAGAGCCATCGTAACTTTGAATGTGGCTAAACGATATGTGGCCATAACCCAAGGATTACCTGTAATTCCATTCATTCTTTTTTTCCTCTTCCAGGTAATCGATGCCTGCCACAAACAGAGGCATGGCTCACCTTCCGGCTTCTTGGGAAACATCTGCAGCAGTGCGGATGTCCTCTCTTGTATCTTGCATTTGCTAAATCAGGGTTTTGTCCAGCGCCAGGAAAGTTGTCCACAACTATTACAGTGTGTTCGTGTGGATATTCCAACCCCAGCAGTGCCAGAGAACCAGCCTCAAGTAGTATTTCAGACTGTGCAAATAAAAAAAGTGCCCAGCATGCCTTGTATGGAGAAGAAACAGACATTTTCTACATTTAGATAAAATTGGCTCCTGCTATGTGTGTGTGTGTGTGAGACAAGCTAGGAAGGTAAGCCTAAAAGGTGTTTATAAAAGCACTGATTTCTGGTTAGTATGGCTGTAGGAAGTTTCTTGTGTTTCTCCTTCCTACTAGTTTTCTACATGTAGAACTGAATGCTCTAACATTAAAAGCTAAGGAGAAGAACAGAACCAAATGTTGCACAGAACAGTTTTCCAATAATACTTTTTTTTTCCTTCCTGAAAAGGACTGGCTCTGTTCTTCCACTGCCTGGCTGCAGTTGGGGGACATGATCTCAAGAATAATTCAACACATTTTTTTTCTACAGCTCGAGCAGGGTGGTTCGATTATAAAGACCAGACAGTTCAAAACATTCTCTCTCCCCCTCCATCCCGCCCACATGTATCTGCCTATTTCTAGACCAGGGGTGTCAAACTCAAGGCCTGGGGGCTGGATAAGGCCCGCGGGGGTTCTTAAATCTGGCCCACAGGGCTGGCCTGGAAATAGCAAAGGTGCTCACGGTGCCTCTGGGAACCAAAGCGAGGCACAGGGCCACACACGGCCTGTTTTTGGTCTAGACAGCCGCCCCGTTTTGGCCAGCAAAGTGCTGCAGGAAGGCAAACAGGCCACAGGGGGGTGCACATGCTCCCCCCCCATCCCATTTTCACCAGCAGAGTCTGTTTTGGATGGCAGGGAATCTGTCCCATCTCCCCACGCCCCCGCCAGCCTGTGGAGAACTACAGTTCCACTCCTGCCCTCAAAGAAATCCAGTTTGACACCCCTGTTCTAGACTGTTGGGTTGTCACAGGATGTAGTTGTAATCTCCTTGTTATATGATGGATGGACTTTAGAGTCTTTGATGCATGACTCTTGCCTTAAGGCAATGAAATTTTTCTATTTATTTGCAGTCCTTGTCAACTTTACAAGGAGGAGTGTGTTTTTGTAATCCATGTTCATTTAACTAGAAAAAACACTCCAGTCCTTAGTAAAGAATAAGTTTTTAGCATTTCTACCGTGTTTCCCCGAAAATAAGACACTGTCTTATATTTTTTTTGGCTCCCAAAAACATACTAGGTCTTATTTTTGGGGTAGGTCTTATATATTTATGGTGCCAAATAGTGGGTGTGAGTGTGTAGGGGGTGTTTCGCGGGTGCACGGTTGCTCCCTGAAAAGTCTTCCTGGAACTGGAGATTTGCACTAGGTTATATTTTGGGGTAGGTCTTATATTAGGGCAGGTTTAGAAAATAGTGCTAGGTCTTACTTTCGGGGTAGGTCTTATTTTCGGGGAAACACGGTATTATCACCTGAGTTTCTTATTTAGACCCTTGCATCCCTGGCCAATAATAGTTGATAAAACTTGGATGAAAGGAAGTTTTAGACCAAACTAAAAATGAGATACCTGTTCCATTTCCTTAACCTTGAAATTAAGAAAATTATTCATTTTTTAAAAATTATTTTATTTGTGGCATATGATTTCAGGTGGTTTACCAACTTGCATTTTGCACATTATGAGCAAATAGGCTTGCTTGAGATGTATAATTCAGCAATACTTCTAATGCTAACATTTCCATGTTACAACTATATGCCAAAGTCTTGGAAATGCATAATGACAAATTAATATACATGTGGCATGAATTACAGCCAGATCTGCACTTTGTATGCTCAGGAGCCTTTTTATATTTTCCATGTCACAAAGTTTTGCAATTTCCATTTTCAACTCAGTGTGCATAAGAACTTGTATTTAACATTGATTTTCCTTCCTTTGCAAATGGTTTTTAGCAATATGCAGTTCCACCACAGAATAGGTTCAGGCTAAGAGGAAGCCAAAAGGGACTACAAGTGATTGAAGAGTATGATGATTTAATGTAAAAGACTAAATCTTTGGCCTCAGTGACCAACCCAGATTGAACATTACCCTGGGACATGTATATTTGCCTTCATTTGTGGTGCAAAATCCTCCTTAAAAAGAAAATACCATAGGCTTTGCCTTCAAAACAGTTTCTACCTCCCTTGCCACACAAATTGTATTCTGTGCAAGGGGTAAAATTCGAATACCAGATATGTGTTTTATTACCTTATATTTTTTTACATCAATAATGATAGTGATAGCAGGAATAGGCTGCATTCATTCATTTGGCAATAGAATTGCAACCTGCGCAGGCAAAGTATAATCCAAAGATTGGAACATCCTGCTCCACCCTCCTTTCTTCTCTTTCTCTCCACTCTGCCCAGAGACACCTGCTACCCCAACAGTTTGATGACAGTCAATTATGAAAGGAGGCTTGTGTATCTCCATAGCCATAGATTTCCACCACTGATGCAATGATTTCATTACACTTTTCAGTACTGTGTAAAACTTAATTATTATTCATGAAAGTTATATGCTTCCTGTTGTGGCCCCGCCTCGTGAGCCTGTGCTGACAGAGGAAGAGGACCTGGATGATGAAGAAGAGGAGGAATGGGCAATGCCTTCCTCACCAGGGCCTTCCTCCCCAGAACCTTCCTCCCTGGCAAGGCCCCCCTCCCCAGGACCTTCCTCCCTGGCAATGCCTCAGGTTTCTTCGGAAAGCCAAGAGGAACAGCCTGAGAGACACGTAGCAGTACGGCCACGGCCAGGGAGGGAGGAGGAGGATTCTTGGCTTGATCCCAGGCAACGTCGGAGGAGAGCGTCAGCAACGAGGGGCGGGGGGCCAGAGATTGAGCTGGACCACACCCCACCAGGTATAAAAGTGGGTGTGCCTACGTTACAAACTCTGTGCGTGACAAAGTATGGAATTAAGCCAAGGATTCCGTCTGTGTGCCTGATTTAGTTTCTGGACTTTGAGAATAAATCAGTCCTTCTGTGAGTACTTCATTTCTTGTTAGTTCTGAATTTGGCAGTGAGAGCCTGGGTGACTGCCAACACTCTTATCGGGAGAGATAACTTGGATTTTGGAGACAGGCCAGCGTGACTCTCTGTGCTAGTGTTGCTGCCAAGTTCCTTACCTTCTGGGGAAGGGAAGGGGAGACAGAACACTTCCTGACTCCCAATGATGTTTGATTTTATAGATCTGCAACGGTATATAGGTCTGAGTCCACCGAGCTTCATAAAAAGGCTTTGCTTTAGCTCTTAAGAATCCATTCAGAAATTGCTGTTGAATTGTCATTTTAAAGGTAGAAAATATTAAAACATGGAAAGCGGCCACATTAATTGTAATTATTGTCCTGATTCTTCCAGTTCTGATCGTGATCCTGCCATGTCTTGACATATAGTTCAAGACTAAATACCTCATCCTGGTTCATAAACAAGCAGACAAGGAAATATAATGGGGTAAATATAGTCATTCACTTCTGTCAAGAGCTGCTAGTATCACAGGTTATATTTTTACTGTATTCCCAGTCAATGAACAGGGATGCCTACATAGGCACAGTAAGGTGGACATAGAGTTGTTTAACTGCACACAAAAGACCTAAAGCTGCCAGTTGAATTGTGCTGTGTTCTTCTGGTTGACATTCCCCACCACCACTTTCATGCCTGTCTTAAATTCTCCATACGTTTTAGACTGTATTTTAGTGGGAGGGGGAAGCTTCAAGTATTCAAGCAATTCCAAAAGTAAGGACCTCTTAACTAGTGAAATCCTTTGACTGATGTCTTGTGCCTCTAAATCACGAAGAACAAGATGCAATTCCAGACAGAATAAAATCAAGTTGATGCTCTCAGCAGTCACAATGGTACCAGCATTAATTTATTAAAATTAATCCAGAAAGCAACCTTACATTAACAAAAATAGAATCTTGTAAAAAATGGGATTTACCCACCATCCCTGCTCTCCTAACCACGAGCAGCTGCATTCGCCAGGCAGGCGCAATACCACAGTTTAGGTCTCTTAAGTTCGGTAGGACACACTTTCAAGGCAGGGGACGTTGGTTTGGCAGTTCTAGTGACACAGGCTCCAGGAAGGTAGACGTCCTGGCCTTTGGAGCCTGCATGATTTAGGGATAAGAGAATGGATGGGGACATTAGTGAATCCAGCTAGGGAAGGAAAGGAGGCACTAGTAGCTGCCTTCTGACACTGTGTTTTCGCAAACTCACTTGTTCGATTTCTCCTGATCAATTTAGGCAATTTTAAAGGTCTGTGACCATTCCCCTCCCCCTGCACATCATTGCACCTGACCTTGCCAGTGGATCTCATACTTTCCAGCTTCATCAGTCTGCCAGTGCCACAGATCTATTACAACAACACAGCAAAGGTGGAACTGGATACAACTGTGGATGTAGCAACTACCCTGAGACCTGTCCAGGCAAAGTGCTGATCTGGGAAAAGGGGGGAGGAAGCACTCTTACTGGCTATAAATGGAGTGTATGGATTCATAAGCTGGTTCCATCACACGAGATCACCTTTTTCTTCATCTGAATAGAGGTAGGAGGGGCCCAGCTCGCCCCACCACTTCCATGAGCTTTAGATATTAGTACTTGACCTTACCTATACAGCAGGGCACAGCAGTGTGGTACAGGCAAGGAAAACAAATATGCAACATTTACGCAGAGCTAAAATACTTCTGGGAAGAAAATGGCCTAACCCCCTCCCTCCAGATACCTTTTCTTACTCTGAAGAAGAGCTTACGGCTCCCTGCCCCGTTCCATCTTCCCCTCCCCAATACTGCTTAGCAAAGTTTCTCCCCTCTATTTTATTGAAAGGGTGTTCATTCAGAATCTATTCTACGATTCGTTCCTTTACTTGGCTGGAAAAAGAGTACTCTTGCCTGTTGGTTCATGGCACAGCCTGGATCATTTTCTCCTGGCTGAAGTCCAGTTATGTGCCACCTTCTTTCTGTTGTGCTCACAGCTGATGAATGGAGGAAACGGTTCCTCTAGCTGCTTAAGAAGGTAAGAACAACACCAAACGGCTCGCGTACCACCTCCTGTTAAGCAGCCTCTGGAGCAGATCCAGAAATCATGCTCGTCTCAGTTATCAATTCCTTATTCTTGTGTTACGATACTCTGCTCTACACATTCCAATTGTGTGAGAACAATGCCAGCTCCACTCCAAATAAGAGGAGAGACAGGGGAAAGTGGCTTCATGTTAAAAAGAAACTGCAAGATGCCAAGATGCCGTAGCCCTCGATGAATTCTGAGACAGAGGACTGCCAATTGGCACTTGTGGGCAGAGGTCAACTGGTCCAGGACGCTTCTGGGCAAGCCTGGCTAAGCAATTCTAGGAAAAGGGTGTTAACACACATTTTTCCCCATTAGAGATTTTTACAAGGTAGCAGCAAGTTAAAAGAAGACCTGCCTTCCCATTTCTTGCCCAAGCCAGCTAGACAAGGCATGGAAAGGAACTCTGTCCCACCTTCCACAAGCAACTTGGGAAGCTACTCAACCCTGCTCAGCCTCTTTCATTCCTGATGTCACATGAACAGAGAAGACAGGCCTGATATTCTAGTCCCAAGAGTCTGTGTTGAAAAGCCATTTCTCTCTTGTGTTTTTGTGTGTGCATCTGTCTTCCTTCCCTTTCCTACAACCCAAGTTCACGTTAAACTAAAAAAACTCATGGGTGAGACAAAAGCAAATCGGGATGCTCCCTGCACAGAACAAATGGAGCAAGTAGAGCCCTTGCCAGAGTCGGCTCTATATGGGCAGTCAGTCTTCAGAAGCAAAGGAAGCGGATGCTCCTCCTCCTGGTCTATCTGGCAGAGCCCAGGCTCTTCCATACGGCTTGTTTCATATCACACACTCTTTGAGTAGCCAAAGATGCCAATTGGAAAATGTTTGACGTGCGTTGGCCACTGTGCAGCCAGCTGGAAAAACTTCACATCATTCCACTCCACACCATCAATACAAACTGTAAGAAAGATGACAGAACATTATCATTCTAGGAGCGGTAAAGGCAGGATAAATATCTAGGTCAAGCTCTATAGCATGTGTGAAGGGAGAAAAGAGCCATATTATATAAACAAACTGCGTGATGGTGCTGGTGAAGGAATTTAACCCTAGCTTCTTTTTGTGAAGTATCTTCCTCAAGCTGATATCCTTCAGATATATGGAGACTGGAACCCATCTGGAGGTCACCAGATTGGGGAAAGCAAGCATACAGACTTGACGGACCCACGTGGAGACCTGTTCTCTGACCTTGTCAAGTAGAAGGGGAACTCTGCCCTGATAGGTCCCAAACTGGAAAACTTTGAGCCGACCCACTTACCACGCAACATGGTGTTTTGATGCTTGGCTGTGCAGATCAGGCGGGTGATCCCTTCGATCACTTGGCTTTTGGGTTCCAAATCCTTCTCCTTGGGTTTCTTGCTTAGGAACATCACTGCCAAGAAAAGATCATGGCTCAACAGAGCTAAGTCCAAACTCTACTAAGCCATTAATGGGCAAAGAAGCTAATTCCAGAGTCTACATCAAACCACAAGCATTTTTTTTATGAATTATGTTAATTTATACCCATACGGCACTCAGGGTGACTAAAGGCAAACAAGGTGAGACAACCTGAGGGGAAAAAATGATTTGACTACCTTTTTTGTTTTTCTCCTTGGTGACCACAGTCATGGCCATGGTGTTAGGTGGGGTGAGCTCTCCTGGACTAGGGATGCGGCTGACCTGCAGGGAGCGGAAGTTGCTTTTCAGGGTGTTCTTGATGCCTATTTCTCGCTTTTCAGCCTCTTTTCTCTTCTCTGGCCCCTGTGCTGTCCAGTAGTCTACCTGCAGACCCATCACCTCCACACCAGGGCTCAAATTGCTGAAAGAAGGGAAAAAGAAAAACCATTGGAATTAAGTGGACAAGGACAAGATGGCATTGTACCACTCCAGCCTGTAAGAGAAGAAGAGTTCAACATGCTGTCATTTAGTTGAAGTCTGAAGCATTCTGATCTCTCATGCGCTGTTAATGTTTGCTTTTGACTTTCACCCGGCAGTGTTTTTCCTCTGAGTAAAAATGCTGCAATTCATGTATCTTTATAAATAGAATGACTTGCCCCCTTTCATTTTCCAGGTTGTTTTTTTACAGCCCAGGGTCACTGTAACCAGTCTTTGATATTATCTCATTCCTTTAGTGGTCTCCAGCCATTCAAGAGTTGAATTTTCTTGTTAGATTTTCTTTTCTCATGGAGCCACATTTCTGTGCCAATATTGTTATGGTCCCCAAACAAAGAATTCTGGCAATACCTCCAGCATTTCTACAATAAGAATAAACTCACTGGATAAGTACATTCTTTTGCTCATCTGTTTCTGTCATGACTCCTTGAAATCATTCAGTCTTCTAGGGAGAACTGAATTAGCCCAGGAGTGCAAAACATCACATCCTTTTGCAATCTCTTGAGCTTCCTTAAGAATGAGGAGTTGACTCTACTCTTCTCCTCTGTCCATTTTTCCCCGAGTGCTCCAAGAAAGATTAAGGAGTGAAATGGTGCTTTAAGCATTGTAAAGGCTAATACTTCTTTATGCCCTCAGCAAAAGTGGGTTCTGGTCCAAAATCAGATTCTGATTCCAGTTTTAGAATAGCAACCCTGTAATGCTACACAAGTCCTGGTGCAGCGTGCTAACCAAAGAAATTATGCCAACCTAAAATTGCTGAACAAAGGAACTTTATCCAGTTAATAGTATTACAAAATGCCCACAAGTAAATTGAAAAGTGCTTACCCAGTTCCTGAGAGCCCACTGCTGACAGAGGGAGAGGGTGGAGGGGTTCCTATAGCTTCCTTGGTATAAGGGATCCCTCCACCAGATGGAGATGATGAGCTCAGCAGTGAGGTAGAGCAAATGGTAGCATCATCAGAATCAACTAGGAAAAATTGTGAGAAAGCACCTGATTACAGTATATCTCTTGTTTGCCCAGAGCACTTGGAGAGGAATGAGGAGCAAAGGAGATTTCTATCTGCTATCAGAGCTGCATTGCTTCCATATGTCTTACTCCATAAATAAAGTTACCAAGGTAGCTGCTATGGAAGGAACAAGGACACAAATCTACGTCACAATGTGATTTCAGCTTAGTCCATTGTGTCAACCCAGCCACTGTAGTTTGAAAACAGTTTTACAACAGTTATGTTCCCAGACAATGTGGAAACATTCAGCAAAAGAAACCATGGCATGGTGTTGGCGTCTGTTTGCTGTTCCCCACATCTGCAACCAAAACAGCATTGCATCTGGAGACTCCTGAAGCCCTGCTCGCTAGCTAGCTTGAAGGGGAAATCCAAGATGAGCGTCTTTTGTGATTTCAGGACATAGGATTCTAATGAATCTCTTCCTGGCTGAAAAAAACCCCATGTTCCCCCACTCTCTATGCTTTGTTTTTCAGTCTTTTTTTCTGTTTGGTCTATCTAGATACGAACTACTGAATGTGCTATTATTACTAGACATGATTAATGTACATGATTTATTTTATGCTTAATTAAAATTGGTATTTTCCAAGTGAACTGTAATTGAATTAATGTAATTGGACACATTTGATATAGTGATATTTATGTTTGAACCAGTATTTTCAGCACAATCTCTTGGTAAAAAGTGCACAAATAAATTGGCTGCACCTCTGCCCTAGAGCCACAATAACTACCAAGTGTTGTTATTTGATTCCTATTCCTTTATCAGAGAGAAGGGAGGGAGAATGCAGGGAGAGACATTTAATTTTACTCAGTAACAATGCCTGCTTGCCCTTCTGAGTCTTCTCAAAGACAAATGTCAAAACAACACTTTTTTTCTCTAATAGTACGACACCGCTTCTCAAGTCACAAGACAAAACAAGAAGAAGAAGCACTGTATCTCTGTAGTGGCAATGCGGAATACCATTGTATTTTGAGGAGTTGAGTGACTTAATTTGATTTCTCCTTCATATTAAGAGAAGTTTAAAAGTTTAGAGCTGATTTTGAGCTAACCTATTTGCTTTACACTCTTGCTGAATAAAGGGGTGGGGGAGTGTGGGCGGGGGATGTCTTTGCATAGCTGCAAAGCTTTCCTTATCTGTGAAAGTTCCAGATTTCCAGTGCCCTCCCCAGAGTCATGTGCCACCCAGTCAAAGTCAGATCTTGCAGTCTCTTGACCTTAGAAGCACAGCCTTAGAAGCCATGGTGCCAGATTTTAATGAAAACCTCATACTGGCCTTTAAGCGGGAAGCTTCTTTACATAGCCGAGCACTGGGTGCTGGGGAAATTGTCCAGACTTTGGAGGGGCATCTGCTGTCATTAAGGATCTCTTGATAGCTTGTAAGAGATTTTGGCATCATCTTGCTTGGGTGTACAATATAGGCTTTTTATGTTATGCTTTTAAATTTGTTTGCTCAAGTCAATAATAAAGCTTAAACCCTCCTTATTCATTGTATACTTCTTGTCTCAAGATCCAAAAGAACTGGTTGCCTGGACTACCCTGAAACTTGGCAAAACACCCTCCTTGTCCCAAAAGACCTCAGAGAAAGAAAACAGTAAAAACGATCTGATAAACCAATTAAAAGTACCCGTAGGATAATAAAAGTAACAAAAGCACAATAATTAAAACATGAAGCTGTTTCTGCATGCCGTAACTGGGTGTGGATGAAGGCTTCTCTTGGAGGGCATTCAGAACCATTTGATGTTCAGATGTTTGCTTGAATGCCAAAAATAAGGTAGAGGAACACCGGCCTATTCTGTATGTTTTTTGCCCCCCCACCACCACCTCCTTGTCTCTCCTCAATGTTATATGATGGGTTCAGTAATGAAGGAGAGATGTAATCACATTCACCTGAACATGATTACAGTTTTCAGCAGATCTAAGAACCAAATGAAACAACAGATGCAGTCATAATGGCTCCTCTCCAGACTTCCCAGCTAAATGGATGGTAGTTGAGGAGTGAGAATGAGATTTGACAGAATGTGAGGACACGGGGGGAAGGGTCCTAACTCTCCTCAGTTTGAAACCTTAAGGGCATCAGGAAAAGATTGAACAGGACAAATGGATTAAAAGAGGAGCTTCCCAAATTTCAATACAATTGATTGTGAGAACTGCCATGATTCTACTGAAGAATGATCAGGCTTGGATTCATTTTACATGGCTTAGGGCCGGGGTATTTGCAGGAGCATCTGCTGCTAGCAACAACTGCCCATCGCCCGGTGCGCTCCCAGACAGGGCCTCCTCAGGGTGCCGTCAGCCAGACAGTGGCGAGTGGCGACCCCAGGGGCAGAGCCTTCTCTGTGGGTGCACCCGCCCTTTGGAATCAGCTGCCCCTGGAGCTTCAGATGGCTCCTGACCTTCGATCCTTCTGTCGTGACCTGAAAACATGGCTCTTTCAACTTGCCGACTGGACTGATGGGGGTTAGTGGTTGTTTGTTTGTTTTAATTGCCTTATTGGGGTGTTTATTTAATACTTTTTAAAATTTTGTACTGTATGCTTTTTTATTGTTGTGAGCTGCCCTGAGTCCTTCAGGACAGAGGGCAGCATAGAAATCCCAATAATAAATAAATAAATACATTTTGTCTCTCCTGTTTTGTGTTTTGTTTTTGTTGTTCTCAAAAGCCTAGGCCTCAGTGATGTGCAAAACCAGAAGAAGTTATAGTTGAGGCAGGTTGCCATAGCATGACTTCAGCTCTCTGCCCCATAATTACCCCAAGTTTTCCCTGGTCTGCAGGACAGCAAAGAAAGGAGTGAAAACAGGGCAAGGCGGCTGCCTCGAGGACCCAACTCTTATCACCACCCGTGCCCACCTCTCACCTGAAGTGCTGAAGGACTGCTCCACAAGTCCCACTTTCACCACCTGTGTGGGAGGAAAAATAGCTCAAAACCAAGAAATTGCAACAGGCAATTTTCCAGCACCCTGACAGGTAGATCTGGGAGGGTGTGTGTGCAGGGGTGAGGGTGAGGTCCACCGTGTGGGGTTCCAAAAGTCAGAGAAGCTGCCTGTTTTTGATGTGGATCACAGATGGAGATTTCGCTGCACCATCACGTCTGCCATCTTGACTTTTTGGCCACACCCTGAGAACCTCCCGGATGGGCCCACCCACAGCTTCACAACAAAAAACCAATTTGCAATGTGTATTCATGCAAGGCATACACATTCAATTTTCTCCTGCAGGCATCTCAAGAAGCAAAGAAAACGGCTGGGGAATTCTGGAAGTTGAAGTCCACACATTTTAAAGTTCCCAAGGTTGGAAAACTCTGCTCTAGCAATTACTGGCTGATGCACTCCAACACTTACCCCAACAAATGGCACAAATTTCTGGCAGGAGTCCTCATCTGGGCTGCAAAAACGGAACAGAGGCAATTACAAATGGCAAGCCCCTGCAGAGTCCTCCACCTGCAAAGGCCACCTGTGAAGTGGAGCTCACCCAAAGCTTTGCCTCCCATCATCCTTTGCTGGTCAGGTTACCAGCCACTGTCGAATAGCTCTGGCCCCTCCCCTTGCCGTGCCGTTGGACACAAGCAGAAAGGGCAGCTTTGGGAGAAATGGACTGACTCCAGGATTAGGCCAGGCAACCCCAGCAAAAGCCTGATGTAATCAACAAGCAGCTGTCGCAGAGGCAAGCAATGGTGTCTCTTTCTCGGGAAGGTGGAAGGAAGCGGGATGGTTCCCTCACTCTCACATAGCATAGCAAACTCCCCCCTCCTCCCCCACGCAGCCCCAATGCTGAGCACAGGATCACAGTGCGCAGGAAAGATGGGAAGGCAAAGGGACAAACGCAGAAGAGACTCAAGAGGAAGGAAGAGAGGCCAGCTTCCTTCTCTGCGACTTCCACAGGCGGGAGTTCTCACATGCAACCAGGGACAGCCAGCAGCCTGGCCTCAGGCAAGACAGGCAGGGGAAGCACTCATTCTGTTCCTAGACAAAGAGATGAGACGGACGGACACAGAAGAGAAAGGCAACACTGCAGCAAGCCACAGTCCAATACCTGATATAAAAATCAAAATAGAGGCTTCTTTTCCTTGAATGCCAAAAACCAAGAAGAGGGACAGGCGTCAGCACTACTTGAATGCAAGCAGTTAGACACTGGCGCTGGGAGACAACACACACTGCCTATCTCACTTGGTAAGGCTGGGCCATCAGAGCTATATTGTACTCAACATGTGGAAGGAAGGGGAGAGAAGAAAGGCCCAGTGCGACTCCTCGTGGCCCTTGAATTAGTGGTTAGAGAGCATGACATTTCTTCCTAAGGCCACCTTTCCAAGGTATTCCTGGTTAGCTTTCAGCAGAAGCTAGCTCAAATTCCACAAAGAGGAACAGGAAGATTTCAAATGTTTTCAACAATTTCCCACTTAACATACTTACTGTACTTTGGACTATTTATGTTGCAGGTGCTCACAACATGTCTCAGAGAAAGAGAGAGCTGTCCTACAAAACACACTGGTACCAGCACTGGCTCCACATTTTCCCCATTTTCCTGCCCTTTCCCAGACAACAAACCAGAGGCCCAGGAGCCGGTTCTTTTTGGATAAGTTGTTATTAGCCACAGTCAGAAAACAGAGAGATGTAAAATCTGGCAGAATTCAAACAAGACAGAGAGGTAGAGAAATAGAGAATGAGAATAAAAGCAAAAGAGATTGGAGGCGGGGAGTTTGCTGAGGACCGAGAGTGAGGATACCAAACCAGCAGCAGTGAAGAAGAGGCCAATCACTTTAAAGATTAAAAACATACTGTTCCATCAAATAAACCTATTGCCACCAGTGAATTAAAAGAATGGCTTTTTAAAAAATGTGTTTCCTGCCTAAGAGAGGCCTTTTTTGTCATCCACAACAGATCTCCTGCCTGGCAGAGACCACAGCCAAAGAAGGACACGTCAACTTCTGCCACGTCAATTTCTCCATTCACTTTGCGTGATTGTAGTGTTGATGCTCTCACAGGTCTAGACATCTTCATTTGGTATGAATGCTCATGTCCTCACCATTCAGATACCAAACATGAAAAAACTGCAAATCATTGCCACTGCTCTTAAATTATTTTCAATTGTTTTCCCTCACAACAACAGGATATCTGAAGTGACCTGGAACTCCAGGCATTGCAAACAATTCACCAAGGAGATGCTAGTGCCTTCTCTGCTCAACTGGGATGTTGGCCAGGTTCTGTCCTCACACATTAACTGAATGTCCATCCAATGCCACATCCCATGTCTCCCTATGGCTCTGCTTTATGAGGTGAGATGTGTTAACAGAATACATGCACTCTCTGAGGAATGGTTGTCAAACAACTACCAGAAGAAATACAACTGTATGAATGGTTCTCTAAGACCAAAGACAGGTTCTCTCCACCTACTATGTACTTTGGTGTATCTATTCTGTTCTTTTTAGAAAATTTAGGCAGGAGAAAAGATAAAAACAGTTTATTTAAAGTTCCGTAGGCTCCTTTTAGTATTAGAAAATGTCAACATTTCATCATTTTAACTTTTGATTTGAATGCCAGTATACTTTAATAATGGGGAAAAAATTTAAATACATATGTAGGCTTTGTCCTCCTACTCATAGTTTGATTTCTTTGCCTTCAGTTATCTGAGTAGTGAGTTCCTTGAATTACACAGCACCATCTTTTTCCCTCCTGTCTTTGACAGTTAAGGCCACCGGGGATATAGAGTGACAACGTCAGAGGGAATTTTAATAGCCTTTTTAAAAAAAAGTAAAATAGATGCATTCAAGTCTACTAAAAGCTTAAGGCACCTCTTTTGTTGCTTTCCATAATAAAAAAAACGACATTGTATAAACTGGCAGCTCATAACTAAATTTCAATGACTCATCCTTGGGATCTCCAAGAGTCCCCCCAAAAAGGGGCCATTTTTAGCCCGCAGGATCCCTTCTTCACAGTAACTGCAGATTCTGCAATGCCAAGAACTTGCTCATTTTTAATGCTGGCATTACATAACAACAAGAAGACAAGTATTCATTCTGGGGAATGCATGTGAGTGTTATGCTGTAGCCAGATGGGTGGCAAGCTAGCTGAAGACGCATCATCACCTACATGCAGTCCAGGTGTTCTGGGCAGAAGCCACCCCTGCAAATGCCTACAAAGCAATACCAGAAGACAAGTCCTATACAGGGCGATGGGGGAATCTCATCCCAGTTCTTGTACTCACAAGTGTCAAGTGTTCAGATAACTAAGTCAGTTCTTTATGACCTACAGTCCTGCCCCCCCCACTTCCTCTCACAGTGCCACTAGGAAGGTTTCATTTCCTGGCACATATTCTTCCATCAGTGGGGCTTTAGCACAGAATTGCTCTGAAGAGCAATCAGCAGAGGTTAATTTAAAGGCAAGGCATCCTCAGCATCTGGAGACTGGTGGGTTATTTGAGGGAAAACTGTCATAGAGAATCTGTCAAGATGGAAAACATCACTTCACAAAGAAGCAAACTGGTGAGGTTGCCCCCTGCTAGCCTTTCTGGCCTCCCAGGATACCACCTGCCTTTTTGCTAGGCAAATCTAAAACAAAGGCCTGTACTGCTAGTCTGTGAAAACATTTGTGGGATCTATGTGGAAGCTGAACGCATCCTTGGAAATAAAGATGATTTCGAAGACCGGGCATTGCTTTGAGACATGCAACTTTCTTTTTAATACTGTTTAAAATGGCTTATAGAAAGGAAAACATCACCATGCCTCCAATTCAATAACAAGTCTGCTTGGGGAGGACCGAATTTCCCTCGGTCCAGGAATGTCCCAGCAAAGAGCAGAGTCCTTTTCCGACTTCCCCAGAAGCTCCCCCATTGAGTGTAGCAAACCAGCTGTATATACGGTATGCCAGTCTCCCTTAGCTGCAGGGAAAAGCAAAGAACAGTGGGGCCTGATGTACCCCAGACACTTGACAGGTGGCGGGAGGAAGGACGCAAACAGCACTTGCAATTCCCTGTTTACTGAATTGACTATTCAGACCAGCCTTTATCTTGGGGCAAAAGCAGAAAAAAAAATGCCCATCTATTCTGCTTTCTCCTGGTTGCCTTGTCCTTTAAGAGCTGTATGAGGATCACACAGCAAAACTGGGACATGTTCCCTGGAAACACACGGAAAAGAGATCATGTAAAGTAGAAGCAACAACCACCTGGTGCTCCCAGAAGGATGATTTTGGGGGAGGGGGGGAGCAGAGAGATATCAGGTCATAATGGGTAGGCCAACAACATCAAGTAGACAAGAGTCTACTGTGTCAAACATATAGGCACCTACAGTTTTTTCCTGGTTTGGAAGCATCACAGAGATGATTCTGGTTGTAAACATATAAGGCCTATTTTTCAGCATTCACTACAGTATGTTTTGTGAGCGTCTTCTCTCGACATGGCAGAAAACAAACCACAGTCTTCCTCCTCTTATCAGGCCTCACTCCCAACCCAGCATACCACCCTCCCACACCCCAAGAAATATGGGGATGCAGCCATGCACCACAAGAGATGGGCTCCATGTTGCTGTACGTGGGTTCAAATAAGTAATTCTGTTACTGAATGAGGCCTGTAAGAGAGTGAAAGGAAGGAGAGATGAAAGGGAGACTGCAAGCTGTCCTACCTCTTCTGTTTGTAGGTCAACATGGCCTCTGAAATGGGTAGCTGGTGAGATACATTGGCACCTGTAATGAACTGAGCAACCCGGCCAGGGATGTCCACAGTATCTGGAAAGAGATGGAGAGAGGAGGTTGGAGGGGATACAGAGGGCACCAGTGAGGCCCAAGAGCTCCTTAGATCGAATATCCCATGACTGGTCTGCATTGCTACAGCCAATTCTACCTGAACTAGGGGCTTCAACTCTGCTGAAGAGCTCCCTCCAGGCTGCATCCAGAAACAGAGTGCTGTATCTATTATCAACTGAACCAAGGTACTTGGCCAGGGGGTGAGAGCCTGGGAAAGATACAAAGCATTTAAACAAAGGAAAGAAGAAGCGGAGGACATAAACCAGCTAATTTCCTCATCCTCTCCTTACAAAGTTGAGCCAAAGGTCTGAGCAAACATACATGAATAGCAAATTGCCTCACCTCCACACATTTCTCTAGCCCATGTTTTCTTTTCCCGGTTGGCATAGCTGCTTTTGCATGCTAACAAATAGGAAGGAAGGAAGGAAGGCAGGCTCCCCTGGTTTACAATATGCCACAGCTTTTCAGAACTGGCACCAGCGGGCAAGACTCTTACCCAAGGGCACCACGAGAAAACGGAGGTAGTTCAGCCAATCAGGAGTCTTGCTGGCTAGCTGCTCCACAAAAAAGCGCAGGATGATGCTCAGATAGCTCTGATCCCCTGCCACAGCCACTTTCACTGGGGGAGGCATGTGGGAGTTACAGTTACAGCTGCGGAGGAAGAGAAATTCTGAGAGGTTTGAAGGTTGCAGATCCAGGAGAGCAACACCAAACCCCCCCATTGCCTACTGCCAGCACTCCCTCTAGTTTAAACACAGCCCCCACCTTATTGGAAGGTCCTAGACTTCCTAACTAGCCAACAGTCTTTCAGTTGGAGAGAATGGGAAGCTGTGCATCATTGCCTTGGAAAGCAATGGGCCGTGGAAAGCAATTCCCATCTCTGAAGCTACAGCCAGGGTGGCTTCAGGGTCCACACAACCAAGTACCCAAGTTCTCAGGCACACAGTTAACTTGGGAAACCTATCAGATCCTGTTCACCATGGCCTCGGCTGACTATACTCACTATCTCTGAATGCGAGAAACGATAGTGTTGAAGGCAGCCTGGACATCTGCCATGGAGCAGGTGGAGACCATGGGTTGCTTGTGTTCTTGGAGCTGATCACACAAGTACTGCCAACATAAAACAAGAAACAGAGAGAAAAGCAGCTAAAACAAATATGCAACATCTCCGGTCTCAAAGTTCTGCTCCTATTCTTGGCTCTGTGGTTTGAATGGGAGGAGATCTGTTCCTGAGCTAACAAGGACTTATTTGGTATGTAATGCTTTATGATGCTTTACAAGGCAAAATTTTACCAAGACACGGCATATTGAATTTACCTGAATGTTCAGCAAGTTTAGATTATTACATTGCCTTACTCTTACTCTCATTTGATACCGTATAATTCATGAATCAGCAGTTATCTATACATCTGATCTGGTATACTCCTCTGTAGTTTTACTTGTTTTAATGTACATTTAATTGCTTTAAATATTCCCCCCCATTTTTTTGTCCAATGTGCTCTATAAAACCCTGAACTGCTTTTCACAAGTTTCCCTTCACTTTCAGAGCGAAGGGTTTATGTCCAATCAGCTGCCTTCAGGGCTTCCTCACCTGGCCTTGCCACTCTGTGATGTTCACCAGGATGATGCTCTCAGGCAGCTGCTCGTCTGAGACCAGGATCTGGTTGAGCTGATCATACACAGATTTCCGAGGCACCTGCAGCAGCAAAGGAAAGCCATTTTCAGCACAAATGTCTATGAAGATTCTCAGTCATCGAGGTCATGGTTGTCCCAAAGGTGGTTTTTTCCCCCAAGAGACAATTGGACTTTCTGCTTTTTCTTTGAAGACATTTCACTTCTTCAGCTTCTTAGAGGAGAAGCAAAATGTCTTCAAAGAAAAATCAGAAAGTTCAATTGCCTCTTGAAAAAAAGCACCTTTGGGACAACCATGTTCAGGGCAGTTCCAATCCCTGCATCATCAAAGACCATAAAGGTAGGAGAGATTTTTGGCTGTCTTGAGAAAGTTCCAAATGTCTCTATTGCTTTGATTTTGTTTCTCCACTCCCCATTTAAGGCATTTCTAGCTCCCCTTCTTCCACCACCCCCCCACCTTTCTCGCCCCACAAGCCAGCATCCCGCTCACCACTGCCTAACCTGGCTGTTCTGCCGGGAATCTGGGGAGCCCTCACTGTCCAGGCTACCGGTTCGGTCACTGTGGCTCTTGGAGTTTTGTCTATCCTTGACAGACATACTGCGAGGTCGCCAGAGCTGCTTGTTCTCAGCTTTGCTGAAAGACAAACAGCAGGTTATCAGCACAGGTTGAGGGAGGGTAGCCAGGTCTCAGATGCCCAAAGAAAGTCCCTGCTGCGCTAGTGAGCAAATGCCATGAGTGGCCAGAGCTTCTAAGTCATCAACAGCTATTGAGACCCAAAGATAGAGACTGAAGAGGGGGAAGGGTGGCTAAGAAGTTTACACTTACAACAGGGATTAATTGGACATTGTAAAACAAAAAATACTGTTTGTCAAAGTCTATAAACATCGACTAAGTGTACCACCACCGATGCTTTGATTATTTATATGCTATGCCAATTTAGGATTGAAAGGGTATCTGGGAAAACATCTTAGGTTTTTGAAGAATTTACTGATTCGATTACCTCATGAAATCTTAGGCCAAGATCCATGCCTGAGCCACAGCAGACTTAGGGTTTCTCCCTGAATATTGGCCCCATGGGGAAAGAACCTTTTTTATACTCTAAAATCCTCCTCTGCATGGCCAACATAGCTGCTACCTATGCAAGATCAGCTGCCCATTGCCGATGAGGGCCTTTCTTACCTGGGGGAAACAGTGGCTGGGAACTCCGGCTTGCTTACATTGCTCAGTTGGGCAAGCCTATCCATGCTGCTCTCCTTCAACACCGTCTCAGCTGCTCCTCCTGGACAGGAATCGTTTGCCTCCAGCTCCTGAGATCATGTGGTTATTATATTTCCAACATGCCCAATAACCAAAGAAATGATGATGCACAGAAAGCATTGGAAAGTTTGTTTGTGGATGTGTTTTGCTTTGGAGCCCCAGAAGAACGTCAAATGGGATGGCTTGATTGGCATGCCACCCATCAGCAAGCTTTTTTCTTCAACCTCTTCCTACACCTCAATTCACTAATGCACATTTCTACCCCCACCGCTACACCATTACGGGCCATCTCTGTTGCTCACCCCAGCCAAACAGACAGAAGCGGAAAGAATGCTAACGGGAAGGTTGAATTAGGAGTTGTTCCACACTTTCAAAAAAGAGCCAAATTTAATTTACATGATTCTAGAAGGTGGGGAGAAAATCCTCGACTGTGCCTGAAAAGCTGCAGGTACTCCTTGACTTACAACCACAACTGCAACCAGAATTTTAGTTGTTGAGCAAAGCGGTTGTTAAAGTGAGATGTCATATGACTGCTTCACTCAATGACCACAATTCTGGCATTTCCGAGTGAGGTCGTTAAGCAATCTCACAGATCACAAAGCAGAGGGAATCCTATATAAGAAGCGCCAGGTGCCTCGGGGGAGTGGGGGAGATCTTGGGAGAACCTGGCATCTCTCTGTTCAGGAACTGAAAATCCTCCCTGCCAAAATCCAAGCAGGATTTTAAGCCCCTGAGCAGAGAGACACTCACAGGCAGCTTTACCCTGTGTCTCTGAAGGCCTTCCTCACTGGGGGGGCACCCTGGGCTCCTTACCTTACTGTGCTGCCTCTCTGCTCAGGGGCTGAAATCCCTACTTTGATCTTGGTTCTCTTTGTCTTTGGGGGCTGGCTGAAAGAGCTCCCTGCTGAAGAATTTCAACTCTATGTCTGCTTGGATTTCAGTAGAGTCTCCCTTTGAATTTGGATGTGGATTTCAACAATCTAAGCGAGTATGGAACTGAAATCCTTTGGCAGGGAGCTCTTTCAGCCAGTCCTCAGAGACGGGAAAGAGTCTCTCAGCAGGCTTGCAAGCTTTCCTGCAATGACTTTCTGGGGAAACCAGCAGACAAGCCTGCAAATGGCAGTCATATGATTGCTTGTAAGTGCAAACTGGTTGCCAAAAAGTCAGATCACTATCACGAGACTGGTAATGCGATATTTTGCAATGGTCAGAATTACTTTACAGGCTACACTGCACCCTTTCCAAAACCATCATTAATTCAAACCATCATTAAGCAAACGGTCATAAGTCAAGGATTACCTGTACAAATAAAGAATATGTGATTCAACTGTGCATTGAGATGGTGGGATGAATCAACAACTGTACTGGCCAGCAGAATGTAGCCCTTGAGAACAAAGTATAAACCAAACAGAGCTGTGTACAACCATTGTGTTTTCAAAACTCCCTTCAACATGGTGCTTTCTAAATTCCCTTCACTCCATCCACCACTACTCTAGGATGTGGATATGCCAGCAAGAGCTCCAAATATTTCGGTACCCACAGAGACTGTGGATGTTTATAGAGTATAAGAAAGCAGAGGGTACTGTTCTTCATGTGAATGCAGTATTGGGGAATAGTACCCGGAATATACAGAGTGGATGACTAGTGTATCTAGCACTGATAAAGAAGGATTAATGCTAGAATTTCCCCAAACATTGCCAATGTATCTCAAGGGCTCCTTGAGTCATTTTCTCCCACCACCTCTCAAGCTGCTGTTCACACAGACATTAGAAAGTACTGAAGCAGGAAGATGCTCAGACCAACCACTTACAAATGCTTAATTTATATATCTCAGTTTACTGTTCTAAAAATTCTCCAAATAGTTTGTCTAGTCCCCATACATATGGTTGCTCATGAGAAACAATATAACAAATCACCCAGAGAAAACATCTCCTTGTTGTGAGCTAATGAGTTCGATGGGTCAAAGCAAAAAAAAATATGCTGTTGTGGGACCATATGTGGCAGGGCCCCATGAGTATAAGTGGCAAGGATTGGGCACATCTACACAGTGAGTGCCAACCATCTCAGAGTCCCTGCAGTAGGAGACATGGCAGCTTTGTTTTATCTTAGGGACACACAACTGTACAATATTGGAAATATTGTACAATATTGTAAATCTGGACCCAAAGACTGTTCTGTTCCCAATGGAATAGCTATCGTTTGTCCAGAATAAGTGTCAAACTGATGGCCACTGACAACCAGGATCAGATGAGCAACATGAAGTCAACCATTTGCTCATTTGGATAAACTGCCAGATCAGATGGGAGGATGGCAGAAACTTCATAAAACAGCCAGGAAAGGAGAGGACTCACCATAGCTGCATTTTCCACAGCAGCCTCATCTTGGGTACGTGGGATACCCACTTTCCACTTCTCTGCTTCTCCCTAGGAGAGTGGGCAGAGAGCAAGCAGGCATGGGGGAGGGAAGAAGAAAATGGGTGAGTAGTGACAACTTTGAATCCATGAAATCTTAAGAAAGGAGCAGAAGCAGGGCTATTCCAGGCAGGGGAAGAACAGGCACACGTCAAAATGCATTGTGCTTTCTCATTGTCCAGAATATTGGAAAAAGACCCAAGGGCCGCAGAAGAAGTTGCAGGGGAAAATAGCCACCCTCCCTTTCATTTGGTCACTGCAGGAACCCAAGGAGCCCAGCTAAGTAAGTTTGGTTGGCTTGCTCCTATCCTACTTCTTCTAAATTGGAAAAAAGGAAGCTCATTAAGGAAAGACAGAAGAAAGAAAAAAGCAAATGCATGTAGCAGGAATTATTATTAAAGCACAGAGTTTCTGAATGGGCAAACCGGAAAGTCAGGGGGGGGGGAAGGAAGGAAGGAAGGAAGGAAGGAAGGAAGGAAGGAAGGAAGGAAGGAAGGAAGGAAGGAAGGAAGGAAGGAAGGAAGGAAGGAAGGAATAACAACTCACAGGGCTGCCCGACTCTCGCTCCTGCCCTTTTTGGCTGTGCAGACTGCTGATCTCAGTCTGGGAACCAGAGTGAGAGACGCCCTCAAAGAAGCGCCTGCAGAAGAAACAGACAGACAGACAGACAGAGAGACAGACAGACAGAAAGAGAAATGAGGGAGAAGTGAAGTCACCATAACCCAAGCTTGAATTCCACCCCATTCTCTATCCCCATGGAGCACCACAAGCAAACCCATCACCAAAGACCTGGTCTTCCAGCCACACAAAAAGATAGTTGGAAGGAAGGGAGGGCCAATCCTTGTGAGCAAAGGGGTTTTTGAAGTGTCACTTTCAACAGAGAAGGAATAAAATAGAGCAAAGCACTTCTACTTCCAGCTAGAACAAGTATATTCTCCCCAACCAACTAGGTTCTCTCTTAAAGTAACTGAATCTGCAGAAGAAAGAGGGCAGCTATTGTTCAGATCTATTGTTAGGTTTGAAATGGCTGGGGAAAAAACCTCAAATGCAAAACTGAAAGGTAACTCTTTGTTACCTTCCTATGATTTCTATTTTGGGCAGAGAAACGAAGTGAGTCTGCTTTGGCTCAAGCTTGCAACTTTATTTTGTAACAAATATGCACCAACAGCACAACTAAAGGATAAGGTCTACATTGCAGATTGGTCTAACTCTGGGCTCTTGCACAGCATTGAAGCATATTGCTGGGTTTAGGTAAGATCGAGTTGCATCATTTCTATCGGAAGATAAATAGAGTCTGGAGATATGGGTGTTTACTCAAGGCTACCTGCAAGAACTCAGATTACATGATTCTTTGCAAAGATCTTGCATTTCCAGTATCTGAAAAGGAGCAGGATAAAGTATCTGGTGAACACAGGTACTGCTTACACAAGATGGAATCACCCAAAGTAGCTAAGATTTTTTTTTTCAGATTTCACATTATACGTACAAAGGTTAAATAAAGGTTTAATTGTAAAAGAAGAAGACAAGTTCTTTGCAAAAGTCATTCAAAGACCTTTGCAAGTAACTTGTCTCCTGTTACTTTTTAACCTTTATATATTGTTTCTATGTTTTAATATTGTACTGTAAATTGCCTAGAGTCTCTCTGCGAGGGGGATGGCAGTTCCAAAATGTGATATATAAACAAAAATAAAAACTAATGGGATGTGCATAGTTATGCACGTATGTCTCCATAACACCTCTACAATACTATGCATGTCAGGGAATACCCGCAAAGGACCATAACCTCAAGGCAAGCTCTACTGAGTGACTAATCTTAGTGTAAAACGAAAGAAAGCTAATATACTCTAAGGAGAAGTGTCATCAACTATCAATTCCCATGTGCTTCTAACTATTCTAATATTAACTCACTCAGATCAAACCAACAGTTCTTCAGAGATGGAATCGGAACATTCTCAAACTTACAGGACAAGCACAACCTTCTTTGTGGATTAATCAGCGGGGCCATTTTCCTGGAGATTTGAGGTGTGCATTATGCACCTTCATTAGCTATGCTTCAAATGTGATATAGATAAGAACATTCATCCACCAATGAGACAAATTTACAGGAAGTTGTGCAGATATGATCTTTAGGAATGAGGAGAACCTTTTCTAAAATCTTTGCTGCCTTGGGAGAAGTAGGGCTGGCACCACCAGAGATGCTCCAAGGAAGTAATAGCCTCATTTCCCGCTTTGTAAACAAGCAGTCAGATATTCCCCCAAAGTTTTTTCTACCATCAAAAAAATAAAAATAAAAATTGAACGTTGTCAATTGTTGTTGACTGTGCGGGACTACAATTGCCAAGCTTTGGAGTTACAGTTGAATCCATCTGAAAAGCACCAGAGGTCAGCAAAGTCTGCTTCTCCTTTTCAGTAAAACAATATTCAATCCCATCTATGCTCTGGTTGTTCACTGCACTTTTCCCAATAGTGAGATTTGCAGAACTAAGAGATACAGATTAACTGTAGACCTATTCCATCTCTCAGATTACCACTAAATCCTCCTAAAGATTAATAAAATTGGAAGCCTGTCCCCGTGAAAGAAAAACCATATGGAAACACTTAAAGAGGTAGTCCACTGCTTCCTCAAGCAAGCACTAAAATACAAAATTCACCACCCGTCTCTTTCTTCTTTTACCCAGTCATTTGCAAGGCAGACTCAGCATAACTCCCCCAGAGGAGTTTGGCTACTTCATCAATCCCTGCTGGTCTGTTGTGGCTTATGCAGGGCTCTTTTATTAGCCTGTCACATTTAAGGTCAGCCTCAAGCTTTCCCCATCTATCACCAAATTACTTTATGATCCCACGTCTTCCCTTTCTCAGCAAATGAATCACAAATGCGGAAACTGCCTCTTGCAAGTCATCAGCCCAGCTGCACTGAGGAGGAAGGAAAGTCAGGGCTGCTGAGCCAAATGCAGCTCTCAGGGACTGAGCCTCAGTGAACTCAACTGGGGCTTGCTTTGGAGTAGATGTGCAATGGATTCCTGGCTGGGCGTGGTTACTTGAATTTTGGAGACAATGCTGAGAGGCTGAAATCCAAAGGAATGCTTTGTAGGACAAATATTTCCTGCCACAGTTCATCAAGCCAGACTCAGTGGCTTTTCATCTTTGAGCTCTTACCTCAGAGTTGGCTTAGGAGTGCTATGAACACTTTCATTATCTTCAATCTCAGGGCCGCTGTCACTATTGTTGCATTCCTCAAGGCTGTCATAGAGCAAACCCAGGTCTTCCTCCACTTCTTGGGTCTGATCCACTGGGTCAGAATCCAAAACCTGAAGATCCCAAACCATGGTAAGGAAGAAAATGGTACAGCAACATAAAATACTAATTTCATCCATTAATTCATGGTGTCTTTTTCCCCCTGTTTTTATTACATATAAAAAAACCATACCAAAAAATTAAAATTCTCCTTGCTGATGCACTAGATAAATACAACTATATATATCTGAGCCACTGAAATTGGCCACTATGAAGTCATTTAAAACAAAAATTGGAGTTTTTAATAACAACATTATAGCCTTGATGTGTCTCTAAAACATATGGGGAAAAACAGAACGTTAATATTTGTTACAAAAAGAAAATAAATTTAAGCACGCCTAAGAATGAAATTAATATTGCATTCTTGAGCTTTATGATGCTATATTCCTTTTCTAAGGAAGGACAGTAGTTGACAGAAGCCAACGAAACTCAATCTTACCCCAATTCTCAATATGGAAAACCATATCATAAGGACCATCCTACCAAATGTATCACCAGATCCAAAATTAGTACCTCTTTTAACAGATGAAGAGGCCCAAATACAGCTTCATTACAAATCGGTATGCCTCTTTATTTGATAAAGGAGAATTTCTGGACTTCTATAGAAGACACTTCCTTCATGCCTATAGAGATTCTCAATTATCCAGGTCATGGTTGTCCCAAAGGTGCTTTTTCCAAGTGATAACTGGACTTCCTTGTTTTTCTTTAAAGATGTTTCACTTCTGAGCTTCTTCAGCTCTGAAGCTTCTTGGAGGAGAAGCAAAACATCATCAAAGAAACACAAGGAAGTCCAGTTACCACTTGGAAAAAGCACCTTTGGGAAAAGACACTTCCGTCATTTATAGACTATCTGGCAATTCAGGATTTACATATATTTATCCATCTTGATTCATTTATCCTATGTCACTTGAGGGTATAGTAGTCAAGAGATGAATGTGTGTTAGAGAAAAAGAGAGAGTGAGAGAGTGCATGTACTTAATTTTAGAGTCGTCTGGATACTTCTTGAGTCTCTCAAATTAATCATAAAGCAGGACTGGACAATTTTTAAAAGGCTGTGGGCCACAAAACACAACTTCATTTCCTGAGCATTTAGAGGCTTATAGCGAGCCACTTATGAAGGGAGATAATTTTTTTTTACACGTTTGGGAAATTACGGCAGAAACGGGAACAGGCCTCTGCAGAGCAACTAATGCTGTGGACTGTGATTTATAAAGGCTCATGAGAAAAATCTTTAAAGTGCCACAGAATTCTTCGTTGGTTTTCCTGAAAAAGTCTAACATAACTATAGTTCTCTAGAAGCTCTTAAAGAAAAAGGAAGAAATAGTTTGTTCCCTAATATTAATCTTATAAACGTTTTTGACATTCTCTATATTTTGAAAGTGTTACCAATCAATCCCACAGTGGCTAAGCACAAGCCTTTATGCTATACAGTAAAATACCTCTGATCCTGAAGGAGCCTCCCCAAAGCTACCCAGCTCAACATCCTCTGCCAAGCACTCCACAGTGCAAGTATTTATAAAATAGAGACACGGAGAGAGAATGAGGGATTGCATGCAGAAGCTTAAACCAGGCCATCGGGTTGGGGAAAAGGAGCACTACTGAAAAAACTTGGAAATTGAGTCCTACGGGATCAAAGTTTTATCTCGATGACCAAACCAAAGGATTTGCTTTATGCTCTGCAGCATCAGGCAAAACTAAATTAATTAAAGCCAAATTACAGAATCACTAATAACCAAATAATTCTGGGAGAATGTACTTCTACTCTCCTGAGATAGTGTATATAGTTTACATAGAACATGTCTCCTAATACTCTGGGATCAAAGGAGCACTTTTAACTAACTCAGAACCAGATTATGCTGCATGCTTTCCCTTTCCCCGGGTTGCAACCCATACCCAGTGCTGCCAGCTGTTATGAAACAATGGTATGTAGGGGGGAGGGGCTGCCCACATCTGTCAACATTTTCAGTCACTCAAACCATTCAAGTTTTGATGACCTAAGGCCAGCACAGGAACCAAAATGGAAAGGATAATAAATAATATAATAAGGAGTAGCACTTTGGCTATTGGGTGGTTTGCACCCAATTTTGGGGGTGGGGTGTCTGCAGGAGAAGGCATTAAAACAGCATGTTGATGGCACTGGTATTTATTACTGTTGCAGCAAACTGTGAATGTTAAATGAAGACAGTAAAAAAGTATTAACCTGGGTAGGAAAAAAACCTCTTATTTGTTTGCTTTGTGCTTTTCCTCTCCTCTTCTTTAGGTTTATGATTTTTCCCCTTTTAAAATATTCAGTAAAAGTGTTCAACAAATATTGAGTGGAGGGAAAATAGCTGTCTCCACATCTATCCAAAATCAATTTCCTTACCTCATCTGTCACTTTAAACCTCTTCAGCAAGGCAACAAATTTCTGCTTGAAGTTTGGTTGCTAAAATATAAAAGAAGTTGAGAGGAAACAGATTTAGTGACAGAGGAAGAGTCTTCCTTTGCTACCGCCCTCTAGCTCAGGGGTCTCCAAACTTGGCAAACTTGGCAGCTTTGCTGGCTGGAGAATTCTGGGAGTTGAAGTCCACAAGTCTTAAAGTTGCCAAGTTTAGAGACCTCTGCTCCAGCTGGACTACAACACAATCTGTAATTGGCCCATCTTGCCATTTCCTCCCAGGAGAACTAAAACGTTGCCCAAACACAGAAGTCAAAATGACCAAACACCAGCCCAATTTCCCCACATTTCCAAAGGGAGAGAATGATTGTGAATAGCAGCATCGGTGTCAGCTTCTTTCTCAGAGCTAACCTCTACTGATGGTCACCTAATCATTTGTGGATTTAATCAGGAGCAGCACAAAGATTAAAAAGGAAAAACTGAGAGTTGGAATCACTGTGCCGGAAGGGAGGAATCCCACCTGTTGCTCCCATCTGCTGAATGTGGATGCCCCCTCAGGTATGGCCTTTTCATCACAATAGCTTCCTACCTGGAAGTTACTATTCTTATGCATGTTATAACACATATTAAAGGAATCACAGAACTGAACAGTTGGAAGGAACCTTGATCATCTAGTCCAGGGCTGTCAAACTCCCTGCCCGCAGGCCGGATGCATCACATGCTGGTCGTGCCCACGCCTGGTTTAGCAAGGGGGGAAAAGGTCCAGATACATCACAGGACAACGCCAGGATAACGCGAGTTTGACACCCCTGATCTAGCCCAACCTCTACCTCCCATAGGAATTGACTATAATGACTTCCCATCCAACATAAATGTAAACATCTTCAGTGAAGTCCACCATTTTTGGAGGCAGTCTATTCCAATGTCAAATAGCCTTTACCATTAAGACATTTTTCCTAATGTCCAATTGAAATCTATTTCCTTGTTATTTAAACCCATTATTACTTATCCTGTATTATGAAACAAATCAATCCCATCTTTTATGTGATACATTTAAGCAATAAGGTATCAGATATCCTAATACGTGGCTATCCTAAGCATGTATTTCTGCTTTCGTGGCAAAAAATAGAAAATATCACTATATTCTTAAAAAAAAGAATCAGAATCCAGAAAGAAGCCTATAACATAGCTAATCCTGAAATCTATGCTGATGGAAGACTACATGAATTTCTCTCTCTCTCTGAATTTATTTATGGATGGCACCTTGTGGGAAGAAAGGGGAAAAGTGAAGTGGGACTTGCAATCATGGTTTACTATGGAGTGCCCTTGCTCCTGTTCCCAGTTAAATCCCACAGAAATCCACCCCCAGGAAAAAAAAGGGCTGACTTTACTCGGGTCATTGATGTAGTTCGGATCATTTTCCGCCTGGCCTTCTTTGGCTTCCTCATTTCGTCCTCTTCATCATACAAATCCTGAATAGAAAGAGAGGGCAATAAACTGTCATGACCATCTGGTTTCAGACAGCGGGGTGAACTTGGTGATTCCTTGGATATTAATTAGAGAGTTTTAGAGAGCAACAAATAAGAGATTACATGGCTGATGATCAATGTATAGAAAGTTGAGATGGGGAATCTTCTCAGAAGGTATGTTTTAAAAGCTAGTTTATTCCGGGTCAAAAGAATGTGTACGATTCATTAAAACTATTTTAACAGTAGCATTCCAGATACTTACTGGTTGTTCCCTGAGAAACATCTCAATAGATTCACCCCTGTTACTAGAAACCTGTTTTTCTTTCTTAATAGCTTTCATTTCTCCCACAAGGGTCCATTCACAATTAAAAAACATCTGCTATTTCTTGTAAGTGAAGGAGGAAAAAACCTTAATCACTTATTACATGCCTGTTTGAATTGCAGGACAAAACTCCATTGCATCTCAATTCTCAGTTTGGGGCACTCTCATATTTTATCATCTACTAAATATTCTTTTAATCAATTGTATTCTCTCCCTCCCTCTTCCCTTCCTTCTCTCTCTCTCTCTCCCCTAAGCCTAATATAAACTGGGTACAGATTAGCGGACGAAGTGGGAGGAAAGAGACTAGCAATTTATACCTGGTACTTAGCACTAAAATATATCCCATCCTTGACAGCTGGAAGGGTAACTCAAAAAAGATATACTCTTCCTAATCTCCTTTAGTAAGAGTGGGCAATCAATATTGTCAATCAAGTCTTATCATCCTCAAGGACTGAGGCTTTTGTAACTCAAATACACCTGAAAAATACCCAGCTTTTGAACTCTTGTCTTACAGGAAAGAAAAGGCAAATAGATAGATAAATACCTGGCCCTGTACTGCATCATCACTGGCTTCCTGCTCAGAGGAAAAGCTGTCATCCTCTTCTTCAGAATAGTTATCAATATCTGGAGAGCGATCTAAAATGGAAAAAGATGGTTACCATGGCCACTCATGAATTGATACAGAAGAATGGAAGAAAACACAACAATAAGGCACTAGATTTTCTACAAGCTTTAGATTTAGCTACAAGCTAATGCAAGGAAGTAACTGTAAGGTTCATGAGAAGAGTGACAAAGCACAACGGAACATAATGACAATTCATCTCAGAAGAGAACGAATTTTGAAAGTTGTTATCCCATTACAACCTGAGGTGTTTTTATTAAACCTCACTAAACCATACATTTCTTCAAAACATACTGAACTGATATTATATTTAACATTATACATAATAGCTGTAAGGATTTTATATGCTGTTTAATGGAAAAGATCTCTGATCTCCTCTATGCATGGTGAATTATGAATGGTGAATTAAACTGGCGGATTATGCCTCAAGGTCTAGAATAACTCCATATCTAAAAAGTAAATGTGATCTACAATTTGATCTCATTTGGAAGCCATTTCTAGACAACAATAGTGTAGAATTGTGCTACATTTGAAATATACTACAGTTCTTATTTTAATATGAGATACAGTCTACACATTCTTTAGTTTTACAATGAAGTGTTTGGCTCTCACCCTTCTAGTTGTGTTCCAAGCAAGTGCTACTAAAATGCTTCCTGCCTCAGATAACAGAGGTAACCTATAGTTACAATTTTTGGAATTCCTCTTTGAAGATATCCAAACTGGGACCAATTACTATGATTATGGAGAGTGTATGCCAGTATTTAGCCACACGTTAGAAGAAGGATCACTAACATTATTGTGGATTAACAGAAGAAGAAAAAAATACTTCAAGATGGAATAATAATATAATCCAGATGTGTCCAAAGGATTTGGGGCAAAGAGAGAACCACTTCAATTAAACCCTGCAGGGTGAAGCTTTATAAACAAAACCTTACCAGACGCCTTAATTTTGGGACCAGAGGGGACATTTCCATCTTCATGATCGATAGGTTGACTAGAAAGTGAGTAGATGCTGATTTCAGCCACCCGGATGCTCACATCCTTGATGTTGCTGTGAAGGCCCAAAAGCTGCCCTCCATCTGTGGGGTGCTGCATGACCTGAGTAGAGGATACAACACAAAAGGCCTCTAGCATAGACTAATACCATTCCTGCTTTTCTTGGACAATGTACAAAGTAGCCAGTATTATATTCTGGTCCTAAATCAACACCCTAAATAAGCATCTCCTCTTCCCCATCAATTCCCAGATAGCTGTGTTACAATCTTTTGTTCCATTTACCTCAGCCATGTTAATGATGCCCACTGCCAGAGTCTTGTAGCCCAGAATAGTTCTATTCTTATACCGCTTTCTGCGCTGCAGCATGATCTGGAGCTTGTTACCATCTCTTTTCAGGAAATGTGGATACTGTAAAGAAAGAGTATTGACCTGAAAGATCATTTTTAAGGTGCTTCTGGTGAAGCATTCACAGAGAGGTAAAGAAGGAATATACCAGATCTTTCAAGCAGCCTCCATATTCCTTCATTTACGCTTCATTTTATAACTAGAGCACAAATGTGATTGGAAAATAGCATAGGCCGTGCTCAGAATAAACTAATTATGAAAATAAGATCCTTTGAACACAGAATAAATATATCCAGGATTATGCTTTAAGAATATTGATCATAGGTTACAAATAGAAGGCAAGTACTGTTTAACAATTCATAACATAGTTACTTGAAGTGCTATTCTTAAATACATTCTGTTCAAAATAGAGAAAGAAAGCTTTTACTGATACACAATTCTTTATTTCTGCCCAAGAAAGTTAAAGTTACCTGCAGTGAAAATGTTAACTCCAGATCAGTCTCCATCAAGCCTCCAGGTGGTAAAACATATTCATTGGATCTCAAGACTCTTTTTGAGCCCTGTAACAAGTCCAGGAACAATCACTACATCATTACTTCAATTCAGTTACCATAAAGAAAGCCTAATACATACATACATACATACATACATACCTACCTACCTACCTACCTACCTTCCAGTAGATAGATCAGTTATCTCTAAATCTCTATTTATGTGTTATACACACATGCACTACATACGCCACACTCATACCAACCCATTCAACTTGCATTACATATGATACATAATAAGTTTCTTATTAGGAGCTGCAATTATTCACAAAGGCTAAGTAACTTGCTAACAATTAGAGGTGGAGAATTAAATACTAAATCACAGGCATAGCTTAAAAGTCCTTAATTTCCCTCTCTTTTTCAAAAACTCCCTCTTCAAATAGAGAACCACAGTTTTGTTTTCATATTTCTGTGCTTAGATTTCACTCACCCTTCTTGCTGTTCTCAGATGCCATCTCCAGCCTATACCCCAGTTCACTTCCTTCTCTCCCAAATTGGGTTGCCTCCTGACATGTCTCATCTCAAACTAGTTTCTCCACTTCCTCTTCCTATTATTCTGGTAAAGGGGTCCACCACTCCTTTTTTTAACTTTCAGATTGTCTCCCTGCTATATCTTATTTCCATGGAATTTTTCTGGAGATGCCAAGCGTCTAAACAATAGCTTGCTTTATTTAATTATTTAATCAAATCAGCTAGCCCTTTATCTCACAATTCAACTTTAAAATGCTTCTGACTGAACATTTTTGTCAAACTGCAAATTCTGCAGGCACACCAGGATGCTGGATATTTAAAAGATCACAGATAAACAAGCATATAAAAATGCAAGTTTTGTGAGATGTAGCACTAAAAACAAATTATTCCTACAGATCAATAATGGCACATTAGTACCCAGAAGTAATCTGTTATAAGTCAGGCATAGAAGAAATATGACAAAACATAATTTGTTGCTATCCACAGCTTCCATTTAAAATTACAGAAAAACAAGCATACTTCCCTTTTCAAATCAGTAGACTTCTTGTTGTCACCAGACTACTCTTGTAGCCTAAAACCACTACATCAGATTACAAAATAAAGACCCCACCTACCACAGGACTAGATTATGCAATAAATAAATAAATCCAGATGCTTTTACAACTGTTCAGGCAACAATACTACAGCATCTTTATATATATATATATATAAAGAAAAGAAAAAGATAGAAATCAAAGAAAAACCAAAAGGGGAAGAAAAGAAAAAAGTTGAGAGAAAAGAAAAAATAAAAAAGATATAAAGAAGTGGCTTTGATATTCTTCACAGCAGTTAAAAGTACAAATATATTTTAATATTTTTCTAAAGTTGCATCATATTGCTTTTCTTTCCATAACCTATTGTGTTAATTATCAAAGTACAGATCACAAATTCATTTTTACACAAGAAGGCCACCAATCTCTAAGAAATTTAGATAATATCTTTTCTCTATTCAAAGAAGTCTATTTGTCCATTTCAGCAATATCTATTAACTTCACCAACCATTCCTCCGTATTGGGTAGTGTCCAATCTTTCCATCTCTGTGCATATAGTAATCTCACCACAGTAATCATATACTGAAATAATCTTCCATGGCTTTTTTCTAACTGTTTATCCATTAATCCTAAAAAGAAAAGTTCCAGCTTCAATTGAATATTGGTTTTTAATACTGTCTGTATCAAAGTATGAATTTGAATTCAATATTTTCCAGCTATTTTACAAGTCCACCAAGAATGATAAAATGTCCTTTCATGTTGTTTACATTTCCAAAATACATTTGGAGTACTTTTATACATGCTAGATAATTTCTCTGGCAGCACTACAAGATGTAATAATGTCAGCACCAATATCAAAGGTTGTTAACAGTTAATCCTCCAGTGCAGCATATTCTCAACTGCATTTTGTGTTCAACATCAAATAATTATTATTTAGACAAAACATTAGACGTATACAGATCCAAGGGCAGAAATGGCAACATTCCAAATAAATTGGGAAAATATTTGAACTTCCCTAGGAAACTGCTACTGTCATTAAAGTGATTATTTGGAAGATTTTAAAAAAAATGAAAACTAACTCCACAACAAAACCACTGAATCACAACTAATTAAGAAATCTGATTCTATCATAAGTGACCTGAATCAAAATAATGGCTCTTTATTCCACTACAGGAGTTAATTAGCCTTCTATTGCCATAATGTTTATATTATTAAGTCTGCTTTATGAGTAGAGACTATATTTGTTTTACATTATTTGGGCTTATAATTGCTGCCACCTACTTCCCATTAATATTAATGATCACTAGTGATGATCATTAGTGACGATTAATGATCAATCAATCAAAATAGAGCTGGAAGGGACCTTTGAGGTCTTCTAGTCCAGCCCCCTGCTCAAGCATGAGATCCTATACCATTTCAGACAAGTGACTGTCCAATCTTTTTTAAAAAACCTCCAGTGATGAAGCACCCACAACTTCTGATGGCAAGCTGTTCCACTGGTTAATTGTCCTCATGATTAGGAAGTTTCTCCTTAGTTCTAGGTTGCTTCTCTCCTTGATTAGTTTCCATCCATTATTTCTTGTCTTGCCTACAAGTGCTTTGGTAAATAAGTTGACCCCATCCTCTCTGAGGGAACCTCTCAAATACTGGAGTACTGCTATCATGTCACCTCTAGTCCTTCTTTTCTCTAGACTGCCTTCACCTGCTTTCCCTATTAATATTATGGATTATGTGATCTTTATCTATAATCATGGTTCCCTGTCCTCCTCATTCTCCATTGCCATGTACTGTACACTCTGACACTGATGGACAGAAACAAAGGCAAGATGCTCATCTTATGCTTAGCACCATCTCGTAAAAAAGGATAGAGAATGTGTGGCTCACCACAAGTTGTTGGACTCCAACTTCCATCATTCCCCCACCAGAATGAACAACAATTAGTAATGATGGAATCTGTAGTACAGTATTCATTTATTCATGCCTCTTGATGCTCTGTACTCTTAATCTGGAAGTTAGAGGGGATCATGAGAAGGAAAGGAAAGTTTGCCTGATATTTATATATGCTATCCTACTACTTTGGCTGGCAAGATGCTCTCAAGAACCATTTCATTATCTCCTTTTCAATAGATCCAGAAGAAACTTTCCCATACTGTATTGCAGAAAATTTACCTTTACGGCCAATGATAAGGTTAGGCAAAAGTAGTGAGCCCCCATCACTTGTTCACCTTACTTCATTAAATTACATAGAAATAAACTTGATCCAGACACAGATATTATTTGATGAGAGGCTTAATTCCAGCAGGATTAACTGCAAAGTGGCCCGCCTCAGAGAAAGAAAAGGATTAACCACCCCAAGGTTTAAAGATGGTTTTAATAACACTTGCACGTGTTCATTAGGACTCTGAGAGCTGATGACACCTTTTTGATTAGTTTTAAAATATTAATTTACTGAGACAATTTACTTGTATTTCAAAGCTGGAAGCATCACAGAAGAAAAAAAGAATGCTAGTGAGTATGAAATACTTTTTTAAAAAGGCCATTCAAAATTGAAATCACCCAACCAACCATTGTTTTTGTTTGTTTGTTGCTTTTTAACACATGGAACAGTTTTAACCTAATGGTTAAAAGAACCTAGAAGGATAATCTTCACCTCAAGTATTCTGGGCAAACATCCAGATATAATCCATGCAATCCTTTGTCAAGGAGATGTTATCTTCTCCTTAACACCTCCCAGGCATTTTTTTTTGACTGCCAAAAAATCATAGCGCTGCTTTGGCTCACTTTGAATTAGAGCAACATATTCAGAAAAAGCAAACATCACAGCATATGGAGAGTACTAATTCAGCACAAAGATGGGGGAAAACTGCATGCACAGATTTAGGCCCTCAATACAGAGCACATGACAAACAAAGCATGCCTATCCCCATATTGAAATTGGTATGGGGGGGCTGCACTACAGTATAGTAGTTTTAGCATAATTAAATTGCTATGTATGGATAGATATCCATCTGCTATCTAGTAAACTTTTAAGGAAATGCCAGTTGTGCCTTTGGACTTGAAAATCTAATTAGATCTGATCCCTATAATATAAAATTTGACTTCCGGTTTCTTACATGTAGAAATACACATACAAATACAACAGCAATCTAAAGTAGTCTTCAAGTTACAACAGTTCATTTAATGACTGTTTGAAGTTACAACGGCCCTGAAAAAAGTGACTTACAACATGGTCGCATGATCAAAATTCAGATGCTTGATAACTGGCTTACATTTATGATGGCTGCAGTGTCCCGGGGTCATATGATCCCCTTTTGTGACCTGCTGGCAAGCAAAGTCAATGCAAGATTTACCTAAATCTGTAGTAGTAGTTTTGTAGTAATAGTCTGTTAGTAGTTTTAACAACTGCAGTGATTCACTTAACAAATGTGGCAAAAAAAGTCGTAAAAATGGGGCAAAATTCAACACATTTTTCACTTAGCAACATAAATTCGGGGCTCAATTGTGGTTGTGAGTCAAGGGCTACCTGCATATGGCAGAAAGGCTAGAGGTCTCAACTCTTCTCTCCCCAAAATCTCCTGGGTTTCCACACCCTAACCTTGCTTTGATGAAGCCGCTTGACAGATATTGCTTCTTGACACATATTGCTGCCGACAAAGGAGAATATGTGCAGCTCAGGATTGAAATGAGAGGTCCTCGGTGTTCTCTGAGGTTGGTTGGTTTCTAGTCACTGATGATGTTACCTAGACTGGGTAATGAAACGTCTGCAAGAAAACAACCAAGCTCAGAAAGCACCAAGGATCTCACCTCTCAGATATTGCTGCTTCAACTTAGCCTCCTGGAGAATCCTAGGATGCTTTCCCCAGTCCCAGCATGTGACGCAGTTAAGAATCCCTCAGTCTATGGTCTTACTGGCAAGTACAAAGAAACAAAAGATGATAAAAATGAAATAAATTCTACACTGCTACCTCCTGGTCTTTACAGTGTTACAACAGCTCCATCTGACAAATGATAATTGAAATTACTACTATATTTTTTAAAAAAGGAAAGAAGATGCAAAATTCCCTGTTCAGCATTAAGTTATCGCTGGCAAAAAACATTCTATGGCAAGGAGATAAAAGTAAAGTGCTATTAAAACCAGTTAGCATGTTAAAGAAATCTCCCACAGAAAACTGCAAAAGAGAAGATAAGATAAAAGGTGATAAAGCAACTTCATTGCAAAGAGATACTAGGTTCCATTAATATCCAGGACAAGATATATCAGATATCATAAAGCTTAAATAATTGCATATATTTCAAAGTAAAATTACTGTTATAAAATATTACGAGCTAGACCTTTATATTTATCTTTCCCAATGTAAAGCTCTCTCTGTTATTCCCGGATCCCTCATTCAGATGATCTCTGATGATTTTAGTCAAATACAGTAATTTCTGAAACTGTTCTTTTCAGCCTTGGTTCTAAACTTGTCCTTTTCTGTAGATGTCTCTCATCTCTCCTCTTACTGGCATTTGGAGTTTAAAATGATAAAATATTTCTTCTCCTCAAAGGGGAGCTGTGAAAACCTTGTGGCAGTGGTGTGCTTCAAATATTTTTACCACCGGTTCAGTGGGCGTGGCTTGGTGGACACACTTTGCATGTGCACACACACTTTGCGCCCATGCGTGCTCCAAACGCACACTTTGCGTAGGCGCAGAGGCGTTTTGAGTCACCTCTTGCAATCCTGCACTCTCCCTGACGCTTCAGCAACTGCCGCGCAACTGCGCTTCAAAAGCAGGACATAAAGGTTAGTATGGGAGTCTAGGCGGGTGGGTGGGCCCAACACAGAGCATTGGAGAGAACCAGTTCAGTTTCTGCTGCTCATCACTGCTACTGGCTCGACAGAACTGGGGTGAACCGATAGATTACCACCACTGCCTTGTGGAATACATGCAGAGAGCATAATCTCTCTAGCCTGAGGTCGAGATGTATATTCAGAACATTTGGAGCCTGCACTACACACAGCTGATAGCCTGGAGCACTGTGTGAAAGGAGAAACCCTCAACAAAATGTCACATTTCCTGAGCTTAATTCTAGACTAAACTATTCTGATAAAATATGTCTGTAGCAAATCCAGGTTATAAATAATGTCCCATTGCCTCTATTAAGCAACAAGCCTCAGCTTCTCCAAAAATCTTACAAAGTTTATAGAATAAGCTAAGCAGAAATATAGTTTTTAAATTATGGTATTAGCAGCATCCCTCTGATACACATTGTGCATAATCCAGATAAAAGCTAAGCCAAAAGGGGAAAAAATGAAAAATGATGGATATTCACTTCAAGACTAATTTGGGATGGGCCAGAATGAACTAACAGGCATAACACGCAACGATGCTGAACCAGATAAACAGAAGAAATAGCTTGCCAGAAAACATGAGTGAGAAGTGTGTCTGGCAAGCAAGAAAGTGCTGAAAGAAAGAAGAGTTTTATCTGCTACTACAAGGCCTACACTAGTGTATGGCTGCATATCTTGTAAGTTAACAGCAAATTTCTGGCTGAGGTGTTAGATCAAGATCCAGAAAGGATGTATTTAAAAGTCAATCTATTAAAAAGCTGCTGAGCAGCCTCACACAATCAACCATTCTTCTATCTCAGCTCTCTGTTTGCATATGGAAGACTGATAAACTATTTCAAAGACTGCTTCCAAGCAGAAATGAGAGGGATATGTGAATACTTGATACTTTGATAACCCTTGTGGTGTGTGGGCATTTAGGTATTATAGAACTCAGTCTCTTGAAGATAGATGTTTCATGATGCACATTTCTGAATATGGATCCTTTGGTCTTAATTTCTAAGAATTATTAAGTTAGTGCCAAATCCAGTGTCTTAGTTACTTTGCCATTACAGAAGGCCCAATTATGAAACTATTCCTCAATGACTTAATCAATTACAGATTCCTTTGACAGGGAAAAAAATGACTGTTGTGTTATTTTAAATAATTTACCATTACTTATGTCCTAAGGAAGGAAACTAGTTGTTTCTAGGAAAAGGAACAGTCCTTCCTGGCTGGAGGGTTGAGTAAGCAACCATTAAAGTAGTCCTAGTAAGATGCAGGAAATAATAAGCATGTAGACAGGGGTCATTGAACCAAGTTCTGGCTGGAGATTTTGCCAGTAACTGGGAGAGTAACATTTTGTGAACAGTTTCTGAAGCTATTAGTGAGGTATTCAAAAGAAAAAAAATAGCATGTTTATCTTCTAAAAACATCATCCTGGAGCTCTGTTGGTTGAGGAATTCTGGGAGTTGAAGTCCACAAGTCTTAAAGTGGCCAAGGTTGGAGACCCGTCCTGGAGGACTGGATGTCCATCATTATACCTTGTTTTGGGTTTTGTCTCAATTTTCTATGATTCCATGACCACACAGCTTCAACAATCATCTTCAGACCTTCAGAGTGATTCTAGGTTTCATAAACATTATCTCTCTCTCTCTCTGCCCCACTTAAACAAATACAAAAAGCTTTTGTAAATATAGATATAAAAAGTAAGCTATTCCAGAAAACATACATTAAAAAACATTAACAAAAAACAGCAATTCAGCTGGGCTCACAGCTTGAACTACTGCCAGTAAGTGAGGGGCAACATGGCAAGGACACAATGTTTTCCTTCATAAAAGCAATCAGTGGCATAGCCTAACTTCCAGAGGGAGGTGCTCTACCAACATCAATGAAAGCTGTTGTTTGCAAACAGCTTTTAGGAAAAAATAATGTAAAGAATATTTGTTTTTCTTTATGGTGACTGCACTGTATTTCAGGAAGAAAATGAGCATTAATCTAACTGAAGGGTCCCATTATGTTTTGATAGCAATAAGCTTCTAACAGACTTGTCATAGATCTAGGAGTCTTGATAAGTGATTACTTTTATTTTTATCCTGACACCTGCAGAGAAGAAGAATCCAGCTTCAGGAAGCAATTTGTCACCCAAAATTTAGCACTAATAAAAGTAAAAAATAGCCTGCTGGCTGTCATTATAAATATGGATTTATCCTCTTAAGAATGTGACAAAACACACACACACACACACACACACACACACACAGAGGGAGGGAGGGAGGGAGGGAGAGGGAGAGAGACAGAGAATGATATCCAATAAGATACTATCTATGCCTCAGTTTCTCAATTTTTAATATTTGATTCCTTACTTCTCTCAATTTTATTCTCAAAACATATGTGATTTCCTGCAATACTGCCCATTTATTTTATTATTTATTTTATTTATGAGATTTATATGCTGCCCTATCTCCCTAAGGACTCAGGGCGGCTTACAATACTAAAAACAACACAATATAAATATTAAAAAATAATTCAATCAGAAATCTCATAAATTAACTAAATTTAAAACAACCACTAAAAAGACCCTCCTCCCTCCATCAGTCTGGGTAGGCTAGTTGGAACAGCCAAGTTTTTAGGCCACGGCGGAAAGATCGGAGGTCGGGAGCCAACCGGAGCTCCAGGGGCAGCTGGTTCCAAAAGGTGGGTACCCCCACAGAGAATGCCCTACCCCTGGGAGCTGCCAGCTGGCATTGCCTGGCTGACGGCACCCTGAGGAGGCCCTGCCAGTGGGAGCGCACGGGGCATCAGGAGGCTGTTATTGGCAGCAGGGTCTCCTGCAAATACCCTGGTCCGATGCCATGAAGGGCTTTATAGGTTAACACCAGCACCTTGAATCTCAAAATATTAAGATCACAATCTGGATTAATGAAATTCCTGGTAGAATTCATACCAAAATAAGTTAGATAACAGTTATTAAAAACATTACAGTACAAATAAACATGACTTGATCTATAACAAAAAGATTGAACCACCATAATCCCAAGGAGTATTTTACTAGTTTGTCCATTCCTCAGACAACTGTGTAAACATAGACATTTCATGTGTTGGTTTTCAGTAATGAAGGACTTGTTCTTAAAAATGGAAAATGCAACATTCTTTTTTACTATTTTTTTATTTTATTCAAAAGAAAGTTAAAATGCAAATCTCAAAAAAATGTAAAAAAATAAAAAACAAACAAAAAATATAAAACGATCAAGAAAAAAGGGTATTGAAAAGAAATAAAATACATATACACATGTTTTGGTCCCTAATTGAATACTGGTTAACACATTATTACAATATTGGTTCCCACCTCTTGTGAAACAAATCCAAAAAAATGTAAACTAGTAAATCTATTTGCAAATTGATTCTTTCTGTGCATGCCCCTAAAGATGGCCGCTCGTCTTTAGTGTCCCGGGGTAGTGTGGTTGCAAATTGGTCCATGAGGAGGTGAGGAGGCGTTCTTGATCCCCCCGATCCCCAGGTTCGGATATCTGAGGACCTGGTGGGCCGGTAGGTACCATCTCGGTCGAGCCTGCCTGCTGCTGAGCGGCGGGTTCTGGCCGCGAGTTTGATCAGCTGGCAGTCGGGACGGCTGGCGGCTGGTGAGAAAGGAGGCGGCGAACGAGACAAGCAGTGGGAGCGGAGGTATTTCAGCCTTCGCCCTAGCGCCCGACTTTCGCCACGGTTCTGCTTGCTTTGGGGGGACCCACGGTCACTGGTGGCAGTGGTGACGGCGGGGAGCAGCAGCGAGGTCGCTGGTGGCAGCGGCGACAGGATTCCGACAGTGGGAGCGCCGCTAGGAAGAGGACGGTGCAGGCGCAGAGGACAGCAGTGCCAGTGCCCATGATTCAGCTTTCGCCCTGGCGCCCATTTTTTGCCGCGGTCCCGCTTTCTTTATGGGACTGCGAGGTCACTGGTGGCAGCAGCGACGGCGGGGAGCACCAGCAACAGCAACAGCAAGGTCGCCGGTGGCAGCGGCGACGTGTCTGCGGTGGTGAGGGTGCCACTAGGAACTGGGCAGCCTGGGCGCGGATGACAGCGGCGCCAGTGACCAGGGTGGTGAGGATGGGGACGGCGGACCGGCGAGCGGCCTCGCTGGGCCTAGAGGTGAAGGTGGTGTTGGCCCGAGGTTGCTGCCGGTCTTGGTTCCCCTGTACCATCAATCCTACCATCAATCCTACCACCTGGTGTGTGATCAGTCCTTCCTGGCAGTTTTGGCAGTGGGCTGGAGGCTCTGTCTGCCCTCCCTCCCCCCCCCTCCCTTATTCCTTCTGCCTTGTTTTCCTTGGCCTGCTACATCCTTGCCTGGTTGTGGATTGTGAACTGTGCCTCCCCTCCCTCCTCTCCACCTGATGGATGCTGGCCTGGGGTTTTTGGGTGTCCCCCACTGGTCTGCTGCAGTGAGAGGGCAGCACGTGGGGTGCCTTTCCCCCCTTAAATTGGCCTGGCATGTGTTATCTGTCCTCATCGGCTTCTCGGAGAGTCCTGTGGTGAGAGTGTGGTGGCTATTGGTCCAAGCATGGGATTTTACCATCGTCCCACAGGACTTTTGTGAGAGGGCAGTCCTGATGCATGACTTTGGACCTCCCGGCTGCTGGTTAATTGGACCACATTGGGTGCTGCTACTATCATTTTTAACATCTTTAACATCTTTAATAGTCAGACTTTTCTCTCAACCACGAATTATTCCCCCAGATGTTCCATCGTTACAGGATCCGGACCTATCCTTTGACAGAGCTGCAGGCCTTAAGGGAGTGCCCTCTCTCCTGGGTTTGGCCTGCTGGACTTTCGATGGCCTATCTCAAGGATGGGTTATGGAACCCTGAGAGATGGCACAGCGTGGTTAGGGGTTGGGGTCCTGGGAGGGGCAGTAAGAGGGCTGTTGGGGCTTCATTGATTCGGTTTTTAGACCGTTTCTTAAGGGGGTTAGGGAGGGGGTGGGTTGTGAGGAGGGGACTCAGCGCAGCCCAGGTCAGGGTCGTGGTGGGGGTGGGGGGGCCGGGGGGGCCTCGGAGGGCAGGGTGGGAGCGATGATCTCCAGGGTGATTGGGTTCGGCAGGGGACGACGAGGCGTGGGGCCAGATCAAGTTAAGGGAGCACGCCCCCGATGTCTTTATGCAGTGGTGCGCTCCGACCCGATGCCTCCTCCCAATGCCCTGGGGCCCTGGGATCTAGGACCCCTGGACTCCGGCTGGTGTACCTTAATGCCAGGTCTGTGGCTAATAAGGCAACCCTCCTCTGTGAGGTAATCGAGGAGGAGGCCGCGGACCTGGCCTGTATCACTGAGACCTGGGTGGGCCCAGAGGGAGGAGTCCCTCTAGTTAATCTATGCCCCCCAGGGAAGGGGTGGGGGGTGGCTGTTGTTATTCGAGAAGCCCTGATTCCAAGGGAGGTCCCTGTTCCGGAGATAGGCGGGTGTGAAGCTCTCCTTTTGAGGTGCGGGTCTGAAAGTTGGTTGGGCTTACTGCTCACATACATTTCCCCCAGCTGTGTGGCAGCCGCCCTGCCTGGGCTGCTTGATGCCGTCTCGGGTGTGGCGGTGGAGTTCCCAGGACTTATTGTTCTGAGTGACTTCAACTTGCCTTCTCTCAGGTCAGCGTTGGCTTTGGCCCAGGAATTCATGGCCTCCATGGCGGCCATGGGTCTGACTCAGGTGATTGATGGCCCGACTCACGAGGGGGGCAACATGCTCAACCTGGTTTTTGTCTCGGAGCAGTGGCATAATGATTTGGGGGTTGGTGATCCTATTATCCACCGTACCATGGTCAGATCATTATCTCCTACGGCTGGCTTTTCAACAAGCTGCCCCACGCTGCTGGGATGAGGAGCCTCCTAGGTGGTTCCGCCCCAGGCGCCTGATGGACCCAGAGAGGTTCCAGGCAGAACTGGGTTTTTTTCCTACATCCCTGGTCCACAGCTCTGCCGAGACCCTGGCGGCCGCCTGGCAACAGGGGGCTGTGGAGGCCCTCGACAGAGTTGTCCCCATGCGTCCCCTTACCCGTCGCAGATCCCGTGTGGCTCCCTGGTATACCGAGGAGCTCCGGGAGATGAAGCGATGGAGAAGGGTCTAGAGAGCAGGTGGGGATCGACCCGTTCCGAGTCTGACCGAGCCCAGTTGAGAACCTATATCAGGACCTATCTGGTAGCTGTGAGAGTGATGAGAAGGGTTTATTTCTCTGCTCTCATAGCATCCGCAGGAAACCGCCCGGCCGCCCTGTTTGGGGTCACCCGCTCCCTCCTTCAGCCGGGGCTGCGGTGGATCCCTTGCGGGGTCGAGCTGAGGAATTTGGTCAGTTCCTGCAGGACAAGATCGCTCGGATCCGGGAGGGGTTGAACTCCAATTTGCAGTGGTCTGATGCCGAGGGTGCAAGTGGTCTAGCTAATGCAATCTGGACTGAGTTCGATCCTGTTTCTGAGGATGAAGTGGACAGGATTATGCGACGACTGAGTTCCACCACATGTTTGTTGGACCCATGCCCTTCCTGGTTGGTTTATGCCTCCAGTGAGGTGACATGCGGCTGGCTCCGGGCAGTGGTCAATGCTTCTCTGGGGGAGGGTACCTTTCCCGCTGCCTTGAAGGAGGCGGTGGTGAGGCCTCTCCTGAAGAAGCCTGCTTTGGACCCAGCTGAATTGAACAACTTTTGTCCGGTCTCCAACCTTCGCTTTTTAGCGAAGGTTGTTGAGAGTGTGGTGGCTCAGCAGTTTCTGCTTTTCCTGAAGGAAATGGACTACCTGGATCCATACCAATCGGGCTTCCGACCTGGGTATAGCACGGAGACGGCATTGGTCACACTGATTGATGATCTCCTGAGGGCTCGGGACAGGGGTTTTTCCTCTGTCCTGGTCCTGTTAGATCTCTCAGCAGCTTTCGATACCATCGACCATGGTATCTTATTGTGGCGTCTCGTGAGGCTGGGAGTGGGAGGCTCTGTGTTGCAGTGGTTCGCCTCCTTCCTCTCGGGACGCTTGCAATCGGTGTTGACAGGGGGGCAGAGGTCGACGCCAAGGGCTCTCACTTGTGGGGTCCTCAGGGTCAGTCCTCTCACCCTCCTGTTCAACATCTATATGAAACCGCTGGGCGAGATCATCCATGGCTTTGGGGTGAAGTATCATCAGTACGCTGATGATACGCAGTTATACATCTCCACCCCAGGCCACATCAGTGATGCCCTCTCCGTGATGTCCCGTTGTTTGGATGCGGTACGGATCTGGATGGACAGTAACATGCTTCGGCTCAATCCGGCTAAGACAGAGTGGCTGTGCATACAGACATCTCGGTCCAGTCAATTCCATCTTTGGTCATGGGGGGAGAGGTGTTGCCCCCTGTGGACAGGGCACGGAATCTGGGGGTCTTCCTGGACTCACGGCTCAGGTTGGAGGAGCAGGTGGGAGCCGTGGCCAGGGAGGCCTTTGCCCAGGTCCGGCTGGTTCACCAGTTACACCCATACCTGGACCGAGATGCCCTGCGCCGGTCACTCAGGCACTTGTCACCTCTCGCTCGATTACTGCAATGCTCTCTATCTAGGACTACCCTTGCATACTATCCGGAGGCTTCAGCTGGTGCAAAATGCGGCTGCGCGGGTTGTGATGGGAGCTTCCGGTACTCCCATGTTACACCCTCCTGCGCCTGCATTGGTTGCCGGTTGCCCTCCGAATGAGATTCAAGGTCTTGGTATTGACATTCAAAGTCCTATGAGACATGGGTCCGGGCTATCTACGGGAACGTCTACTGCCGGCATTGAATACCAACCGCCCTGTACGAGCTCACAGGCAGGGGCTCCTCGGCGTGCCGTCTGCGACCCAGTGTCGTTTGGCGGTGACACGGGGGAGGGCCTATTCTGTGGCGGCTGCCGCCCTGTGGAATCAACTACCTCTGGGGCTCCGCCTGGCCCCTGACCTCCGCTTTCCGCCACGACTTGAAAACCTGGTTATTTGAGCAGGCTGCACTGTGCTGACTCCTCTTGGGGGGGGGGTTGTTTTTATAATCTGTTTTAGTCTAATTTGGCTTGGTTGGTTTAATTCTATTTTAGGTAACTAATTTATTGTACTGGTTTTAGCTGTGAGCCGCCCCGAGTCCTTTTGGGAGAGGGGGCGGCATACAAGTCAAATAAATAAATAAATAAATAAATAAATAAATAAATAAATAAATAAATAAATAAATTGTTCACCCATCTTATATACAGTATGTTAATGACAAAATAGTTAACAGGAAGAACACTAATAAAAAAGACAAGGTTAAGGTTTTAAAACTCTCTGTTAACAAACTGTTATTATAATCCACTCATAGAAACTTTGCCACTGCATCTTATCTATCCTAAATCACCCCAAAAGTTAAGAATAATCAAATATCTATGTTCTTAATACCATCTCTAATTGTTGTCTGATTAAATATAATTAATTCAGTCTCCATGGTGTCTCTATCTTCCCAACAAAATCCATATTTTATATGGGCCCTCAGTCTCTTAAGACAAAAACATTTCTCACTTCCCCATTCAGTCAGGCTTCTAGTTTTGTAAAGAAATGCAGGCTTGAACTTCAAAGAGACGCATAAGATCAGCTCAGTCAGTTCTCCAGCTGTGGAGTATATATCTTTTTTTTTATTCCTATTTATATGCCGCCCTTCTCCGGAGACTCAGGGCAGCTTACAAGTTTTGCAGCACAACCCAATGCGCTCAGCAATAGCCTTCATTCCATTGTATATGCCTGCTTATTACTAAGCGGCATTTTTACAAAGTCAGCTTATTGCCCCCAACAATCTTGGGTCCTCAATTTACCTACCCCGAGAGGATGGAAGGCTGAGTCAACCTTGAGCCTGGTGGGATTCGAGCCTGCACTAATTGCAGGCAGCTGGAATTTAAGTGCTAGGCATTTAACAGCCTGCACCACCAAGGCTTGGTCTGCAACTTTCATATCAGAGTCCTTTTGTGAATCTAACTTATCCAAAACCATATGCCTTTGCATATTTTCCATAATCATTATAATCCCATCAAACTTTAAAAAAAAACCTTTCAGCTAAAAGTTGCATGTTACCAAAAAGTCTTTTCATAGATTTCAACCACCATTTTTAGTCTGTAACCTGATACATTGTTACTCTGGGAAACTTGATCAGGGAACATAGAACAGCGAAGCAGAAGGAAACAGGAAAGATTTTTTGGACACTTTATTTGGATCCAAATAAAAATACAAAAGAAATAAACAAAAGAAATAAATATTTTGCAAATACAAAAAATACAAAAATCATGTAGTGAGAGCCCATAATAATAATGTAAATTAAATGAAAGCACTTCAACATCCAAAAAGATGAAATATGAGAAGGAGGGTTATTCAAAACAACTATATAAATCAAAGGGAAATAAAAAGAAAAACCAGCTACAGTCCAACAGAGTAACATAAATTAGCATTCAGCTTTGGCAGCAAAAACAGCACATCGTCAGCAAGAAAAATAAGAGACTGGAAAACGTAACATACTGAAGCATCACTTTATAACTGACTTCAGAAATACTGAATAGAAAGGGAAAAACAGAAATGACAACCAGTCTAATTGTATGAAGATAATTATTTGGGAGCTTCCATTAATAATCATAAAGTCACATCTAATCATTCAAAAAGACCAGTCTGTGAATGCATAAGAACTGTATATAACCATTAATTTGGCCTTGCCAAACATCAATAGAAAGGTTGGTGGTGCAGGCTGCTAAATGCCTAGCTCTTAAGTTCCAGCTGCCTGCAATTAGTGCAGGCTTGAATCCCACCAGGCTCATGGTTGACTCAGCCTTCCATCCTCTCGGGGTAGGTAAATTGAGGACCCAAGATTGTTGGGGGCAATAAGCTGACTTTGTAAAAATGCTGCTTAGTAATAAGCAGGCATATACAATGGAATGAAGGCTATTGCTGAGCACATTGGGTTGTATCCCAAAAAGTTTAAGCCGCCCTGAGTCTTCGGAGAAGGGCAGCATATAAATGTAATTTAAAAAAAATAAGTTAGTGTGCTTACAGAAGAAGTTTTTCAATATAAGAAATTTCCCATGAAGATTACAATTCTGTTGAAATTTCTGTTAGGAAAAGGAGTAAACCAACTGCCAATCTATCATTTGTGCAGTTTCTTGATTTTTCATAGTTAAATGCTTCTCAATATAACTTTTTTTTCTTTCATTTAATCATGTCCAATTTTTGCAGACTCCCTGGAGAAGTCCCTGCAGTTTTCTTGGCAAGGTTTTTGAGGGATAGTTTGCCATTGCTTCTTTCTTAGGGCTGAAAGAAAGTGATTGGCATAAGGTCACCCAGCTGGCTAAGGCAGGAGTAAGTAGAATTCATGGTCTCCTGATTTCTAGCCTGATGCCTTACCCATTACATCAAATAAATTGGCTTTCAGTATAATATGCACATATTAAACAATACAGATCTAACTACAAGGCATCTAACACTGATCCAATCAAGTCAAATTTGCAAATTCTTAGCTTAAAACATGTTTCAAATCAAAAATCAAAAGCAATGTATTTATAGCATTCATAATTCTAATTATGTTAGAATCAAAGCCAATGCTTCCCAGGAGTGATTTAAAAAAAACGTTTAGAGGTAAAGGACAGATTTGCTATAAACCTAAAAACCTCACTACAGACCACCACAGATGTTAAAAAGCATCATCTAGACCTGGCTGGAGAATTCTGGGAGTTGAAGTCCACAAGTCTTAAAGTTGCCAAGTTTGGGGACTCCTGATTTAAGTAGAAAGAGGTTCCAGCTGAAAATATACCATGAATAGCATAGAGATGCATGGTAGTTCTTTCTTTCTTTCTTTCTTTCTTTCTTTCTTTCTTTCTTTCTTTCTTTCTTTCTTTCTTTCTTTCTTTCTTTCTCTTAAAAGAAAAAAGAAAAAGAAAGAGGGAGGGATGAGAGAAAGAAAGAAAGGGAGGGAGGGGAGAAAGAGGGAAGGGAAAGGATTGTGAATGAGATATGGATGGATGGATGAACGGAGGGAGGGAGGGAAGGAGGGAAAGAAAAAGGAGAGGAAGGAAAGGCCACGAACGCTGGCACTAGATGCAGCTTCAGAGGATGCTTTGAAACAGCACAGCAATCCAGGGTTAGAAGGGATCTCAGAGGTCATCTAGTCCAACCCCACTCCAAGAGCATTGTTAAAGTGAGTTTCTATGTTTTGACCCACCCAGTCACGTGACTGCCAAGCCATGCTCAGCCAGTCACGTGAGCACCAAGCCACGCCCAGCCAGCAAGCCACACCCAGCCAGTCACATGACCACCAAGCCACGTCCATAAATTAGGTCACGCCCACAAAACCAGTTGTTAAGAAATTTGAATCTCACCCTGAGTCCATCCCAACTGCTGCAGTGCGCCTTATGTGTGATTATGCTTGAAAAGTATCCAGAAATTGTAACTGGCCAGGCTGCTGACAAGCGCAAGGAGTAGAAACCATTAAAGCCTATTTTGACAGCTCTATGCTTACTATCAGTTGCCTTTCAGCCACAGTTTAAGAAGCTGGTGTTGATTTAAACACCAAACAGCTTAAGATCACCTGTCTTGCTATGAAACTGTTTGGTTACTTGGATGAGCACGAAAGGTCTTCTTAATTCAAAGATGCCCCATTGCCAGAAATTTTACTATGGAGTATATGCGAAAAGGCTGCCTTCTGTGTAGCACCCAGCTATGATGTGTGCCCTAAGGATATACATTTAGCTCTCACTTTCTCAGTAATAAGAAAATATTTCTTATACATTAATTATAACATTTTTTTAATGTTGGTTTCTAAGTGGAATGAATCCATTATGTTTTATATGCTTGTATTTTAAGCTTTGGAATATTGAAATAAAGAGAAAGGCAGGGTATAAATTCAATTTAAAAAAAGGAAGGAAAGAAGGAATTCAGCTTTCTTGCAATGAGGGGAAATAGCAAAAGAAGATAGCAGAAGCCAAGACTAGTCCAGGCTCATTTCCGTTTCCACAGCAAACAATGTTTCCTGGCATGAATAATTATAGAGGCCTTAGAACAAAAACAATTGTTAATTCAGTTTGTGGGAGATTATTTAGGTGTTATAACCAGCTGCTAAAAGGATGAGATAATAACACCCAGGAAATAAAGGAAGAACTTAAAAAAGGTGAGGGAGGCAGGAAATTAACAAGAGCTACTTTGCTTAACATGTGTATCTAATTCATGTTGAGAAACCAGACATTGCCCGTGTTATGTAACAGGTCTCATGTGAAAACACTGATGTTCCAAATGCTGATTCACCCAATCAGATCAGATATGTAATGCTGCACACTGCAAGACCTCACATACACATTTCTTACAAGTCAGCACTACCATAGCTCTGAGAATAATCTGAAATATTTCTGTAAGTCTAGATCAGAGGTCTCCAAACTTGGCAACTTTAAGACTTGTGGACTTCAACTTCCAGAATTCTGGCTGACTGGAGAATTCTGGAAGTTGAAATCCACAAGTCTTAAAGTTGCCAAGTTTGGGAACCCCTGACCTAGAACATTCCCAAGGCAGTAATCAATACTGTATTAACTCCAAATGTTCTTTTGGCTAAACACTGAATCCAGGCACACTGGATAGCTGGATGTCCCCAGGAGGCTGCAGGAAGGCCTCCTAGGCCCAAAACGGGGCCTAGCAAGCCTCCCTTGAGCCTCCTAGGAACAAAAATGGGGCATGGGAGAGTGGCGCCAGATCCCCCCCCCAAGCCGTTTTTGGCCTAGCAAGTCTCCCTGGAGCTTCCTGGGAGCAAAAACAGGGTGAGGGGTCAGCGTTTTCACCCTAGCAAGCCTCCCTGAAGCCTCTAGGATCAAAAGCAGCATGTGGGGGGGGCGGCACTGGAACCCCCCCACACACACACCCGTTTTTGCTCACAGGAGGCTACCCTACACTTACCTGGGAGCCAGACAGGCCTTGTGGGGGCTCCTGGGAGGGGAGAGGCGGAATGGGTGGGGCCAGCTGTTCTTCAGAACTACTGGTTCACGGAACTGGATGTAAAATTAACATCCGGTTCACCCGAACCAGCCTGAACTGGTAGAATCCCACTCCCTGGATGGACTGTAACAAAGTGTGGAAACCGTTGTTAAATCTTTCCTAACGGTTGCTTAGGAAAGACTGCAGTTGGGGCACTAAGCACAGTGGGCAAATGTGTTCTTCACCACATCCACCATCTTCAAGTTTACTGATAGTTAAGAGTTAAAAAATATATCCAATTTTCTTTCTCAGAGAATGCAACCCCATTCGGAATAGACTCCACATCAGTCTCAGAGTTCAGCTTTTACCTTATCAACAGTACCACTGCCTTGCTGGGGTTTAATTTACTTTTGCTAGAAATTGAGATTTATATACATTTAATAAATGATTGCAATTATTAACTTTTTCTTAGGGTCATAGAATGGAAGAATTGGAAGGGTACCTGGAGATCATTTAGTTCAGCTTTCGGCCCATTGCAGGAATCCATTATCAAGTACCCTCATCCCACCAACCCCTGAGCAAATTGCAATGTTGCTGAAAACCAATCTCTGTCATTCAGCCTAGTGTTGAGTTTAAGCTTCAAGGGTACTAATCACTTACTTGAGGTTTGAATTAGGTGTTATCAACACACTGATGGCATGCCTCTCCAAAAACCCTAATAATCTCCTCTAGCAGTTTGAGCACACGTTTCAGCTTTGACAATAAGACAGAATCCTGAGGTTCATCATAAAATAATGAATGCCGTCAACCCTATAAAGTAGACCAGACTAAGAAACAACTTCCTATAGATTTTAAATTACTTTCATTGGAAAATCAATTGTGAAACTGAGAAAGCTCGTGTTTTGTTTTGTTTTCATCCCTGGAGTCCAGGTACATCTGGATAAAATTGATTTTCTAGGCCTAGAGGGCAAAAATATTGCCCTCTTTCAAGCGTAAGTAAACCCAGACAATCATCCAGGTATATGTCTTTGTTTTCTGCATTAAACACAAAAACTGTTGCACTCTAGGATGAAAATGCTGAAAGCAACTTACATAAAAACCTGATTATAACTACTGAAAAATTAGACTCCAGGGGCCAAAAGAAAACGAAACAAGAGCCTTCCGAGTTTCACAAGACAGCTATTGCTTGTTTGAAAGAATGAGAATCCAAGCCATATAAGGCTATATGTCACACTGGCTTTTTCCTCAGTTGCTCTAATGGGATTTGGGGGGTGGGGAAACCCTCTATGTTAATGGAAGAGAAGAAATACGCAACTACAACAGTTACTTCAGAGATTAGCTCATTTGTTCTGAATTAACATCTCAAAAATCAATGTGGTAGATAATGAACTGTCTTCTTAGACCGCTCTTTGATTTAAACACTGCTGGTCTACACAATTAAAATATTATATCTGCAGGTGCAGTCTTCCTATTGTTTAAATACCATTTCACATTCTCAGCATCAACTAAGCCTTCTTAGTTTCCTGAAAACTGCAGAAAATAATGCAGAAATGGGGTCACAACTGTGTATTACACAGCTCCACCCAACATTTTACCACCTCAGTATTGAAACTTTATTACAGTTATGGGATGAGTATGGCTGAGTAACCAGATATAGACCACAAACATCCCCTTGTGGCTCCCATCCTCCTCCTCCCCCAAGTGGTTTGGTGTAATGGGCTATAAAAAGGCACGAAGAAAAGCTTCAGCCTAGAAAATGATCAAAGTATCTCACCCCAAAGAAGGAATGGGGGCATGGAGGCATTTCAGAAGAGACCATCCCTAATTCTCTGGAAAGTAAAGGCAAGGGAACGTGAGAAATGCTTTCAGACTTATTACCTTACAATAAGGATAGAGCCAGTATTTATTGTCATGCTTCTTGTCTGGAGTATCTCAAAGGGTTGACACTAGGCTTATACATACATACATACATACATACATACATACATACTCTCTTTCTCCCTCCCTCCCTCTCTCTAAATAGTCTTAGCTCAAACCACTTATGAAATGTGGTGCATGTAATGCAATGCAGCCTGTTGTGGTTCTCGAACTGATAGGCATTGTGCTACCTGCTGCACAGAGTACAGGTCCTACAGATATCACCAGAGTAAGGAATGTCAAGTAATATAAAATGAGAGGAATCCCAAAGATACTCTTCCCTCCCCACCAAAGTCTGATTCATCTTTGGATTTAGTTATCCTTTCTACCACCACCCAATGCGTGTATTGACAACAAATAAACACTCAATAGAGCAGGGGTGGCGAACAAGTTTGACACAAAGAGCCACAATTTTAAACTGTGAGAGTCAGAGAGCCACACCACGCCGCTGGCCCGTGCAGTTGTTTCGAGGATGGGAGACGGGATGGCCGGGGCGGACTACGCTGAAATCTCTCCTCAGAGATCCCTCCTCAGAAGCAGCATAACAAAATCCAAACTTGGCAAAGAGCCACAGTATACAAAATAATATAATATAATAATAATATAATAATAATATAAGAGGCAAAGAGCATTCATTTTGGCGAAGCCTCATGCTCGAGAGTTGCAATAGAGTGCCTAGAGGGCCTTGGTGGCTCAGGCTGTTAAATGCCTGCATTTAAGTTCCAGCTGCCTACAATTACTTTAGGCTCGAATCCCACCAGGCTCAAGGTTGACTCAGCCTTCCATCCTCTCGGGGTAGGTAAACTGAGGACCCAAGATTGTTGGGGGCAATAAGCTGACTTTGTAAAAATGCCGCTTAGTAATAAGCAGGCATATACAATGGAATGAAGGCTATTGCTGAGCACACTGGGTTGTATCCCAAAAACTGTAAGCCGCCCTGAGTCTTCGGAGAAGGGCGGCATATAAATGTAATTTAAAAAAAAATAGTACAGGCAACCAATGATAGCTTTTTATATGCGTGCATTTTTAGCCCAGTTTGCTCCTTCATGCAATTAAATTTTAAATGCAGTAGTTAGGTTTTTTTAATAGTCATATTTAGAAATGTTATAATTAAAGGGAAGGTCACAAATGGTGATCACAGGTCTCTGGGACAGTGCAATTATCATAAATATATTCCAGTTGCCGAGTGCCTGTTGATCATATGTCCATGGGGGTGCTGCAACAGTCATACTGGTTAGAACTGGTCATAAGTCACTTTTTTCAGTGCCGTTATAACCTCAAGGGGATGGTTGTAAGTCAAAGACTACCTGTAAGTAAAGCTTCCCAGTAATCTATACTATAATAAAGAATTTCCAGGAATGGTACCATATTTGCCTATCAAGTTAGAGAAACCATGTGGACTACAGTTCAGTGCATCTTGCTGTTGTATAACTTGCACTGTGCAAATCACCCCGATACGCTTTCAAAAAGCAACTTTAAAAACAGCAGCTTCAATTCTTAATCCTGGATTTAAATCCTAATGGTTGCCTAGAGAGAATGCAAAGCTCTCTGCCTCTTCCCCAGCCTGCTTTTAGTGGCATCAGCAGCTTTTCCAACAGCTGAACAGGGCACAGGAAGGACAATACCTCTCTAGGTTCGCTTGTGAATATTTTTCCTCAAGGGAACCTAGAGAGCCAAACAAATGGTTTAAATACCTGATTTGGTATAAGGAAAATTGTTTTTCAAAGAAAAAGATTACTCTGATTTCTAAAGATTTTTTTTTAAATTACATTTATATGCCGCCCTTCTCCGAAGACTCAAGGCGGCTTACAATTTTTGGAGCGCAACCCAATGCGCTCAGCAATAGCCTTCATTCCATTGTATATGCCTGCTTATTACTAAGCGGCATTTTTACAAAGTCAGCTTATTGCCCCCAACAATCTTGAGTCCTCAGTTTACCTCCCCCGAGAGGATGGAAGGCTGAGTCAACCTTGAGCCTGGTGGGATTCGAGCCTGCACTAATTGCAGGCAGCTGGAACTTAAGTGCTAGGCATTTAACAGCCTGCACCACCAAGGCCTTTTATCTATGTATACATTTTATCTATGTATACATCATAATCCATGGGAACCAGTAAATCTATCCTCCATTCTCAGCACAAATTATTGGACTAGAAAGGCCCTTTATGAAATCCATCACTCCTCACCCTAACTCTCTTCAATTTTAGACAAATACATGCCCCTGCTAATAATTTTCTAAAAATAATAGTCAAGGAGCCATCTTCTTAGACAAAGGAGTTAGGCGCCTCAAAGCATCCTGCAATTTGTGTATTGACAACAAATAAACACTCAATAGTACAGGCAATCAATGATGGCTTTTTATATGGTGTGTGCATTTTTAGCCAAGTTTGCTCATTCATGCAATTAAATTTTAAGTGCAATACTTACAGTTTTTTAATAGTCATATTTAGAAATGTTATAATTAAAGGCCTTTTACAAAAACCTGTAAGTTTTGGACGGTGCCCACTGTATTTATACAATTTTATGTTTTGAAAGTTCTCACGTAATTGGTAAATGTTTTATTTAAAATCATCAAAAGTTTAATTTATGGGACAAAATCCTGACAATGTAATGGTCTCCTAATATACTATTGAGGCAAGTATAAAAGAAGGTGACTGTATTTTTTTAAAAAAATTCATATTTATATCCCTCCCTTCTCCAGAGACTCAGGGCAGCTTACAATTTTTGGGATACAACCCAATGCGCTCAGCAATAGCCTTCCTTCCATTGTATATGCCTGCTTATTACTAAGCAGCATTTTTACAAAGTCAGCTTATTGCCCCCAACAATCGTGGGTCCTCAGTTTACCTACCCCGAGAGGATGGAAGGCTGAGTCAACCTTGAGCCTGGTGGGATTCAAGCCTGCAATAATTACAGGCAGCTGGAACTAAGTGCTAGGCTATTAACAGCCTGCACCACCAAGGCCCTTTTGGAGTTGTTATCAGAAAGACAAGCTCAATTCTTATGGTCCAGCAAGAAAACCATATACAGATAGTCCTCAGCTTACAACAGTTCATATAGTGATCATTCAAAGTTACAACGGCACTCAAAAAAGTGACTTATGACCATCTTTCATACTTATGAGCATAGTAGCATCCCTATGGTCATGTGATTTACTTTTGGATGCTTGACAACTGATTCATATTTATGACGGTTGTAGTGTCCCGGGGTCATGTGGCCATCTTTTGCGACCTTCTGACAAGCAAAATCAATGGGAATGTCAGATTCACTTAACAACTGTGTTACTAATTTAACAACTGCAGTGATTCGCTTAACAAATGTGACAAGAAAAGTCGTAAAATGGGACAAAATTCACTTAACAAATTATTCACTTAGCAATATACATTCTGGGCTCAATTGTGGCCCTAAGTTAAGGACTACCTGTAGATTGCACTTCAGAATGTACAATCCTAATGGAAGAAGCATTTGTAAATCAGGGTTGAACTATGGAGTCCTTGATGTTCTCTGATTTTAGTCATTTGCTTGCAGACATTTCATGATTCAGTTAGGGAATATCATCAGTGCTAGTGGGTGTGGGATTTGCTCCCTATTTATGTACAGTAGCTTGCTTGCTGGTGCTGGTAGGAGCATGGATTTCTTCTTGATGGTTCCTTGATTAAGGTATTGTTTTCTGCTTGATTGTTTGTCTAGCATTAATTCCTGCTTATCTGGCTGGTGGCTGCTGGAGAGGATGTGTTCTGGTCTTTTTATTTCCTTCTTAGCTTTTTTTTGTCTCTTTTGAATAGTGTATAAATGTAGTTTATCTCAATTTGTCTATTGATGGCTGATTTGTCTGAATGCCAATCATCCAATAATTTCCTAGCATTTTTGGCTTTATCTTGATCTAGGAGGCTCACAGTTTCACTGCTGAAACTATGGTTGAGTCTGTACATGTGCTGTGAGATTAAGGAGTTTTCATCATGTTTTCTGACTTTCCACTCTATGTTGTACAGTACATGACTTCTGTTTATTTTTTCTTCTTAGTTACTGAGTCTTTCAGTTTACTTAAAATGTTTTGGAGGGCTTCAGTAGATTTGCATGCTACAGTGATGCCATGTGGTTGTAATAGCTTATTAGTAATTTCTGAGATTTTTTTGAAGTATGGCATCCAAAGGATGTATGTATGGATTGAGTGGTCATACATTTTTTAATGAAGTGGTATGGATATCCACCTGGTTGAAAGATATTTTATAGGTGGTCTAATTCCTTTTATTAGTATTCCAGGCAGTGGTGGGATGCTGCCGGTATAACAACCAGTTCGCTAATCGCGCGCTTCGCTTCACGCTTCGTCTTGATGGTAGTCAGCATTTTTGTATGTTCTGAGGTCATGGTTTGGTCCAGTTGTTTCTTGAAATTATCTATGATGTTCTGGTATTTGTTTAGTCTGAGAATGGAGGTGAGAATCCCAGTCGAAGTTCAGAAACAGATATAGCTTGCACAGATCTGCTTGTTTATATTTCTGTTGTATTTAATAATTAGTGTTACTTGTTAGAAGCCTGAGAAAGAAAACCGGACCACCTCTAACTAAACAAATTGCATAATGGCAAAGTATTGGGCCTTCCTCTTTCTCCTGGTTCATATTTAGGACAAAAGCACATGGCCTTTACTAAGATCTTTTTTTTCCCTTCATATATTTAGCAATTATGTAAAACTATTGGCAAGCTTATAATCTGATGTGAACATTCATAAACATAGCCTCGTTCATCTGTAATACTACTATTATATAGCAATATACATTTCTACATATCAAATGGCTACCTTTTAAAGAGCAAGAAGCTTTGCAGAGACAGTAAAGGTGGTTCCTCTCTCCAGAGGCAACGGCAGTTTGTGGAAAAGGCAAATGTGCGACAATAATGAGACTATAACAATGATACAGTGAAGTAAAGCATCTCTGAGTAGGACCCAGTAGGCCTCCCCAAAGATAGGTGAATACAGTACAGAAGATCAGCAGCTTACCTGGATCTTCACAGCAATAAGCACAGAGCTAAGCTCCTTGTCTAGTTCCCGCAGCACCGTCAGCTTTTTCAGGCGAAGGCTGCACAGCCTGTAAGACAGAGAGAATGGGATACATTCAGGCACCACCATCCCAGGGCCCCTGTTGCATGATACTAGAGGCTCTGGAGGTAACCCGGGATATTGCTGATCACGGCGGGGCCCAAGTTGCTCCTCTAGCTCAGGAACTCTTAAATTCATGCAGCAGAGAGAAAGCGGATCAGAAAAAGAGGAAAGGAGGAAAATTAATAGAGCTAAAGCAGGATTAAGAAGATTATGCTATGACAGGAAGTTGCAAAGCACACAGAGGAGAAATCCCTGCCCAAAAGGAAACCAGTGCCAGCTCTGTACAGAGACACTTCAATGATTGGGGGAAATTCCTTATAATTATTGCAGTATTGTGTTCTTAATGTAAACCAAAGGAATTTTTTTCCTTGCTTATTTATTACTTGGATAGTAAACAACATCCAAATAATACTTAAAGCATAAGTTGCGCAACAGCAGATACAGTAAATACATGAGATTGAGTTAAATCTCTGTACACTCAAATCATCCTATTCAGTGAATCCTATTATTTCCCATTTGATCCCCACAGCCTTGTTTCTGAATCACTTTACTAGCACCGAGTACTGTCTGGTGTTTAAACAACCGTTAGTCATTATTCAACCAGGAGTTCTAAGGAGTGGAATGGGAAGGGAGGAACACGAATCCCGCTTTCTCAGTCTGTCTGTTTTATGGGACATTAACAGCTATTAATATTAAGTGTTCTAAAAAGCTAGAATCTTGCATTCCATATGCCATGAAGATGAGCACTTCCCCTCTTTTGCATTCAGCAGGAAAACCCATCCAATTCTCTAAGCAGTCTAGTAAAAAAAATTCTGGTTACTACTTTTTGTAGTTTTTTATTAACAAAGCAGTTCCTTGTGGCCCAGTCCTCTCCTGATCCACCCACACTGCATGAAGTCAGGAATGAGACATTACAGAGATTGTCAATGTTTTTCTGAGGTTCCAACCCTCACCCAGTCAAATACCAGAAGTAATTCAATAAATTCAGTTCAGATATTTCCAAGAAAGGCCTTCAGCATCATTGTTTTGGGAACAAAAATGGAACACCTTTTTCATCTAAAAACACCTTTTTACTTTTAGACCAAAGTTTATGAAGTGATTTCTTTTCCAGAAAAAGGATCACATACAACTGATAATTCATCAAAAAGATTTATATGCAGACCTCAGAATGGAGGGTACAATTTGCTATTTTTCTCCCTTTACAAGCCCAGCAGAAACATTTCTGAACATATGCAGTATGCATCATTCATAAAGCTCCCAAAATGCAAACCTTCGTACAAAATTTGGGTCAGCCTTGACTCAATTTTTTCCAGTTGCAGTGGCAGTACATATATTAACTATTTTCCTGTACTGCTTTTGTGAATCCTCTACCACTATTAAAAAGAGACTGCTGGAATATGTGAGAGAGGCAGATACTTTAATTGTATACAGTATCATAAAAAGCCTAGCTATCTACGCAGATATAACAGCTGACCAAAAAAGGCATGCAAGTTTTTAGAATGCAAATTACTTCAAGCCGTCCTACACTTTGCTGAGGGAGATCTTGGGTACTGCTATGGATTACATAGAATTCTTTATCCTTTGTGTCCCCCTACCTCCCTAACCTGTCACTATGGACCTAAGGCCTGCCACTAGGAATTTGGACTGAGGTATTAAATACTAGAACCAAACACTTGGCCTTAATTCTACTCTGTAGATGTTCTCAGATGATTTTTTTCCATTATTATTCAACTACACCATGAAGTTCTTCATATAAAAAAAGCTGACCGTGACCTTCCGTCCAAAATATGAAAAATGGAAAGTAAAAGTTTTCTTCTGCTGGCTAATTATGCAGCAGAATGGCAACCATTCAGCAAAAACATCTGGTTTTCTATACTAAATTTTCAAGGAAAATAAATCTTCATTCCTAGGATCTCCTTGATAGAATAGCCACTAAATACCTTTTTGATTGTTTAGAGGACATTTACCATTGAAGCATTCCAAGAATTCAGCAGGCTCATTGCTAAACATGCAGCAACATATTCTGTGCATTTATAATTTCCCAAACATTCACCTTCTAGAGAAAAAAAAACCAGCAGATGGCAACATCTAGCTGAACCATGGCTAATTTCTAAAGCAAAGCAGATTTAGCCCTGTTTAAGGATTGGATGGGGATGTCTATCTACTTCCAGGGATACAGATTAGATTGGAAGGTAAGACACTCTGCCCCAGACACTCTAAATATTTCTGAAAAATGCATGTAGTCATCAGGTCTTGACCTCAACCTGAAGAGTAGCCTTACATTATATAATATCTATGTACTGTCATCAGTGCTACAGAATTTGCTATAGGTGTTCTTTATGATCTGCAAATAGTGATCTCCCCTCAACATAAATGAGGATATATATATGATGAGACATAGCAGCAAATTGTTTTACATGCATCATACCTTTGTCACAGAGTATTAAATTTAATTGGTCTGCAACTGATCACAATAAATTAGTCCTGATGCTAGCAACATATCCCTAAAGAGAAAGTCTGATTCCCTATGAAGTCACCAATATTTACAGCTACCTAAATGTACGCAAACACATCTCCATACATCAGTTCCCAAGTTTCTGCCAGTTCCTTTGCCACTGCTTAATACCTGTAGGGGAAAAAAAGAGAAGCCCACAACAATTATCTCTTTGTTGGATTACTATGTTATTTTTATTCAGTCCAATTTAACTATTAGCATGCATTTTCCCTAACTAAGGGCATCACAGAAAGTAGAAAAGCTAAGACCCCATTTCTATAATTTAAACATGTCATTTTAGTTCCTCAGAACCATCTATAGCATTTATATTACAATATTTTATCCTGGCTCACAAGAAAATTCTGTTCAAGGCACAATTGACAAAAAACATTTAAATAAAAATAAATGCAACGAACCTAAAACAGATCTGTACAACATTTAAAACGGCAGCAGCAAAAGCTATACATTAAAAACAGGAAGAGTTGGTTATATATATTAACGATAATACTATCTTATCTACAAGATGAAGCACTACCTTATATAATTACATGTTATATAAATATGTAGCTACTTCAAAATTGTATTTCTTCAATGGGTTAATTTTTTCAGATGCTCAACATAAAATTACTGTAACAGTTTTCATCTATTTGTTCTTATACCCACGAGCAACTTTTGCACATATTTTATTTTGTTAAGTCTGATTAGAATGCAATAAAATATGGGCCAACTTCTCTTAATGTTTCCACTTAACATAATTTATTGAAGTCATTTAAATCAAAATTTTAAAAGCTGGCTCACTACATTCATATCATAATAAGCCAGTAGCATTTTGATTTTATTCATCCAATTGTCAGGGGAAGCAAATAATTTCAGAAGTGAAGTTCAGAAATGCAGTTCAACAACTTACATATTTGGTTACTTTCTCTTTTCTTTCTTTTTTGTAACTATATCAAAACTTTTTTTACCAATTGTAATATACAATTAACACAGAGTTACTAATCAAACCTGTTATAGAAGACTTCTTTGATAAATCCTAATATTTTGAGATGCTAGGAGATGTATAAAATCCAAGCTGACATAATCATTCTAATTATACTTATTCAGTTATCTGCTGCATAGTATTGTATTGGTAATAGAGCATTCCTATTCATGCTTTAATGTTATAGCATGTTATAGAACACTTAAGCTGGCTTCACATATTGTATTAAACAATGGTTTGTATAAGTATGATTTGAATCAATCATAATTTGTTGCATTCATACAACTTGCTATGCCAAGAGAAAATAAATAATGTTGGACTTAACAAGATATGTGAGGACTGCAGGAACCCATTGTAGACACTCTAGTGGTATTGTTGGTCTTATGGATTAAATGAATCTATAAAAATAGATGCCACAATACTTTTAGCAGCCTTTAAATATATCAAATATTTAAATTGTTTTAGCCACTAAAGATATCCCCAGCAACATATTATTAAAAACCCTTACTGCCAACAATCTTCATGCAATATAGATCTACATCAGAGTAAAATAAAGAAAAAATGCAAATAATGTAATAATGTAATGTAATAAAGAAAAAATGCATAAGTGCACTAATGTGCCTACCGTCCCTGTCCTATTGTTTCTTTTATTTTTCTTATATGTATCCATTTCATGTATTCACAACTATGTTTATCCTTATACTTATTATCTTGTAAGCAATTGACTAAATAAATAAATAAATAAACAAACAAACAAACAAACAAACAAATAAATAAATAAATAAATAAATAAATAAAATGAGATATAAAAACCTGCCTTAGACCACTGGTCCATCTCACAACATTTTAGAGAAAGATCATAAAATACATACTATGGAAAACATTTTGCAGAAAAGTTATAGTATTAAAACATGCCATAGATTAAACCAAAGGCTGAGCAATGAAATGCACTTAGAAGAAGAGCTAGGAGACCAATGTGGGTAGTGGTGAAGGTGTTGATCTAGGATAGTGGAGATCCAGGTTTAAATCCATCTTCAGAAATAGAAACTCATTGGGAAACTTTGGGCTGATTATTTTCTCTCAGCTCTAAGCTCTACTAAGTATGATCGTTGTTGTGAAGACAAAATGAAGGGTGGCATCTTGAACTGAAAAAATTAGCAGGACATTTAAAGTGATAACCTTCCTTCAGTGCTGTTGCTTAGTAATTCATATTTAATGCAAGCTACTTTTGATTCTGGCGGCAGTACAAGCATCACAACTATTATTTACTTAGTCTTCTTATATGGCTACCTATCTCAGAGACATCATATCATAATTCTTCATGCACCCTCAACAAGAAATTCTGCATATTGATATGAAAATGTGATAGTACAAACATAACATCTGAATAATGAAAAATCTAAGTTGGCAACTGACCTGTTATTGACTGCAAAAAAATGTGATAAATTTAAACATTTCTCATCCACACATTATTTACTCTAATCCAGACTTCCTCAAATTAGCTATTTGGACACCAGATTCCACTACCACCCAATATACCCGGTGGCCATTATCTGACAGTCTAACCCAGGGTTTCTCAAGCTTAGCAATCTTAAAACATGTGGACTTCAGCTCCCAGAATTCTGCAGCTCCCAGAATTCTGCAGCTAGCATGCTAGCTAGGGAATTCTGAAGTTTACACATCTTACAACTGCTAAATTGAAAACACTGATCTAACTGCTTCCATGGCTTCCCCACTCCATTGCCCCAAGGCTTTGTTTAGCTCCAATGGGTATCAACCCCCTTTTTTTTTACAAAACTTTTATTTTTCCAAAAGAACAAACGTAACAAACAAACATACAACACATAGATCCATATCAATTTCAAGTATGTCGGTCGGTCAAAAATAACAGTGCCTTCCCCTCATTATTCATACTCAGTATTACAAAAAGGAAAAACTATAGTCATTATTATTAATCCTCCATCATATTATAATCTCTATATTGTTTCAACAGTTCTATCTATCTTTATATTCCCAAAATATATTACCAAACTTTTTATCTAACCATTGATAGAACATATTCCATATCTTATAAAACTGCTTTTCTTCTTGGTCCCTAATTTCAAATGTTAATCTACTCATTTTGGCACAGTCCAAAATCTTCTTAATCACTTCCTCCTGCGTAGGTGTCTTATCATTTCTCCAGTTTTTAGCAAATACAATTCTGGCAGCTGTCAATACATTAACAATCAAATATTTCAGTTCTTGTTGAGTGTCTCTGGTACAATTCCCAACAGGAGTTGGGAATTTCGTCGAGACCTGAAGACCTGGCTGTTTCAGCAGGCCAGCCTGGATTGACCATGGGGGTGGGTAGTTTTAAGAGTTTGTTTATTTTGTAATTTTACTGTTTTAGCTGTTTTGTAATTTGGACTTGTTTTTATTCATTATTTTATTGTATATGCTTTTTGTATGTTCACCGCCCTGAGTCCTTTGGGAGTAGGGCGGCATACAAGTCTAAATAAATAATAATAAATAATAATAATAACAGAAATATCTCAGGTTTCAATCTATATGATGTTGTGTCATTTTTCCAACCACATGTGGATTTTAGTCTAATATCTTTTAGCATCAGCGCAAGTCCACCACATGTGGTACTAGGAGCCAGGTATCTGATGACATTTCCAACACTTATCCGATTTGTCCTTGAACATTCTTGCAATCCTTCTTGGGGATAGGTGCCACCTGTAAAACATCTTATACAAATTTTCTTTATATGCAGTTGACATTGTCATTTTATAATTCTGATCCCACAGTGTTTGCCATCTCTCTAAATCTATCCCATAACCAAAATTTTTCCCCCAAGCAATCATTGTTTCCTTAACCTGCTCCTCTTCCATTCTAACTTCTAATAAATGACCATAGAGTTTTTTAATCACTTTTTCGTTCATACCCATCAAAATTTTATCTAGTTCAGTTGGTTTTTTATAAATACCTTCAGTCTTAACATCCTCATCATATCTAGATTGTATTTGAAAATATGAAAACCAATTCATTTTTATACCTTGTTCTTGTAGTGTTTGCATCGATTTGAGTTCACCCTTTTCATTTAAAACTCTCCATATCTAACTGTTTGTTCCTTCTTGTATATTATTGAATATGAAAAAGCTTCAATAGTAGATACTCATAATGGAATTTGTATATAATGTTGTTTTCAAGTTTTTTCCCAATTTAAAAATAAAGCTTCTCGAACATAGTGTCTTCTAAAATATCCTTGTTTTTTAGTTCCCTTATACCATAAGAAAGCATGCCATCCTAGTAATAAATCATGACCCTCTAAAGTTAACAATCTATTATTTCTCAATGTTCACATTGTCAAATGCTTTTTGAGCATCTAAAAACATCAGTGCCATCTGTTTTTCAGGGTGTGCTTCATAATACTCCAAAGTATCTAAAATTATTCTCACATTTTGCTTGATTTGTCATTTTGGCAAAAATCCATTTTGATCTGTGTGGATAAATTCATTTAAATATCTTTTCATTCTTTCTGCCAAAATTGAAGCAAAGATTTTATAATCTGAATTCAACAATGAGATAGGTCTATAATTTTTAACTTGTTGTAGGTCCATTTCTTCTTTAGGTATAAGGGTAATATAAGCTTCCAACCATGTCTCAGGTATTCTCTTTTTTAGCAACACTTCATTCATCACTTTTAGAAGGGGAGCGCTTAACACTTCCTGAAAGGTCTTGTAAAATTCCACCGGTAGACCATCTGGACCTGGTGCTTTTCCTGTATTTTGTTTCTTCAAGGCTTCTGTTAATTCCATCATGGTTATGTTCCCTTCTAACATTGTTTCAATGTCTTTAGGTATCTGTGGTAATCTTGTCTTTTGTAGATACTGTTCAATTTTTTCTTCTAGAGTATCTTCTTGAGAGTACAGTTTTTCCATAGTAGTCTCGAATAATTTTTTTCTTTTCATCATTCCCATGTTGTATATTCCCTTTTCCATCTATTAATTGGCTAATTTTCTTTATTTCTCTTTCCTTTCTAATTTTATCGCTAACCATCTTCCTGGCTTATTAGCATTTCAAAATAATTTTGTTTAGCGCCTTTAATCTTTTGACTTCTTCCTTGTCCATTAAAGCCATTTTATGTTTAATCACATCCATTTTCCTTTTAATATCTTTCCCTTGTGGTGATTGTTGTAGTTCTTTTTCCAATTTCATGAAATCATCTTCCAATATTTTGAGTGTCTTCTTCCGTTTAATATTTTCCTTATATAGTCAATTATCAAACCTCTTGTATAAGCCTTCATCGATCCCAGCGAGTTTGAAGTGATGTATCTTCTTTTCTGTTTTCCTTGAAAAAAAAAGATAAGTTCTGTCTCAATTCTCTTTTTAAATTCTTCTTCTTTCAAAATCATGTTATTTAGTGTCCATCTAGATCTTCTCCTCTGTCCTTTCCAGGCAACTATCAATGGATTGTGATCCGCCCAGGTCCCACTTTCAATTTGAATTTTCTGTATATCGAGAGCATATCTGCAGATGCCCATACCATATCTATTCTTGACCATGATTCATGTCTATTTGAATAAAAAGTAAATTCTTTATTTCCAATATTTCTCTCTCTCCATATATCTTTAATATTCATTTCTTCTATCATTTGAAAGAAGGACTTGGGTAGCTTTTTTCTAATTTTCTTTTTGGTTCTTTCAGATTTGTAGTCAAGCTGATCATTAATTATCCCATTAAAATCTCCCATCAGAAAGATATTTGCATAGTCTAATTCAATCACTTTTTGGTATAATTTCTCATAGAATTCTTCTTGATTCTCACGGTGCATATATTACTATCAAGAGCATTTTAGTGTTGTTGTCTATTATCTCCACCATTAAAATCCTCCCATCTTCATCTGTATAAATCAATTCTGCAGTAATTATATCTTTAATGTACAAGACCACTCCTCTCTTTTTACATTGTGCCAATGATGTAAATAACTTTCCTAACTTTTTGTCTCAATACATATTCATGTTGTTTTTAATGTGGACTTCTTGTAGACAAATTATATCAAATTTTAGTTTCTCTAATTTATGAAATATTTTCCTTCTTTTAGCAATCGAATTAAGTCCATTTATATTCATCGAAATCAGTTTTTCCCTTCCATTTTAGGTCTTGTATATAGGTTTTGTTGCTCTGTCATTCTAACTTCTCTTCGTTCTCTAGGTAGACCACCTACCGCTCCAAGTTGTTCCTCTTCTTCACTTGTTGCTACACCTTCCTTTGGAAGTTCCACAATCAGCTCCTCTTGTCTTCCATTTCCGTCCTTTCCTCTAAAATATTCATTGTAAAAAAATTGCGCTCTCTCCACTGTATCAATTCTATGTCTTTGTTCCCGCCACACAAACAGAAGGCCTTCTGGTATTAACCATCTATAGTTTACACCTCTCTTCAACAGTTCTTTAGATAAGAATGCATATTCTCTTCTCCTCTCTTCTTGGTACCTGTTTCAATACCATAATGTCTTTGTTATTGTGCTTCAATGTCTTGTCTCTAGTTGCTTGCAGTATTTGTGATTTAATGCTCTTCTTAGTGAACCTAATATGGATTTCTCTTGAAAGTCTATTCCTCGTTGCATACCTTGTATAGACTCGAAATATTTCATCTATTCCATCCCTCATCTTCTCTTCAGTTGTTTCTAACAATTCTGCCAAAATCTGTGTCATTTTCTCCAACAAGTTTTCACCCTTCTCTTCCTCAACATTTTGGAATCTCAAATAAAATTCCGATTCCAGTGATTCATTATGGTCACTCTCAACTTCACTTAATCTGATGTTGAAACTCTTCATTTCTTCATCTCTTTGTTCTTGCTGCTCCTCAACTTTCTTAATCCTCTCACCATATTTCTCCATTGTTTGCCATAAAGCTTTTATATTTTCATCTGTCTTGTCCAGCTTCTGTTCAATTATCTCAATTTTCTCTACTTTTTTTCCAATCTCGCTCACCGCTTGTAATATCATCTGTATTTTATCTTCTTTCTCCCTTTCCCTTTCTTGTTGTGATGTTGTTGATGCGGGAGTTGTAACTTGTGGAACTGAAGACCTTCTACTCATTCTTGCAAAGATTCTCAACACCAATTCCGAAAAAGGGAAAGAAAAAAAGGGATGGAAACCAATAATAAAAAAGTAAAGATTAGTAATATAAGAAGGGAGAGGAACAATCCTACTCAAAAAAAAAGAGAAAAATAGTAAAAAGAAGAAAAAAGAAGGTATCAAACCCATTTTGATAGCTTGCAATGTCCTCCTCTAGGTGGCACCAGTTTCCTACTTTCATATCTCAGTAAATGGCAGAAAAGAATTGACAGTCAATAAGAGTCAGCACTTCTCAAAATCTGTGCATGAGGTGTTCTGTGTCTTTCACTGTCCTATCCCTCTCAAAAACACTTTAATTATAACAGACAAGGTATATAACTAGTAAACAATATGAAACCTGGAAAAAATGTAACAAATTCTACATAAACTCCAGCAGGTCCTGGAAGAGTGAAAAAAAATTACATTGCTAAGTGACTGCTAAATAGAGCTAAGCAGAAACTGGCATTCAAGGTTCTGCACTCAGCCACCTCTCTCCCCACCCTTTTTTACTGCTATACTGTAGCCCTAATTGTGACTGTGCAGAACACCCGCTTCCTGCAATCCAAGCTAACTACTTCCAGAATACTAGAAGTACCTAAATTCTAAGGAACCAGCAGATTTCCTGGCAGTACTCCCAGGACTAGCCATCCTGAAAGCAAGAAAGAAAGAAAACGGAGCCACAAGACAAAATCTCCTAAGTAATCAGCCCATCCGGCTTTCTCACCAACAGACTGAATTCCCCTTACTGGAAATAACCGAAAGGTTTAAAATAGGCTAACAAAAGAAACCAGCTAAGCTTCTAAGCATCCCTCAAGTTCGACTGAGGCAGTGATAGCTCCAGTTACATTTCCTTAAAGCCATGTCAGGTTGTCTGGGCATTTCCAAGAACTGAATGGTTTTGCCTGACTCCCAAGATTGCAGTCCTGCCCTTTAATCCCTCTCCATCATTGGCCTCTGCATTCCTTCTCCTTCCAAGTTCTTCTGAATATGACTTTCCAAAAGGAAAACCAGAAGGAATGCCCAGGGAAAGGGAGCCTGGGGGGGGGAGGGAAGTGTGAGAATGAGAGGGAGTGTGAGAGAGGGAGGGAGAGGGGGAAAGAGATCACAGGAACCACACTGAATGGCACCAGTCAGTGACAAAATTACAAAAAGGAACTCCGAAACTTTTTACCCCATCCCTGAAAAAAATTTCAGATTTTTATAGGGTGTAGTTTAAAGCCACAAATTAAAGTTAGTCATTAGACATGAGCACCCTACAACATCAAAATAAAAGTATGCTTTAGTTATCTCACCAACGTGTCTTTGGGAATCCATGAAGCAGAATATTAAATAATTGAATCCTCCCCCTCATCTTCCCTCTGCATTCTGGGAATCCATGAAGCATATTAAATAATTGAATCCTCAATATTATTCCCAATATGTCCCTGAGGCCTATTTAGAGATTCCATGTTCTTTTTCCTTTCAATCACAACAACTACAATATAAACTTAAGTCAGCACTCCAAATTAATATGTAAACTATGATACACTGTTATATTGAAACCTATCCTTTTCCCAACTTGTAAAATGTACCAAATATATTTATACAGTACCAGAAACTGTGCAGAAATTTCTTTTTACAATGAAAGGTGATGCTGGATAAAATTAAATGCAATAGATGTGTTAGCTCTAGCTCTTACACCAATTAGAAGCAGTTGGTGCTCAGTGAAAATTGGTAGTGGAGAAATTCAGGTTAAAAATTAGCAATGGGCATACGGTAGATATGCCTTTGAAAATTAGTTATTAGTCAGGACTATTGCCCTGAATCCATTATATGGGCTACTCAATAGCATTAATCTAGCTAGCTATTGTGAAAAATGAATGCTGAGTAACAGAGAACTTGAATCTAAGCCGCTTGGGCTGTTCAGATATTCTTAAATGGAGAAAGGACTATATCCAGCTCAAATATCAAATGAGATGTGGTAATCTGTAAATACATCTCTGACTTAGAGTGTCCCTTAGGCACATTACAGATGAAACGGGTTAGGAAAAAATAACACAAGGCTTAGAGCAGACCCTAGACTGCTAACCTTTTTTTATTTTCAACACTGGAGTTTTCTGCTGAGATACGCCAAATCTGTCGCCAAATCTCAATCAATCAAAACAGAGCTGGAAGGGACTTTGGAGGTCTTCTAGTCCAGCCCTCTGCTCAAGCAGAAGACTCTATACTATTTCAGACAAGGGACTGTCCAGTCTCTTCTTAAAAACCTCCAGTGATGAAGCACCCACAACTTCTGAAGGCAAACTGTTTCATTGATTAATTGTCCTTGCTGTTAGGAAGTTTCTCCTTAATTCCAGGTTGCTTCTCTTCTTGATTAGTTGCCACCCACTGTTTTTTGTCCTGCCCTCTGGTGCTTTGGAAAATAAGTTGACCCTCTCCTCTTTGTGGCAACCTCTCAATGCAGAAGATTTGGAAGTCATGTTCAATTGCACGCTATTAGATTCATAAGCACAGAGAGTCCTTCCTTTGGCTCTCCTGTCTCATTGCAATCCCTCCCTATCTGAGAAAATGTGCCCCTGCATGGAACAGAATCCTGTACTCTGCTCTGGCTGGAAGATGGGCAGAGTGACAGCAACAATAAATAAACTCTTTGGAACTGTTTGTTATTACTGGCTTTCAGGAATTCTGATCAGCTCCAAAGAAACTTAAGAGTTCCCCAGAAAGCAATCTGAAAACTAACACACTAAGTAATTAGAGTTAAGACCGACAATGATAATTTCTATTTAATTTCTATTTAATTATAATTTCTATTTAATTTGACACAGTCTGAACAGAATGTCATCTGGTTATAGACAGGCTTCAAGAGAGAGAACATCTGCCTAGACAAGAATGATTAAATTTGGACTTCTCTAACTTGAAATAAAAATACAAGCCAACACCGGTGTGGAAAACCAGGCAATGGAACCATGGCAGCTCCTAACCTTTGTGGTTGTTTTATAATATCATATATATAATATCATATATCATAATATAATATATATAACATATATATAATATAATATATATATATATATATTATATATGTTATATAATATGGTCTATTCAACACAGGAGAATTTTTAAACTAAAAGTACACTAAAGATTCTTGTAACCAAGAAACAAATATGAGTTGTATACTGTACGCATATTAGTGTTTTGATACAAACTGACACAAACACAAAGGTACACTTCAGTGCCTGGATAATACTTGTTACCTTATTGCCAGAACTCCTCACAGCATTAAGTATACCAAGTTAATCATTTACATAAAATTAGTTATCTAAAAGTGTATTCAATATGAACCACTCATTGGAATAGAGAATAGTAGCCAACTGATACGCTCTGACTACTGGATAGATTAACAAGTTAATTGGAGCTGAAGTCCAAGAACATCTGGACAGCCAGAGATTCTCTATGTGCTTTATATATGGTCTCCTTTTTCCTTCCAAACTTTTCAAAAGTTTTTCTTTTTTTTCTCCTCCATTCTTGAAAGTGTTTCAAGAGTATTTTATACACCAGTGCAAAAATGCAACTTCTTGAGTTTATATTCCTTCTTTCCTCTATCCATCTGTCTGAAAGAAGTCTTTTGCCTACTCTCCTGTTGCAGAAAGGGGCAAAAGCCTGCCTCTCTCCCCCATGACAGTTCCCTAAAAATCAAGTTCACAGCCATAATTCTGTTGGAAGTTAAAACCCACCCTTCTCCTAGGAAAATTAAATATTTTAGGATATACTAAAAAGGCAGAATATTTCCTCTAAAAAGAGAAGTAGAAACTCAGAAGCAGAAACTCACTTCAGAAGCAGAAACTCACGCCCACCTTTGTTAATGGGTGGGGCATTAAGGCCTGGGTCAGAGTATTCTACATAACAAAGCCCTCTACCCAATCTCACCACCTGGCCTGGGAAGATTGCATCAGCCAGCACACAGGTGAAGCCATGTGGTCCAGACAAAGCCTACAAAGTTAGCTAAGACACCCACCCCTAGGAGTCTGACAGCCAATGGAATACATTTCTTATACAGGAACAGGAAACACTAAGATGGGGCCCAACAGAGGGTATATAACTAAGGGTCACTCAGCATCTTGGCCCTTCATTTTCATCACCCAAGGCATGTGATCCTGTCCACCATTAAACCATCTTTCCAAGCAGCCACCATGTTTCCAGTGTCTTTCTTCCCCACTTGGAACTGAACCTAGAAGGATATTTCTTCCAACAATCCTATACTAAAAATGAAGCAATAAAAAAACAAGATGTTAAGAATTAATTTAGTGCTCCAAACTGGATTGAAGGAATAATAAAAAATGGAATTCATATGAAATAAATCCTAATGCAAGCCTTTTTTTCTTACAAATACAGGATAAGAACTTGAGAGTTAAATATTAAGACAATTATATATCCTGATATTTGACAACTTTTCCTAAAAAGGCAACATGAGTTTTTTTTCTGTTCTTCTAAAATTAGTTTAAGTTTATGTGATTGCTAGATCAGAGCAAAACTATATTAGTGGTCTACACAGGCCTCCAGGAAAGCCACAAGTAGAACACAAAAAGCATAATAGCTTTCTATTCACGTGCCTTAGCAACTAACATTCAAACATATTTGGTTGATAATACCAGAAGTAATAGATGACAAGAGGCCGTTAATAGTGTTAAGTATTATTCTCTGTATATTTTTCTAAACACTTTAAAGTAGCTGAGTGGATGACCCTTACTACACATTGTATAAAAAAATGAATTCACATTGTTAACATATATTCTATGTAGAGTTCTCATCTGTTCTGTTGCCTTACTATTAAGCTTCACCAGAGATTCTCTGTTGTAGCAAGTGCAGCTCAAAAAAAAAGAATGGAAAATACTAGAACCTGGATTTTCTACAATCTACTCTTGAGATAAGTTTAAAAGAGTATAATTTATCAGTAAAATCTATCACAGTACAAAGTGAATGAAAATAATAATGATTAATATTGCATTGCATGAAAAATCACAGTTAAAACAGATTTTCTTTGGAAGCATGCATATAAAATTATTTTATATTGTTTTATACACTATTCAGAAAATAAGTGCTTATTAGACATGCTTCCCTGTTTTTAAATAAGGCAATGGAATCTATAAATTCCAATTCATGTTAATTTTATTGCCAGCTTTTAAATTACATATTAATCAGTACCAAATGTACCAGAAATATCAAAACAAGTAAGTTCGTAGTGCAGAATAGTGTAAGTTTACACCATTTATAGAGTTAATCTTGCATTAGAACTCTTCATATTTTTAAAAAATTAATAATTTATTTGTTAAAACATTTAAAGAGCAGAATAAGGAGCTGTCTAAAAGAAAAAAGAGACATAAAGAAAAGAATATCAATCAATCAATAATTTACCATTATTATCACTATATTAAATTTTTCTTATTTCCTTCATTAATTAATGAATATAGTTATCAAGTCTGACCTTTGAAGTAAACTGCTGCACAATTTGGATACTCTGTCATGTGGGATGTATTGATCCAGAAACAACCTATATATTTTTACTGGATAAATTAAGGAGTGTAGATATAATATTAATCTTCTGTGATTGTAGAGTTTATCTTCCTATAAACATAAGAGCCTAATGCTGGGTCAACACTAAAACATGTTTCCCCATCCTAGAAATCTTTCTTGATACTGATATATAAAAATCCCATCAGGCCACATCTTCAAATTGTTAAGAGGAAATGGGGCTGAATTAAGAATAACGGGTTGCTTCCATGTTGAACAAAGCCCTCTATGACAAATAATCTTCCAATAAGCTGCCAGTTTACTGCCAGACATCCATTAATTTTTCTGTTTAAAAATCATTCAGGCCATAAATAATTTCAATGACTATAGTGGAGGGTTTCATCAATTAATTATACATTATGTCCCCTGCCAATTAATTTAGTTGGATGACCCAACTAAATTAGTATTCTAATACTAAAAGAGGAAGCACATAGGATTCTTCTCTGTCCACAGAGTACATAATTTTATAAATCTATAGCATTTGCCTCTTTCATGGTTCTGTGAAGAATGTAAACAAAATTGTGGCTTGTGATGTTTAGTAGCAAATTTGTACATATAGTGCTTTAGCACAAGTGGTCGCCAATCTTTTGGACCTCAGGGTCTACCAAACTCATAATTTTAAATCCCGTGGACCAGAGACCCTGGGAAAATCCCCAAAACAGTCTGCAGGAAAATTCCAAACCCTGTTCTTTAATAATTCTTTATTTGGGATCGCAGGATACCATCTTCAGCTCCGTTCTCAGGGGGAGGGAGAGAGAGAGAGAGACTTTTGGATTCATGCAAGGAAAGCAGCAGAAGCAGCAGAAGTCTTTCTTTCTCTCCCCCAAACTCCACCAGAAATGAGTCTTTGTGAGACTTGTTGCCAGCGCAGCCTCTTCAAGCAGGATGCCTTGCAGGGTCCCAAGCACTCATTTCTGGCAGAGTTTGGGGGAGAGAAAGAAAGACTTTTGCTGCTTTCCTTGCGTGCAACCAAAATCAGAAGAAGAAAGAAGTGGAAAGAAGCAGCCCAATGGCCAGGCAAGGCCCAGTGGGATGAGTGGGGCAAGTTCCCCCCTCCATCCTTTCCCCCCTCCCCTCACTACCTTGTATTGTTTGCAATGCAAGCGACGCAAGCCTTGTGTTCCCACAGGTCATGTGGGCAGCGGAGCCTTGTGTTCCCAGTCAGCCTGGATCAATTGCCTTGGGGGGTGCTTTGCGGGTGATATTTCTCTGCGGACCACCAAAATTTTCTCACAGACCACCAGTAGTCCCCGGCCCACTGGTTGGCGATCACTGCTTTAGAAAACACTGTCCAAGCAGTGCAGGAAGTATTGTTAAACTGCTAAAAAGTAGTTTCACGAAAAACTGATTTGGTGGAGCCAAACATAAACGGAATGTGATAAGCAGGAACAATAGCTAGGTTAAGAACCAGACTGTCCTTTTAAAAAAAAACTTTCAGAATACGCCACAGTGAAAAAGATAAAACTGATATGAAAGAGTAAAATGGCACTGACTTCATGACATGATCCCTTATGCACCATGCAAATAGAAAAAAACTGACATATATTTTTGGCTTCTCAATTTGAAGATGGGAAAAAGAAAGGAAAAAAAGGATTCTCAGAGTTTATACCAGAGTTCAACCATTAATCTCAATTCTTTAGATACTTAACACTTAATTCACTTTTGGTTAGACTTGACTCTCCGACATGATTTGGTTAGACTTTACTGCAAACAAGAATGAAGCTTTAAACATTAAATTTGACTGTCCACTGTGGTATAACTGTCACAACCTGGCTTTAGAGCTGAAACTCCAGGATTTCTGCTTTCCACATTTCTGATTTAATGGATATTCTTAAAGTGCTAGTAATGATTTACAAAGCCCTCTACAGCAGTGGTCGCCAACCAGTGGGCCTTATAATCTTATAATCTAATGGGTTTTTCTAAATAATCACTAAATGATTTTTAGCCACGGTGGCACAGTTGTTAGAGTGCAATACTGTAGGCTACTTCAGCTGACTGCTGGATGCCTGCAATTTGGCAGTTCGAATCTCACCAGGCTCAAGGTTGACTTAGCCTTCCATCCTTCCAAGATTGATAAAATGAGGAGCCAGATTGTTGGGGGCAATTTGCTGACTCTGTAAACTGCTTAGAGAGGGCTGTGAAGCAGTATGTAAGTCTAAGTCCTACTGCTATTATATAGACATGACTAGAATAATTCATCTTTAAATAACTGGCTGAATAATCTTACCAAAGAAATGAAATAATTTTAATTATATTTCTTTCATTTTGTTACAAGAGATTAAGTTTAAGAAACTAATTTCACATACATACATTTTATTCATGAAGATTTGTAGGATTTTTTTTGTGTACTATCTTTCCAAAGTCATTTCCTCCAACACACACTTCATACCCAGTCATTGGGATCAATCTGTGTATGCATTTAATACATTATTACAGTACGACGATGATGATGATGATGATGATGATGATGATGATGAATTTTTATATATTATCTGATAGAACTGCATCTCCAAATTTAAAGAGCAAAAAAGATCACTATATTTTGTTTTGAACTTAGAAAATATTAATGTTGTTAATTTCTAGTCATATGCAAACCAAACTTCTACCCTTAATCAAATTTATTATACCATTTTTAAAATTTCTTTTATATTCCATCTTCCAGCCTTTAAAAAAAACATTTTCAGGCAAGGAGAATTTTTGTCCAAGATAATAGAATCCTCAAGGGGCTTAAGGCGACAACTAGTCTACAAAGGTGGTACTGATGCAGCAAGGACAATCAGTGTTAAAGCCAATATTCTGTACTGTCTACTGGGAGAAATTAAATTATTTATTACCAAGGTCTTACAGCTTCACTTGTCAGAAGCATTTCAAGTCATCAAGTTTGGTCATGTCCCCACATGAACAGAGGTAATTATCTCCAGGGAGAAAATGTGTTTTAGCTAGAACCCTTACAAAAATTAAAGATGGCAGCCTCTCTACTGGGAACAACTTTGAATTGAAGTGATACAAATGACTGCTGGTTAAACAGCCTTCGTAATCATATCTAATAAGCACTCTGATTCAGCTTGTACCAAGTCTAATGGAACCACTTTATGTCATAACTTGACCTACCAAACACACACACACACACACACACAAAATGAACACAGGCCCTTCTCATCAGAAGCCAAAGTTCTGGCACAGTGACCATTTTTCATACACCTGAGCACTCAAGGACAATGTGTATTTCTCAACATTTTCAACTTGTGCACTTACCTATAGCATTAGGAGAAAAAAATGGCATTAAATGCAAGGGGATCCTGCTGTTTCTATAATGCCATCAGTGTCACCGAGGAAGCAATTCTGATAGAGATGCTTTCAATCTCCTTTAAAAAAAAACTAAAAACCTTTGCCTCCTTTGCTAGGCTGCTTAAATAGGGCCAGATAAGAATTAGGGAGGGTGCATGGAAAATGATTCCAGAGAATCAATGTTTTAGGGAAGCAAGAAAGAGAAATGAGCTTAAAATGTAATGATTCTTTGCCATAAGGCAGGGGTGGGCAACTATGGCCCTTTTACGACCCATGGACTTCCAACTCCCAGAATTCCTAAGCCAGCATGGAAGTTGGAAATGGAATTCTGGGAGTTGAAGTCCATGGGTTGTAAAGGGACCACAGTTGCCCATCCCTGCCCTAAGGAAACCCTAAATGTCATATGTTGAACTAAAGGTATCTGTTTATACCAACACAACTTTTAGGTTCTAAAAGCTCATCTGAAATCTTCATTTCAGTCTATTCTCAGAGACATTTTGTAGCCAAAGGGGCAAACAAGCATCCAACTGACCTGCAGTGTATAGTCCTGCCCCTGATGCTTTTTACAGATACAAAGTAATGAAAGCTAACATTTAACATTAACATTTAAACACTCTTGAATGTATTAATGAGGTTCACTAGATTTAGTGAGTAAGCCGTGGTGGAAAGAGGAGGGCAGCAGAAGGCTCATTGAAGTATAGTGGGCTAGGAAGCATATCAACAAGCATAGAAATAATGAGGACAGAACAATGCATGGAGCTACAGTCCTGCTATCAATGTAAAATTGTGCTCTCAAAAATGGATTACATGAAGAATAGTTCAAAATACAGCTCTGGAGAATGTCAAGAATTTAAAATAAAACCTTTTATGCCCTTTGGAACTCAGCTTGTTTGTCTAGCCTATGAATGAGAAATTTCAAATGTGAAAAATGTTATATGACAATTTTTAAAAGCCTAATTCCAAATGTGATTTGCAGAATCATATTTAAAACACCAGAAGCTCAAGTGTTTTTTTCATTCAACCCTGCAAGGATGGGAGAGATTTTTTAAAGGAAAAATGCTGAAAGTATTAACTGGTTGTGCTATTGATGCTAATAAGAAAAGGGGTCAGGAGATGGGACTGAGCCCATACATTGGTAATCCTAATTTGTGATTGGTGGGTCTCTTTTTACCCCGGTGTGCTGTGTTTAATTCTCTTTTTTTATTGCATTTACAGTTTAACATTGTTAGCTGCTCAGACTCATGGATTTAAGAAGGTTGGCCATACAACAGGGAGGGAGGGAGGGAGGGAGGGAGGGAGGGAGGGAGGATGGATGGATTTCTGGCACCACAGTCAGTTATCTGGAAACGGAGTACTACATACCACACAATGAGTAGCTTTAATTTGAATCTTATGGGGCACTAGAGACAAAAGCCCAGAAGCACCTCAAATAAAACATTCTGCACAAAAGAAGAATATGGGGTTGTTATTATAACATGGCCTCTTAATCTACCCAAAGAAAAAAATCAGAAAAAAATTGGCTTGTAAAATTCAGCCTTCATTGTCTATTTAACACTCAAAGAATAGGAAATGAGCAAGATAAGCAAGATAAATGAGACGATGATTTTATAGCTTTAGCTGAGACCTGGTTAGAATACAAAGTTTGGAGTTGTCAAAGTTTGCATTGAAAGTGACAGATACAACTTTAGATTGATCACCATGAGTTAAAAATACACACCTTTTTGTTGCCTCTGTCTAATATTTGGAATCTATGAAGACATAATAAATTTTGAATTCGGACATGAATGGCTGGCTGAAAGAACTGTTGCACAATATCAGAAGGAGAAATTTACATCTGATTTGCAGTCATGGATTGTTAATATACCGTTAAATTGATTAATGTAGTTTATCTTTTAAATCAAATTATTAATGGTTTTATGAAGAGTTAGGGAGTTCATGGTAAAATAAAAACAACATTTCTGCAGAGTTTACACACACTATGCTAGATTCCAATTAACCAAGAAGAAAAATGCAAATATGGATACATATCTAATAATCTATCAATTGATTTCTAATTCAAATATTATAAAATAATAAAGCTAAAAGTAGGTGTGCGGGGATGATATCTACAAACTCCCTCAAGTTCTTGAATGTACTTGATCTAGTCCTGAAAACTTAAACCTGTTCTTGTAAACCAAGTGTTCTCTAATAAACTCTTTACAGTATTTCACTTGGATTGCCATTACCTTCCTGTGGTAACGGTTATGCTGAGGTCCATCTGAACACCATTTCCTACTTGGAGAGAAGATTGAGGCAAACCTGAAGCTCTTGGAAGAGAAGCTAAACATTTCCAAAGAAAAAACAAAGTCCAGTTGCCTTTTGAAAAACATGTTTGGGACAATCGTGACCCAGGTGACTGAGAATCTCCAAAGACGTGCCTAGTCCTTCTTATTTCCTCATTTTATTATTGACCTGATCAGAAAAAAATTGTTGTTGGTTTTAGCTTCTTTTTTGAGCCTAAGTTCCTTTAGTCTTTCTGATTTTAGCCATTTGTTAGTCCATCCTTTTAGTGATTACATCCATTTTCCACTTCCTATACATCTCCCTTGTAGCTCAGTCAAAAGTTCCCTATGCATTTAAAATTGCTTCATAAACTGCTCCCGATTTTTTTCTTCTTGGAATGGTGTGCAACTGTACTTCTAACATGTCCATTTTTAGAAATTTCCAAGTAGCCTACACTCCCTTTGACCTGAGACCTTCTGTCCATAGAATCTTGTCTAATACTTTTAGCTTCTTTAAAATGACTTTGATGCAATCTAGTGTGTAAATATAATTATCCTCCACTTTCCTCTCTGGACTACAGGTAATCCTGACTTATTTACTGCAGTTGGGACCAGTAACTTCGTTGCTAAGCAATGTAGTCATAAAGTGAAAAAAAATACATGACCACGCCTGATATGTGATGGCAGTTCCCTATGTTCTTCTTCCTCCTTGAAATTTCAGTCATCTGGTCCAGAAGAGCACAATACAGATTTTCCAGATTCAACAGTGTATAACCTATGCCACACATGCCAAAAGTGGCAGGCAGAGCCATTTCCCCTGGCACGGAGAGCTCACCTGGAAGAGCCCCACTGCACATGCGCGGCACACCACCGCCACCCAACATCTGATTGTCGGGTATCTGGTGTGCATGTTGTTAACTTTACAATCTCTATTTATTATATCACTGCTGATAAGATTTACATAAGATAATCAATATTATTATGCTCACTATCTATAGAAACCTATATTGAAAAAACTCTCAAATAGCTATTGGGAAACTGAGGCACAAGAAGAACATTTTTCAAGTTTTCTGACAATGGAGCTTTTATTCACAACCGAGAAGGCTATTTTGCAGAAAAAGAACAGATCCCACTATTCTATTGCTTTGAGGACTGGAATCTTAGCTGAACAACACACTATTCTTGACTCTGATATATTCCTATGCAGTTGTCAATTTTAACTAATGAAGCCGTGGAAATAACAATCAGGCGCATCTGCGGGAATGGTCACTGACTTCAAAATGGTGGATGTGACTGGATTATCAAAGTCCCACTGCTTTTTCATGCATCATGCACACTGCACTCATGTACAACAGAAGGGATTGCACCAACCAATGATCATCATAGGAAAATAAAAATAACAACCCAGAACAACCTACATTTCAGCTTGACAGCAAGGCAGAAATAGTCATACTAGCTTTGAAAATACTTGCTTTTAAAAACAAAAGAAAACCCACCACCAATTCTTTTTTCAGAACAAAAAAGAGCCATGTGGTACCTTAAGGAGATTTTAAATATTATTCAAAATACTGCTGATGGAAGCCTATATTGATTCCTATATTGGCCTCAGTCCAATATACAGGTAGTCCTCAATGTACAACAATTCATTTGGCGCTGAAAAAAAGTGACTTATGACCAATTTTCACATTTGTGATCATTGCAGCATCCCCTTAGTCGCATGATCAAAATTTAGCCGCTTGGCAACTTACTCATATTTATGATGGTAGCAGTGTCCTCGGTAATGTGATAATCTTTTCTGACCTTCTGACTAGCAAAATCAATGGGAAGCCAGATTCACCAACTGTGGCAAGAAAGGTTGTAAGACGAGGCAAAAGTCACTTAACAAATGTCTCGCTTAACAACAGAAATTTTGGGCTCAATTATAGACATAAGTTGAGGATTACCTGTATGCAGCTTAGCATCTTATTCTCATTAGCTTTGTTACCAGAAGGAAATGCCCAGGGAACTCTTTCCTTTACCAATTTAGGTGTCCACCAAATGCACTGAGACTCCCAGAATGCTAGGCTGGCAAGTGTCCAACTTGTGGTGTCACGTTGCCGTCACGTGACATTCCACAATGTTTTTCCCATTCGTGGAGCTGGGATAGGTGTGGGCTACGCGTAATGCATCAAGCCCCTAGGCCACCAGTTTGACACCCCTGGGCTAATTGGTTGATAGGTTCAGGACTGAGGATATGAAGTTCAAACCACAGCAAGGTCTGCTGGACTACATATGGAAGAGGGCACCATGATTTTGATTAAGTCAGTTGACTGATATTGATAGTTGACATGCCTAATAACAATTTTCTCTATACAGATGTTCTCAGGGACAACTCCATTTAGCATTTACCTGGGATTTTTTTGCATGCAATACGTGAGCTATACCATTGAACAATGATGCTTTTCTCTTGGAGAAATACCACTTCCATTTTAACTTAAATTGCAAAAGGGTCACAAGGACAAAATAAAGATTAGAGCATGCTATCTTAAGTTCCTTAGAAAAAATGTAGAATATACAAATGTATCAAATAACTAAACGAAGGATGACTAGCACTTTTGTCTTATCCACCAGTGACAATATAGATTTGCTTAAAAATAAAAGATGAAGTGGAAAAGATACAATCATGAGGTGATTTCCAAATCAAAGTCTTCCTCTTGAAGCCTTATGGCTGAATCCAGAATTCACTAGACTTGCTTCTGCTACTGAAATACCGCCTCAACTAACAAGCAAATCAGAAATCAAGAAAAGGAACTTGATAGAAGATTTCCACAATTAGAAAAGCAAACGAGATTGGCTTCATGCCTTGAAAATACAAAACAAAGCACCAATCCATATTTCTGCCCCCCAATAAAAAATGGGCACCACAGCCCATCACTTCTTAGCCAGCAAAAGTTTGAAAATAGACAGAGGCTGCATTCTTTACAAGAAATTACAATGGATTCTTTACAAGCAACTTTGCATTCTGGGTGTGTGCACCAACAATGCTGGCTATTCATCAAGAATGATAATCTTTTTCATCAGCTCACTCTCAGTCCTGCCTTGACCCTCTCAGCTATGGTTTCATTATAGACATCAGCTACACAGCAAAACAAAATTCACTTTTAAACCCTTCCTATTTAATCCTTACTGCTGTAGATTAATCATCCCCAGAGCAATTCTTGTACCACTAGCAGGGCAAAATGAAATGGTGCTTGATCTCATAAAATTGTGATTCCAACCTACCACCTCACTTGTAGAAGGCAACTATCTAGGACAATTAAAGAAAGAATCATCTTTATTTATTTATTTATTTATTTATTTGAACTTATATGCCGCCCCATCTCCGAAGACTCGGCCTTACAACTAAAACAAGAAACAATAAATACATTAAAAAAACGATTAAATTAAGTTATAAGTCCAAACATTTATAAAACCTTAAAACCATCCCTCCCCCAGAGGGTCACAGCCCGGGTTGGTCAAATAACCAGGTCTTTAACTCACGGCGAAAGGTGCGGAGGTCAGGGGCCAGGCGGAGCTCCAAAGGCAGTTGATTCCAAAGGTCAGGGGCCGCGACAGAAAAGGCTCGTCGTGGCCAACCAGCAGCCAGCATTGGCCCGCCGACGGGACCCCGAGGAGTCCTTGAGGACCCATAAGGACTTTGTATGCTTGAACCTCACAGGGCGCACCGGTATTCGACATTCTGCACCAGCTGCAATCTCCGGATGGTATGCAAGGGCAGTCCCAAATAGAGAGCGTTGCAGTAGTCGAGCCTAGAGGTAACAAGGGCATGAGTGACCATGCGCAGGGCGCCCCGTCCAGAAAAGGGAGAAGTTGTCGAACAAGGCGGAGCTGGGCAAAGGCCCCCTGGCAACGGCCCCCACCTGTTCCTCCAACCGAGCCGACATCCAGGAGGACCCCAGATTCCGCCCTATCCACAGGGGCAACACCTCTCCCCTATGGCCAAAGATGGATAGTCTTGACTGGGCCGACGCCGATATGCACAGCCACTCAGTCTTGGCGGGTTGAGTCGGCATGTTCCCGCCATCCAGTTCCGTACCGCATCCAAACACCGAGTCATCAGGGAGAGGGCATCACTGATCTGGTCTGGGGTGGAAATGTACAGCTGAGTATCATCAGCGTACTGATGGAATTTCACCCCAAAACCACGGATGATCTCACCCAGCGGCTTCATGTAGATGTTAAATAAAAGGGGGGAAAGGACCGACCCCTGAGGGACCCCACAAGAGAGCACCCTAGGGGACGACCTAACCCCCCCTGCCAACACCGATTGCGACCGCCCCGAGAGGTAGGAGGAGAACCACCAAAGAACGGTGCCCCCCACTCCCAGCCCCTCAAGGCGACGCAAAAGGATACCATGGTCGATGGTATCGAAAGCCGATGAGAGGTCTAATAGGACCAGGACAGAGGAAAAACCCCTATCTCGAGCCCTCCAGAGATCATCCATCAGCGCAACCAATGCCGTCTCCATGCTGTAACCGGGTCGGAAGCCCGATTGATACGGATCTAGGTAGTCCGCTTCATCCAGGAAAAGCGGAACCTGCTGAGCCACCACACTCTCAACAACCTTTGCCAAAAAACGAAGGTTGGAGACTGGACGAAAGTTGTCTAACACAGTCGGGTCCAGGGCAGGCTTCTTCAGGAGGGGCTTCACCACCGCCTCTGAAGGGAAACCATGTTTAAGTTTATCTGACATTTCAGGAGAGAAGAGACTGATATAACAATGGCATGGCTCGTGTCCGGGGTACTTGCAGGAGCACCTCCTACCAGCATCAAGGTCCGATCGCCCGGTATGTTCCCATAGGCGGGCCCTCCTGGGCGTGCCATCGGCCAGACAATGTCGGTTGGCGGTCCGCCGGGGGAGGGCCTTCTCTGTGGGGGTGCCCACCCTTTGGAATCAGCTACCTCTAGAGCTGCATTTGGCACCAGACCTGCGCTCCTTCCGCCGTGATCTCAAGACTTGGCTATTTGTACAGGCTCGCCTGGACTGAGCAGGGTTGGGAATTTTAATTTAAGGGTATTTTATTGATTTTATAATTGGATTAGAGAATTTGATAAAGCTGTATTTATTGTTTATACATTTTGTGTAAGCCGCCCTGAGTCCCCTCGGAGATGGGGCGGCATATAAATCCAATTAAATAAATAAAATAAATAAATAATTCAATAGGTAGCCTGGAGAGCCTCCATTAGAATTTGAAGGATTAATAAAAATTGTTAATATCTTAAGGAACAGGAAAGCTATTCTGCAGCAGAAAAAAAAAAAACCAGGATAAAAATTCTGTCTCCCAGGAAGAATATCCAAGAATTCTGACATTTGACTCCAAGTAATAATGTGCTTGGACACGTTTAAAAATCTTGATGAACATATCCAAATTACTGATTCCTGATTTTAAGCAATTATATTATCACAGATATATAGTGTGTATCATAGATAAAGCACTAGATCTAGAGTTCTGAATTCCAACCCAGAGTATCCTGGGTGCTTTTCAACAATATATCACCCCAGCTTCACATTGGTGCTGCTTTCTAAAATGGGAGTAATAAATTTATTGCTAAAAAATAAGATTGTTAAGTTTTCCCACTTTTAAAAACCTCAACTAAAATGAACTCTTATTGGAATACTTGAACTATGTTTAGCTCAAGCATTCCAATAGGGTGTGAAACATATATTAAATAGAATGGCCTGGACACATTAGCAACCTCTGAGACATCGGGAATTTTAGTTTATTCCAGAGATGTTGCTGTTAACAGAAACCAACCATTCAGTTTTATAAGGTATTAAAAGGAGAAATGAAAGTATCAATTACATTTGAAGGAATAATGCCTGATTTTCTTAGTCATACATAACTGGAAACAAAGTCATTTTTCTTATTTTTATTTATTTATTTTGATTTAAGAAGTGACCTAGGATGTGGCTTTGTTGTTTATTTTTGAAAAGCTTGTGTTTTAAAAATGAGAAAATTGCATACTATTGTACTTTGCTATTTGGTTTTTATTGCATGATAAGATGAATTAATTCTACATAGGTATTTTCTATTTAATTTTTTGTTCAGAGGAGCTACATTTAATTCATTTAACATATTCAAAGGTTTTTTTCTTCACTATGTATTAACTTTTTAAAGTGTCATTTTCATATGCACGGAGACGGCATTGATCGCGCTGATGGATGATCTCTGGAGGGCTTGGGACAGGGGTTTTTCCTCTGTCCTGGTCCTGTTAGACCTCTCAGCGGCTTTCGATACCATACCATTGGGACACTGTTTTGCAGTGGTTCTCCTCCTATCTCTCGGGCACTTGGTATTGGCGGGGGGCAGAGGTCGACGCCTCGGGGAGGGTCGGTCCTCTCGCCCCTCTTGTTCAACCGTTGGGTGAGATCATCCGTGGCTTTGGGGTGAGGTATCATCAGTATGCTTATGATACCCAGCTCTACATCTCTACCCCAAACCACATCAGTGATGCCTTCTCTGTGATGTCCCGTTGTCTGGATGCGGTACGGACCTGGATGGATGGAAACATATTTCGACTCAACCCGGCCAAGACTGAGTGGCTGTTCATACTGGCATCTCGGTCCAATCAGGAGATTCCATCATTGGTCATGGGGGGAGAGGTGTTACCCCCTATGGAAAGGGCTCGGAACCTGGGGGTCCTCCTGGACTCACAGCTCAAGTTAGAGGAGTAGGTGGGAGCCGTGGCCAGGGGAGCCTTTGCCCAGGTCCGGCTGGTTCGCCAGCTACGCCTGTTTCTGGACCAAGATGCCCTGCGCAGTCACTCATGCTCTTGTGACCTCCCGACTCGACTACTGCAACGCTCTCTATTTAGGACTGCCCTTGCATGTAATCCGGAGATTGCAGCTGGTGCAGAATGCAGCCGCGCGGGTGGTGATGGGGGTTTCCCAATACTCCCACGTTACACCCCTCCTGCACGACTTGCATTGGCTGCCGGTTGCCCTCCGGGTGAGATTCAAGGTTTTAGTATTAACATTCAAAGTCCTACAAGGCATGGGTCTGGGATATTTGAGGGAGCGTCTCCTGCCGATATTGAGTACCAACCGCCCTGTTTGAGCACACAGACTGGGGCTTCTCCGGGTGCCATTGACGAGTCAATGCTGGCTGGCTGCGCCCCGGGGATGGGCCTACTCTGTGGCGGTTTCCGCCCTATGGAATCAACTATCCCTGGGGCTTCGCCTGGCCCCTGACCTTCGCACCTTCCACCACGACCTGAAAACCTGGCTATTCGAACAGGCTGGGCTGGGCTGATCTCTTGGGGGGGGGGTTAAATTTTAAATGGTATACTGGGGTTTTAACTTAAATTAGACTTGTTACTATTTAATATTGTTTTAAATTAATTTATTGTTGTGTTTTGGTTTTAACTGTGAGCCGCCCCGAGTCCTCGGAGATGGGGCGGCATACAAGTCTAAATAAATAAATAAATAAATAAATAAATAAATAAATAAATAAATAAATAAATAAATAAAATTTCACTATTTCAACAAATAAAAATTAAAATAAAACTAAAAACTAAATTAATGCTGAAAATAAAAAATGTAATTTCTGGACCTCCTCAAAATGGCAATAAAGAAGGATAAACAACTAAGCATTACCCAGCGGCTGAGTTTCAAAGCATGACTCTTAATTAACATTAATGATATTGATCATCACACAAACAAAAAAAATAGTGAAAGCTATGGTTGCTTTAGAAAATGAAAATAAAAGAGGCAGTCAATTCCTCCAGGAAACTAGGTCAAATTTTCTCCAATGATATAGCATTGCATTTGACTTTAAATTAATCTCATAATCTCTGCGCTCCTGCTCCTCTAATCTACAGATATCTCAGAAATATTTCATGTTTTGCCACAGTGTTGTCAACAGTCATCTATTAAGCCCACAGGGATCTTCAAATGCAACCTTAAATGTATTGTTCAAATAAAAGATAAAAAATATATTTTCTTTCACATTTCTGTAGAAAAGCAAGCAGTATATTCTTGATCGTGGATATTTATCCAACAAAGCTAGGCCAAATTTTACAGGGATCGAGGTTTGCCCCCATAGAAGGATGGGAAATTTCCATCAGGTCTTCCCATTAAGGCATATAAAGTTCCAGTGAGAGCCACTTCCCTAAACTTTATCCCCAGAAAAATATAAAAAGGAAGGAAGGAAGGAAGGAAGGAAGGAAGGAAGGAAGGAAGGAAGGAAGGAAGGAAGGAAGGAAGAAGAAAGAAAGAAAGAAAGAAAGAAAGAAAGAAAGAAAGAAAGAAAGAAAGAAAGAAGGCAATTGGGAGTCACAACCTCAAAAAAATTTGGAAGGCTCTTAAGAACAAATAGGAAGGGAAATCCTGTATACCAGGAATTTTCATTGCCTTCTGAAAAAACGACTGTATGCAAAGAAAAGCAATACAGTCAACTAGTAATTTAAAATGAGAACGTCTTCCTGGATTACAGTATCAGATCACCATTTCCTAATCAGTTACACAGTAGGGGGAAAGTTTCAAATTTAAATCTCACCACTCGGAAGTCTCTCCTTCAACCACATTTCAACCAATGTGCCTGCAGACTATAAGATTATTATATATGGATGTAAGATTCATATATGAACGTTTTTATGAGATTCACAGTTACATTACAGCAAATAGCAACAACTAGCAATATAAATATGTAGGAAAAGCTACTGAAACATGATTGCAATAAAAACTCACAATTAATCACAATAGTAGTTATATTTATATCACCCCAGGCATCCTGATCTCAAGGCAGATATCAAAATCTGCTGATGGAGGCTGACTAGGTGTGATTAGTTTTCAAATGCATTTATATCAGTGTTTCTCAAACTTAACACCTTTAAGACATATGGACTATCTCTCAGAATGCCCCAATCAAGCATGACTTGCAGGGAATTCTGGAAGTTGAACTTCACAAATCCAAGTTTGAGAAAAAGTAGTTTATGTCATCACCCCAGTTGTTTCAGATTGTAAGTATTCTCTGCAGTGGTGAGATTCAAAAAAAAATTACTATCGGTTCTGTGGGTGTGGCTTGGTGGGCATGGCAAGGAAAGGATACTGTAAAATCTCCAGTCAGAGGTGGGATTTGCCAGTTCTCCGAACTACTCAAAATTTCCAATACCGGTTCTCCAGAACTGGTCAGAACCTGCTGAATGCCACCTCTGATTCTCTGTCATTTTGTTAAAGTAGACAGAATTCTTTACTACCAGTTTTAAAGCCAAGGTTTGAAATACTTAGATAGCCATTAGCATAGCTTATCCTTTTAGACAGTCCAGATGAGTTATGGTTGTTATGGCCTGGTGGTGTTGCCAAGATAATTGTTTTCAGAAATTGTGGGGGGGGCAGTCATATTCCTGATATTAAGGACTGGATTCAAGAGATGTGCATCTTAGCTGATTTTGAAAAGGCAATTTTATCTACTGGTCCAAAAATGCCTCAATGTTTTTCGCTGGCATAGATTTTATATTTTATAACATTATACTGTAGAATCATTTTTCTTCCTCTAAGGTAGAATCAGAAATGTGACATGTATGTATGTATGTATGTATGTATGTATGTATTTAATTGGACTTCTTTGCCGCCCCCTCTCCGCAAGGACACATTAAAATGTGACATAGTTTTCCCCTTTTCTGGTTTTGTTTTGTTTTGTTTTGTTTTGTTTTGCTTTAAGATGGCTAGCTGTATTTCTGTAGTTTTTCATTTATTTTATCACATTTTTTGATTCCACCTTTATTACTTTATAAATAGCTCAAAGCAGCGAACATACATAATATTCCTTCCTCCTCTATTTTCCTCCCAGCAACAACTCTGTAAGGTGAATTGAACTGAAAGAGAGAGATGGGCTCAAAGTCACCCAGATGGCTTTCATTCATAAGCTGGCGCTAGAACTCACAATTTCCTGATTTCCAGGCCAGTAATTTAACTATTACACCATATTATTCTGGGTTTTTTATATTTAGTATTTTTCTACTTCTTTATCCACAATGGGTTAGTAGATTTTTTTTTGTTAAAAAATCAGAAGTACAATGACCTCTGATGTATATGGGCCTTCATATCAAAGTACAAATATATAAATAATAATACCTATAAGCTAATTATGATCCTCTCATATTTTCACTAGCGCATCCAACAAATATTTTTCCTGTATAAAAGGAAAATATACTTAGCTGACAGGAAAGACTTCATGATCATAAGCTGGCTAGAACTCACAATTTCCTGATTTCCAGGCCAGTAATTTAACTATTACACCATATTATTCTGGGTTTTTATATTTAGTATTTTTCTACTTCTTTATCCACAATGGGTTAGTAGATTTTTTTGTTAAAAATCAGAAGTACAATGACCTCTGATGTATATGGGCCTTCATATCAAAGTACAAATATATAAATAATAATACCTATAAGCTAATTATGATCCTCTCATATTTTCACTAAGCATCCAACAAATATTTTCCTGTATAAAAGGAAAATATACTTAGCTGACAGGAAAGACTTCATGATCATAAAAGAAAGACAGATAGTTATCAAAGTGTTTAGTTAGATGCAGTAAAGTAATGTACATATGTTCAGATAGCCCAAACGTTATTATACACTACCCCCAAAATGGAATGTTTAACAGTCTACTTTTTTTAATATGGACACCATGAACTCTTGATGTTTTTGCTTACTCATTTGAAAGATGGATTTAATACAAAAGGCCATTTCTGCACAGCATGGAAGAAGGTTGTTAAAATGTTCTTTGGCACAAAACTGGAGCTATTTCAAAAATGAAATCCAGGTACGTTTGAATAGGTCCTAAAATCAATCCAGCGGATGCTAAGGAAAGCAACTGGGCATTACATCAGAATTATGGTACATATAATACAAATGGTTTGCAGTTCCTTTCCTCAAACTAGCAGTCAAGTTGCAAAGGAGCTGTGTTTAATCTCCAAGGCTTACTGGAACCTTGTAGTGCCTGAAAATTAGATTCGCTGCAACTCACTGAGTTTTTATTCCTACCGGTTCCTTCTACCTCCAGACTTTGAACTCTTATGTTCTTCGACCCCATAATTACCTTTGGTACAATTAAATGTTTATTAGTTTCTCAAGGATTTGAAAGCTATAAACATATACTCTAATATTTTGTGGGAAATATTTTAAAGGATGGCAAAAAAGGGAGGGGCGGTTTACAGAAAGTTATTTCAGAATATTTGTAAATTAAAACTACAGAACCTGTAGCACTCTAGATGCTATAAGAGTACAACTATCATCAAAAGCCACAAACATGATCTATATTTAATGATTAATAGGAATTCCAGTCCATCAATTTTGAAAGGGCCACAGAATCCCTGTTTAAACTTTGTACTCATACTTCAGGATGCCACAAAAGAAAAAAGAGGAGCTTTCAAAGATATATACATCCCATGTCCACATATTCTAATTTGAAGAAGAGAAATTGCTCCATGTTATAGCATTTGTTTTCCATTCTGTCACTTACAGATTCAGTTCCCACAATCTGAGGATGCAGGGTGTTTTTCGTTAGATACCGCAGTAAAAATTGAATTAGAGGCGGCCCACCGGCCAGATGCATCACATGCAGGCCACGCCCACCTCAGCTCCAAGAAGGGAAAAAATGTCACAATACGTCACATGACAGCAACATGAAGCCGAGTTTGACACCCATGAATTAGATCAACCAATGAACTAATCAAACAAAATAATCATGCTACAACATGCTTCTCAGGGAACAGAAATGGGAAGTCCACATAGATAATAATGTATCAGTGTGTAGACCTTATCCCTCTGCTCTCTCCATTTGTATTTAAAGTATCTGTGACTTTTCACAAACAAATGGACAGTAGATATGTTGACTGTGCTCTAACCTTCATCAAATCCACCCCCACTAGCCAATTTTCCTGACAGGCAGACGTATTTCCCTGACCTATTTTGCCAGAAGAAAACTACACCATGTGAATTCTAATAAGCTTCCCTATAGTCTACCTCTACTGGGAGAAGAGCCTTCTACAGCTCAATACTGGTTAGGAATAAAAACAGAAATACTGAAGTAGGTTGTTTGCAGCCTTCCCGTGAACACTCAATGTATAAATACAGAATCATTGACTTTGACCATTTTCCACTGGATGTTTCTAGCATCAACTAAAACAGAATTAAAGAAAGTAGTTGATAAGGCCCCTTACAAATTTAAAAACAAATAACATTATTTATTTTAAAATGTACCATTAGATCAGCCCAAGGATGTAACACTCTGATTCACAAATTGTCCTTAGCACTAGAACAAATGTGAACCAAGTATAATCATTAATATAATTACAACAGGCAATAAGAGAGAGGCCGATTGTTAAATCCTTTCTCTTGTACTCATTTAACCACAGCAAGGCTTTAAGTTACAGAGCATGTCTGCACATAAATGAAGTTAGAATTTTTAAAAAGAGATTTATAGGCATGTAAATATGTGAACAACTCCCATCAATATTATATTCAGAGGCCATATTAGTAGTCTCTTGATCCCAGGCCCCAAGGAAATGGCTGGTTTTATTACTTAACATAGTGAGCAGAACAAAATCATCGTGTAAGAGAAGTTATGTATCTCAACTTCTTTGAATTTTGGGGGATAGGAAAAAAACAAAAACACTGAGATAGCTGTATATTCAGAACAGACAAAGGCTTCCAAGTTATGTACATACTGCTGCTCTAGCTAGATTTGAAGGCTTGTTCATTCAAGTTGCAAAGCAGCATTCTGAAGGCTTGAAATGATGGGTATAGTTACGAAAGAGAATGGATAACAGTGTATAGTAACCGATTTACAGCTGCTTTCTAAATTGCTTTTATTCATCTCAAAAGTCAGAAAAAGCATTCAGCTTCTAAACAGCAGAATAAACAGTATTCATTGCCCACAGATAAACTGAAGTATATGATTAGTGTTGTATTTCACATCCATTAAAGTAGATGGAAAAGTTTGAGCCCACAACCTTCTCAAAATTAGGCTGATTTTCCCATGAAGGGTGAAAGGGAAATAGGTGAATTCAGCTTCTGCAAAATTTGGGTTTCACTCTTACAGCCTTTAAAGGCCCCCAAATATTAAAGGCATGGCCTTGGAAATCAAGATTTTTTTTCACATGGATTAACTGTTATATTGTCTATCTCCATCCTAAATATTACACACTGTATTTGATGCAGTTTTGTGCTAGTTCCCTAGTCTTGTTACATTAATATAGCTTCATTATCCATTCATAAAATGCATCATTAATCCAGGGTTTAGAAATTGAATACTGTACCATTTTTTTTGCTTGATAATTCCTTGCTCATCACTCACCCAAAAACCTTAGATGCAATACTTCATGTTAGAGATCACAGGCATTTATAAATAGTCAAGACAGAGCACACATATAATCAAAGCAAAGCACATCTTTCTTCAAACTTATATATGTCCAGAAACCAAAAATAAAATTCTGTAGACAATACAACACATAATAAGTTGTGTTCGCTTTCTGAAACTGTAAACATACATCTTTAGAAAAAAATATGATTTGAATATCTTTATTTTCACCATGATAAAGAAAAAAAATGTGTCTCTAACTGTGCAAAAGGAAAATTAAGCTGCCTAGAAAAAGGAAAGAACAGGGTAAATCCTTCAGAGATTTCTGGGCAAACCGCTTTAGAGAACAGCTGACACTTAAGACTAGAACATTTCCCTTAAGACTAGAGAAATGATTAGTTGGGCTCTCTATACTTAGCAAATTTCTAAAGGATTTCTCAGCCAATCATTCTCAGAAAAGCTCAAGAAGTACAACTGTGTGTTATCTTTCCAGTGGTTGAAAATGATATAATGATATAAAAATGTGGCACATTTTCACTTGCCCTTCTGTGACGTTTGCTACAATATCCATATGAATTGGTGGATCCCTACTTTTAAATCCAGAGATTGAGAAGAATCCAGCATGGTGTCTATCGAGATTCTCAGTCATCCATGTCATGGTTGTCCCAAAAGTGCTTTTTCAAGAGGCAATTGGACTTTCTGGTAAGAAAGAAAGTCCAGTTGCCTCTTAAAAAGCACTCTTGGGACAATCCAGCATGGTCTTCCTAGCCTCTTCAATATTGTTTTTCAATATGAAATACAATACTTATTTAATATTTTAGTATTTACATGCATATAAGAACACTAGCTCGACACCCATGCTTCTCTACGAAACTATGTGGTTGGGCTTCGTTTTTGGGGAGGAAAATAAAGGGGAAAAAATTATGCCTCTGCCTACCAGCATCCATTAGTATTCATCTGGCTAGCGTTCTGTCAGTGTGTGAGAGAGGTGAGGGCTTTTTGGAAACTGAAACAGTATTTGCTGTGTGAGCAAGAAGGAGACAGCAAGGAGCCTGAGAGTGGCTCAGCTCAACTGCAGTTGGAAGATATTTCTTTTCAAGTGTGGAGGGAGAGTAGAACTCTTAGCATCAGAGCGTGTTAATAATAATATAGGAAATGTTAATGCTCTGATGGTCATTTCAAAAAATCTTTTCTTAGTTAACACCTAGAAGCCAAGAGGAACATACGTGCCAAATTTCAAGTTTGTAGGCTTTACGGTTCTAAAGATTTCATGATGATGCTTGAATGGTATTTAGCTTTTATATATAAAAAGGGGTCAGGAGCGTCTCCTGCCAGCATCGCGTTCCGATCACCTGATACGCTCCCACAGACAGGGCCTCCTTGGGATACCATCGACTAGACATTGTCAGTTGGCAGTGCCCAGGGGTAGGGCCTTCTCTGTGGGAGCGCCCACCCTTTGGAACCAACTCCCCTTGGGCCTTCATTTGGCACCCGATCTCCACTCCTTCCGCTGTGACCTCAAGACCTGGCTCTTCGAACAGGCCGATCTGGACTAACTGAGGGGGGGGTTTGTTCTTAGCGATTTTAAATTTTAATTGATTTTTATTGTTAGGCTTGTATTTAGTTTAATTCTTTTTCATTGTAAATTTGTATGGTTTTTATTTTGTTAGCTGCCCTGAGTCCTTAGGGAGAGAGGGTGGCATGAAAGTCTAATTTATTATTATTATTATTATTATTATTATTATTATTATTATTATTATTATATAGATTCCACAACAGATGTCCCTCTCATTGTCATCATCACCAACAAAGTATATTTGGAGAAATGAAGGCTGCTGCTGAGCCCCTATCCTGTGGTAGACCTGCCCCTGCACTTTGAATGTTGGCATAAAATTTTCCTCCTTCATCTCTCTGGCTCCAAAAGACATCATTTCAAAGCATCCATTATACTTCTGGATAGCAGAAAGGAAGTGCTTTGCCATTGGATGCTGGTGGGTGAGAAGGCTGTGTAAGGGTTCAGGGTAGGGCTGAAGGGGAGGGGAGCTAAACTTTACCGCCACTGCAGCACATCCCGGGACTCTCATCCTGCCACTTTAGAGCACGGCACCAGGCACAAGGTCACCGAGGTCTGAGATCAACAACCTTTTGTCTGGAATAATGAATCTGAGGTTCATATTGAAAACCAGACAAATACTTATTAGTCCAAGGCATTGATCTCATTTGTGACTGATTAATGTAGGGATTATTAGATGTATACTTTTTACAGCCTGTCTACTGACTTGGGGATGAGTTTGACAATACTTGTGTGCAGCTTCCCTTACTTGTGTTTTCTTAATTGCATCTGTAAATCTTTTTCTGCGCTTTTTTGCCTCTTTTCCCTTTAACTGGTGTTACAGCAGAAGGAACAGATTCGTCTGAACTGAGGAGGAAAATAAGGGGTGGGAGGGAATTCAGCCTCTGCCTACAAGCATCCATTGGTATTCATCTGGCTAGCGTCCTGTCAGTGTGTGAGAGAGTTGAGGAGTGTTTGGAAACTTAAACAGTATTTGCTGTGTGAGTAAGAAGGAGACAGCAAGGAGCCTGAGAGTGGCTTAGCTCAACTGTTCCTTACTAAAGCTGTTTGCTGCTGTGAAAGTAAAACTGAAACTGAAACTCCTCTCCTCTGCTTGTGTTTTGCATTTGGAAGAGATTTCTTTTCAGATGGGGAGGGGGAATAGAACTCCTTAGCATCAGAGTGTGTTAATAATAATATACAAAATACTAATGCTCTGATGGTCATTTCAAAAAATCCTTTCTTAGTGAGCACCCGGAAGCCAAGAGGAATATATGTGCCAAATTTCAAGTTTGTAGGCTTTACGGTTCTGGAGATTTTGTGATGATGTGTGGGTGCTTTTTCGCTTTTATATATATAGATAATACAATTAAATAAGTTAATTGCATTATGTGCAATCCCCAAATGATTTAATAGTTCTTGATGGCAGGGAGAAGATTGCTCTAGGAAGGGAAACCCAGAAAGAGTCATTCAAATTTAATGTATGTAAGTTGACAAGTTTATATAGGTGGAATAGAGTAAAAATGATTTTTCTTTGGATAACAACACATAAACCGGTTGCAGCATCCCCCTGGTCGTGTGACCAAAATTTGGATGCTTGGTTCATATTTATGACTGTTACAGTGTCCTTGGATCATGTGATCACCTTTTGCAAAATTTTCACAAAGTCAATGGGAAAGACAGATTCACTTAACCACCATGTTACTAACTTAATTACAGTGATTCACTTAACAACTGTGGCAAGAAAAGTTGCAAAGTGGGACAAAATTCACTTAACAACTATCTCACCTAGCAACAGAAATCTTGGGTTAATCGTGATTGTAAGTTGAGGACTACCTGTATATATCTATAGATAACCATTTGTAAAACACTGGCTAAATTCAATTTTCATGCATAGCTCCTACAAATATTATCAGCAATTAATAAATGTCACATAGTAAGTAAGGAATACACAATAGCAATTTCAAAAAACAGCATGAGCTCAGAAGTGGAACTGCAGATTTCAAAGGTTTATAATTAAAGCCCAAGACTTTGAATAACAATGCAAGTATGCCTGCAGTAAAACCAGGTTTTTTTTTTGCTAATCCTGGTCCCCAGTGCCCAATCTAAACTGTAGCCTAGAGTCATTTTATATAGCTGAAGTCGCTGGTGTGGTGCAATTGATCGCTAGCACACTTGCAAATTCCACCCTTGGCACCTGCATGGTCTCTGCTTTAATTTTTAATAAAAGACTTTAATTAAAAAAAAGTAAGTGGACATGCTACAAAACCTGTAGAATTATTTTTATTTCCAAGGATGGTTGGGACCCTGCAGATATTCTTAGCATATAAAAAATTTAGAAGAATGCAGCATAACATACTGTTTTGAAATGTGCCCTTCTGCCCAGAGAAAAGCCAAAAGCCAGTAATAGGTTTAGCAGAAGAAATGAGATCTGGAATGTTGAAATAGGTAGCAAGGAGCAACCTCAGAAGTTTGTCTTCTATTAAACAGAATTTAAATATTTGAGGCTGCCATTTTGGAAAGAATACACTGTGTGCAACATGTAGATTCCCAACTATGTTCTCAAAATTCCATATATGTCATCTGGCCCCTAAAGGCTGGTAACTTCTATTATATCACCAGACAGTATGAAGAAGGAATTAAATGTCATTGTTAAATTCGTCACAGTATTATTTATACACTGCAAGGAACTGAGACTGATATGGCTGCAACTCTCCATTTAGAAACAACTCCACCCATCCATCAGCAGGATACTATATTAATCCTTTTTCCAATTTAGGTGAACCTACCCAGGGAAACAGACAGCCAGACAAAGGCAGAATTCCTTATATTTATTTATTTATTATAATTTGTCAAACAGAAACAAAAAATATATTTAAAAAAATCAATGACAGGGACGATCGACATGTTTGTGCACTTATGCACGCCCTCTTTATGGACCTCTTAAGTGTGAAGTAAGGTCCACATAAGTCAATTTGCAACTAAAACTGAAAATTTGTAGCTGAGGCAACTGAAAATTTGTAGCTGAGGCAACTGAAAATTTGTAGCTGAGGCAACTGAATCTAGACTGTGACAACTCTATTACAAAAATTGTATTTTTTACAGTCAAGTTTAGAACGGTTTACATTGAGTTTATAACAATTATTCACGCACGTATTATTGTGATTACAACAGAAAAAGTCATTTACAGGTAAAACATTGCTACGTACAATTTTATGTACAATACCTAAGTCTGACCACAAGCAACACAGTTCCAGATTATCCAAACCAAGAATTTCAAGCCTAGTAGCATAGGGAATTCTATTATGTACAAAAGTTTTCTCGTAAAATACTTCTGAACCCACTCAATTGTACTGATGTCAGATATATGGTAGGGATTACAGACAGTTGAGCAGTACTCTAAGATTGTTCTAATATAATTCTATCCAAACAAATCTCAAGTTTGTAAGAGCAGGGATACCACATATTGTAAAAGTCTTGGATTGAGTTGCATTTTAACTGAGAGATGGCCTGCTAGAAAACCTAGGGTTCTGTTAAGGAATCTGTATCATATAGATTCTTGTAAGACTCTTTGAAACATACAATCAATCCAAAAATAAAGGGAGGGGAATTTGAACAATTCATGTTCTGTTTTTATAATCTGAGGTTCTCAACAGTGACCCTCATTTTATTACATATCTACATTGCTGACTGTTCCATTCTGTTATCTAACCAAAAGTAATTATTTTCATGCTGCTTTTCAGTTTTAATATTGTATCTCATCCTTTTCACTTTTCATGACTTGTAAAAAAAAGTCACGTTAATGGATTGCCAGATATATTATAAATAACAGGGGTGGAAAGGAGCTTGGAGGTCTTCTAGTCCAGAATTCTCCAACCTTGACCACTTCCTCAGCCAGCAAAGCTGGCTAAGGAATTCTGGGAGTTGAAGTCCACGAGTCTTAAAGTGGCCAAGGTTGGAGACCCCTGTTCTAGTCCAACCCCCTGCTCAAGCAGGAAACCCTATATATTCTGGAGAAATTACTGTCTTGTGTCTTCTTAAAAACTTTCATAAAATGCAGCATGCTTGTTGGAAGAAAAGAAAAACTGGATGTGTGTGTTGTTGCTTGCTGTTAATATTTGTGAAAATTAAGAGATATCTGATCTGTAGGGAAGCTCCTGAGTGTTAATCTGAAACTGCTGTAGCAGAAAGCAAATGCATCAAATGAAGTCAAGTTTACGATGCTTCCTATACTTATAAAGGTTGTTTGATAATAATAATCAACAGAACTACTAAGAAGTAACAGGAAGCAATGGGTGGAAGCTTGTCAGAGGGAGATCCAACCTGGGAATATGAAGAAATTTTCTGACAGTGAGAATGATTAATCAATGGAACAGCTTGCCTTCCAGAGTTGTGGGTGCTCCATCGCTAGAGGTTTTCAAGAAAAGATTGGACAACCATTTGTCTGGGATGTTATAAGGACTCCTGCCTTGGGCAGGAGGAGGTTTGACTAGAAGACCTCCAAGGGCCCATTCCAGCCCTATGATTCTATGTAAACTGTAGAATAAGGCCCCTAAGCTGAAAGCACTAGAAAAAACAGGATGAATCTGACCAATACTTAATAGCAGCCTGACGCCATCTGTTTGTCAATCAAATGCTTCTTGAGACTCTTCTGTTATACCAGATTTCTAGTTCATTTCACTGTTCTTATTTCTTTTTAAATATACAGATACACTCATTCCCCTTCTTAAATGATGGGTGTACGATGTACAGAAAATAAAACAAAACTGGGCAGACGAAAGGACAGGATGATAAGGTTAAAGCTCAGCCATAATGTTCCTAATTCAATATGGAAAGGTAGCCTTGCAAGACAATCCTACCACAAAACAATTTTACACATTAAATACTTCAAATTACAAAATAAAGGAAGCCCACCAACAAGCTACAAAGAACTGAATATATAAAGATCTCATTCTTATTCCTTTTCTTATTGAATTATTCTACAGATCTAGATAATCAAATACATTTTTACAATTCTCTACATCTTAGCCTCATCTCTTTTCTCTTCTGATTTGCATCTCTCCACTCCACAATCTTCACACTTATTTCTCCATATACTGAATTCCCACAAGCCCTCCCCAAGCATCTACTATTAGCCAGCAACAAACAACAACAAGCATCTACTATTAGCCAGCAACAAACACTTCTTTTTCATGTTTTATTTTCTGACAATTGAAAGCAAAGCATAGGGTTCAAAATCCACCCCCCAAACATTTAGTATGTGTATATATATGTGTATGTATGCATGTATGTAGGTAGGTAGGTAGGTAGGTAGGTAGGTCTTGGTGTATTCGGGTCTTATCCCGTGTAAGATTGAGAGTATCTTGGTGACGTTTTGACGAGATCCCACTCGCCATCTTCAGGCTGGTGTCTTCAGCTTTGTGCTTGTGCCACAAGCACAAAGCTGAAGACACCAGCCTGAAGATGGCGAGTGGGATCTCATCGAAACGTCACCAAGATACTCTCAATCTTACACAGGGCAAGACCCAAATACACCAAGACCTACATACCTTTACCCGTGAAAATCTACGAATGTATGTATGTAGGTAGGTAGGTAGGTAGGTAGGTAGGTCTTGGTGTATTCGGGTCTTGTCCTGTGTAAGATTGAGAATACCTTGGCAACGTTTCGACGAAATCTCATCCATCATCTTCAGGCTGGTGTCTTCAGCTTCGTTCTTCTGGGAGAAGTGTGTGATAGTGGCTGTTTTTCCCTTTTAAACTCCAGAGTTGGTTGTGTTGTGACTTCTTGATTGGTTGATGGAGTTGATGTATGTAGATTGGTTGGCTTTATCATAAGACCCTGTGTGGTTGAGGTACTGGCTATGTGTCTCTCAGCCTTTTGTGTTGTAACGACTTGGGTAATGGGCTGTGTGATGATCTTCTGAGTTCTATTGTTGTGACATCCTGGGTCTTGTGCTGTTATCTCCTGGGTCGTTGTCTGTGTTGCAACCTCCTGATGTGTTGTGTTGTAATCTCCTGAGTTCCATGATGTAGTATCCTGGGTGGAAGGCTGTGATATGACATTCGGGCCTTGGTTTGGCTCAGAGTTTGAGGTCTGGCTATGTGTTTATAGCGTGTGTCAGTTTGCTTAGTTTGGGGGTCGGAGGGGGGTGTAGCAGCTGGAGTTGCAGCTATGGTCTGGTTTCTGGACGGTGATTGCCTTTTGTCTGTTGGGTGGGTTTGGGTTTGAGTCTGGTGAGGGAGATTGGTGGTGGCATCATGTGTTATTTTGGATCCGATGTTGGTTTTCGTGGCTGGGACTCGTTTCTTGATGAGGGCTAGTTTCCAGTTGTCTGGTAGGCGGGAATAATACCGGACCCAAAACTCGACATCACTCATGTCAAGGGGCGCTCCTCCTCACCTGGCCTCTCATGACAGTGGGGATACTGCAATGGTCATAAGTGTGAAAAATGGTCATAAGTCACTTTTTTCAGTGCCATTGTAACTTTGAATGGTCACTAAATGAACTGTTATAAGTCAAGGATTACCTGTACAAAAATACAAAAAGCTTCTTTGCTTGCAAAAAGCTGTGCTAAATACCAATCATTAGATTAAAAATACCTGCAAGCCGGAGTTACAAATCAGGCAGGGTGCCAGAGCACCTTGAGGAATGAAAATACAACCCTGTACAATATTACAATATATGACCACACATAAGCAATTCAAAAACTTATTTCACAGATCTATCATTAATAGAACTATGTTAAAGTGATTATTTGTGTTCAAAGATTTTGTACCATTATTAAGCTCCTACACAGAGCTATTGGCCAGCTTTTCCCCTTTTTATATATATATAAATTTTATTGAGATTAAAATACAAAATACAAGGTAGAGAAATACAAAAGGAAAAGAAAGAGGAAAGAAAAATCTAGGATAACAGGGAAAAGAGAAAAAAATTGATTTCCATCTTTTTTTTTTAGTGCAGTAACATGCAAAATAGAATTACAGTCTCAATTTTTTACTTTTACATATTTAGTAAAGTACTACTCATTTCTATAACAATGAACTAATCTAATCAGCAAAGTCCAAAGTCAAAATTTCATTTTTTTCTGGTTTGAAGACAAAATCTAAAAGATTTTGTAGATTTCTATTTTATATTCATTTTAAAAATATTTTCAAATAAAACATAAATCTGGCCCCAATATTTTTTTGCTTTATCACAAGTCCATCAAAGATAGTAAAAAGTTCCTTTTTTACGACTGCAATTCCAACATTTGACACACTTTTATACATATTTGATAATTTGTCAGGTGTTAGATATCAATGATACATCACTTTGAAAACAGTTCTTTCAAATTATAATTCAATGTAGAATTTTAAACCATTCATCCACACATTTTCCCATTGCTCAAGCATTATATTATACCCCAATTTTTTGTCCCATTGAATCATAAAATGTTTCATATATTCATTTTCCAGATTCAGTTTCAACTCTAGTACATCATACAATTTAAAATTCATTTTTTACAGATTCAAACCCATAACTCTTGTCTAAATTAAAAACTTTCCTTCAGTTGTAGGTATATAAGCTAGTGATAAACACATCCTTTTGACTCCAATTCACCTGTTTGGTCTCACAATCATTTCTTTTCTGAAAAAAGCTTCCTGAGGTGATACCCAAATAGGTACCTTTGGAGAGAGCCTTATCTTATATTTATTCCAAATTCTTACCAACCAAAATGATTCCTAAAGCCCGCATTTATTTTAATCTTGTCACACCATAGGGAGGGACACTATCCAAATCCTAGTTAATGGCCCTCCAATTCAAGTAGCCTCTTATTTTTGAGGGTAACCCAGTCTTTCATCCAAAACAAGGGACAAGCATACAGTTTAAAATCTGGTAAATCCAAGCCCCATCTTCCAACAATTTATATATAATACTCAGGTGTTTTTTCTTGCCTAGCAGGCATTTTCCTAAGGATATTTGAATTTAATTTTAATTTTTAAATTTTTAAATTTTGAAGTTAAAGACAGATATAGGTCACTTGTCACAAAGGGCTTGACGTCCACAAATTACAAAATGATATTTTTACATTGCTAAGAGTTATGAGACAAACCTTTCAAATATATGAATAAATCAAAATTGAAAAACATTATTGCAGGTATTAACTAGCACAACAGAATTGGTATGCAAATATTCAAAACCAAACTTACAATATCAGGGTAATTAGGAGAAACACATACAAAGAATTTTAGCTAAAACAATTTTTAAAACAAAGAATGATAAGGTGATTAAATGACACACACACATGCTACAAAAGGGGCGTTAGTAGACTTACCAGTGAATGCCCTTTCTAGACACGCTGCAATAAGAGTCCAGCATTGGGTATGACTCCGCCCTCTTATGACATGAGCTGAGTCTGCCACTATAAAAAGTTTGTCTCTGCTGAGAGCCCCAGCTTTTCTGGCAAAGTGTCTTGACAGACTAGGATTGTCTCTGGAATATAAACAAATAGTATGAGCGTACAACCACCCCCCTACCCAAGAATACTAGACCAGATGACCACAGGGTGGGGCTGGACTCTATTGCAGCGTGTCTAGAAAGGTCGTTAAACTGGTAAGTCTACCAACGCTCCTTCTTCGTCACGCTGCTCTACAGTCCAGCATTGGGACATACCAAAGCCTGCATGTCCAAGGGAGAGAATCGGCTGGTCTTCTTAATCCGACCCAGGAACAACCCGCTGGAGTACCCTTCGTCCATATGCTGCCTGTGCAAATGCAAAGGAGACCAGCCAGTAATGTCAGACAAACGGGGAAGGCAAGGTCCATGTAGCGGCTCTACAAATTTCTCCGATCGGAGCCTGTGTGGCCAAAACTGTTGAAGTAGCTGCGCTCCAAGTAGAGTGTGCAGTCAGTTTCTTGGGAGCTGGCAAGCCAAGAGTTTCATATGCAGTAGAAATCCATGCTCTGATCCACCTACTTAACATGGGAGATGAGGCCTTAGACCCCAAGGAGACAGGCTGAAAAGACACAAACATTGACTCAGTTTTGCGAAAAGGTGCAGTCCGTTTGATATAAATCCTGAGTGCCCTTTTCACATCCAGTGTGTGCCACTGACGTTCCAATACATGTTTGGGTTTGGGACAAAAGTCAGGGAGTACAATGTCTTGAGCCCTGTGAAACCAAGAGTTAATTTTCGGTACAAATGAAGGATCCAGACACAAAACCACCTGGTTGTCATGAAACATACACAAATCTGGTCTTACCAAAAAGGCAGCTAATTCAGACACCCTCCTGGCTGATGTAATAGCCACCAAGAAGGGTACCTTCAGAGTTAAAATATGGAGACCTACCATTCGTAAGAGCTCAAAAGGAGGGCCCGAGAGAGCTTGGAGAACCTTAGGCAAGTCCCAAGTGGGATACCTATGCACAATGGGTGGTCGCAGATTTGAGGCTCCCCTCAGAAATCTGTGGATTGAAGGGTGGTGGGAAAGGGATGTGTACGTGTCCCATGAAATTACTGAAGCTAAGGCCGCCACCTGCCTGCAGAGGGTGTTAGGCGCAAGGCCCTTGTCCAGCCCGTCCTGGAGAAACTGAAGGATCTCTGGAACAGTTGCTGAAGAGGGGTTCTGGGCTCTCTCCGAGCACCAGTCACTGAATTTCCTCCAAGTGGCATCGTAAAGTCAGATTGCAGACTTTTTACGTGAAGCCTGTATTGTATTAATTACACTATCTGAAAGGTTGGCCTCCCTCAAAAACTTCCACTCAACCGCCAAGCAGTCAGCAGGAACCACTGGGGTTCCGGATGCAGAAGGGCCCCCTGACTAAGAGAGATCCATGAGGCTGGGATTTTTCAAGGCCTCTGAACAGACAGGTTCACCAGGTCCACAAACTAGGGTCTCCTGGGTCAATGTGGGACCAGCAGAATCAGTTCCGCCTTTTCCTCCAACATCTTCCGGATGACTGCCAGGATGATTGGAAGGGGGGAAAAGGTGTAGAGGAGACCTGGGGGCCATTTGCTCCAAAGTGCATTGGTCCCCTCTGCTCTCTGGGTTGGGAACCTGGAGAAAAACCTGTTTACCTGTAGTGGCGAAGTCCACTCTGGGGTTCCTAAAATGTGGGACAATTCTATGAACAGGGGAGGATGGAGTCTCCATTCCAAGTGGTCGACTTGAGTCCAACTCAACCAGTCTGCCTGGAGTTCTCGACCCCCGAAATATGGTCCGCCCTGAAAGACAGGAGGTTCCTCTCTGCCCATCCCCCCAGACGTTCCGCCTCCCGCATCAAAGCCCTGGATCTGGTCCTCCCTTGCCTGTTGACATGAGCCTTGGCTGCTATATTGTCTGTCATGGCTGGCACATGGGACCCTGACACTAGTTTCTGGAAACTTCTCAGGGAGAGAAAAATAGCCCTGAGCTCCAGGAGATTGATGGGAAGAGACCTGTCTGAAGACGGCCAGTGTGCTTGGGCCATCTGGCCATGGGCATGTGCTCCCCAGCCATGAAGGCTGGCATCCATGGTCACTACAATTCTGTCACCATAAAGGGATGACACTTTGTGATGGCCTGGGACTGCCACCATCTGAAAGGATTGAAGCACCTGTGGAGAAAGCAGTACCCTGCGGGCAGAATGACTGATCCCCTCTCTTTGGAAGGGGAGGAGGAACCATTGCAAGGCATGCCCATGGCACAACTTCGATGCATGAAATCATCTTCCCAAGCAACTGGGACAGGAGGGAGAGTGGAATGGAGTGACTTAGTTAAATTCTATTGATCAATTCATTGATGCTGTCCTGTTGGTCCTGTGAGAGGAAGACTTTGCACCTGACTCTGTCGATGATGACCCCGAGATGCAACAGTCGGGTCATTGAAGGAAGATGGCTCTTGATCAGGTTGATGGAGAAACCATGTTCCTGCAACACCTGCATCGTGATTTGAAGATCTCGTTTGGTTGCCTGAATGAGGTAGATTGAATCAGAATGTCATCCACGTAGCATTGGACCCTCACAGGTAAGGCTCGGAGGAGGGCTGCCAATGCTGCCAGGACCTTAGTAAAGACCCTTGGTGCCGATGAAAGGCCAAATGGTAGGGCCCGGTATTGGTAGTGCTCACTGCAATAAGAAAAATGGAGGAACTGGCAATGGGGAGGCCAAACTGGGATATGGAGGTAAGCCTTCGTGAGGTCTGTGGAAGAGAGGAGATCGCCCTCTCAGACGCTCTGAAGAATAGAATGTAGTGTCTGCATCTTAAAACGCCTTTATGGGATGAATTTGTTCAGGAGCTTGAGATCGAGGATTGCTCTCCACCACCACCCCGAGACCTTCAGGATAACAAAGAAGCCTGATCCGCGCTTATCCCATGGAACTCTTTCTATGGCTCAGTGTCCATCAGGTGATGGATAGCTGAGTCCATCAGGGCCCATTTAGATGTGTCACGAGAGGTTGGACAGCTGTTAAAAAATGATGGAGGGGGGGAGAGAAATTCAAGGCGAAGGCCCAATGATATTGTCCTGACGACCCAGGCGTCGTTAGTTGATTCCTCCCATCTGGATTTTAAAAAGGTCAAATGACCTCCGATTGGAGGGGAGTGGATGCAGTTACTTAGTGCGCCAGAATGAATGACCTCCTCCCCCTCGAAAGAGCTGCTTACCCGAGAATTGTTGTTGTTTGGGTTGGAGGTCCTGCTGTTGTTCCCAACGAGGAGGATACGTTTCTCTGGTTGCGACTGAAGCGAGGGGTGTTGTCCGGCCGGAAGGTTTGAGTTCTGGGGTACGTGGTGCGTCGAAAAATTGACCCCTTGGAGGAAGTAGACAGCACCTTTCTCTTGTCTTGGGTTTCCACCATGTACAGCTCTAAGGCTAATCCAATGAGGTTTTCTCCTGAGCATGGGGCCGCCACCAACTTCCACTTATGCTTGGAGCCGGTCTGCCAGTTGCACATTCACAGCAGGCACCTGGCAGGCAACTAAAAGGCCATTGCCTTTGAGGTGAATTTGGCCGAGCTTAAAGTGGTGTCGATAGTGAACTCGGTTGCCTCTATTATTTTGTTGAGGTCCTGGTGGGACCTAACATTGGCAATGGGAACTCTGTCCTGAAGTTGACGCAACCAGTGAATGGCCAACCTGGTAAAAAACGAGGCTGCAGTGGAAGCTTTCACAGCCCAAGCTGCGGCCTGGTGTGTGCGCTTGAGTTTGTTCTGACTTTTTGTCTTCCGGTTGTAAGACATCCTCCGGTTTCGTAGGGGTGCCTGAGGAAGCGAAGGTGGCTACCACCGGGGAATCTACTGCTGGGAGAGCTAATGCGTTAGCCAGGGAGGGACCTACATTAAAGAACCTCTTGTCCTGGGAAGAAGGGTGAGGCCCTGACAGGGGGTTCTCACACTGATCCTTTACTACATCCAAGAACAACAAACGAGATAGGACAACCTTATTTTGGACCACCGGTTTGGAGAATGGTGCATCTCCCTGGCTCGAGGGGCCAGCCTGTGTTTCCCGGGCCACCTCTTCTGGGCTTAACTGGGCTGTAACCAGAGCCTTCTGTAGTAAGGGCCGAAACAAGGAGGGTTTAAAGACAGCCATTGTGGATGGTTCTTCTGGTTTGGTTTCCTCTTCGTTGGAGAGGAAAGGGTCTTTAATTTCCCTCTCTTCCTCCTCTGAGGAACTACCCTGTTCAGAGTGGTATGAGGATCCCCTGTCGTCCTGTCCCTCCCATTATAATGATGATGAGGGGCATACATGGGTTCCAAAGTGGGAACCTCCCTCCGTGGAGGAGGGTTCCCTGACAGAAAGAAGAAAGGATAGCTGAGCCTCCACCCAGGGGGTGGAGGAGGTGTTTGAGATCTTCAGTGATGCCCTGTCTAACTGCCACAGAAACTACTTCCTGGATGTCCTAGGGCCTGTTCTCCTGGGGAGGACCTATCATCTGGGACCCATCATAGAAGGAATAAGGTTAGCTTCCTCCCTAAACCTGTAAACCCCTAGGGGTAAAGCCTGCTGAGGGTTAGGCGTAGTTGTGTTCCAAGTAGGTGGCCTGTAAGAAGGGTCTGACAAACCCAGGTCCTGGGGAAGGGCCTCATCCTGCCTTTCAGGTGACCAATTCCGTAGATGGCTAGCCGGACTCCCATTTGCCCTCTCTGTGCCTAAAGCTTGTTCTTGTAATTGCTGAGCTTTTTTTGCGAACTGTTTCTGTAAAGCCTCATGTCTTCTTTTTTCTGCCCTAAGTTGAGACTTGGAGGCCTTTTGGGGGGCTAGGGCCTTGGCCCTGATCTTTGCTGCGGCCTCCCTATTGGCTGAACGGACTCGTGGTTGTTTTCTTTTCAGAGACCTTTTGGGGGCTTGAAAGGTTTGAATGCTCTGCATGCCTGATGGTCTTGGCTGGGCCCAATCTGTTTCCATTGTTCAAGGAAGAAACACCAGAGGTGCTGTCAGCTCCTCCTGATGGTGTTTTCTGAGCTGGATGACCAGGACAGAGAGGATCACTGCCTTGGGGCCCACTAAAAAATGGCGCCCGAAGGAACTCAATCTTAAAATGGTTGTCAGCCACAAAGCGAGGGGCCTTGAGGCCTTCGAGGATCCTTGTTGCATTGGGGCTTCGTCTTGTGGCCTTTGTTTGGCAATTTATAATGTCCGGATTAATGTCTTCACAGTAGGAAGATTGCCCCTCCAATCAATGCAGCAGCAGAAGGGAGATTGATTGGGATCAGGCCTAATCACTGCAAGAGCACAAGGGCAGCTATCATAAAACTTTGGCAGTTTAGGGCTTAATTAATTTCCAGGAGACTTGCACAGCCAAAAACAAACGCGGGATGTTTTTACAAGCCGTGCGGCCCATGGAAAGCTGCACAGGAGGCTGTGTGATGTTAACTAGCCTCTAGCAAGTCTGAGGGAGGTTCTGCGGCGTTTTGGCTGATCACACTTACTGTCTGTGTGTCAGCGCCTTGCTGAGGCAGCTGGCAACTGGAGGAGAGCTGATGCCCGCTCTCCTCATGAGCGAAGCTCTACCGGAGCCCCAGGAGCTGCTCTCGATGTTGTTGAGTCTTTTTTCCTTTTTTTCCGATGCTTTTGTTTTGAGGAATGCTAATTAACTCAGAGTCCAGAGACAATAGCTCATATGTCCAAGAGCTGAGTCGAAAAGCTGGGGCTCTCAGAGGAGGTGAACTTTTTATAGTGGCAGACTCAGCTCACGTCATAAGAGGACGGAGTCATACCCAATGCTGGACTCTAGAGCAGCGTGATGGAGAAGAGAAAAGAGATTAAAATGAGCAATCTGGGTAGTATAAATTTTAAGGCAATAACATAAAATGCAAAAGATAAAGCAATAAAATTATCCAAAAGGGATTTGAGGATTATAAACTCCTCTAATAAAACCATGTCAAACTTGAGAAGAATGTAGTACATATAACAACTGAAATGGCATGTACACAACAAACCATAAACCTTCTTAAAGAGGTGTGAACAAGTTAAATAAGGAAAGCTTTCCCATGAACATTTTCCCCTTGTGCTTATTGTACTTTGGTCTCTTCAACCATCAATATAATCTCCTCTTCCTTCTCTGCCAATATAAACCTGCCTATTAAACTGAGAAAAAATAAACAAATAAATCCCAATCTGATCCCTGAAAAATATCCTAATTCCGCAAGGCCCCTATATTTGGGGGACATTTGAAATTTTGAGAACATGTTTTGTTCACATGAGTTTGGTTTCCTATAATAGATAAGGTCAGTCATGGTAACCTCCCATTTCATTTATCAGAAGGCAAACATCTGAAGTTGCTCCTTGCTACTTCCTCCAGCCCTTCAGGATGTTTCCTCCCCTTCACCCACATACAGAATAACAGAATAAATAACAGAATAACAGAGTTGGAGGTCTTCTAGTCCAACCCCCTGCTCAAGACAAATTGTTGTTCAATCTCTTCTTAAAAATCTCCAGTGTTGGAATATCCACAACTTCTGGAGGCAAGTTTCAGTTAATTTCTGGAGGTAACTGTCAGAAAAGTTCTAGGTTAATATAACAGTTCATCTCTTTTCCTAGAAAGTAGCATGTACATCCAACTGTTTCTAATTCGTAACAGCACTTCAGTAAATAAAAAGTTATTCTTTTGTTTACTGCTTTGCTTTTGTTTACTGCTTTGCTTTGCACGTACCCATTTCCATTACTAGTATTTTTTAAAAAGTAGTCCTGTTATGCCACCATATCAGGCAGGTGATATTTTAATTGTATTCTGCCCAGAATCACTCTCTGATGGAGACTGGCAGTTTCTAAATTTGATTAAATAGACAAACAAACAAACGAAATATTTCTGGGAGGGATGACTGAAGAACATTTAAAGTGTCAAGAGAATATATTCTCAGCAGGGTCACTCCCAGTGTAAAGGTTATTCCAGTTGTAGATAAAGTAAAACATACAGATACTATATTGGGCACTAACACCACAGAAGATGCTAAGGCAAATGGTCACTTTAGTGACAACAGTAATTGATATTGCATAGAAGAAGGCAATATTAAATCACTTCTACATTTTACCACAAAAACCACATGGGTAGACAATGTAAAGTGATTTATGATATAATGCCAAATGCTGGGCCTCTCAAATGGGCAGCACTTAACATGCTGCCAAGAAAGAGCAGAAGATCTTTCAAAACACGGTGGTGTTTATGAGGTAGCTAAATTAAAGATTTCAGGATAGTCAGCTGCTGTTGTTTCAGTACAAGAAAATAACTTCTGGAGCTATAAACACAGAATTATAGCAGGAACATGAAATGTACATACATGAACATAGCAAGCTCAACAAAGTGAAAGATTAAATGAATCAATTTCACTCTGATGTTTCAGGCATTGGCAAATTGAAATAGCCCTGATAGTAGGTAGTACTGTCATTTTAAAAATAGCTGAGATTGTGTGAGAACTTCAAATCTGCAAAGATTTCAGTGCTGTTATTCTATTCTGTGTTTATAAATCTGAAAGAACCGTATTGCAAGCTTTTAAAAAGCTTACAAAAATATCCTCTTTCTTCATTTGTTTTTCCTTTCATGCAATAAAGACACACTGCTAAATCCCAAAACCTGTAACAGAACCTCAGGCATCTCTTTTTAAAAATTCTTTCAAATGCAACAATTTTACTTTTATTTATTAGCTTTTTAATTTTAATTTTAGCTTTCAGTTATTCAGTTTTAGCTCTTTCAAATATAACAATTTTAGAAACAAGAAAGAACGGATGCAAGAATTAGGATAACTATTTTTACATTGTGGAGCTATCACCAAGAAGTTTTATATTTGATATGCCTCTGCTTTTGAAAATGGGTGCAGTTAAAGATCAGCTTAGGATACTCAGTAAACTAATGGGAGGAGATTATCCTTATAGCACCCTGACTATAATCCACTTACATTTTTTGTAAGTCAATACTGGCACTTGGAATTGCATCCAAAAGCAGAGGGAACTGCTAAACAAGCCAGATTGATTTTAGAAGGCAGAAGCAACAGCATACATTGCTTTGCAAAATGCCACACCATATCCCTAAGGTCAACAAGTTTTATCATATCCAAACATGGAGAATTCACTTTAAAAGTTTTTTGGACAGGACTTCAGAAATAGACTCTGGACAGGTATCCTTAAATCTGACATCTCCAAAAGAAACTGTTCCCTGTGATAATATGTGTGTGTGTGTGTGTGTGTGTGTGTATATATATATATATGTTTTCGTAGATTTTCATGGGTAAAGGTATGTAGGTCTTGGTGTATTCGGGTCTTGTCCCGTGTAAGATTGAGAATACCTTGGCAGCGTTTGACAAATCTCATCCGTCATCTTCAGGCTGGTGTCTTCAGCCGTTCTCCTGGGAGAAGTGTGTGATCGTGGCTGTTTTTCCCTTTTAAACTCTAGAGTTGGATGTGTTGTTACTTTTTGATTGGTTTGTGGAGTTGATGTATGCAGATTGGATGGCTTTTCCTGAGACCCTGTGTGGCTGAGGTGCTGGCTGTGTGTCTCTCAGCCTTTTGTGTTGTAACGACCTGGGTAATGGGCTGTGTGATGACCTTCTGAGTTCTATTGTTGTGATGTCCTGGGTGTGGTGCTGTAATCTCCTGGGTCGTTGTCTGTGCTGCAACCTCCTGATGTTTTGTGTTGTGATCTCCTGAGTTCTGTGATGTAGTATCCTGGGTGGAAGGCTGTGATGTGGCATTCTGGGCCTTGGTTTGGCTCGAGTTTGAGGTCTGGCTATGTGTTTATAGCGTGTCAGTTTGCTTAGTTTGGGGGTTGGAGGGGGGTGTAGCAGCTGGTGTTGCAGCCATGGTCTGGTTTCTGGATGGTGGTTGCCTTTCATCTGTGGCGTGGGCTTGGGTTTGAGTCTGGTGAAGGAGATTGGTGGTGGCATCATGTGTTATTTTGGGTCCGGTGTTGGTTTTGTGGCTGGGACTCGTTTGTTGATTAGGGCTAGTTTCCAGATGTCTGGTAGGCGGGAAGTATCATCCCGTTTATTCATGTTATGGGGGTGTTTCTCTATTTCGATGGCTTCCCTAATTATTCTCTTGTTGAAGTGTTCAGTATTGGAGATAAGTTTGGATCCCTCAAAATCAATTTCATGTCCTGTGGCTTTAAGGTGCTGGAAAAGGGAGGAAGTTTTTTCTTCTTTTCTGACTGCGTTCTTGTGTTCTGCGATGCGTGCATTTATTCTCCTGTTGGTTTGTCCAATGTATGTGGCTGGGCAAATTTTGCATGGTATTTTATAAACTCCTTGGTTTTCTAGCTGGATCTTGTCTTTGGGACAGGAGAACGAAGCTGAAGACACCAGCCTGAAGATGACGGATGAGATTTCGTCGAAACGTTGCCAAGATATTCTCAATCCTACACGGGACAAGACCCGAATACACCAAGACCTACATATATATATATATATATATATATATATATATATATATATATATTTATATTTATATTTATTTTGTTTTCGTAGATTTATATTTATATTTATATTTATATTTCAGTATTTATAACCTGCCCTAATCTTAAAGGATTTGGGGTCCTTTCAGCAATACTACAGTTGCTAAAGTGTATGAGAGAAAAAAGTTACTGTAATACTTTTATATGAACCCTATAAGAGATTTCCCAAAATTTGAATATGACAGAAAGATCCCAAAAGAAAATAACGATCCACATAGTTCAACATTATATAATATGGTCAAGAATCTCCAGGATCTAAAGCAAAGAACAATAGATCTTTTCCAATTCTATTATCCCTATTGTTTTAAAATGCAACATGTGGGCAATATAAGAGCAGGTCTAAGATATATCAAGAAAACAGTATGCTATTCCATAAGAAAGCACATCTTTCTAACAATTCAGGTGATTTATGATTCTTAGAAACAGTCTAAAAGACACTATTCCATTAGACCACAATGACTGGGTATAAACAGCATTCCATCTCAAGATGCTACAGTTTATGGCACTACTGCCCTCTCAATATACTATCATTTCTTCATGGAATCACACCAGAGCCCCAGAAAACAAATATCTCCACTGCAATCTTTTGACATCTGTCACCACTCTTTCTCTCACGGAAACGTATGCTCCTGTCAGAGTTTGGGTAAAAAAGCTGCTTGCCTCTGTGGTTATTTCTAGTTGATAGAATACACCAACACTGCAATGGCTCACACTTGCGTTTAGCATAACCTCCTGCAAATCAGTGCAGCAACTCTGTCAAAGAGCAGCTCTCCATTGTCAAGTTCACTTTGTGTTTCCCCTGCAGTTAACATTAGTAGCAGATTAGTGTCAGTAGTTCAAGAAACCAGCATAAAACAATACATTAAAAAAAACATCACAGACAGGCAAGTCAATAAATATCACTTGAGAACATTTAATACAAAAGACTCTCTTTTCTAACTCAGAGAACTAGGATGATCGCATTATGCTAACTCAGCCAAGAGATGGCTTAATTCCTTATCTGCAGTAGTTTCTTGGGTAAGGAAAACTCTTATGCCACCTGGGCTGGCTCTTCGCCAGTAGCAAAACATGTCACTAAATAAATTGTGTACTTTATAAAATATTGCACAAAACTTCAGTGTCATGCCCCTGTCGGAATCTGATTCAGAGGGGGAGGCCGAGCAGCTGACAGGGAGTGGGAGTGTGGCTCCATTGGCTGTGGAAGAAACTGGGGAAGGGCAAAGTCCAGCTGGGCAGAGCAGGGGAGAGGTAGAGCAAGGGAAAGGGAATTCAGAGGAAGATCCAGGCCCACTCCCTCTTAATCCCAGGGCACACAGGGAGGAAGGGAGCAACGTGAGATGCGTGGCAGAAAGGACCCTGATTCACTTCATTTAGCTGCAGCTGGGAACACAGTGTTTAAAAAGGAAAGCTGCACACAGCAAGTTGTTGGGAGCAAATCATAAATTACCTGGTATCCTCGAGCCTTATCTGTGTTCCTGGTGTCTTCCCAACTGTGTGTGTTTTGCTATGCTTTCAAGTCTGCAATTCCTTCTCCTGCCCTGTCAAGTTAATTACTACAGCATGGTTTGTTTGGATTTTTAGTTACAGTTTGTATGCACTTTGTTTTCATACTGAATTTCTTCCACTTAAAGACTGTTCCTAGGAGAGTTTTTCTCCAGCCGAAGGTAACCTGGACACTGGGGGCAAAATTGGAGATAATAAAGGGACTCTTCTTGCTTATTTAACTTATTTGTGTTGCCTTTGTGCCATGCCGTAGGTCATCACACTCAGCCTTCTGCTTTCTAGGACCAAATGAGAAAAAAAGAATATAGTCTCAAATGACCCTAACAGTTATATATGACAACTGAGGAGGAGGGGGGCAGTATTTTCAAACAAATTAATGAACCATAGGGATGGAGGGACATCAATACCATAGGGCATTTGTAGTTCTAAATCTTCAGGAAGGCTTAGCAAGCACTAACACTTTCTAAGAAAAGTCCTTTCTACAAATAAATTGAACCTCACGTTTCCTATCAAATATTGTTTGAAGTCAAACAGCATCAAGGAATTGCAACCAAACTCCCCTGAATAAGTATGCACTAACAAAACATACATAGATTAAATGTATGTTCTATTTTTGGTGTACACCTAACATCTGATGCTCAAGCCCAAAATAACAGTAACTATGTGGCACTATGCTGCCTGCTTCACTACTGCTTGCAGAATTTTATGAAGTAGGGCCAATGTGTTCTGAGTTTTGCATGCATATAATGGCTACTCAGCTAGATTATGATCTAATAAACACTTGATTTGCAAATATTCCATAACTGAAGGTTTCCATTATATAGAGATGAATATTTCCATCTCTTAGGTGTGGCAAATTAGAAGGTTTCTAATAGCAGAAATATTAAAACTCATCCATTCTGTCCTGAAAAACAAAACCAACAGGAATTAAATGGGAAAGATTGGACATGGGACCATGCATTCTTCCTCAATATGGCTCTGTAAATGCATTAGTCTACAATTTCCATAATCCTGTGCTAACATATCCACTGGAGATGGTAATATTCCAAAACACCTGAGATATGTTGGATGAAACAAGATAAAAAACGATGAAATGGAAGTCATAGGAATGTTGTAACTTGCCTTGGTCCAGGTCTCAGGAGAGAACAGAAAGAGAGAAAAAAACAATTATGCTTCCTCTATTAATCAAAGATACAGGAAAAACATAAAAAAATTATCTGAAGTAGCCTCCTCAGGTTTTACACAACAGTCATCAAAATAAAATTCATTCTAACCAATTCAGTCAAAATTGCATTGTAGTAAAAGGGAAAAAATGTCGACTACAGGCCATAGTTAAATCTTGAGGAACTGTTACAGATATTAACAATTGGGTAAGGAACACAGCTAGATTTTACTGAATTCAACAAGAGATACAGAAAGTGTGACATGCTAACTTTTCCCAAATAAACATGTGAAAATGTAAGTACACCCCATGCAATTTTTTTAACATATGCAGATTTGCCAACATTTTATTTTAAACAAAACACAAAGGAGATACAACTGAATTTTTTTAAAAAAACTAAAATTGTCTTTACAGTCATTTATTCAACAAAAACGTAAGAAATACCATCATTTCCTTCTGTGGAAAAAATACACTTTTGGTTGGTATTGTCCCTTTTGGCTGAAACATCCTCAAGTAAGTGTTTCTTATAACTATCTATAACCCTCTGAAAGCAATTGAGAGAATTTTTTCCCTACACCTCCATGCAGATTTTTTTTCAGCTGTGTGATGTTTGAAGGATTTCTTGCATGTACAACCCTTTTCAAACTATACCACACCAACTCAATGTAATTTATAACTGACCTCTGACTTGGCTATTCCAGAATCCTCCATTTATTTTTTTTAGCTATTCACATAGATTTACTAAAAATTTTAGGGTCACTGTTATGCTGCAATGTTCACTTTCAACTGAGATTCAATCCTTCAACAGATGGTTCATAACTTCCTCAAGAACCTTCTGATACATTGAAGAATTCATAATGGATTCTAGGATGGTGCACTGTTCAGGCCCTGATTCAGCAAAGCAGTCCCAAACCACAACATTGGTTGGTATAAGGTTCTTCTGGCAAAATATTTTCTTGAGTTTTCGCCCAACATGTCTTCTGGTACTGTGACCATAATTCTATCTTTGCTTTGTTTGTCAGAACTGTTCCAGAACCCCAGGTCTTTGCCTAGGTGTTCATGAGCAAATGTTAATCTTGCCCTGATGTTCTTTCTGGACAGCAGATTTTTTTTCCCCTGGTAACCTGTCATGTAGATCTAATTTTTGCAAATTCTTTCTAATAGTTAACCCATATAATTTGACATCAATAGTGGTGAGAGATAATTGTAGGTAACATGATGAAATTCTGAAGTTCTTAAATACTTTTTCAACTTCTTGCAGTCTGCTCTTGGGCTGAACTTGCTGGAATGGTATGGTCTGAGCAAGTTGGCAGTTGTTTGAAAACTTCTCCACCTGTAGATCTTCTAAACAGTGGAATGACTGATGTCAAATTGTTGGCAAACTTTTAAAATCTCTTCCAGACTCATACATATTTATAGCCTTCTTTCTGAAAGCCTCAAAGAGAGAGGTGGTAATACCACACACTTCAACAACAAAAAACAAATGAAATGAAGTGCCTGAGATTTCAATAAAACAGATTCTTCCCAGATGATGTTCTAATCATTTGCACCTGATGTGGTGCACCTGATTCTAATTTTAGGAATTTGAGGTAGTGATAAATGTAAGACTATATTTATTTTTTCCAGTAGCAAAATTTGCATTCATATTTTTTAAATTACACAAAGGACTACAAAATGTAAGTGGTGCACAATATTTGTTATATCCCTTTTCTCTATCAATATTGTTGAAATGATCAAATATCAACATGTTGAAAACACCAAAAATTTTAACAGGATATATTTACCAAGGTACTTTTTCACATGATTGTAGAGATATGTGATCTGAAATATCCTATGTAATGTTACTGAATAGGCCAAACCACATAGATATGTCCCAAAATTATTGAATATGTTTTCAGGCTCTCAATTACAAAACTGTTATTATTACATCCATTTCATTACCAACACATGTATGCACACATGCTAGAGACATTTCCAGATAAGCCTTTATTATTCTATCCCATTCATGGAATTTTACAGGTTGTCCAGGCTTGGTATCAACTTTCATTTCAAACAATCCTGTGCTTTCATACCAATTCTTCATCTTTCCCTACCCACTTAGCAGAGAACATCTGTTGAGGGGGAAATATGGAAAAACTATGCAGTGTGTTTGGCCCAATAACACTAAGGATTACCATTGAAAATCTTCTGAGATTTCAGTGAATAGAAATATGAAACAGCTGCCGGAGGTGCCTTCATGTTGAATTAAGAAACTCAGATTGACTTCAAACAAGGGTGTGTTCTTTAAAAGCACCTTATGCAAGCACACCTTCCCCTCTTTCCACCCCAAACCACACACACACAAATGTTTTAGAAAATATGCCATTTTTGCTATATCAGTTTTCTATTACCATAATATTAAAAATATAATTATTTAAAAATAAAAGCCTAGTGAGTGATGGGGACAAATTCAGAACTCTCCTACGTGGGTCCTTAAGATGGGTCTATCAGAACAGGGATGGGGAGAGAGAAAGGGAATTTTTACCTCAGAGGACAGAAGTAACTGAAAAAGGTCTACAATATATAACTTCAGTTCATGGAGAGATACAAATACACTAGCAATGTATTTTTCAATCAATATGGCTAAAATAATATAGCATTTCCTACTTGGTGGTGGTAGGGAAGTAGAGAAATCTGCGGGAGGAGAAAGATGTAGAGACTTAAACAGATTATACCCATTTCATATATTTCAAACTAAGTTCAGAGGCACCATTGCTTAAGATTTTTCCAATCTGCCCACAACTTTTAATAATCATGGCCCCAGTAAAACAGAAAATTCCTCCATATCTGCACTTTACAAAACAGTCAAGAAGCTGTAGAAAAAAACTAAACCACAACCTAATTATCTGTAAAAAGTACTTTAAGGGCATCATAGACTTAAACTAATTTAATACTAACTCAGTTGCCATAGAAGAGTATTCAGAGCCACAATTCTACATTGAGAGTGTATGTATGTCAGGCCTTTCCCTGACAATAATCAGCATCTCCCAAGTCTCTAATCAATAGTATCACATCAATAGACATTTGTGGTGGCAGGAAACTCTCCAACGTTACTTTTCCATTCGGTGCATTTTAATTATACCTTCAGGTTAGTGTTGATTCTTAGCAACCAGACACCTTCTTCAGAATGATCCATCCTCAGCCTGATTCTTCAGGATTTCTAATAGTGCAACCCATCACCATTGTAACTAGACTACCTGCCCTGCTGCTGGTCATCCTCTTCTTCAACCCCTTCCACCTTTCCTAACATAAATGATTTCTCAAGGGAGCTAAGTCTTGGTATAATGTTCCTGAAATATAATTTGAACCTGGTCATTTGTGACTCAGATGAGACCTCTCAATTGTTTCCTTTTGTGATCTCTTCATTTGTTTCCATTCCTATTCATAATTCCCATTAAAATTCACACTAGCACAAGTGAAAAGGCAGTGTCTCATACTACAGACATGGATCCCAAAAGTATTTTCTACATCCTAATAAAAAAACACTTTTTTAAAATGCTGAGGATTCCCAAATTTTAAAAAATGGTTACAAAATATTTGGTATAGAACAAATGATTGTAGCCTAAGTCGGGAATAATTTTCTTTTAATTGTAGAAGATTTGGGATAAGCAGCTAGGCCAGTGGATATAGAAATAGAGTATGAATTTTTTCCACTTCTTTTTCAAAAACCATCTAAAATCAATTTCAGAATACATACAGGAAGATTAATTTTTACTTTATTTTTGTACAATTAGGTCTAGTTGCTCTAGTTATCAGATCTATGGTATCTAAGGCAATCAGGGTTCACAGGGCTAGGACAACATAATAAAATGCTTTAAAGCACATATAAATATTTATGTTATGCATAATAATGATCAACGGAAATATTTGTACATGTTCTGAATCATTCCTCAGCATGGCTGAAATACCTTATTGCAGATCTGCATAATTACATTTCATACAGAAATTCACCATGTGCTAAAAGATACCGTAGAAATAATGTCTTCTGCATTTATGGTCTAGCTTTCAGTACACTGCACATAAAAATAACTAAATAATTAAACCTCCAGAATCCTAACTCATACAACTTTAATAGTTTTACCAGTGGGTCACAGGTAGGAAGGCAGCATTATTCCAAGTTGTCCACCAGCAAGCTTTACATCCTTTTAAAAAATCATATGATGTCTTAAATTTGCCCCTACAAATTCTTTATTTTGAATAAAATCTGAATGAATATTCATAGCATGTTTTCCATTTGTAGTCAAAAGCAACACTGTAAGCAAATTCCAAAACCTGCATACCAAATAAAGCAATTGCTGGCTGAACAGTTAGCTGATTTTGGTTAGCAACAGCATTTTATGCAGAAAATCTCAGCATACAATTATTGAAAAGCTTTAGCTAAAAGAAATCGAATATCTCTGGAAAAATTCTCTAGTAGAGATGGGAAATTTATTGGAGTTACTGCCAGTTACACTATGCAGTACTACACTAAATTCATGATGGTCTGACCCTTTGAAAAAAAAGTGGGGAGGGATTGGGGTGTATTTGAAATGTTTAGAATATTTCTCAACAGGGTCCCCATGGGGTCACCTGCCAAATCAAAACCACCCATTTATTGGAAGACAAACCTATAAGGACAGTCCTTTCCTTATTTAATCAAACTCCTCTGGCTGAATTGTTCTATTCCGTATACTGAAGCCATTTGCCATCTAATATCTTTTACGAATATTTACAGAGTTTATATGAGCCCCAGATGCATCTTTATAAAGAGGGTATCAGAAATCATAGGGCTGCACAGCAGCATGTTTCCCTTTCCCTCTCTACATAATCATATTTTAAAAAATAAAATAAAATAACCTAAGAAAACCATTCAAGTCTAGTGAGCATAATCTTGATATGCCCCCAAAAGAGGTGTTTGCAGGTACCTTAAATGTGTGTATGGACACAATATTTACCTAACCTTTATATTCATTCCTTGACAGACCATTCTAAAACATTGTGCATTGCCTAAGACAAAAGAGAGGATGATTTCATTGATAGAAGTGTACAAAGCTTAGCTAGATTAGCAAAATCAAGAAAAATGGGGCTCCTTGGAAGAAAAAGCAGTGGGTGTGACTTGCAGGAGTGACCTGCGGCCATCCATGCCAGCTTCTTCATTTCTTTGCTTATAGATTACAAATGACAATCATATGATTTCGGGACCTTGCAACCATCCTAAGTGTGAGGTGGTTACCAACAGTGGTGGGATGCTGCTAGTTTAACAATCGGTTCAGTGAGCAGGCGCTTCGCTCAACTCAATAATTATAACGGCGCGGAACCTGGGGGTTCTCCTGGATTCACAGCTCAGTTTGGAGGAGCAGGTGGGAGCCGTGGCCAGGGGGGCCTTTGCCCAGATTCGGCTGGTTTGCCAGTTACGCCCTTATCTGGATCGGGATGCCCTTCGCACAGTCACTCACGCACTTGTTACGTCCCGACTCAACTACTGCGATGCTCTCTATGTAGGACTGCCCTTGCATACCATCCGGAGGCTCCAGCTGGTGCAGAATGCGCCGCGGTTGTGATGGGAGTTTCCCGATACTCCCATGTTACGCCTCTCCTGCACGAGCTGCATTGGTTGCCGGTTGCCCTCCAGGTGCGATTCAAGGTTCTGACGTTAACATTCAAAGTCCTTCATGGCATGGGTCCAGGGTACTTGCGGGAGCGTCTCCTGCCGATATCAAATACCGGTTGCCCTGTGTGAGCACACAGGTTGGGACTCCTCGGGTTGCCGTCCGCACGACAATGTCGGCTGGCAGTGACCCGGGGAAGGGCCTATTCTGTATCGGTCCCCGCCTTATGGAATCAGCTACCCGTTGAGCTCCAGCTGGCTCCCGATCTCTCCTCTTTCCGGTGCGATCTAAAAACCTGGTTGTTTTTACAGGCTGGGCTGGACTGATCTCCTGGGGGAGAGGGTGGCTTTTTAATTCGATTTTAATTCGGTTTTATAGTTGTATTTTGGCTTGTCTAGTTTAATTTCTTTTTAAATAATTTATTGTTCTGTGTTTTTTATCTGTGAGCCATCCCGAGTCCTTTTTGGAGAGTGGCGACATACAAGTCTAAATAAATAAATAAATAAATAAATAAATAAATAAATAAATAAATAAATAAATAAATAACATCTAACTTAAATCTGACCGATTTTACCTTCAACTTTTTGTAAACCTATTTTTAATAGGCTACTGAGATACTAGTAAGTAAACTATATCAGGAAGCAAATATAATACAGTGTATGGTGTAATATACACTATGGGCCTTGCCTCTGAAACAAGAGACATCACTGCTCCTCACCGATATCTGACAATGCAATCTCTGAATGACACTTGTTAATGAATATAATACTGAATTATATGCCAGGGTGTAGTGCTGCAACTATACAAGAAATGTTCTAAAACTAGATAAGTGAAGCTCTAGCATTTCCTAAGAGGAGCTGGTACCATTTATTGCTTTGTAATGTCACAGTATGAGCCAGTATGGCGGAGTGGATAGGCCTCAAGCCAGAAACCTGGAGATTGTGAGTTCAAATGTCGCCTGAGGCACAAATCCAGCTGTGTGACCTTGGGCCAGTCATACTGTCTCCACCCTAGGAAAGAGCCAATGGCACACCACTCTTGCCAAGAAAACTGCAAGGACTTGTCTAGGCAGTCACTGGGCATCAACACTGACTCAAAAGCAATGTTGGTATAACATCAGGAATGGGAAGTAATTGTAAACTGTCTGTGAATGTACACATACACAACACAGTTCTATGTTTTGGATAAAGAGGGCTACTCTACAGCTGCAGTTTATTCTGTTGATCCATGGGAACTACTTCACTTTCTGCCACTTACTTCACCAGGGAGGAATTCAATGTGCTTTATTTGTGATGTTTCTAGAGACTCTCACGTAGCCCTGTGTGCGCCATCTTGTTTCTCCTTGTGCCTTATTCTCCTCATTGGCAGCTTCAAAAGCAGCAGGACTTCTTAGCAAGTTTTCTTCTCCTTTTCCAACCATATGCTCTCCTGTTTTCCATCTCCACCAAAAAGAATCATCTGTTTCTCAGTATTTGGACATAAAATGATGGCATCTCTCTTATATCTCCTCCATCATCATTTGAGCATAGCTTTTTCTTCTTGCCTTGCCTGGCAACTCCGTGTCCACTTACCTTAAATCAATGTGATTTACACCTAAGTAACTTTTTGCATGAATTCACTGACAGCCTTGAGCAAGAGCCAGAAGATAAAGAACATGATACCTGGAAGAGATTTAGAGGAAGAAATCCATTTTCCCCCTTTAAAAGATTAATTAGGAAGGGGAAGGACAACTGAGTTCCCTCCTATTTCACTGAGCAAGAAAGAAAGTAAAGAAAGTCCTTCTGTAGGAGAAGGAAAGCTGCCAAGAGTGACTGATTAAATGCTGCCCTCAACCCTAAATCACATTCAGAAGCTCTGGATGAGTCACTGAGGCACTGCTTTTTTTCCCTCCAGCTTTTGGGATAGCAAAAAAACGCATCTTGCGCAGCTTCATAGAACTACTTGTCCAAATAGGTTAATATAAGTGTATAGATAATTACAGCTGCAGATTCTGCAGGTGCATTAAAATAGTATGCATATATTTATCAAGTAACTGAGCATCCATCCTGGTCAACAGTTGACAGATGAAAGACACCCCACCCACTTTTGGGGGGGGGGGCAAAGCTGTTCTTACGCTTTCCAAGGTGAAGAAAGGTTACCAGACCAGTTATGTAGGCTGAAGCAATTTCACTGGCACTGATCAAAATAACACACTGCTTATCCATAAAAATATCACTAACACAGAGAAAACACTTTAAAACAGCCAAAACAAAGGAGATGCAGGACAAAATACCAAAATAAAGAGTCCCAAGTTGTCCTTGGTGAGAGTGTCATGTGGTACAAGAGGGAGAAAAAAAAGAATAAATTGGCCTCAGCACAGAACAAGACTAAAAGGAAATAGAGTTTGGACATTTCGTGTTTTAAGCCATTCATTTTGCTGTGTCAGGAGGAGAAGCATGCACATGGTTTGGAAAATCAGTATAAGCGTCATCAGCATTCCGCTCACTTCTCCAGCCTCTCCCAAATTCTGATCCATCTACATGTCTTGCCAAAATTGTAGGAGGGATCTGGGGGTGTGGGGAAGCTGTTCTACTCTCTGTTCACACCAAGGTGCCCTTGGTCAGTTTGCCAATTTTCCAACTTTCCAATTCAACTCCAAGCTTCTTCTGTTATTCTCAACTGAAGCCACAAACAGTATATATTGAATGTTTACACACAAACTGGGGCACCCTGTTCAGGGCACTACATGACTGCAGAGAAAGATCAGCAGGAAAGATCTCCAAGGATACTGCTTGCTTAAGGAAGACACCACATGGATTTGCTATTTAGAAGTGAAGAGTGACTCCTCCAAACGCTGCTCATATCTGCAGCTAAGGTTACCGCAGGCTAGAGTCTGCAGGCCTAGAAATATTTCTTCAGCTCTCCCCACCACTCTTCTGGCTTTTTTTCGTGATATATGCAGATGAAACCATGTGCACTTTTATTTAAAATAATATATGTGTGATTAGTATTGTTGGAGAAACTTTTTTGTGCTCCAAAATAGTCAATCGACTTCAACAGATTCTCTCTGCAATCATTTTCTATCTATCTCAGTATAACCGATCTTTTAAAAAATATTGCCTCTCATTGCTTGGACTGTTTTAAGCCAATGTTTTCATATAGCGTAGATATTTTGATATTCCAGGTAAGGTACCCTTTATGCACAGGCACAGTTGCTGAGCAACTGCTTTTTTTACAAAGCAAATTCCAGGCAGTTTAAGTACTGAACATAAAAAAGGAATCACATGTTCCTCTTTCCCATTAAATGCGGTCCACCCTGGAAGGGAAGATACTGCTGACTGCGTTAGAAAGGTCAAACAATCTGTCCCAATCTCATTAGTATCTCTCAGCTTTCATACATAATCCCCAGATATTGTATAGCGCACATCGTGGCACAATGGAACTCATGGCATCTGCTATTTCTGCTGAAATAATTAGCTACGTATTGAAAAGGAGGAAAGCTCTTACGGTCATTACACTCACTGATGAGAAGCAGAGTAAGTGTTGAAAAGAAAGACCTGAGCAGTAAATGCAAATGGCTGCAAGCATCACTCCTGCAGTCTGGTGGTCTCTGAAGATTGGCCTTGTTTTTTTCCTTGTCCCATCCTGATTTTTCTTTTTTCTAATTTGCTAGAAAAAGGAAAGGGAATTTGTCTGCATGTGTACATGTTGAGTGTGCGAGTGTGTGTTATGTACTTGCATTTCTGTGTGAGAGAGTGGTTAGTGTGAGAATAGTTGGTACACATAGATGGGACTTAGCACAAAACTGGGATTATTTGGTCAAAAGTGGTATAGTTAGCTATGTTGACAGAGAGGATGATGGGCACTGTAGCACATTTTTCTCTGTAGATTCCCCCCCCCCATCTATTCTAGGGGAGGAGATCAATCCTAAACTTAAGGCTGCCTTTCTTTCAAGTAAGCATGATAGGCTTTATTTAAAGACTTTTAAGGAGAAATCCAATACATATTATGGAGTAGTATATTTATTCATTTATTCAATTACTCTACTCAATTCAAGGAGCTGGTGCCTAGTGTTACAATTCTTGATGGTTAAACTTGAAGCATCATCCATCCAGAGGTGGTATTCAGCAGATTCTGACCAGTTCTGGAGAACTGGTAGCGGAAATTTTGAGTATTTCAGAAAACCGGCAAATACCACCTGTGACTGGAGATTTTACAGTATCCTTCCCATGCCACACCCACGCCCACAGATCTGGTAGTAGAAAAAAATTGAATCCCACCACTGATCTACTGCCATTTCCCATGTTCTAAGTAGATGATATTGTGGTGGTGTCTTTATCAGGGAAAAACGAATCAAATCTTCTCTGTGTGGCTGCTTATCACTGACGGATCTTTCCCTTTGAAATTAACTGGTGCCAAGGATCCTAATACCTTTTGGCATTAGGTTAAACTGCAGTGACAAAAACAATAGGCTATAAAATTGTATTAGGTACCTGATGGTTTATTAGTAGGCAACAGCATCATCAGGGGTGGGCAGGGGGGACAATTTTTGAAGTAGGGAAGAATTTATAGGTTGATGGAAGGGTTACATATTACCCAGCAGGTTCAATATAGGAGATGTTCAATGAAAATGATGCACCAAAACTGAGCTCACCAACTCAACTGCCTGTATATGTATAACAATATAGAAAAATAAACATGCTGAATTTAATTTTAAAAATGCCATCAATCAAGTCATATCAAGTCATATTTTGACATATGAAGGATGGAATGGCTGTAAAAACTTATTTTTTTAACATAAAGTGAATCTATGTCTCTATCTCTCTATATGTATACAGATATGGAATAGAAACAACAGAAATCAGTCAATTACATTATACCCGTTTCCCACTACACCAGTGCTTTTCAAACCTGGCAACTTTGATGTGTGGATCTCAAATCTCAGAATTCATTAGGCAGCATCTTAACATCTTAAAGTTACCTAGTTTAAAAAAATACTGCAGTACACATTTCATTCCCCTTCCTATTTGCTTCTACCATCCCCTTGAATATTATACAGTCTACATTCAGCTGTTTTGAAGCTTCTTTGATATTAATGTGGATTCTAAAAAATCCATTCTTCTACCAAATCTGTTCTCTTTCCTGCACAAAAGGAACCATTTACAGGACAATCATGATGGTAGCAATTTAGAAATCTAATCAAAGGACTGGGCCAATGTATAATCTTATGAGTTTTTGCAAATGCAAAAGTCTTAAGCACACTGTTTCTATTTGGCTTATGTTTACCTAACTATATCTAAGGAAGTGATTTTAATAATGTAAGTTAATATATACAGAGCAAACAAATTACTTGACACATAAGTTTAACCTGATAAGTCTAACCAGATAAGCTCAGATTCTAAAAGTTATGTAGGCCTTATTAAACTGAGCCGATACCGCCAAATAGCTTTTCCAACTTTAGCATTTTGGTAAGGGAAAATGGGGTTTGCAGTTCACTACATCTACAGAAAAGAAGATACAAGTGAAAGATACCAGCGAGGTCCTTGGTGTTCTCTAAGCACCAAGGACTTGGTAGTTTGCTTGCACAAATTTAGTTATCTGATTAGGTAACATCTTCAATGATGGAAGGGAGTGGCAACCGGTCTCTGTTTACACAGAGCAGCCTGCCCTGTTTGGTATTGATAGGAGTGTTATTTTCTCCTTGGCAGTTCATTGATTAAGCTGTTGTCTACTGCTTCATTGTTGGTGGCTTCTTGATTAGGGTATTGTTTACTGCTTGAGTGTTTGTCTGGTGTTAATCCTGGTGTTAATCCCTGTTTATTTGGGTGTTGCTTGCTGGTGAGGGTATGCTTTTACTTGTGTTCTTTTTTCTGCCTTTTAATTTTTTTATTCTTCTTTATTAAATGCTATGTAAATATTGTTGTGCCTGTTGAAGGCTGATTTGTTGGAGTGCTTGAAACCCCCACCCAAAAAATCATTACCCCCGAAACACCCTTCTACACTAGATTTGCATCTTAGCACAGCAATTCCAAATAGAATCTTCAACTAACAAAATAGCTCCATTACTCACAGGATATGCCCAAATTATCCCCTTAGTGGTAATTACCCCCACCAAGAACTACTAAACTACAAATGGAACACTACAAATGTTAACTGGTTTGTCTGCAAGCAACCAATCAAGCTCTGAGAGCATCAAGGACTTCACAGCTAAATCTTGAGCTACACATATTCTTTTCTATTGGAACTAACAATGCAGATTTGTTTCTCCAACCTGTTTTTTTTTCAGATCTTCCAATAGTGCACTTATTGTCACTGTTGGAGTCCATCCAACTTTATTGGCCATGAATCTTGTAAACTGGAGTTTGTAAATGGCAACCAACAATACATTAAAGCAATAAAAAAATGAGCAATAAAACATGAGCAAAACATAAAAATCCAATATTGTCACCAAGGATGAACCCAACAAAACAATAGACAGAAACTCTCAGTGGGCCCTCTAATCTCCCAACTCCCAGGCCCAGTAGCACATCCAGTGTCAGAACCTAAGGAGAGGGGGTGTAACATGTTCCAATGGCAAGTGCTATGGGGTTAAAGATCACTTTCTTTAACCAAAGAAACCCAAAGTATGCCCCTCTTGTTGGATCCAGTTTTGGTAAAGGTTTTCCCATAATTTTATCCCACTAATTATGACTAACTACAAGGGGCAGTGCCCATCTCTGTTTCTTAAGCCAAAGAGTCAGTGTGGTCTGGAGATGTTTCCGTGGTCATATAGCTGGCATGACATTACACAGAGCATCAGGAATGCTATTACCTCCCCACTTGCTTATATGTGGTACCTATTCATCTACTTGCATTTGCATGCTTTCAAACTGCTAGGTTGGTAGCAGCTGGGACAAGTAATGGTAGCTCACTCCATCTCATGGCATTTGGGTCTCAAACTGCCAAGCTGTAGACTTCAACAGTCTAAGACTCAGCATCACCACTGCCTGCATGATTCTGATCTTCGTAGGCATAGACATGTTGCAACATCTGAATATCCTTTACAAGATCATTGGTGCTACTCTGTAAGTGCTAGTCTGTGGCTTATTTCTTGACTGGTGGGTCCTCTACTATTGACAATTGAACCTAAAAAGTAGCAGCTATCCAGCTTTTCAATGACTTCACTGCCAAATTCTAGAGCTGGTTACTATACCTGTTGTCCTTAGTTTAATGTTCTTTATATTTAATCTTAGCCTTTCTATCAGACAATATTATCTTATTGGATCCTGGATCTGTGCCTTCTCAGTGGCAGCACCTGCCCTATGGAAGGGCATCCCTCTGGAGATTTAGATGGCCCAACCCTTTAGCATTTTGTAAGTCAGTATCAACCTAGTTGTTTTTTTCAGACATTTGAGTCAGGTGATTAGATGAGTTCTGCTGTTGTTCATTGAGCAGGGTTATTATTTATTCTTGGCACCAGAGGTTTTGGGTTATTATTTTTTTAATCCTTATATACTATTCCAGAGTAAAACTCCAACAAAGCCCTGAAAGAAACAGTCCCAACCACTATGCATTACTGCCTTGACTGTGCAGCAACTTTACCATTGGCAAGGAAATTAAAAAGGGTAAATATCATCTTGTAAAAAGTGCCTTTGGGATCAAACAAATGTAACAGGCATTTCACATCCCCTCTCGTACTCTGTGTTAAATTATTTCCTTGTCAGCAATCATCTCAGTTTATCACAACTCCTGAAAATCAGAACGAGAACCAATGCTGACCACTATCAAGAAACGGAAGCAACAGTGAACTGCAAATATCAAAGTATAGCCCTCAAATTTAAGAAATGTAGCTACACATTATAGCAGAGGAAGGAATTCATAAGTTTGTGATTAATTTTTGGAGTTGCAGTCTAAAGAATTGCCTCAGATGAACCCAAAGGTGAACACTCAACATCTTTAGTGGCCTTGGAGTAGGCTCCATATACAGCTGTAAGCCAATCTTCTTGAATGTTATGTTTTTGGAAACTTCAGAAATCTCCGTATCTTTCCAGGGGTACATGTCAGATATATTCCTAAGGTCAGGGAAAACACACCGATGGTTTGAAGCAGAGAACTTTACCTATCCTCCCTCCTGTCATGTAAGTTTATTCAACAATGCAAATGGAAAGCATGTCAATGTAAGCTAGGTCTGAGCTAAAATAACCCCAGCAAACAAGTAATTTCAAATGCAGACTTCGATGAATGCAGGATAGGCTGTCTGGTGCCCTTTGGACCTCTAATAATCCATGAATTACTATTTGAGAATCAGTGCACAATGCACTTGCATAAGGTCCTTTCAGCATCAGAAAATATATATTTGTATACTAGGCTCTAAAAATATTCCAGCATTTTTAAATATTCCTGTTAAGTTTCTTAGAAATATTTAAATTCTGCTTATTTCTTAGACTGTTAACAATCTGACAATATTGCTTTTATTCAGCTGCAAAGCTTTCTGTTACATTTTAGATTTGATTTTATGGCTTTAATTTGTATGCTAATATTTTATTACTGCATACAACAGGAATTTTATTACTGGGCAGTGTCTAAATGCTCCAAGTACATCAATAATATATAATCATCTATTACTAATGTTGTAGTCACACTGTTAAATTGACATATTGAGCAGAATTGTCACAAGATTGTAGTTCTGTAAGGCATCCAGAAAGTATCCATGATATCAATCACTCCGAGACATATTCTCTCCAACTGATTTATTAGGAACAGATCTGGTATGTCTGAGGCATTTCCCAAAGTGAAAGAATTTTCGCCTGCTACACAGAATCCACCTTTTTCTCCTCCCACTTCTACACTTCATAAATCACAAGAACCAATTAACTGCAACTGGAATTTTGTAGTACGACATACAGAATAACTTGAACTTGTCAACTCCTCCACCCCCCTTCCCATTATGTTGGCAGCTGAATTTCAAAGCTGACAAGTTCATACATTCAGTTGCTGTTTAACCTTATTGCTTAATCGGATTCTCCTACATCAATGTATGGTTCAACACCAACTAGATTACTGAATCTGGTTAAGTAAACAGTACAAGAAAGTTTATTCCATAATAATGTTTCTAATTTTTATGTATGACACAAATTCCTTTTTTTTGTTATGGCCTAAAGGAAAATTAAAATCCAAGCATGTATGCCAATCCTGTACTGCATAAAATCTGGAACACCACTATGTTTGACACTGGATTGGCAGCTTGATTCAATCCTACAAAATAGGCAGTTTCAATGTTTCCAAATTCACACAGTGACCATTGCTAAACTGGAATGGAAGAATGGAAAACAAATGAAACACTATATTGATCAACAGAATGCAGAAGGCAAAATGATAATTTGATGGTATAAAATGCTGTCAAAACCAATTAAAATCTATAGTGCGCTGAAATCCCGTGACCTTGATTTAGGCCATAAGCAATAGCACTAGTGCCCTGTTAAACTTTGTACAGCAATTTCATGTTGGAGACTCCCATTTATGTTTTTAAGAACAGCGGCTACAAATGCTGAAATACAGATTCCAGTCTACGATGGCATATGGTATAATAGTTTTTAATGTACTACCATTCTCTTTTTGCTTGCTATAAGTATGGTGGCTCTACTTCAGGAAACAAAATATTTTCAGCATCCAGTCTTTTTATATACTCTTGCTGGGACTAGTGGACAGACATCTAAAAAAAGACTTATGGAAGACTACTTTTGTGCATAATAACTACAATGAGATGTATATATGTATGTATGAAGATAAGAAGGTTTCTGAAATACCCACAATGAAAGAATAGTTGGTAAAGATTTTAGAATTTGCAGAGATGGCAAAATTGACTTGTTTGGTGAGGGAAAAGGCACCTGTTAGTCACTGGAAGCCCTTTATTGACATTTTTTGCTGAAAATAGAAAAAAATTAATGTGTGATTTATAGGTTTGATTATTAGAAAGGTTGGAATATGGAAAGAAGGAGCCATGATGTAACTTAAATCTTAAATCCTAGAGAGAGCAAAATATAAATGCATTTATGATTGCTGTAAAGATCAGAAGCTACTCCTTTGTATCTTTTTTCCTTTCCTTTCTTTATTTTCTGTCCTTTGCCTTTATTTTCTTACTGCTTTTCTCTACCTTTCCTTTCTAAAATGTGTATTTTTATTCTGTAAAAAAATTCTTCAATAAAAATTAATTTCAATTTTTTTTAGATTTACTTGGAGCAACGGTGAGTTAAAGGAAGGATGGGGTCCAAAGGTAGATGATTTTCATGAAAACAACAAGGTTTCTTAATTTCTAAAAATTTATCCATTTACATCTCTGAGTAACTAAACAAACAAAATGTTGGGGGAGAGAAATAAAAAAATCAGTGTGGTACATGTACTGTAATTATTGAAAGCTTAGTCTTTAAATAAAAACCAAACTTTTATCCTTTAAAATGCTAAGTATTGCAACTGACCTGCCCCACTGAGCCATAATTCCTTGGGACCAGTCAACATATCTTGAAGTGCTAGTGAAACATACAGTGCAGGAACCTTAAGTCTGCCCACACCTGAATTACAAACATTCTCCATTATTTTTCCATGAAACTAAACCAACACCAAAGTGCAGATACTAAAAGTAAATTGTACATTGAATTCAGAATAAAAGCTGCTGTGGGTGATGAGAAACAGCTTAAAACATCCCAAGGAAAATTACGATAAAAATATAATAGCTTTGTCTTCCTACATCAGCAACTGAAGAAATACATAAGCACAAATGCATATTTTGAAAAACCCTAATAGGGAAGTTTAAACCCAAGGTATTTGCATATTACTTGCAGATTCTAATTAGAACTAACTGCAGGCTGGCAATCATGGGAAAGATTTCTCAGCAAAAATTTGTAAAAATGCCGCTTAGTAATAAGCAGGCATATACAATGGAATGAAGGCTATTGCTGAGCACATTGGGTTGTGCTCCAAAAAATTGTAAGCCGCCCTGAGTCTTCGGAGAAGGGCGGCATATAAATGTAATAAAAAAAAATTTTTTTTTTCAAGGACTGTATGTTTTTATTCAAAGCTTTTCTCAGAAACTGCTCTGGAAGAAAAGTGGACTCTCCACATTTTGGGGGGTGGGGGTGGGGGTAAAGTTCTCTATTCTCCAACCTGTGTTGTTTATTATCATATTCATTTTCACAAACCTACAAGGCTAACATTCAGCCCCTTTATCTATTTTTAAATCTCATGCCCTCATGGGTTTTACTTTCTGAAGGAAAATTCAGCAAAATTGATTATTTGGCAGAGATTTGCATGACTCAATAAGTAACTTGCCCTTTCCCCAGTATAGTCAATTGCACGAGGGGCCTAGAGTGATGTTTGCCAGCTTGGAGTGCTAACCTGCTGTGATGAGACACCATTTGCTACATAATTCAGCCATTGTTCCCATATGTAAAGCAGAATGTGCCAATGAGCTAACATGACCAAGAAGCACAAATGTTTGAAATTCTCCGTACCACTTTACAGTTCTCTTAAAAGAAGAGCAAAGCTGCTGGGGTGACAACAGCTGCTTCTCAGCATTCTATTTTGTTTTTGGAAAATCCTCTTGAAATATGTTAAAATGCTTATCACAAAATAGTTACAATCTGTCCGTTTTCTGGTAATTTACTTTTTTAATAGAACAAGAAAAATAAGAGTCACTAAAAAAAACTCCATCAAAAAAGTGATGGCACATTAGTTAATCAAAAATAAATAAGCCTCCTCTTCTTAACCAACTCTGTTAATTTTTTTCTATTTATTTTGTATAGCAAACACTAGTTTTGACCCTATCACACCTTTATTTCCCTTCAAACCATCACCAATGTTTGAAATTATTTATTGATTTGTATCCCACCTTTATTATTTTCCTTACACTAACTTGCTCTAATTACTATCTTTCGGATAGGTACAACTACCACCATAGCTACAACTACCATCATAAAGAAATATTTATTACTATCGTATATGTTAACAAAACTATGAAGTCAATGTTGCTAATCTTTAGCTGGGGTTTTGGCCTTCGCACACATCAGGTTCTTCCCAAGAACCTACAGTGTCATAATGTATTGGCATAGTATATGCGCAAATTCAAGCACTGTGGCCTTTTCCAATTGACTGGTGGAAACTATGAACGTTCACATTTCTCAAATGCCATTGAAGATTTTTTTTTGTATGCTGATAACCAGTTGGTCCAATTTATGCCATTTTTCAACATCAGTTTTCAGATTTTGATGCTTTGTCTTTTTGTCCATTTTTTTCTATGACTCTATTATCTCTTGGTATTTCCACATCCACACTTTCTTCTTTTCAACCACAGTTAAATCTGGCATGTTATAAGACTTAATCATTTTGTATATGAAAATCCTCTAATATTTTAACCTGCTCGTTTTTTATTGTTTTTTCAACTCTATGATACCACCAATTTTTCATTACTGATTTTTACAGATTTTCTTGTGAATCGTTTTGGCAACTGTGTTATGTCTTTGTTTATAACCAGTTTATGAAATCTTCTTGCATAGCTGAATATATGATTCTACTTTTTTCTCCTTCTTTGCATAATCTGCACTTTGAATTATTTGATGATTTTTCCATTTGATTGCACTAATTTGAAGATCTTGCTCTTGCATAGCCTAAATCAATCCTTCAGTTTCTTTTTTTAATATTTTAGTTGTAAGTCATTCGCAGGTTTTATCTTTATTCACTTTCCCCTTGATCTTTTATAGAAATTGACCATGTAATACTTTTCCTTGCCAGCATTCTGTTCGTGTTTTTATTACATTATTTTGATATTCATGCTTTGCTTCCCATACATTCAGTAAGTTTCAATTTTTAACTTGCATCATTGCTTGTTCTTGGCCATCTTTTACATAATCAGACAATGCATGCTTTTCTTCAACCATTTGTTTGACCTGAAGTAAATTCTGCTTCCATTTTTGTGAGGCAGGTATAATTTATCAATATCATTATAAACATATAATGCTCTTCTTTCTTTTTTTAACTCATCCAAAATTAATTGTATTTTCTTTGCCTTTTCTTTTAAATTCACTGTTACATTGTATAAAAGCTTATAAAAGCTTTGCTTGCATCCAAACTCATTCTTCCTTCTGTGCCTTTATTGAAGATTATTCTAAAAAACCCTTTTAATTTCTTTTTCCAGTTCTCCACTACTGTTTCCTTATGCAATAACATCTCATTCAATCTCCATCTAAAAGAGCCATTTTTTCTTTTAAAAGTTAAAATCAATGGAATGTGGTCTGAGAGTGTCATTGGTAATATCTTCTTTTTATGAATATGAGTAACCAAATTCTCAGAGATGCAAAATCTATTCTTGAAAAATATTTATTTCTTTCAAAAAAAATAAGATTATTTTGAATTACCATTTTTATATCTCCATATATCAACAAGCTCTAACTTGTATACTGTCAGAGAAAAACTTTGGTAGTTTGTCTTGTGTCAAATAAATATTTTTTTAATTTTATTCTATTATTAATATTTTTAATATTTTTTTCTTAAAAGATTCTATATTTTTGTGGGGAAACCACCTTATTCCATTCTCCCAGAAAAGCCTAATTTTTATACCAAAAACTTCCAATAGTTTATCCATAGATTTTTTATTAAATGCTGTTTAATCTTCATTTGGTGCATAAATTTCCAACATCAGTCTTAATATTCTAATCCTTATAGAGTTATTTTCACACCAATGTATCTGCCATAATCATCATTCAATATAATTTATGGATATGGTTAATAATTTATATACAAAACAATTCCATTTCTTTTTTTCCAATCCTGCTGATATAAATTATTCACCCACATTTTTTTATTCAAATATTTTATATTTTTTTCCTAATATGTATTTCTTTTAAGCAAGTCACATCTTCTTTTTTGAGGAGTATTTTACTTTATTTATATCCCATGTTATAAACCATAGTTAGACCAAGATTTTAGAAAACTTGATATTCTAAAGTGCCCAGTGTGGTAGCATCTTCAGCATCCCGTTGTATCTGTTATGACATTTGTTTAATCACATCTATCACTGTCACTTCCATTTACATTTCCTCCAATTCTTCTTTGAATTTTGCCAGGAAATACTTTGCTTTCTTCAGAGGTCAGTTTAAACCTCTACCATTTAAAAGTAAAAATAACTCATTCCAACATATCCCATCTAAATAGAACTATCTTCTGTTTAAGTCTGTTAGAAAGAAATATTCCTTTCTCTTATGGAGTATTCTAATTGGAATTTTCTTAAGTACCATTACATCTATATTATCAATCCTCAATGTAGATTAAAATACTGCTGTAAAATTTGACACCTAATCTTTTTGCTAACAAAGGGCATAAGGATATTTCTTGGAACATTTCTTACTTTTGTAAATTGTGTATTGAACCTATAAACTTCATTGTTATCGGTCTTTGTGTCAAATTTATCCAAATAGAAAAGGTTAGTGTTAGGGTTAGACAGAAATTTAAAAATCTTTTCTCCGATATGTTCCCTCAGACTTCGGTCTTCTGGAATTGCTCTAAATCTTAAACAAAATTCTTTTTCTTCTCAGTTCCAATAATGCCAAGTTATTCAAATCTTTCTCCATCTCTGTATTTATAACTTCTGGCTTACTTTACAAAACTTTCACTTTGTCATTAATTTGTTTTACATCTCCAGCCAACTATTCTACAGATTTTTAATTTCTTCAACTTCTTCTTTCATATACCCTGTAAATCCTTCTAACATTTCCTTTTTAAAAGCAATCAAACTCTTGGCAACTATTACAGTCATTTTCTTGCCAAGTTCTTCAAACATTTTCTGTAATAAATCTAATAATAAATGCCCATTATCTGTAAATTGTTCTAGTGAACTTCTTCCTTCCTTCTTCTATTTTTCTACTTTTCTTATAGTTGACGATAAAGTATGTCAATTACTAGGGTTAAAATAAAAATAAAAATAAATCTTTTCTTGCCCCAATTTGTTTTCTTTTCTGTCTAAGACTTTAATCCCAATTAGCTCTCTACAGAATTTGTAATCTTATCCATTAAAAACGTTCATGTATCATAATTTTGTTAAGCTTTTTGCTTTTAAGTCAAAATCTTTTAAAGATTTTTTTCTTTTCTTAATTCGGAAAGGGTGACTCACCAAATGTGTTTGTTCTTGCCTGTTATTTAGAAGATCTCCCTTAAGTTGTAAATTACTTACATATAAAAGTATTTAAGAAATGGAGTTTTGCATGTAATGTGTCCATAAAAGCTACATAGTAGGTTTTGCATGTGGTATTATTTCCTCAGCTCCCAAGCTGTTCACAATCCACCACAAGCAATTCGATTGTTGTCGTTTCCTTGTGAGAAGCAGCTATCCAGAGCACAACTAGATCATCTCACAATTTCTCCATTTCCAGAGAAAATTTCAGCAGTCAGAACTTGTTGCCTGAACATGGATCTTCACTGGATGCTTATGGAAATGCTTGCAAGGACAACTAAACTGCCATATGTCCTTACCCAGAAACCTTATTCAAAACAAATCTTATTATAGCCAAGAATGAAGACAATACATTATTTAGTCTCACAGAAACTAAAAAAAATTGCAAACCATGAAGAAAATGAGCGTTGGTAGACTTACCGATGAACTCCCTTTCTAGACACACTGCGATAGAGTCCAGCATTGGGTATAACTCTGCCCTCTTATGACATGAGCCCAGTCTGCCACTATAAAAGGTTCACCTCTGCTGAGAGCCCCAGCTTTTCTGGCTAAGTATCTTGACAGACTAGGATTGTCTCTGGAATATAAACTAACAGAATGAGCGTATAACCATCCCCCTACCCAAAAATACTAGACCAGACAGCCACAGGGTGGGGCTGGACTCTATTGCAGCGTGTCTAGAAAGGGAGTTCACTGGTAAGTCTACCAGCGCTCCTTCTCTGTCACGCTGCTCTAGAGTCCAGCATTGGGACATACCAAAGCCTGCATGCCCAAGGGAGGGACTCAGCTGGTCCTCTTAATCTGACCCAGGAACCACCCGCTGGAGTACCCTTCGTCCAAATGCAGCCTGTGCAGATGCAAAGGAGTCCAGCCGGTAATGTCGGACGAATGGGGAAGATGAGGTCCATGTAGCGGCTCTACAAATTTCTCCGATCGGAGCCCGTGTGCCCAAGCTGCCAAAGTCGCTGTGCTCCGGGTAGAGTATACAGTCAGCTTTGTAGGAGCTGGCAAGCCAAGAGTTTTATATGCAGTAGAAATGCATGCTCTGATCCACCTACTCAACATGGGACATGAGGCCTTAGACCCCAAGGAGACAGGCTGAAAAGACACAAACATTGACTCAGTTTTGCAAAAAGGTGCAGTTTGTGTGATATAAATCCTGAGTGCCCTTTTCACATCCAGTGTGTGCCACTGATGTTCCACTACATGTTGGGGTTTGGGACAAAAGTCAAAGAGTACAATGTCTTGAGCCCTGTGAAACCAAGAGTTAATTTTCGGTACAAATGAAGGGTCCAGATGCAAAACCACCTGGTTGTCAAGAAACATACACAAATCTGGCCTTACCAAAAGGGCAGCTAATTCAGACAACTTCCTGGCTGATGTAATAGCCACCAAGAAGGATACCTTCAGAGTTAAAATATGGAGACCTGCCATTCATAAACACTCAAAAGGAGGGCCCGAGAGAGCTTGGAGAACCTTAGGCAAGTCCCAAGTGGGGTACCTATGCATAATGGGTGGTCGCAGATTTGAGGCTCCCCTCAGAAATCTGCAGATCGAAGGGTGGTGGGAGAGGGATGTGTACGTTCCCATGAAATTACCGAAGCTAAGGCCGCCACCTGCCTACGGATTAGGCATGAGGCCCTTGTCCAGCCCGTCCTGGAGAAACTGAAGGATCTCTGGAACAGTTGCTGAAGAGGGGTTCTGGGCTCTCTCCGAGCACCAGTCACTGAATTTCCTCCATGTGGCATCATAAAGTCGGGTTGTAGACTTTTTACGTGAAGCCTGTATTGTGTTTTCTGAAAAGTTGCCCTCCCCCAACAACTTCCACGCAACCACCAAGAAGTCAGCAGGAACCACTGGGGTTCCAGATGCAGAAGGGCCCCCTAACTAAGAGAGATCCATGAGGCTGGGATTTTTCAAGGCCTCTGAACAGACAGGTTCATCAGGTATGCAAACCAGGGTCTCCTGGGCCAATATGGGGCCAGCAGAATCAGCTCTGCCTTTTCCTCCAACATCTTCCAGAAGACTGCCGGGATGACTGGAAGGGGGGGAAGGCGTAGAGGAGACCTGGGGGCCATCTGCTCCGAAGTGCATTGGTCCCCTCCGCTCCCTGGGTTGGGAACCTGGAGAAAAACCTGTTTACCTGTGCATTCTAGGGAGTGGCGAAGAGATCCACCTCTGGAGTTCCAAAAATGTGGGACAATTCTATGAACAATTCTATGAACCGATTGCAGCTGAGGGCCTATATTAGGTCCTATTTGACTGCATTGAGGGAGGCGAAGCATATCTATTTCTCCTCTCTCATCGAATCCGCAGATAATCGCCTGACCGCCCTGTTCAGGATCACCTGCTCCCTCCTTAAACAGGGGGGAGGGGAGGATCCTTTACAGGGACGGGCTGAGGAGTTTAGTCAACATTTGACGGATAAGATCACTCAGATCCGGGCCAGCTTGGACTCCAACTGGTCAGAGTCCGATTGGAATGATATAGCAGGTCTTAGGAGTGTTATCTGGGAGAGGTTTGACCCTGTAACTCCAAAAGAGGTGGACAGGATCATGGGAAGACTGAGCGCTGCCACGTGTTTATTGGACCCGTGTCCCTCCTGGCTGATCTATGCCACCCGGGAGGTCACACAAAGCTGGCTCCAGGCAGTAATTACTGCTTCTTTGAGTGAGGGAGTCTTCCCCTCCACCTTGAAAGAGGCGGTGGTGAAGCCCCTCCTCAAAAAGCCTACCCTGGACCCAGCTAATTTAAACAACTTTCGTCCCGTCTCCAACCTTCGCTTTATTGCAAAGGTTGTTGAGAGTGTGGTAGCAAAACAGCTCCCGATGTTCCTGGAAGAAACCGACTATCTAGGCTCACACCAATCGGGCTTCAGGCCTGGATACAGCACAGAAACGGTGTTGGTCGTGCTGGTAGATGATCTCTGGAGGGCACAGGACAAGGGGCATTCCTCTGTCCTGGTCCTATTAGACCTCTCAGCAGCCTTTGATACCATCGACCATGGTATCCTACTGCGACACCTCAAGGGGCTGGGAGTGGGGGGCACTGTTTTACAGTGGTTCTCCTCCTACCTCTCAGGCCGTACACAGATGGTGTTGGCAGGGGGGCAGAGATCGGCTCCGAGGCCACTCCTTTGTGGGGTGCCTCAGGGGTCGGTTTCCTCGCCACTCCTGTTCAACATCTATATGAAGCCACTGGGTGAGATCATCCAGTTTTTTATCTCCACCCCTAACCAACCCAGTGACACCCTCGATGTGATTGTCCGGTGCCTGGAGGCGGTGCAGATCTGGATGGGGAGGACAGACTCAGGCTCAACCCAGCCAAGACCGAGTGGCTATATGTACCGGCATTGCGAGTTTCCCAAGAAATTCCACCGTTAACTATAGGGGGAGAGGTGTTACCCCCTGTAGATAGGGCGCGTAACTTGGGTGTCCTCCTGGATGCATGGCTCAGTTTAGAGGAACAGGTGGGAGCCGTGGCCAGAGGAGCATTTGCCCAGGTTCGCCTAGTGTGCCAGTTGCACCCTACCTGGACCGAGATGCCCTACGTACAGTCACTCATGCGCTTGTCACTTCCCATTTGGACTACTGCAATGCTCTCTACATGGGGCTGCCCTTGAGGACCACCCGGAAGCTTCAGCTGGTCCAGAATGCAGCGGCGCAGGTTGTGATGGGAGTGTCCCAATATTCCCATGTTACAACCCTCCTGCGTGCACTGCACTGGTTACCGGTTGCGCTCCATATGAGATTCAAGGTGCTGGTTTTGACCTATAAAGCCCTTCATGGCTTAGGACCGGGATACTTACGGAAGACCCTGCTGCCAGCGACTATTTCCCAGCACTGCGCTCTCACGGACAGGGCCTCCTTGGGGTCCCGTCAGCCAGACAATGTCGGCTGGCGACCCCCAGGGGTAGGGCCTTCTCTGTGGGAGCACCCACCCTTTGGAACCAACTGCCCCTGGAGCTCTGGGTGGCCCCTGATCTCCACTCCTTCCACCGGGGCCTAAAAACATGGTTATTCCAACTTACTGACCTGGACTGAGGATGGACTATATAGGGAATTTTTAGAATTGTTTTAATGTTTTAATTATATTTTGGGTTTCTATGAGATTTGATCTTCTTTTGATTGTATATTTATATTGTTTTACTGCCGCCCGAGTCCTTGGGGAGATGGGGCAGCTTAGAAATCCAATAAATAAATAAATAAATAAATAAACAAACAAACAAACAAACAAACAAACAAGGGAGGATGGGTCTCCATTCTGAGTGGTTGACTTGAGAGTGAGTTGTTGACCCCCGAAATATGGTCCGCCCTGAGAGACAGGAGGTTCTGCCCATCTCCTCCTCCGCATCAAAACCCTAGATCTAGTTCCTCCTTGCCTGTTGACATGAGCCTTGGCTACTATATTGTCTGTCATGACTAGCACATGGGACCCTGACACTAGGTTCTGGAAACTTCTCAGGGAGAGAAAAATAGCCCTGAGCTCCAGGAGATTGATAAGAAGGGACCTGTCTGAAGACGGTCAGAGTGCTTGGCCATCCAGCCCTGGGCATGTGCTCACCAGCCTTGAAGGCTGGCGTCCGTGATCATTACAATTCTGTCTCTCTGGGACTGCCACCATCGAAAGGACCAAAAGGACCGAAGCACCTGTGGAGAAAGCAGCACCCTGCGGGCAGAATGATTGATCCCCTCTCTTTGGAAGGGGAGGAGGAACCACTGCAAGTTGTGTACATGTAGGCGTGCCCATAGCACAACTTTGATGCAGGAGATCATCTTCCCAAGCAACTGGGACAGGAAGGAGAGTGGAACGGAGTGATTTAGTCGAATTCTGTTGATCAACTCTTTGATGCTGTCCTATTGGTCCTGTAAAAGGAAGATTTCACAGCTGACTGTGTCGATAATGACCCCAAGGTGCAACAGTCGGGTCGTTGGAGGAAGATGGCTCTCAATCAGGTTGATGGAGAAACCATGTTCCTGCAACACCTGCATCGTGATTTGAAGATCTCGTTCGGTTGCCTGAATGAGGTAGATTGAATCAGAATGTCATCCACGTAGCATTGGACCCTCACAGGTAAGGCTCAGAGGAGGGCTGCCAATGCTGCCAGGACCTTAGTAAAGACCCTTGGTGCCGATGAAAGGCCAAATGGTAGGGCCCAGTATTGGTAGTGCTCACTGCAATAAGAAAAATGGAGGAACTGGCAATGGGGAGGCCAAATTGGGATATAGAGATAAGCCTCCGTGAGGTCTATGGAAGAGAGGAGATCACCCTCTCGGACACTCTGAAGAATGGAATGTAGGGTCTGCATCTTAAAACGCCTGTATGGGATGAATTTGTTCAGCAGCTTGAGATTGAGATTGCTGTCCACCCCCCTGAGGCCTTTGGGATAACAATAGCAGGAGTAGAAGCCCAACCCCGCTGATCCCATGGAACTATTTCTATGGCTCTGATGTCCATCAGGTGATGGATAGCTGAGTCCATCAGGGCCCATTTAGATGTGTCACGAGAGGTTGGCCAGTTGACGAAAAAAGATGGAGGGGGAGAGAAATTAGCATCAAAGGCCTGATGATATTGTCCTGATGACTCAGGCGTCTTTAGTTGATTCCTCCCATCTGGATTTTAAAAAGTCAAATGACCTCTGATGGGAGGGGAGTGGATGCAGTTACTTAGAGCACCTGAATGAACAACCTTCTCCCCCTCGAAAAGGCCGCTTACCCGAGAATTGTTGTTGTTTGGGTTGGAGGTCCTGCTGTTGTTCCCAACGAGGGGGATACGTTGACTGGTTGCAACTGAAGCAAGGGGTGTTGTCCAGCCGGAAGGTTTGAGTTCTGGGGTACGTGGTGCATCAAAAAACTGACCCCTTGGAGGAAGTAGACAGCACTTTTCTCTTGTCTCGTGTTTCCACCATGTACGGCTCTAAGGCTAATCCAATGAGGTTTTCTCCTGAGCAAGGGGCCACCACCAACTTCCACTTACGCTTGGAGTCGGTCTGCCAGTTGCGCATCCATAGCAGGTGCCTGACAGACATGGAAGAGGCCACTGCCTTTGTGGTGAATTTGGCCGAGCTTAAAGTGGCGTCGGCGGTGAACTTGGCTGCCACTATTATTTTGTTGAGGTCCTGGTGGGACCTAACATTGGCACTGGGAACTCTGTCCTGAAGTTGACGCAGCCAGCGAATAGACCTGGTAAAAAACGAGGCTGCAGTGGAAGCTTTCACGGCCCAAGCTGCGGCCTGGTGTGTGCTTCAGAGTTTGTTCCGACCTTTTGTCCTCCGGTCATAAAACATCCTCCAGTTCCGTAGGGGTGCCTGAGGAGCGAAGGTAGCTACCACCAGGGAATCTACTGCTGGGAGAGCTAATGCATTAGCCAAGGAGGGACCTACATTGAAGAACCTCTTGTCCTGGGAAGAAGGGCGAGGCCCTGACAGGGCCTTTATTACATCCAAGAACAACAAGGGAGATGGGAGAACCTCATTTCGGACCCCGATTTGGAGGACAGTGTATTTCCTTGGCTAGAGGGGCTAGCCTGTGGTTCCAGGGCCACCTCTTCTGGGCTTAACTGGGTTGTAACCAGAGCCTTCTGTAGTAAGGGCCAAAACAAGGAGAGCTTAAAGACAGCTGTTGCGGAAGGTTGTTCTCATTTGGTTTCCTCTTCTTCAGAGAGGAAGGGGTCTTTAATTTCTCTCTTTCTCCTCTGAGGAACTACCCCATTCAGCGTGGTAAGATGATCCCCTGTCATCCTGTCCCTCCCAGCTATAAAAATGACGAGTGGCATACATGGGTTCCGAAGTGGGGACCTCCCTCCATGTGGGACGGTTACCCTGACAGAAGGAAGAAAGGATACCCGAGCCTCCGCCTGGGGGTAGAGGAGGTGTTTGAGACCTTCAGCAATGCCCTGTCTGACTGCCACAGAAACCACTTCCTGGATGTCTTGGGGCCTGTTCTCCCGGGGAGGAACTATCATTTGGGGCCCAATCACAGAAGGGATAAGGTTAGCTTCCTCCCTAAACCTGTAAACCCCTGGGGCAAAGCCTGCTGAGGGTTAGGCGTAGCTGTGTTCCAAGTAGGTGGCCTGTAAGAAGGGTCTGACAAACCCAGGTCCTGGGGAAGGGCCTCATCCTGCCTTTCAGGTGACCAGTTCCGTAGATTGTTACCCGGACTTCCATCTGCCCTCTCTGTGTCTACAGCTTGTTCTTGTAATTGCTGAGCATTTTTTGCGAATTGTTTCTCTAAAGCCTCGTGTCTTCTTTTTTCTGTCCTGAGTTTAGACTTGGAGGCCTTCTTGGGGGCTAGGGCCCTGGCCCTGATCTTTGCTGCGGCCTCCCTGGTAGCTGAACGGACTCGTGGTTGTTTTCTTTTCATAACCCTTTTGGGGGCTTAAGAGGTCTGAATGCTGTGTATGCCTGATGGTCCTGGCTGGGCCCAATCTGTTTCCCTGCTTAAGTAAGAAACACCGGAGGTGCTGTCAGCTCCTCCCGATGGTGTTTTCTGAGCTAGATGGCCAGGAGAGAGCTAGGATCACTGCCTTGGGGCCCACTAAAAAATGGTGCCCAGAGGAACTCGATCTTAAAATGGCCACCAGCCACGAGGCGAGGGGCCTTGAGGCCTTTGATGATCCCTGTTGCACGTTTGAATCCCTGGGGCTTTGTGCTGTGGCCTTTTTTTGGCAATTTATAATGTCCGGATTAATATCTTCGCAGAAGGAAGATTGCCCCTCCAATCGATGCAGTAGTAGAATGAAGGTTGGTTGGGATTGGGCCTAATCACTGCAAGACCACGAGGGCAGCTATCGCAAAACTTTGGTAGTTTAGGGCTTAATAAATCTCCGGAAGACTTGTGCAGCCTTGGGAGGTTTTTACAAGCCGCGCAGCCCAGGGAAAAGCTGTGTAGGAGGCTGTTGCAATGTTAATTAGCCTCTAGCAAGTCTGAGGGAGGTTCCACAGCATTTTGGCTGATCGCACTTACTATCTGCTTGTCAGTACCTTGCTGAGGCAACTGGCAACTGGAGGAGAGCGGATCCCCGCTCTCCTCATGAGCAAAGCTCTACCAGAGCCCTGGGAGCTTCTCTCGATCTTGATGAGTCTTTTTTCTTTTTTTCGATGCTTTTGTTTTGAGGAATGCTAATTAACTCAGAGTCCAGAGACAATAGCTCATATGTCCAAGAGCTGAGTCAAAAAGATGGGGCTCCCAGTGGAGGCGAACCTTTTATAGTGGCAGACTCAGCTCACGTCATAAGAGCGCGGAGTTACACCCAATGCTGGACTCTAGAGCAGCGTGACGGAGAATTATCTCCAAAATGGGCAGGTCAGTCACATGACATCTATCAAATATATATTCTAACCCCTATGACTGTGTATGAATGAGCCCTAAATAGTTCCACTATGAATTCAAATATTTAATATTCCTAATATACTTCATTAAACAATGATATAAATTTTGGGACAAAATATCTGACCTAGATATAGATCAGATGGATTATTATCATTAAGTAGCTGACATACAGTACTCAAAAGCTTCTGGCTCTTTCTTCCCTAGTTAGGCCAAACAAAGAGCTACATATTCATTTCTTGCATTTGTGCCTGATTGCAGTCTAGATTAATAACATGAAAAATGTACATATAAACAATTTCAAAAGATAAATCTTTTTTCACAGTTTGCAAAAGAAAACTATGTAATGCATAATGCATCTTTCCTCACTTTCTGAATTTCTGACTACATACCATTTCTCTAGAGTCTAGCAACTTTCATCAAGAAAAATGGAAGCCATAATTGGATTGGAATCCTTCCTTTGCTTATAATCTAACAACAGATTCACCTCATTTATTTTTTTCTAACCTCAATTATATAATTTAGACATTACCAATATAAATATAATAATACTTTACATAGGGAAAATTATTTCCCCTTAAAATCATTCTTTAAAAACATCTGAACAATTTTCTGCTGCAATATATTTAAAAAGCCATCAGAAATACTCATCCAGAAAAATAAACTGGAATAGGATGAGGGAAGATTCTTATAACAGAAAATGTTATGCAAATGTGATGAAGTACTGCTCACGGTTTCATCTATAATTAAGGTAATCAACGAAACTGACTTTTTGTAATCAGCAGCATGTTAGGAATCAACCTTAGCTACACATCTGTCTTCCAACTACAAGAACAATTCCAAAAGCCTGCTGATTCTTCATAACTAGTTTTAAACCAACCTTTGGTAGCTTCTTCACCAGGACCTACATGGAGCCAAAGTCCCCCTTCTCCCATAACTGTTTGTTAAACCCCTGGAAGTTTCCCCAACAACACTGTCTAATTTTACTTCACTGACAGTTTCCCACTGTCTTTAGGTAGAAAAAGTAGTAATACTCTTCCCTAATTCCTAGAATTTGCTAGGAAAAAGGAAAAAAAACCCACCAAACCCCAACCTTGAAAAGGAACAAAGAAAACATTTCATGTGTGTTCCATTTCTGCCCAATTTGGCTGCCACTTCTACTCCTTCTAGTTCATCCTCTCTCAGTTGTGAGACTAAAGGCCACAGTTGTGCGACTTAAGATGTAGGTTACTTTTTGGGTGAACTTAACATTTTCTTAACCTTATCGTAGATAGATAGGCAATATTTGTATTAAACAATTGCACCATGATTGTGATACCCTTTTAAATTGTGAATTAGAAACTAAAAATGTAGACCCTGCAGATCAGATATATTTCCTCTGACACTAATATTTTCATATTCGTGCTTATATCGTCTTTGGATTTGCACAATAATACTGAACTTCATTTAACATTAGAAGAAAAATGAAAGTAATTTTTAAATGCAGTAAGATCCCATTGACAGAGTGGGTAAATAAATGTGTTGTGACAGCTGTGGTGGTCATTTCTTGAGAGCATCCAAGACATATTGTTACAAGTATATTAGCAGCAGCAGGATTTCTAATGCACTCAGCATCCATAATTCCCTAAGTATTTTATAAAGCTTTTAAAAATATTCAAAGCAATAGTAAAGGTCATCATGAAAAACAATTAATAGATGTATAAGTAGTACAGGCAAGAATAAAAACATAAATACCACCACTAAAATGATGGGGAGAAGAAAGATGTATTAACAACATCAAGAAGACATCACAAAGTATTAGAAAAGCCTTGTTGGAAAAGCATATCATAAATAAAGCTCCATAATTTTAAGCACACTCCCTTATAGCTGTTTACCTACCATCAGAAAGAAAGAATACTAAAGGACGGCTTCAGAAGATAACCAAAATGCCTGGGCAGGTAAAAAAAGGATATTCTGGGTCAAAGACATTCATCACTAACATCTGATTTGAGTCTGGAAACAGACTGGCAACCTAATGATAATTTAAAAGCAGGTAAAATGAGGAGAAACTCTACAGTATCTGCAATTATTTTTATCTGGAGTTAAGTACAGGTAGTCCCGACTTACGACCACAATTGAGGCCATTTCTGTTGTTAAGTGAATTTTGCCCCATTTTACGACCCTTCTTGCCACAGATGTTAAGTGAATCACTGCAGTGGAAAAGCTAGTAACTGGTTATTAAATGAATCTGGCTTCGCCATTGACTTTGCTTGTCAGAAAGTTGCAAAAGGAGATCACATGACCCTGGGACACAACAACGGCCATAATATGAAACAGTTGCCAAGCAGCTGAATTTTTATCACATCATCATGGGGATTCTGGAAATGTCATAACTGTGAAAAATGCTCCTAAGTCACTTCTTTCTTTGAACGGTCACTAAGCAATCTCTTATAAGTCAAGGGCTACCTGTATAAATAGTCCTTGACTTATGACCACAATTACCCCCAACATTTTCTATTGCTAAGTAAGACATTTATGAAGTGAATTTTCTCCATTTTGTGACCTTTCTTGCCACAGTTGTTAAGTGAATCTCTGCAGTTGTTAAGTTAGTGACACAGTTGTTAAGTGAATCTGGCTTCCACATTGACTTTGCTTGTCAGAAGGTCATCATAAATATGAGTCAATTGCCTAGTATCCAAATTTTGATCACGTGTCCATGCAGATGCTGCAATGGTTTGTAAGTGTGAAAAAACAGACACAGCTCACTTTTTGCAGTGTTGTTGTAACTTCGAACAGTCACTAAACAAACTGTTGTAAGTTGAAGACTACCTGTAGAAATATAAAACCAGGTATAGTATGAAAAATGCAGGTATAAAAGTTCCCCATTCTTTAAAGGCGCATTTAAGGGCAGGCATGAGAATGAGAGGCTTCTGGGAGTCAAACTGCTACCTTTCCTCTCCATAAAAATCCACTAGAACCCTCTCCTCCAAAATGGCCCAAATTTCAGCACCCTAATCTAAGGATACTGAGATCTTGAATGGGCTGGAATTGTGATAGGATAATTGCATGAGGCTTTTGGACTGCCCCTTTGGTCTATATGTATTCCATTTTATGGCTGTAATTCATAAGAAACTAAGTTAATACACCCATTCTATATTCAAAGGTCAGCCAAATTTGCTGCTTGGATGGTGTTTTAGCAATATTTGAAAGGTCTTCATTGACCTATTTCTCTAAGCAGGACAATATGAAAAAAAACCCTGAAAGCAGCTACTTCATCTTCGTCTTCTACATAATTACTGGTTTTTAAAACAAGGAAACAAAACAAGTTATTATGGATTCAGTTCCCATAAGCCAACGTCACTGGCCATGCTTACTGGGACTAATGATGTTTTCGGTGAGAGCTGATATCCAAAATATCTGGAAGGCACCACATTATCTTCCTTGGAGAAGGGTATGTACATAAACTGGAGATAATGAGTACAGGACTGTTGATTTAACCTTGCATGTTATTGTCAACAACAACTAGCATGCTTCTGAAATGCTCAAAAACTGACCATAAGCGAAGGCAACCATCCAAATGTTTCATCCCCAGATTGCAATAATAAAAACGCATCCTAATTTATTGTTATTTACTATGGCTTATATGCTGCTCAGTTCCCAACAGCTGTGAGAGGCTTACATGAAACAACAAAATGAAAAACAGAACCATAATGATCTAATCATAAAATATTCCCTAAATACAACCCAACTGGAATACAATTCTCGTTGTCCTCAAATGATTTCCTGAAGCGTCATATCTTGAAAGCTCTTCAGAAGCGCCAAGAAATAGGGTAGTTTGGATATCAAGAGAAACTGTTTCATGGAAGGCGTGCTATCACGAGAAGGCTCTGCTATGGGGCCCCAGTCAATGGCACTCCTTTAGAGAAGAGATGATTAGCAGATCTCAACTCTTATTGAAACAGGCATACTCATCCCAGAGCAGGTAGCTTCAAAAATATCCAGGCCCCGAGGCAAGTATGGTTTTCATGATGACAACTGGTATCTGAATTGTATCTAGAAGTGGACTGACAGTTAATACAATCTCTTATGGTGTTTTATAGGTTAATCCAGGCATACTTCTAGCTATCTGGATTGCTGCATGCTACATACATCAAAGGTGATTTTCAAGAGCTGCCCCATTTAGACAAATCTGAACGAGAACATTGCATTCTTATTTTTCTTTACCTATCAAATTGTGAAGCCACTCAACTCTTTGCTGACTCTGAGTGACTTATAAATAAAAAGAAAATAATGCATATAAAAAGATACAATCAACCAGAAAAACAGTATACCAACTATAATTTACAAATTAGTTACATCTCAAGTCATAAGTTGAATTTCTCTATCATAAAAATGTATTTGCATTTTTTAGCATTTGTATACTCATCAAATGAGCAGTACTGAAAAACTCAGTATTTAATCTATAATTTGCTCTTAGCAATTCTATTATTAAGGACAGGCTTTCTTGCCTGGATTCAAGAATCCTATAATTTATTAATTACTAAATTAAACAGCCAAGCACTTTACAATCATCACTGTTGAAGCACTTCCAAGGAATAGTAGCTTTCACAATGTTTTCTCTCACTTCCTCACTGTTCCACTCCTGGAAATCCCTAACTCCAAGAATTTAAATTTTACAGCCTTTAATTAAGGCTATAATGTATTTTTACAGGAGGTATGATAGCAACTCTATAATTAAAGAGAGTTCATTGTTTCTTTCCTCATTCTAAAACAAACATCTAGACATTTAGGAGTTTTTACAATCCAAGTTTATTGCACGGGGCTCAGATCAGATTGTCAATCAATTCTGCCAATTACTTTTATGATTACAATTTAATTTTTAAAGTCAACACTTGACATTTCTTTTCCCCCTCATTTTTCAAAGTTAACATAAAATATTAATGCATCAAAAACATAATTGCCAGTGCTGTGCACTGGGACATAATAGCAAGAGGAGCTGGTAAATGCCTTGAGTCAGCTTATTCCAGCCTGGAGATTTCCTGAGGTTTTGAACTTCAGTTCCCCAAATTGCAAGTCAGAGATGCTTGACACCACTGTGGAAGGTTGCTTGAACCAACTGCCTTGCACAGAAGAGAAAAAGCAATAGCAGGCCCCACTATCTCCATTTGTTGCTGTTTCCACTAGTTAGGTTGCCTGATAAAGAAGAACAAGAAAACCATTTCCTCAGGAGGTAATGCTAATTTCATCTATAGTAGTCTCTTTGCTCTTACTTGCAGTGTCCAGATTTGTGAGAAATGTGTCCAGATTTATTTCTGACAATGTTTCAGCAGTTCTAAATTATCTCAGTGATGGACCACTTGTAGAACATAAGCGTCTTCCAATCATGATCTTTAGAAGTTGGAAATGAATAACCTAAAGTAGGCCCCCACAACTTGATAAATTAAAAATAATTGTAGGCCCCAAAGGAATACCTGGTGTAGCCTTCCCTTAAAGTAAGGGCGTCAGTTAAAGATCTGTTCTCTATGTGAGGAAGGAAATGAGTTACTACTATGCAGCCTGTTTAATCACACAATGAAAAATCATGGCCTTAGTCAACACCCTAATTTTATTTTTCTGTTGCTGCATTTCTTTTGCATTCCCAGCAAACAGCACCAAACATATAGCAATATCTTAAACTAGCAAAATTATAAAGCAGAGCTGTCTCCCAACAATAAGATCTAACCATTAAGGGCTGTCCTGAACAGCATCATTTATACTGCCTGCTTACATAGTGGGAGAGTATCATATGGTTTTGGGAGGGTGGGCAAGTTGTTTCACAGAATATGGGCTGCCATAGAGAATTACTGACTTCTGTTGCTGCTTACCAAAGCTCATTTTACTCCAGAGATTAGGTATATGATGCCTTCCAAAACCAAATAGCACTTGTAACAATAACGGAGAAGACTTTAATTGACCCAATATCTATGAAATAAACTCTGTGAAACATGGTTTTCTCAGGGAATTCCTGATTTGCTTTGCCAATGTTTTTATCCATCAGAGAATGAAGGAAAGGCACAAGAAAATCATTTGTCCTTAACTTAATACAGTCCACCAGAAAAGTTGATAAAATGGAAGTAGTAAAAAAATGAACTAGGAAAAAGTGACCACATAATGCTGAAGAAAAGATCAGTGGAGTCAAATGTGAATTTTAGACTTCAAAAGATGTTAATATCCTCAGAGCAATAAATAGAACACCACCAATGGAGACAGGAAAAACTAATGAGCAAAGGAGCTCAAGCTGAGTTACAGCACCTAAAACTTGAAAAAACTAAAAGCATGATTGCCAACAATCTAACGAAGAAAAAAAATAAAAGTAGGAAAACAAATTCACACAGAGCATAAAAAGAGGGTTACAATAGAAGTCTGTGCATGTGCGCATGTGCATGTGTGCATTCATGCATGTAAATACATATCTCCAGAATTGTAGACGGAACATCAGCAGTTTAAACTCACAATGATGCAGAAAGACAACAAGAAAAAAAGGCTTCTTCAGATATGTATTAAAGATGAAAAGAAGCTATGTACCAGCTGCTCAAATGCAAAAAAAAATTATAACAGCAAATTTAATTCCCGTTTTATCTCAGTCATCTCCAATAATATATACAGTTGTGAAGAACAGAATAAAACAAAGAAAAAATTGAAGCTTTGAACTGACAGAAACATGCAATCAGGGGAAAATTAATTACTTTGAACAAGTTTCAATCTCCAGGGCCACATAAACTGCATCCTACTATCTTGAAAACACTATCTAATGGTCTGAGTAAACGATCATCTCTTAGAAATCTTGGAGAACAGATTAAATGCCAGATGACTAGAGGAAGACAAACCATATCCTTCATCTTCTAAAAGAGCAAAGAAAGAAGTCCTTCAACATTGCAGAATACTCAGTCTGAAATTAATATTTAGAAACACTCTGCAGCAGATTATACAGTAATCAAACAGTGAAAAAAATGCCAAGATTCTCAGAAAATAGCATGTATTTGTCAAGAACAAGTCTTGCCAGACTAACCTGATCTTGGACAACATTTAATAAATTGTAGAAATGACATGTATATAATATATCTTGATTTCTATAACACATGGAAAAAATTCTTTGTGACATTGCAATTGTTAAGTTAATGTGGGCTGGAGAACATGACAATTAAGTAGCATATCACATACAGATATAGGGGATGGCCAGGCGGAGCCCAAGAGGGCAGGTCACATGCAACATCAGTCTGGAGTCCCTCCCCCCCAAAAGAGACCTAAATCCAATCCCCCTTGAAGTCTGTTGACTTTTATCTGGCGCCAATTTGGCCCAACTGTTAGTAGATCAGATTCTTATATATATGTTGCATGGAATAAACTTGCAGTGCTTTTGAACTCTACCCTGGTTCCTGGTTTCTTATGCCTGACAGCAGGCTCAAAAATTACACTTATCAATAGAGTGCTCGTTGTAGATCTTTATCAAACTGAAAGGAGGTATCCAACGAGGTATAACAAACCTTAGACCTGGCCAGTACTCTTCAACATTTCAATTTGCAATGAAGAAAAGGTAAAATATATCTAATTTATACATGACATAAAACAGTGATTTTGACAGATTAGATTATAGGCTGAAGGTAACAAAATGAAATGTAACTGTCCAATACATAATTCAATGCTTCCCTTCTCTGGATGTATGCAGCTGAAAGGGAGACAACGGCCTGGCAGGCATGCTTTAATTTTCAGATAAATAACAAAAATGCATACAAAATAAAAAATAACAAGTTCTTAAAAATAAGCAAAAAATGCACAGAAAAAAACAAAATATAAATTATATGTCATTACACTAAATTCTATATTTCTAATGCAAACATTTTGCAAGTATGTATAGATATCTGTATATGTGTGTGATTCATTTCTAGTACAATTATATATTATCATATATGTATTTTTGTATTCTGCATCTTTTGTTTTGTTTTTCTTTTACTTATTATTTAAAAAAGCAGTTAAAGATGTATGCTTTAATTTTCACTCCTAAAGCAGACAGTTGGGCTCAAGGGTAAAGAACTGAAATTTCTATGATTCTAAAGCCAAGAACTCTACCTCAAATTTTTAGAAAGGCCAAACTATTTTTCAGGGGCCTGTTTCAGAACTGTGAACAACGTATTTCCATCTTAGCTAGTTATAATAATTTTAAAATTAAATATTTGTCTTCGAGTTTCCTTTTCCTATTTCTTTTTCCTCTTGTATTGAGTATTGGAAGTTTTGTGTCCAGTGGTTCATGCTTATTAATCTACAAAGCTGCTTTGAAGAGCTTTTCAAGTTGAATAGCAGAATAAATATAAATGCATATTAAATTATGTTGGCTTCATCTACACTTTTTGTCTTTCAGAATAAACATCAACTCTCCTATGGGATCAAGCCAAATGCTCACTTGGACCAGAATTCTTTACCACACATAGTATATGAGAAGCTCATAAAGAGGAACAAGAGGACAATAGATCTCCTCAGCAGCTGGTATTTAAAATATGCTGCCTGTGGTTTAGGAAGTAATTTAGCTGGTGGAGGTAAAGAGCAACTGGGGCTAGAATCACGTCCTTCTAGAGATCCACTGGCCTGAAGTGGGGAGAGAAATATTATCATTCGTGCTGGATGTTTGAACTGACAATTCACACATACTACACTGAACATGACAAGATCTTTATGTGGTCCAAGATTACATAACTTGTCCATTTCTGCTTTAAAATAAAATTAGATAAACTAAGCTTTCCATTAAAAAGACAAAAGAATTGCAGCATGGGGGAATCAGCCTGAGAGAAAAAGGACTGGGAATCTTCTCCAGGCTGAGTCGGTCCACTAAAGTTGGAGAAAAGTCCTTACAGATGTTCACCCCATTCATTTGTGTGAGAGCAAGGCCCTTTCAAACTACAGGCAGTGTAACAATTCGACTAGCAGCTCTTTTTGACTAGTTGCATTTGCAAGTGAAGGCTTACATTTAACGACTGAGATGCAATGATTAGTTTACAAATACACACCCTGTGCAGTCCTGGAATGGATGAGATAACTGACCTTTTCCAAGAGGGCAACTCCCAATTCTTCAGGGCCTCTAGGGGTGAACTGCACTGTTTTTTAAAACACCATGCACAAAAACTGAAGTCTGACATAAAAAGTGTAAAATCTGGCATTCAGATAGCATAAAAGTAGACAAGGCTTTTTTCTTCCCTTTTAAGTGAAGATGGAGGCAAAAAATGGAGGGGAGTAGGACTAATTTGGAAGGGCTCATGCCACATTAAAGCTATGCATATTGAAGACAAATGCACTTTTCTCCTTCAGAACGAAGTTGAGAACGACGGTTGCTGCACCTTTGGAAGAACCTAAACAGGGACTTTGAAGGAGAAATTGGCTGTCAAAAGGCATAAATTGGCTGTTCTCCCTTAAGTTATTAAAAAGGTTCTTCCTCCCACATAATTAGATCTTTAAAAAATAGGTATTACCAAAACTAATTAATAAGATGATGAATTATTAAAAATATGTGTTATTTTGCAAAAAAAAAGAAAAGCTGAATTAAGTATGAGCGAAGTGATAAAACCATTAATAAAACCAGATTCCACATTCAAGAATATATAACTGTCGATCGCATTGCAATGCAAGCAAGCAGTTGAGTTCACAAGGACTCCGAGAAACCTATTAAGATTTCAGTATTTATAATGGATCTCCCTTGCATTTGCTAAATTTGTAATGTTAATTTATTGGCAAATTTTACACTACAAAAGCAATTGTCTTTGTAAAGAATGTTTTCTAATGTGTTAATACCTTCATGCTGTGAAAATGTACTTGAATCAAATACTACAAAGAGAAAATTCAAATTGGGCTGCCAAGGAAACATTTGAAAATATTCATAGCTATAGTGCACAATCCAAGATTCATTAGCTAAGAGCACACATTATATTAAGCCATATTGTAATTTTTATTTAGTCAGAAATGTTGCATGAACTTGCTATTGTGGTATGTGTGAACTTGCTATTGTGGGATGTAAATCATGATTCATGACTTAACATTATATATGAATCTGGCCAGGGTCCTATTCACCAAAAAACAGTATAAAGGAAAATATCAACCTAGTAATTCAGTAATATGCATAAGAAGGTAGTTTCCTCCTCTCTTCACCTGAATGACGCTGACAGAATTACAAGATTGCTAAAAACATTTTAATCCCCCCCTGAAAACAATTCTATGCTAAGGCAATTCTTGAGAATGGATTTAAAAGCAGCATCAAATCAAGAACCACATTGGTAGTTTTATCATCTTGGCAATCTCAGTTAGCTTCACAGTTCCCTTCTGAACTAATTTCTGCACTATATTGTATGGTAGCTGCCATGCAAGGATTGCAGTAATGCAATTGAGAGCTTGCCAAAGCATGCACAACAGGCTATATCAGTCTAGTTATCCCTACTCTGAAATATACTGATATTCTGTTGTTGCTAGTATATCAAGTTGATAAAAATACAGTCTTAAGTCACCAAGGCCTTATGTCTCCTATGTCAGTACTTCTAAACAAAATTCCAGGTCTTTCAAGATAAGTGTAGTTTTTCAACAATACTACTTATCTGGACCGTTCCATTTTTTCTTCAATTTTTTTGGCTGTTTGCAATCCTAATGCCTTGGATATCCATTGCTTCATTTAATGAAAAGGACAGAGAAATTTCATCCTCCTATTGATGACTACTCAGCACAATCCCACTACAGTTTCATGCAGATATTAAATAGCATGGAAAATAATGAATTTTGAGGAATTCTATGACACAACTACCATGATGCAAAGTTATCATCTTCTACCACCCTTCTAAGGAAGCAGTAAATTAAATAAAGCTGTGCTCTTCACTACCCATTCAAACAACTGATCCAGATTCTAGAGGAATACCTTGACAGAGGGTACTAAAGCTACTGACAGGTCCAAGAGAATCAACAAACTTGTACTTCTCATGAAATACATCTCCCAGAGAGGCCAGGACTTTCATTTCAAATACCAAAGCTTGAGTAAAATAACCCTAAATATACGTTTTACTTACTTTTAAAATCCCACTATACAAATAAAAGTACAAAATCAATAGGAGTAAAATCTTTATTCTTTTGAATATTCTCGGATTGTAAAGATCAAGAGCCAGTTTGGTCTAGTGCAGGGGTGGGCAAACTTTTTGACTCGAGGCCCACAATGGGTTCTTAAACTGGACCAGAGGGCCGGAACAAAAGCATGGATGGAGTGTTTGTGTGAACTAATATAAATTCAAAGTTAGATTACTTCACGTAGCCTTCTGGGAGAGCAAGAGAACCCTCCGCTCTTTCAGCTCCGGGCCGGATAGAACAGCCGAATGGGCTGGATCCGGCCCCCGGGCCGTAGTTTGCCCACGGCTGGTCTAGTGGCTAAGGCACCAGGCTAGAAACCAGGAGACTATAAACTCTAGTCCAGCCTTAGCTGAGTAACTTGGGCCAATCACTTTCTCTCAATCCATGATGTCAGGTTCCGGTGACAAACTGGACAATCAATTTTGTTGCAACCAACAGATCAACACTTAGTTGATCTGAAAAAAAGAGGACTCTGCATTTGCCGGGGTGGGGGGGGAAGAGGAGGAGGAGGAGGAGGAGGAGGAGGAGGAGGAGGAGGAGGAGGAGGAGGAAGAGGAAGAGGAAGAGGAAGAAGAGGAAGAAGAAGAAGAATTATTATTTCAGATCTTCTGGTGCTATATGATTCAATAGGGAGAGAGAAATGTTTCAAATATATATCTCTTCCAATAATAAATCCTCTAATGCCATACATTCTTTAGACTGAAGATAAGATTTTATATTTATTTTTCTCCAAAGCCTTTTTTGTACCATCATTCTTTGTTTAAAATGTAACATTGCTTTGTAAATAATTCCACATACCACTAAGCTTGCATAGTTGTCAACCTCTTTCTGCTTCTTTTGATTAGCTTAGTAAAAAAGGTTTGTAGGCTTCTTTTTCATACCGGCCATGAAGAAAAAAGAAGACAGTTTCGCTGAAGACAATATTAAAATACTAGATGCTAGCTGTGTAAGAAAGTTTAAAAAGGGGTGGGAGAGATACCAAGGGAGTGTTCAAAAAAATGGAAGTTGTAGAGGAAAAAATAACTAACACAAGTGTGTTTTGTGTTCCAGAGTGTAGCCAAAAGAAAAAAGAAAAAGAACCAACCTGCTTATATAAGCAAGAAGAAATGTTGATTCAAAGGCATTTTTCCTGTTTTGGATCTGACTCTAGTTCTGCTTTTTGTTCAGGGTTTTTGTTCCGAGAAATTAATTATACTGTATGCTTTCTACTTTTACTAACTTGTTTCTCTATGAAATGAGTATTGAGTATTTTGCAACTGGCTGCAGGTACCACAATAGCTACTTTGTAAATTAGCATTATCCCATGGCATCACTTTGCGATGACTCTCAATTGTTTCTCAAAACTCCAAAGTTGTTGATTGGGCCCAAAAGATTGGAGTCTTGTGGATTAGCCTGGAGTCTGGAAACTTTTGTTGGATGGGCACTTCTTAGAAAGAACAAGAAAGACAGAAAGCAGAGTTTGTCCTCAACTTACAACAGTGCACTTAGTGACCGTTCAAAGTTACGACAACACTGAGAAAGGAACTTACAACCATTTTTCACACTTATGACCATTGCAGCATCCTCATGGTTATGTGATTTACATTCAGATGTTTGACAACTGACTCACATTTATGACGGTTGCAGTGTCCCAGAGCCATATAATCCCCTTTTGCGACCTTCTGACAAGCAAAGTCAATGGGGAAAACAGATTCACTTAATAATTGTGTTACTAATTTAACAACTGTGCTGATTCACTTAACCAATGTGGCAAGAAAATCTGTAAAATGGGGCAAAACTCACTTAACAAACTTGTTACTTAGCAACATAAATTGTGGGCTCAATTGTGGTCATAAGTTGACCTGTATAAGGTTAGATGGGATTTTAGTCCATTTTTTAAAATCCCAAGAGATTCTAAAGAAGGGGTTGATTCATACGACTAAAAAAAAAAATCACACAGATTCATAGTTTCCTGGCATCCACCCCTCTCACTTCTTCCTTTGTGCCCATTTCTGAATACAAAGTTTTTAATGCCTTTAACAAGAATAGAGCTCAATGAAACAATGAAGTCATGTTAATGAAATCCCCCTCATCTTTTAAATGAGATAGCTTGATCCTCAACATTCCCTCCCACCCAATAGCACTGTTAAAAGGAACCAAGGACAATTTCTGCTTTTCAACTTCACAGTCAGCAGAATTTTCTGTTTATAGTCATAGTACATCCTTACAGCTTTCTGTTCTTTACTTCCTAATTTCTGAAATATTTATTTTTGCCACATAACTTTCTGTACTAAAATATGGTATCTCACAGTTTTTTAAGATTGTTGAGTTTTGTGTCTAGTCAGAGTTGTGTTCGCCACTACAAATGTCTCAAACTAATCTACTTACACCTACCATGCATACTACTTTGAATGAGAGCCGCAGGCAGAGAGGACAAAAGAATGGAGGAATACAAACATGTTTGAGAAAGATGGCATTTCTCCAACTGCCTTTCCCAGCAATATTTTCTTTTAACACGCTCGGATCCAGTGGATTTTAAATATTTTAAAAATAACTTCTAAAAACCTCAGGATGAAATCCCCTTTTCACTTGAGTCATAAATATGAACCACTTGCCAAGCATCTGATTTTTGATGACATGATCGTGGGGATATTGCAAACGTCGTAACTGTGAAAAATGGCCATAAGTCACTATTTTCAGTGCTGTTGTAACTCTGAACGGTCACTAAATGAACTGTTGTAAGTTGAGGACTACCTGTATAGGGTATGCCAGCTCATGGAGTGTGACAGTGTGTGATAGCTAACTAAAATATAATAGGTTTTTAATAGTCCTCTGCCTCTGAATATTATTTATACTTCATCCTGGTGGTGCAGTGGTTAGAGTGCTGTACTGCAGGCCACTTCTGCTGCCTGCAATTTGGCAGTTCAAATCCCACCAGGCTCAAGGTTGACTCAGCCTTCCATCCTTCTGAGGTGGGTAAAATGAGGACCCAGATTGTTGGGGGCAATATGCTGACTTTGTAAAACCGCTTAGAGAAGGCTGTAAAGCACTATAAAGTGATATATACATCTAAGTGCTATTGCTATCCATCCATCAATCACTGAATCACACCTGATGTGTTAATGTGTGGTCACAGGTAAAATCATCGGCTTTATCAAGGTTTAAAATTGAAGTAAGTTTCTCTGTCATGATATAATTACTTTAATATTCACTCCTTACATTCTGGACAAGATGTAAAGAAAATGAAGGACTAGAAACAATAAATACTAGAAGTACCAGGAACTGAAAAAAGGGGAGAGGGGCAGACAGAAAGCTACACTGCAATTTAGTGGATCTGAAACTGATACAGCAGCCAATAATAGTATTTAACTGAAGTATCACTTTTATCCAGAAAGTAGGGAACCTAGAATTTAGGAAATCTCCCCTAATAAAGAAGAGTAAAAGGGGGGAAAATACAAGGAGACAAGAATCCTGCACAATGCCCTCCAGCTTTCTTAATTTCGGGTTGTCAATGACAGAGGAAAGTAGTCCTGGAGAATTCCTCCTCCCCCAAGGAATGTGTATGTATACCTGTACTGTAAGGGCCACGTGTGCAACTTTTTTTTCTGCCAGAAGCCTCAAGCCAAAAAACCCCAGCAGAAACCAACACATGCATTTAACTCCCTCTTTCCAGCAGAAAAAGCAACAAATAATAATAAAAGGAAGCAAATGCTACAGTAGTAAGAGAAGCTCTGCTTAAACATTGCAAAAAGAGTTAGATTCACCAGGTAAACACCCTTTTCCAAGCAGCAGTAAATAATCGTCTTAATCTTCAAAGGTATTCAAGCTTTGCAGTAAGATGTCACCATCCATTTGCAATTCACAAGTTGCTTCACTTTCAATGGGTTTTTTATTTGGTATGTTCTTAGCAAATGTAAGTTGCTAAGCTGACCCTTCCCCTCACAGAGAATTATTTGGAGAAAAATCTGGATGCATTTAATCAAAGGCATATGAACGATCTTGAAAGACAAATGCCAAGGTTTTGCAACAACATAGATGAATTAAAGTCAGTTGACAGTTGATTTCTTGCAGAGCAACACATTAAGCATGGCTTGTTTGATCGCAATATGTCGAACAAATTAGAAACCTGCCTAAGTCAGTTTTGTAGGCATGCAAAGTATTCAAGGATTACTTGCTAATTTCTAGTTTGTTTCCCTTCTTTTGTTTAGGTGCTCTTAACCTGAAATTCTGGTATTCCTCAGGATCTTTGGCAGAATATTAAAAAACAAAACAGAATAAGCTAGAAAATTGCAGAAGGATTAGATATTGTGCACATAATACCAAGTCAACAATTTAATCAAAGTATGATTACTTCCCTAAAAAGGTAATAGTTTATTCACTGTCCAATTGTATAAAAATGAGATTGCTACACTGTAATTTGGTACAAATATGAACCCAGTCAAGAAAATACAATAAATTGAAATATATCAAATATCATCATCTGAACATTCTCTCCATTAATTGTCAACAGTGATATAAGCATTCAGATAAGGACCAAATAATATTTGGCCATGTTGGATCTTGGAATTATAGTTCTATAAACAGTGCCTTCCTTCTTTCTACACTTAAGACATTCAGGTAAGTTCTAGCAGCAAATGTTCTAGCAGCAAAAAACAGATTCAAAGAGAAATGAACAAACCAATTATAAACATCTGGCATCCATTGCCCATATTTAAGCAAAATAACTGATTATTTTTAAAAAATCTTCCTCAGGAGTGCTTACTATTCAAATAAACGGAGATATACCTCTCTTACCTGTTGCCACCAGAAAATTATTCAATGCTGAAAATCAAGAGAAGTTTCTATCAAAACTGCTGAGGACTATAATCTGAAATATGAAAGACACACTTACATATGTATCATTCTATTCCTTTTTGGGATAAGCAATATGCATAGCACAGAAAAGGAATAATAAATAATAATTAAACTTGTATGTCACTTGTATGTTAACTATCAATGACTCTGGGTTAAATACTAAATCTAAGAAATCAAAGGCACAATATTTTTTTAAAATAGTTAAAACTAGTTTAGTACACTTTTCATTGTACCTCAACATTTCTGTATTAGCAAAGTACTTTTTTCTTTCACAATGTTCACACATTGCTTCATTTATGGCTCCCTATCCTTTCTGAGGATTTCATCCTGTGCATCCAGCATAATGCTCTCAACTCCCATTCTGTTTGCATTTATTCAGCATCCATTCATTCTGAAACATAAATCATGTTTTACCACAGACACATAAGTATCTCATCCCTATGGCATTTAGCTTTAATATTTCTCTGGACATATCCAACTCTCATGTATTACACTCACAGATGTCTCGATATGAGGAACAGCAGAAATTAGAAACTAGACTGTTTTCTCCAATTTTGCCCATTTCTTGTACTCTTTCCACAAAAAGCCTGACAAACACCTTTTCAGGCATACTTAAGAAACTAACCCCACTGTAATTATTGCATTCATTCTTGCTGCCTTTCAATTTGTACAGGGAACAATAAAGGCATTCTTCAACAGATTCAATGTTCTCACACATTGAACAAATTTCATGGCTACCCTACAGGAAAACTACATCCTACTTTTAATATTTCTTCAATTAAACCACCTGCACCTGTAGCCTTACCATTTTCATAGCATTTATGACTGCTTTTAATAATATCTTCAGGACATTTGTTTCTTTTAAAAATATCACTAACGTTCCAATACAGATCTCTACAACACTCCTTCCAGCATTCCTTCACTTCAATTTCATCCAAAATTCTATATTCATCTTTATTCATGTTTCCACTCATTTTGCAAGAGTCCCTGCTTATCCAGTCCATTTTTTGTTTCCATCAAAATGAGTATTTCCAATCAAAATCAACATTTTTCCATCAAGCAATTTTGTTTCTATCAAAATCAGAGTGTAATCTTAACTATTCCTTGCTTTGACTATATTCTTTGAAACTATGTTTCATCTATATATTAACCAACTTATTTTATTCACCTTTTCTACAGCAATAATTTTATGGCTTTTTCATCACTCCATGAAGTATCCTTTTATATATTTCCAATTAGATAATTCAACACAATCTGTGACACTATTACATAATTCTTTTCACCTTTTCCAGGCATTTTCCACATTCCCTTTTTTATTCATTCTGAGACTAATCTAGTTTCTTAAAAATGTCCACATATTACCTTCTCTTTCTGCAGTCCTTCTATTTTCACATTTTTTCCATGTTCATTTTCCCAACATCCATTCTTGACGCTACTAAGAAATAATATGCCTCATATTCAGAAAAACTCATGCTTTTATATTGTATAGCTTGCTCACTAATTCTCTAATTTTTCATGATTAAACTATCAAATCATTCATTTGGATTTATATTCATTCCTTTGTCATGTGCACATATTAATAAACCTGTGTTTAAGCCATATATTTGAAAGAGATAATCCCTTTTCTAAGCAGATATTTATCAATGTTCATTCTCACTAATTTTTAGTCTTCAGAGAGCTCAATCATGTTCCCTTACTATTCTCATCTTATTATCAACCATCTATTCATCTCCCCTAGCATTTGCTCAAAATATTGTTATTTTTCCCAAAAAATCTTCTCTATTTTTTCTATTACACTATTCACCTGAGCATAACAAACATATGAATAGTTAACCTAGGTTATCTATCAATACTTACTTTCTGGCATATATTTTAGTGTTTTCATTCATAATTAAATGTACATCTTGACTTTTCATAAATTCATCAACACCACTCAAGAGCAGATCATCTTAATAAATAATCCTTTTCTTACTTTTATAGACTCAGAACACACCTTTTTTCTTTCATTTCATTCATTAAGTTATGCTTTTCAAATATTACCTTAGCTTTGAAGTGGTCACAAAAGTATAGTTTTTACATATTTATCATAATATATAGTATAGCCCTATACATTTTTCTAATATCTGTTAATAGTTATATTTTTGCTTTTGTAAATGTGTGGTACTTTTACCATAAGAATTTGGTGTACTTTTGATTCTGGAAAAGTGTACCATGAAATGCAGAAACATGCTAAAATGTAACAATAATTGTGCTATAGCTTACACTCTGGTTGGAGATATACAAATTGGATAAGTTTATGTTAAAGTGAAAATTGAACAAACTTATCCTCATTCCTACAAACAATATAAACTGCACTTTCAGCACTTACTCATCTATCTTTTTATAAAAGAACTTTAGAGTAAAATTTTGGAACCTTTGCTAGTAATAGTCATTAAATATTATTCTATATCCAATGATCTTTTTGAGTAGCTATGTATCATATGAGCCACAGACAAAAATGGAATTTAATTAGGTCCTCATTTTGAAAGGATACTAACATAACACACACATTCCTAACTATGCATAGTAGAACACAATTATCCTAACAATTCAACATTTCTCCAAGTGATGTGTTGCGTTTTCAGCTTTATGCACTAATGTCTGAATTGTCAGAGATTTTTTTAAAAAATAAAAAACACAGATTAATATAGGAAGAGGGGTAACAAAAGAAGACACAGAAAACTCACATAGATCATAAAGGACCAGCTCCATCCATCCATTATTCTGCATCATTCCGTAACAAGAAGAAAATGCCCATGTTAAACAAAAGACTCAGGAAAGTCTCCAAACTACCCAGATGAAGGATTGGATAGCAAGATTCTGGGAAATTATAGCACTATATAATGCCAGACTGGATTAACAGTGTCACATACTTTGTGGACAACCTCAAAACAATTGACCCTTCCCCACAAGTTTCTTTCATTCATGTTCCCAAATTTTTAATAGTCTACATACTTATGTATTCCACAATATAAAAAGGATTTCTGACTACATCTCTGTCCTCTCCAGTTTCATTCTCAATATAACTCTTTCCTCTTCTGAATTCCTCTGCAAAAGTTTAAGCAATTATTCCAATCCTGAGCTTTTAGAGAGGAGGAAATGGGGAAGCTAAAGAAGTGGAAAGATATGCTTTTGTGTTATGCAAGGATGGATGAAGGTATTTTCCTCCATGGTGTGTGGATCATCTCAACAGACTACTTAATATTGGCTCTGTCTTGGACTGTAGAAAAGATTGTCTTCCCTGAAAAAAATATGACACTCCCTACTCTTTCTTGATCTTCTTTTTCTCCTGTTTCTAAGCAACCTGAAGTGCTCCAATATATCAGTATTTCAAACATCACAGTTTGTGTTAATTCAAGCACTGGAATAGCACCTGATAAAACAAAACAAACAAATATAATTTGATCACAAAAGATTGGACAGAAAGGCCCAAAAAGCAAGAAAAGACTCATTTACCCACCACAATAAAAAGGAATCTGTTCTCATGTACAATTCAAAGCAACCTATCATTGTATCTTTCAACAACAAGAAGAAAGAGGACACATTGTAAGAGGTCAGCTGCTTAGGCACCAGTTTAGTGGTAAACAACGTCTTCAATCTTCTGCAAAAGCAGTCCCAGTTCTCAAGCTTGGCTTTCTTCTCTGGTAACATCTAGGTTTCCTGTAATCCCAATATATTTGGAGGATAACAGTTTAGGGAAGTCTCCTATAGTTCCAAAAACAAATATTGGGACAAGACAGTAAGCAAGTAAGCCTTCAGATTTATGTTGTGACACGTGTTTACCTGCCAAACAGGCTAACTGCTGTAGAAACGGGAACAGCTATTTCACTAAGTATAGACCACTGCAAACTGTTCACTGAAACTACAGCAATGAGGCTCAAACATGCACTTTCCAGATCCATTAATGAAAGCATAAATTATAAAGACCAAATATCATTCAAATATTTATAAAGTACATTCATGCAAATAAATTGCCTGTCCAAAACTGAGCTAAATTAATCTACAGGAAGGACCTCACATCTTTCCCAGAAGCTTAAGAAGTTGAAAGAAGCTGTAGCGTGTTGAATAACGAAACTTTAGATGGAAATCTTCTTGGGTTTTTTTCTACTTTCATGACTTTAATTCTCTTAACAAAGACAGTAATAAAGCATACAACATATTAATTTTAAAAAAGTATTTCCTTTGTATAAAGGGAAACTGCGAAACAGGACAGACTGGCTGAAAAGCAAGTCAAGAGTATAACAATTCACATTGCTATTACAAGCAGGATTCCAAGTCATGATTTCTTTTGCTTAGAGACAGTTGCCATCAGTTGCCATGGAATGACACAGAGCCCATGGATATACAAACCCTTTCAAGCAGCAGCTTGCCTTAGTAGCTTACTCTCTTCTGCATTTACATGAGCACTTGTATACCCACTTAGTCCTTCCTCGCTCATTTCTATCTCATAATAGAATTAGTTGTTTATTATTATTATTGTTGTTGTTGTTATTCACTTGTTTCCTCCAAGAATGTATCTAGTTAATAGCAAACAATATGGAAGAAGAAAAATTCTTTGTATCATTAATGATAGCAGTCTTGCATATACCAATCCAAGAGAAACACAGGATTCCACTTTTCTAACAGATAAAAGGCTACTTCCTATATAGTCAGATGCACCTTGTCCAGTTTGTGACTCTCGTACAACGAATATAGTACAGCTATGGACAGCTCAAACAGAGTTGCAGCTATGTTAATCATCCAAATGAATCCCCAATGTGCACACAGCTGATCTTAGAACAGCCACAACAGTTGTTGTCTTTCAACAAATGGCCAAACAACCTGACAAGAACTCCAAACACCCTAGTTTCCTAATGCAGACTTAGGTGTGTCTAAAGCATTTTTATGTTTAACACATGCTCATTCATTCTGCTGAAACATTGGAGAAAGCCAACTTATAGATGTCATGTTTTCTCTTTCAGACAAACTGAGCAACCAAAATGTTTATGAAAACATTTTCTCTTGTAAGAAGCAATTTTATTGACATCAGGGCCTTCTTCATATCAATAAGGAAGCACAAGGAGGTGGGGTATCCAATACAAAAAGAGAATATGCTGGGCAAAATTAACTATATGAACATGTGAGTATTATGTAGTAATATCACCTCCTCCACTCCCAATCTACATAATTTACACCAATGTTTATTAGTGGCATGTGTTCCTTGGGCAAGAATGTCTAATACTGTAGTCTCGCATAAAAGTTAGGAAAAGCCAATTTAAAGCAGATTATTAGGGAATCATAAGGAAAAAATGGAATGGAATTAAGGGTCAATACTGAATATAAGATAAATTTTCAAAATGCCTCTCTATTCCAGTCAAGGTTTTGAAATGTTACTGTCTCTACCAGATTTTTTGGGCAGCTGCTCTGACAAAGTGTTGAGAATTATAAGCCAAGATCCAATGGACTATCACAAAGCCTAACTGCTCATCCACACTATTGTTTTGTCTTTGAAATAATTCTGTGCCGTATACCACCACTCCGTCTCTTCAGAGTCAGGATTTTCTCACATTCATTGGAATCCAAGGCAGGAATCCATGAATTCTCTTCAAGACAAAACAACTGATTGAAAATACCCAAACTATTTACTTCTCACATAGAGTTCCCACATGGTGTTCTGCCCAGATATGTTCAACTGCATTTGCATAGGAGGGGGAGTCTAACATGTATAAAAGACACTAAGCTTTGGAAAAGGCTGTAACACACCAGGGTGCTGTCTTCCTAGAGACCCAACCCTACCCAAACTTCCTGACGAACCTCAAAAAATCAGAATGAAGCTTCAGCTTTCCATTGGGCAGGTACAACGTGCACGTTCTTTTTCCAGTGATGCGTGGGTTTGTGTGTGTGTGTGTGTGTGTTTTAAAGGAAAAGCCCTGGAAGTGTGCCCCCAGAGTTCACATCTAAAATCCACCCCACCCAGTCCATATCTGCTGCATCTATGCTTCCCACCTATCCCACGGAGATCCGAGATGATGCTCTCCCCATTTCCCCTCCACCCGCTTTCCAGCACCCCGTTATGTCAGCGCCGCACCGCGCCACGCCTCCATAGCATGTTCATCCCCCCGTGAAGCCCGCCACGGCCCGGCTTCTCCTCTGCATCCGTCCCCTTCCCGGACCCCGCACCGCACATCCCTTCCTTCCAGATGCGATGACCCCCCGGCGGATCCCGCCCATCTTACCTGGGCACGCAGCTGGGCGCTGAGCGATCGATTTCCCAGGTGGCGAAGAGGTTCATGGGCACCGGGACCGGCCCGAGCCCCCCAGAGACCCCCGATGCCGCCGCGCAAGTGCCCATCGGGGGGAAAGCATTACTGGCCGCCCCCCCAGGCCCTGACCCGGACCCCAACGAGCCCGCTGCCGTCGCCGCCGCCGCCGCCATCGCGCCGCTACCCTGGAACCTAAACTGGGTGCGGTGGGAGGGAAGGTGGGGGGGCGGCCGGGACCCTCGGCCCAGCCCCGATCCCCTCCTCACAGCACGAATGGGGCGGAGCCTCTAACGAAGCAGCCAATCGGGAACGACAGAGCCAAACCTTACCGCGCCGGTAGGCCAATCAGCGTGGAGGGGAGAAACTGTTTCCACAGCATCAGCCAATTCCGACGCGAGGGGCAGGCTTTGAAAAGGGGAAGGCTTGACGAGGCGTGGCCTGGGGAAAGAAGAGTTTAAATAAGGGAGGGGAAACAGACTTTAAGGATTGGAAAGAACTTGAGTGACACGTAGTTTACCCAATAAAGAAAGAGACTGCTAATAAAAGCATTCTTCGTGTTTCTGTCTCAGTTGTGACTGTGTTGTCTTTTTTTTAATTGATGTGTATTGATGTGTAATGTGGGATTTTCAATGCAATAAACAAACGTGTATGGAAACGGTGAATTAATATGGTACTTATGGCCAGAACAACCCTGATCACAAATTGTACATGGGAGGGCTATTTGAGCTGCTGCTGAACCAAAATTTGCTCATCATCTCCAAAGATGTGGAGGAAAATCATCCCCCAATGTTAGAGAAATGATTGACAATTAACATGCATCCTCACACTTATCCAAAGGAGTACATGGGCTGGTCCTGGAAATGAAATCTAGGGCGCTATAATTTAGCAGGTCTCTAAACACCTTTTCAGGGAATGGCAGGGAATGGGCAAATGAAAGCAGGCCAGTACCAGTGAAGGCTATCCAAGTGTTTCTCAACCAAGGCTGCTTTAAGATGTGCTGACTTCAACTCCCAGAATGCTGACTGGGGGCTGCAAAAATATTTCTCTTTTGCTACCATCTTGTAGTCATCCAGATTTCTGTTGCCCAGATCCCTTAACCCTACTATCAGCACAGGGAAAAGCTGGGGCTTGACACTGCATTTTAGCATTCCTATGTACAGCAAGCTAAACCCAGGCTTGTTTCCAAAGTAAGTGTAGACAGCTGGTCATATATACTTCTTACTTAAATGGTATTCTTGTTAACTGCCATCAAATAGTTGATTGGTGTTGATTCTTAGTGACTACACAGATTTTCTTCCACACAATCTGTTCCAACATAGTCTTTCAGATCTTCTAGTACCCCTTGTACCCATCGCCACAGCAACTGAATCCATCCAACTTTCTGCTAGGTGTCCTCTTTTTTTTCTTATTCCTCCCATCTTTCCCAGTATTACTGATATTTTTGGTTATGATTTATTTATTAAACTATTTAAAGGACCAGAATAAATAGGTATATAAAAAGGAGACATTGTGCATAAGGAAAATAAATAATTAACTAAAAAGTAAATAAAAGATTTACAATTATCATAAATTTAAATTAATTAATAAATGACTAGAACTACGTTCATTATGTTATCTGAGGAAAGAACTTGAAATCTCTATAAAACTGTATTATATTAATTATTATGTTATATTATATTAGAGTTTAATATTGATATCCCCACTATATGAACCCACTACATGCACGTAATCATGCAAAAGAAAAAGAAAAATGGGGGTGGGGTTAATTTTTTTAATTAAAAAAGAATAATCAGTAAACAATATTGCAAACTGCAATTTTAAATTTTCTCCCATTGTAACTAACTGGTGATTGTTTCAGTACCTTCATAAACACTGAAATTTTTGCTAATTGGGGTCAATTAAAAACCACACACTAATATCCTAGTTTGAATTGTTATATGACATATGATATATAAGGGAGTTATTCTTATTTAAATTTAGTCCAGTTTATGTTCTGAATGCTTACTATTAATTTTGTTGTTGCTAGATGTTCCTCAAGTGTGGTTTCCCAGTCTGATACTGTCAGATATTGATATTGCCAGCAAAATATTGTACTAAATTTTTCCTCATGAGCATCAGTATATATCTTTTTTTAAATGTTCTTATTTATTTGTTTTTCTATGAACAATTCCTAGTAGAAATCAAGGTTTTAATTCAAGGTTTATTTTTTTCCACAATGTTGTATTTCTTTTGAGGACTTCTGAGCTTTTAGATTGACCACCATGTTTGATAAAATGTTCCTTCTGTATCTCAATATTCCAATATTTTTATGATATAAAGTATTTATTTTTATTTATATTCCATCCGTAAAACATTCTGTCTGGACTGTTGCTTCATGATTAAGTTTTATATGAGGACTGTGAGATGTTCCAGGATTCCCATCTTTCTAAGGATATCCCATAATTTCACACGGTTGACATAACTGAAAGCCTTTCTGTAATCTGTGAAGCACATTTTGACTTATAGGGCTTTGGTTGTGGTTGGATGAGTCTAAGCATTATTTATTTTGCTAGTGTGTGAAGTTAGGAATATTGTGTTAAATCTTCTTTCTCTGATATGTAAATTGACCTCTTCCAGTCTATTGACTCTTATGTATTATTCTCCTTTGATGGCATAGCATGGTTAGAACCTTCACTAATTCTTCTTCTGTTGCTTGCCATATTTCTATAGATATTCCATCAATCTGTTTAGCCTCCTAACTTGGTAATTGCTAGAGTGCTGTCATATACTAATACTAAAGATTCCTATAAATATTATTTTCTAAGGTATCTTGGATGCTGACATCCACATTGTAGAGAATTTCACTACATGTGAAGGAAACCCTGGCATACTTGACCCTGACTATTTTAAAGGACTGACAATAATCTTGAAATCCTGTTACAGATTCTCTGCATATTATATCAAAAAAGTCTAATGAATGTTATTTGATCACCAGCTGTATTGTAGCCAAGTACTTTTGCTATATTCTTTCTGACTATGAAAATGACACTATCCCCTTTTTTAATGTCCTGGTAGTAAATATTATGTTCTGATTGAAAATATCAGATTAATTCCCTTTCAATTCATTAATGCCTAAGATGTCAATATGTGACTCATCTATAGGTATACTGAGTTTTTCCATATTCATGCTTCTTACATTCTATGTTCCCCTTGAGACTCTGCATCTTTGGATGTTTCCCCCTTTGCATGGCAATATCAGCTACTAGATGTCCTAAAGCGTTTGAACTAGCTGCACAATCTATCACCATTAATAGCCAATTTGGTGTAGTTATTAAAAGTATTGCCCTAGAAACCAAGTGACTGGTCTAGTCCTACTGGAGGCACAAAACCAGCTGGATGACTTTCAGCAAATCACCCTCTTTCAGCCTAGGAAGAAACAATAACAAATTAATCCTGCAAATGTTGCCAAGAAAATTGCATAGCCTTGTCATGTTGTTGCCAGGAGTCAAGAGTGATTTGAGGGCATAGGAGTAATAACAAACAATATTAGTACATCCAAAGTTGTTCAGCTTTTCCAACCTGAATCATGCATCATCTGGCACTATATCTTTGCTTCTTAGGAACATCCCATTGCATTACAATGAGGTGGCAAACCAGGACGTGTAGAGGAACAGAATATTAATCTATCAATAGTCTCAATCCCAGGCTATATACATAGCCATCTGAAGGCCTTGCCCCAATAATATAAATATATAAATAATTTTTTAAAACTCTCTACTTGCAATCATTACCAATCATGGCTAAGCAGCAATGACACCTACCCAACCATCTATATTTGCGGGAGCACCTACTGCCAGCAACAACTTCCCACCGCCCTGTGCGCTCCCACAGACAGGGCCTCCTCAGGGTTCCATCAGCCAGACAATGTCGGCTGGCAACCCCCAGGGGGAGAGCCTTCTCTGTGGGTGCGCCTGCCCTTTGGAATCAGTTGCCCCTGGAGCTCCAGATGGCTCCCGACTTTCAATCCTTCCGTCGTGACCTGAAGACATGGCTGTTTCAACTGGCCAACCTGGACTGGGGAGGGTTTATTGGTTTTTTATTGGCTTGTTGTCAGTTTTAATTAGAATTATTGGGTTGTTTATTTAATATCTTTTTAATCTTTGTATTGTATGTTTTTACTGTTGTGAGCCACCCTGAATCCTTTGGGAGACAGGGCGGCATATAAATCCCAATAAACTAAACTAACTAAGTAAACTATAGGAGGAGGAGGAGCAGTGGATTTAGAGAAAGATATGTATGTCCAACGTCCTTTCCTGCATCCCAAGATGCAAAATATGCATGTGAGGAAAATTAAACCCCTAATCTTCAAGGCCCAGTAGCTCAGTCAATCTTCACCTGTCAAGTTTTAATCCCCTTATATATATATTGTATGTGTGCCCTGCTGAACCACAAACTAATCAGTCACAGTTTTAGCCTGGCATAGTCTACAAATTCAACGCACATGATCAGTTTATGGTTTATGGTAATTTTATGGTTTATCGTTCAGTGAGTTCCGCAATGCTACAAATATTCAGGTACTTGGATAAAGATAGCCATGGGAACACAGTCATAAAATATGCTAACACAACCATCAGATGATAACAGATAATAGATAATCAGAGTTGGAAGGGACCTTATAGGTCATCTAGTCCAACCCCCCACCCAAGCTGGAGACCCTACACCATTTCTGACAAATGGCAGTCCAATCTCTTCTTGAAGGTCTCAAGTGATGGTACTCCCACAACTTCCAAGGGCAAGCTGTTCCAGATGAAAAGGAAGTGGTTCTATACAACACAACACAATATGTTGCACGTATGTATTTCTCTATAATTACAATGCAAGTCAGAAATGTAATGGATATTACTTATTGAGATTCTTAACAAAAAAGATCTAGGAAAAGAACTTTAAAATTTTAACCGTTATTAATAAATATCAAAGCCTTTTTTAAATCAATATCCAGGTTAATCAATATCTAAAGTATTGCTCATTGGCTGCTAAAATTGTACAAATTCCAACTACTGTAAATACCATGATTACCATGACTTAAGATTGTTTTACTCCAGTAATGTATAAATACATATCATCAAATGCCAATGTGTTCTTTAAAAAAAGTTTGGTGCAGAGTGAAAAAAGGATGTTAAACTAAAAATAATTATTTGGAGTGCTGGAAAATTAAAGTGATAATTAAAACAAAATATATGGGAGAAATTATCAAAAATGGAAATAGTCTTTGATATAAACTGATTTTTCCTCATTTTTAAGTATTGCACTACATCTTTTAAAAGGAAGGTTGGGGCAAATATGCAGCACTACTATGTATGCCTTTCTTCTAGCTTAATTTTTGGTACCTTTTGCAAAGTATAAATATACACCCTCTTTTAAAAGAGCCTTGCTACTTTTAATGAATTTGCCACCCATGAGGTTAAACTCAATCTATGAAATTAAATCAGGGTGTCTCTTACTGTTTACAAGTATTTGCTCCCATGCTCAAAAGGAGATACCTGTATCAGTCAAAAACCTTTGGTTCCCAGGGATCAGTGCTTAAAATGGAGCAGGGAGTACTGGTGACAATTAGATGATGGTACATCTTGCCTCAAAAGAGAACAGAAGGAATATCTATGTATCCCATAGGAATTAAAAACAACTCGATGGTGTATACTCAATCTATTAACATCTTGCCTTACCATTCCATAATAACATTAACACCTCAACGAGATCACCAGTAATAGCAGCTAGAAACTCCCTCAAAGCAGTCAGAAGTCTCCCGGATTCTATAAGTTGGTGAGCTTTGTGTTTTTAATCTTGATCTCCTTTTTCTGCCACAGATCTTGCTAAGCTAATATTTCTATGGATCATGCAGTGATTCTGTAGTTAATGTGGAATGTAGAGGTAGTTCTCCCAATCTGAAATCTAGTGTGATTTACTATACAGTAATTACTTTCAGCAAGCTTTTGAAAATATGAAACTACCTTATCAGTTGTAATTCAATAAAAGTATACCTGCCTACTGCAGAAATATTGCACCTATAGCAAATTGCCCACACAAACTTTAAACAGGAATAATTTCTAAACTGCTTTAGAGGAGAGTTGATCAGGGCTTTGGAGGCCAGTATCCAGGCACTTGTACAACAAGTAATTATCATGAAATAAGGAGCAGATTCTGTGACCTACAGAATCTATGCACATCATACATCAATAATTTGCTGAAATGGCAGAATGAAGCTAAAACCAAGAAGGGTTGTTGAAGATTTAAGTTTGTTGGCAGATTCAACCCCACGGATACTATATAATCCAATTATTAACAGAAAATGACACTTATTTAATGTATTTATGTTTGCTTTATCATTTCTAGATTTTATGATTTTATGCAATGATCATAAGAAAATATTTTAAAATGCTTCCAATACTCCTTACCTTTAAAAATCAGCAAATGTAGAGGCCCAGCAGTTAACCAAAAAAATTAATTAGATGACCTCGTTTTCTTTTGAATAGTTTCTTTGGCACTGCTTATGATATATGTTTTTCCCCTCATTTTGTCCATTATCAAATTGTTTTCTACATTATGTACATATGTCTCCTATAAGGTAAGCATAGTTCTTGCGACTTTGGCCAGATAGTGGTAAGAAATGTCCTTGTAAGAATTTAGCCATCAAATGATAATGTTCCTTTAGTTGAGAATCTCTGTCCAATCTCTGTAATGAGATACCAATAAACAATCAACGTCTGTTCAGTTTGGTGCCCTCCAGCTATAAAAGAGGATCAAAGAAACAATTCGGAGCCAGCTTGTAGTTTAAATCCTGGGAAAAGCAAGGGGATATAGAGCTTTCGGATTGTGAATTCAAAAAGGTACAGCCAATTACATGCAAAGTTAGTGAGCCTGCTACTTTTCGAGGAATTCCCCCAAAAGCAACAAAAGTCAAAACACCCTTAAATCTTCAGCTGATACCTACAGTAAGTGAAAGACTTACAGCGGAATATCAAATCAATATTTTAGAAATCTATATACTACTAAAACTCTTGTGTCTGATTGTTTCCAACCCTCCATTCGGTGAAATAGTTCATCATAGGCAACAATTTTTGAATCAATATATCTCAATTGGGCTTGGAGAATGCTTCCAAAATCCAGGACCCTTGACTTCCATAGGATAGAAATTTGACAGAGTTGTGACCATTTCAGTGCTGCTGCGCTGCAATACAGCAATGTTGCCAAAATCACCCATGGTCACCAGATCATCATTTCCAATGCTGCCTGCTGGCTTCCTATAAGGAAAGTCAGTGGAGAAGCCAGTGGGAAGTTAGAAGTTTCTGTTCCCAGTGATTTTTTCCCTGCCTGTGGTCACTCTGTTTCTCTGTTTAGGTAGGGAAATATATCTGAAACAATGACCCAAAGGGTCATTATTGTCTATAATGGGGGGTGCCAAACTCAAGGCCCAGAGGGGTGGATCCGGCCCGCAGGGTGCTCAGATCTGGCCTGGGGGGCTAACCTGGAAACAGAGAAGGAATGGCCAGCAGTGCCTCTGCCAGTAAAAACAAAGCTTGGGAGGGCTCAGGGCAGCCCTCTAGAGCTCCATTTTCATTGTCAGAGGGTTGCAGGAGGCTGCTGCAGCCTATTTCATGAATTTCTTCTTGCTATTAAAGTCTGCATAGTGGCCACACCACTAAGACACATTAAGGTAAAGGTGTCACATATTAGCAAGATTTATATTGTTTCATATGTATTCATGGCTTGGGACCAGGGTATCTGAGGGACCATATCTTGCTGGTCACATCTACCCGACCCACAAGAGCGGGGAGGAAAGGAATGTTGTGGGTCCCATCCCTAGGGAAATATTCATGGCTTGGGACCAGGGTATCTGAGGGACCATATCTTGCTGGTCACATCTACCCGACCCACAAGAGCGGGGAGGAAAGGAATGTTGTGGGTCCCATCCCCTAGGGAAATACACCTGGTGGGACCTAGAGGAGGGCCTTCTCCATGATGGCTCCCTCTCTCTGGAACATCAGTCCCCCAGAGATTAAATGACCTGCACTCTAACACTCTTCCGGAAGGTGCTGAAGATCTGGTTCTGCCAGCGGGCCTGGGGAATGCAGAGCAGGATGGAGCCCATTAAATGGCTAGTGTGATGTGTTGTCACCGGGGCGGGGAGTGGGGGATTATTTTATTATATTATTTTATTAATTTATTATCTGATTCTCTCTTTTAATAGTTTTAATGTTTTTATATGAGGTTTTATATTCGTGTAATCCACCTTGAGTCGCCATGTGAATAGACGGCAATATAAATTTCCTAAATAAATAAAAAATAATTCTGTGTGTGTTTGTTTGTATGTATGTGTGTTTGAGCACATACAAATTTTGAAATAAGTAATGAAAAAAGCTCAGTTAACCAGGGAACAAATGGCAGATTCTTATTATAAGTAATCTATTCTGACAGCTGAAAAAGAGCAGGGCAGCTGAACCTCTGTATCTGATAAGATCCTGAATTTCCAATAGCAAATAACGTCTGGCATATTATGATGCATAGAAGAAAAGGGGAACTCTAATTAATTCTTTAGGGACTTCCCCTCCGTACAGCCAAGAAGGGAATTAACTGCTTTACATTAGAGGTAGAATTTGTTATTGGGTAGTGGCTTTGTTTTCAAATTCATCAATATACAGGTACACCACTTTACACTTGTCCATTTAAACAATTTTTGGCCAGTTCAAAGAAGAAATCATAAAAACAAACTTTCCTTACAGATCAATAAAGGTTAGCTTCTGAAATATATGTGCTGTTATATATTTGGCAAGAAGAATTGCCTTGCTTTTAATAAGAATGAATATTTTACATGATGCATGTAGGGGAGGGATTAAAGATATTCAGGTAGTCCTTGATTTACAACCACAATATAGATTGTGATAGAATTTCCATTGCTAAGCAAGGTAGTTGTTAAGTAAACCATGCCCAATTTTAGGATCTTTTTGCCACAGTAGTTAAGCAGATCACTGCAGTTATTAAGTGAGCCCCACACGGTTGTTAAACGAATCCACCTTCCCCCATTGACTTTGCTTATCGGAAGCCAGTTAGGAAGGTCACAAATGGTGATCGCATGACTGCAAGATGCTGTAATCATCGTAAATACATGCTGGTTGTCAAGCACCCAAATTTTGATCATCTGACCATGAGGATGCTGTGAAGGTCTTAAGTGCAAGGTCTGGTCATAAGTCACTTTTTTAGTGCCATTGTAACTTCTAACGGTCATTAAACGAATGGGTGTAAGTCAAGGACTACCTGTATTATTCTGTCCTAGGTGACTACAGGTTACTTAATGGCTGCTTTCTGAGCTACCTGCCTCTGAATCCCAGTACAGGTAGTCCTCATCAGTGGTGGGATTCAAATATTTTTACCACCGGTTTGGTGGGTGTGGCTTGGTGGGCGCGCTTTGCGTGCATGCACATACTTTGCGTGCACGCGCCAAACACGTACTTTGCACAGGCGCAGAGGCATTCTAACTCTCCTCCTGCAAGCCTGCAGTCTCCTGGTCACTTCAGCAGCTGCCGCACAGTACTCTGCTGTGCCGCGCAAAGCAGCTGCGCTTCAAATTCAGAGGATAAAGGTGAGTATGGGAGCCCAGGTGGGCGGATGGGCCCAACAGCAGAGCAGTGGAGAGAACCGTTCGGTCTCCATTGCTCATCGCCGCTACCGGCTCAGCAGAACCGGGCTGAACCAGTAGAATACCACTACTGGTCCTCATTTAGTGACTTTAATTTTTACAAAGGCACTGGAAAAAAGTGGCATCACCGTTTGATCACTTATGACTGTTGCAGCATCCCCATGATTAAAATTAAGAAGGTTGGCAACTGACTTATATTTATGACAGTTGCAGTGTCCCGGGATCATGTGATCACCTTTTGCGAACTTCTGACGAGCAAAGTCAATGAGGAAACTGGATTCACTTAACAACCGTGTTGCAAACCTAACAACTGCAGTGTTACAACTATAAAACATGTATAGAAAATGTTTTATGAGTTGAGGTAACTGCCGGAATCTTGGCACAGTGATTCACTTAACACCTGTGACAAGAAAGATCATTAAATGGGGCACTTAACAAATGTCTCACTTAACAACAGAAATTTGGGACTCAATTGTGGTCGTAAGTCGAGTACTAGCTGTAGTTGGAATCAGAGGTGTTATTCAGCAGGTTCTGACCAGTTCTGGAGAACCGGTAGCAGAAATTTTGAGTAGTTCGGAGAACTGGCAAATATCACCTCTGACTGGCCCCCACTCCCATCTCTGCCTCCCGAGTCCCAGCTGATTGGCTAGGTCTTCTTTTGTTGCCCTGCACAGGAGAATGGAGCTGGAAAGCAGGTTAGTGGGGTGGGGATGGAATGGAGATTTTACAGTATCCTTCGCCTGCCACGCCCACCAAGCCACACCATGCCCACCAAGCCACACCCACAGAACCGGTAGTAAAAAAAAATGAATCCCACCACTGGTTGGAATGTTAGCTTCTGTGTTCTGACTGTGACTGGCCAAAGTAAAATACAGAACATTAACAAACTACTTGGTGTAAGCTGGCAAGCCTCTCCATATGTTCCTATTAAACACAGATTGGAAATCCTTCAAAATAAGTCTCACCAGTGGGAAACACCAGGCAGTGCATTCCAGCATGCTTAAACGGCCATGTGTTTTCACATACTCATTTGTATATTATAGCTACATTCAACTAGGGTGGCTGTCTGTCCTATTTAACAATCCTCTATTTGAAGGGCTTCCAGAGGGCAGTTCCCTATTTTATTTTAAGGCATCCTATTTCAGCCTTCCCCAATATAGTTTTCTTCTAATGTAGTAGAATTTCCAGCCAATTCCTGAGAAAGGAATTCTGAGAGTTGTAGTTCCAACTTATACAAAAGGCAGTAGATTACAGAAGACTGTCCTTTTTGAAAATCTGTCTAGTCCATGCCCAAATGTAAAAAATTAGAACTATAAGAAGAAGGAAAAGCAGGTGCTTGAAACTGATAAAAGAACATAGCAGACTAAGCAGGCACAGAAGTTAACCTTGTCATAATTGTTAGTATTTTAATAATTCATATTGTGGTTCTGTTTCACCAGGAAATTCCAAGACTACTGGCTAAACTGAGAAGTTGAAAAAAAAATCAAGCAGAAATCAGTGGCAAACTGCTTCCACATCATTAGCCTAATTATTTAAAGACTTGGAACTTCAGTGTAAGCACTTATGTATGTGTAAACAAACATGGAACCACATATATCATTTATGTAAGCTGTGTTTTCTTTAATTCCTTCATGAGGGGGTTAATGCCACAAATGGCCAGTAAGATTTCACCCTCAAATATATCCTGAGAATGGAAGAATGATAGATCTACCAATAACATTTTAAAAACATTTTTGCAGGAGGAAAAATAGCAGCTGATGGGGAGTAAAAAAAAAAGGAAAGTGTTTATGAGGGACATTTGTGGAATGCAAGCACTAACAGTTAAGGTTATTAATTCCAACCAGATATGATTAATGGACTCAAAGCAATGTAGCAGCAGTTTTAAAAATAGTTTGAAATTATTCATCCAAGTAACCTAAATGTTTCCCGATTTATTTTTTGTGTAAATTTCAATTGTATCCTTATGGAGATGGGGGGGGGGAAATAAGTCATATAGGATTTATTTAGGATTACCTCAAGAAAGCCCCCTTCCATTCTATGTGCATAGCTGATTGGTCTGCCATCTTAATTTTACTTCCAGATGAGGAATTGGCCAGGAATCAGAACTGCACCTGAGGGCAGCATCCTTGCTTAGATGGCACAGAGCTTGATCCTCGATTCTCCAAGACAGCAGATGAGCCTCAGAAGGAAGTTCAATAGGTACATCCAAGAATGGCCTGATTCTGCCTCCTCTCCACCCATTCCCTTGTGCGAGGCAGCCATCTCATTCTGCCCAAGGACATGTCTGGCCTGATTTCCCTTGAGAGAGAATTCCTGAAAGACAATGCCATAGAAAAATAGTCCTGTTCCTTCTAACTATCAGCTGAGACTCTAATATTTATTCCAAACAGGGCCACAGAAGGATTGTTTAAATATTAGATATCCTACATATCCATTCTCAGGACTTTCCCCAGATTTGTCAATTTTATTGCTATGTGGGGCATTCTGTATGCACATGTGCATAAAATATTGGTACAAATTAAAAGTAGCAGGATCTGGTTTAATTTCTTGGTCCCCTCTTGTATGTTCTCTCTTGTCTGATGAGAAACTGTATTTGTCCAAGCAGGTCTTTTCTGAAATAAATTGCTTCCAAATGAGGAAGCACATGGGTCCATAAAAAATCCCCATTCTATATGTCACCCCAAAATATGTTGAAGCATGGAACTCCCAAAGCACTAATCGCAGCATTAGAAACAACTTCATGTTCTACCTCTAGCAAAGAATTCTTTATTGGTTACATCAATTTTTCTCAACATCAGAACTTGAAGATTTGTGGATTTCAACTCCCAGGATTCCATAGCTGGCATGTGGAATTCTAGGAACTGAAGTTCACACATTTTAAACTTGCTGGAGTTGCGAAAACTGGGTTATATTACTAAGCTGGTAACTACTTCTCATCAGGGATCCAAGCCTAGAAATGTCTTATTGTATTTCTCTAATCAACAGCAGAGATTGTCAGGATATCCATGGAAAAGGGGTCCTTATCTATAGGGCTAGACCTTCAAGGAACACCTATTATTCTCTATTGAATTGCAATAAAGTCAATGGGAAGTTTACTAAGGATAGTCTGAGAACCTTCACAATATTGGAGCTACATTTGATTAAGAACAATGAAAATCATTTTTCAAGTCAATGGAAAAAATCTGGATTGCGAGCATAAAAATGAATGCTTCCCATTATCTTAAGAGATCAGAAATGAATAAAAATGACACTGCCTGAGATATATGTCAAAAACCTATGTATCACAAAATCTACCCAATTCTAATGTAATGCTCCGCAATGTGCTGGATCACTTCCTAAATTCCTTGTCAGTATAATTGCCTTATAGATGCTTAAATCCTTCATTTGAGAAAGGTTGTAGTAGATTATCAAAAGATCATCAGATTATTGCAAGCATGTTGTTTCCAGATTCAGTCTTACTTAGAATTGAAATATTAAATCCAATCGCTTAAAATAAACATATTGAACTCAGTGTATTGTTTTGGGGAAAAAATCCCATCTCTGATTTGATGTTATCTTTATTGAATACAGTATTGCCTTTTGCCAATATTTTGAGTTTAAAATTCAAAGGAAGCATGGACCCAAGTGACAAAATCAAAATAATACAATTATCTCAGCTCACGTTGTGATTCTTTCAGAAATTGATCCCACAAGATGGGGGATTATAGAGCTCAGCTAATCCTCTTGAGCCTCTAGGGATCTCTAGTCTAAATTCTCATCTACCTTCACCATACTTGATATGCTCTCCAAAAGCTTCCTTTGTGTTATGTTATTGTGCTTGTATGACTGCCCTTTAATCTTAGGACAAAATAAATTAATTTATGGGGAAATCCACTTTCAATGGATGGCTTGAACAATGCATTTGATGTTCTATCTAGAAAGAAAGACTGCAATTCTTTAAATATGTAAGAAATAACTAACAGTGCATTGGATAGCTTGCTAAAGTATAACACTGTGGAGAAAAAATAATGCTTTTTTGTTAAGGTTCTCTCTCCTGTACAGCTATTAAAGATAATAGATACCTTTTCTACAGTTTTACCACCAATATTTGGGCACTTCTTTTCACTTGTATGAATAAAAGATCATCAGAATTCCACAGCTCTTGCGGTGTATAAAATAAAAATAGCAGTAGAGAGAAGGTGCATGTTTGATTCATAAAGTTGCAACAGCTGAAATAGCAAGAACCAATTGATCTGGTTATATATCTTCCTTAGCCTCTCTAAGCCATATTTTTCTCCAACAAATAAAATAATGTATGTCAGCAAAGTCTCCTGGATTTTTAGTCTCTCCGAAATGACAGTAGTGACTTTCTTGTTAGATCCATGGCTATGATTTTGCTAAGCAAATATTTTATTTACTGGAAAGCTTTATAAATTAGATTGTGTTCAAATAAGATAAGATGTACAAGTGAACAACAATCTTATCTTTTATTTTTCCTCTCCCAGCAGAAATGCTCTCTGCATCGAAATAACATGCCAAAGATTTGAAAGAAAGGCCAGAAGTCATGGAGACATCCGTGGATGGCTATTCCTTGGGGAGTTTTTCTGATGGGGGCACAAGCCAGGCAAGAAGTGAATTTCAGGACTTGCAGTATGTCTTTCCTGCACGCAAGTACACTCTGGTTCTACAACCTGTCTGTAGAGACTCAGTGACACCCAGTGGTCACTTTGGTTAAGGCTTTCTGTTAATCCGTGACATACTGCCTGCATTTGGATGGGAAAATGACAAAGAGAATCTTCTCCTAGCCTTATCATCATCTATTGTACAGCACTGATAGTGCCTGCTTCCATTAGCAATTTTCAGATGTCATTAAAGGGCAGCCAAATTGCCAATTATTTCATGCATCACTAACTTTTAAAATAGTTTACAGAAATGTAACTACATTAGGCTGTTGCAATGGATACGAAAACAAAGACAATATATATTATGAGAATATAGCCATCCAGACAATATGCTATATACATATATTTTCCAAATGCTTCTGAGAAAATAAATTGATTGGTCTTCAAGGTGCAATAAGATGGTTTGAGGAAAAAAATATAAGAAAGATGTTTCTAATTATTTGAAATCAGTTTAAATTCTGATTTGAATTATTTAGATTTGCTGAGTCAGGTACTGGTCTTCAGCACGGCATAGACTCATGTTGCCCAGGGAAAACTGTGTCACTTGCCAGGAATTATTTATTTATTTATTTATTTATTTAATTGGACTTGTATGCTGCCCCTCTCCATGAGGACTGTGACTCACAATAAAGATACCACACAATAAATATATAAAAAACAATTAAATTTGACAAGCCCAATCAATAAAATAGTTAAAAATACATTAAACCCATCCCAGGAGGTCAGTCCAGCCCAGCCTGTTCAAACAACCAGGTCTTCAGTCCGCAGCGGAAGGAGGAAAGATCAGAGGCCAAACGGAGCTCCAAAGGAAGTTGATTCCACAAGGCCACAAGAAGTTCCACAAGAAGTTGATTCCGCAACAGAGTAGGCCCTCCCCCGAGGAACCACTAGCCGATATTGTCTAGCCGACGGTACCCTGAGGAGTCCCCGTCTGTGCGCACGCACAGGGCAATCGGTATTTGATGTTGGCAGGAGACGCTCCCCCAAGTACCCCAGACCCAAATCGTAAAGGACTTTGAATGTTAAAACCAACACCTTGAATCTCACCCGGAGGGCAACTGGCAACCAATGCAACCAATTATACTTATTATTATTAGTATGCAACCTCCTTGGTCAGATATTAGCTACTGTACACTATTTAGTGCTATCCTTAATTGCCTTTCCAACATGAGGTTGTAGTATCCTAGATATGGAGTATTGCGGTCACTTGGCACACCTTGTAATTAACACTGTTGCTGTCTCCTATTAGGTATGGATTAGATATGGATATGAGATGTAGCTTATACCTTCTGGAACTGATCTGGTGTAACCCCAAAATATAGAACTTTATGGGATCACTAAAAAAGTATGTTCTCAAATGAAACTAATCATAAAGGGTAGGTAGACCTGCTTCAAGCCCCAGCCCAAGCAGAAAACTGCAAGAGAGCTTTCCCAGTATCGAAGATTTTTGATGGACTTCTTGGCAACACAAGACTTTGGATGAGCGAAATGAAGGATTTGTCTCCTTTCTCTTTTTCCATTACATCATAGTTGAACAGCTAAGAAGCAGCAACAGGAAAGCATCTTTAAAGGCTAACTGGCAGCCTCATTTAGGTAATGCTCCATCTTCTAACAGCTCATGTGAAGGTTCAGTCTGCTGCCTAATGCTAGACCCAGCTAAAAAATGAATGCAATGACTGGAAGGATATTTAGAGAATAACTGGGCAGAAGTAAAATGTGTCCAAAGTTTTTTTAAAATTTGTGTTAGTTATGCTCAGCAAATATTAAACCAGGCTATTATCTTCATGCAGGTTTAGAAGTCAGAAGCCTGGCATATAAGAATTTGTTTTGATTCTGCCTTTTCAAAGTCCCTTGCCCCAGCACCCATGTTACCATAGGAGCATAAATTTCCTTAGGTATTTAGTGCTGTTTATAATTTCATTATTTTAATATGCCAGGATGATGATGCTTATCTAACCTGCACTGAGTATTACAAGAATAAATATATAGATGGCTTTGAAATGCAGCTTTGGTGCAACTTATATTTGAAATCAGCACTTGCTCAGGTTTTCTGAATACTGTATAGGATTCTATGTACTGGCCAGGAGGATACACATGATATCTCCAGCCCACAATTGTCATAACACAGGAAATTTTATCGTGTTCTCAGGAATGAAAGAATAGCTCTCCTGCACAGCTTCTCACTGAAAAGATCAGAGAATGTGAATAGGGAAATATTGGGTTAGAGCCAGTGTGCTAAGCTGCAGGCCTGAGGCCAGTGGACACATGTGGAATCTGAAGAGCATGTCACACAGGCACTCTTACAAAACTGCTACCATAGGGGACATGGCCAGACAAAAATATCCATTCACTAGAAAGCAAATTAGTGAGTTTACTATCCTCTATCCACCCTACTGCTTCCATCATGCCTTCTAACACTTCATTTTATCTTTTGCCTTTTCACAGCAGGCTTGGTAACACTTCCAACCAAATTATTGGACTGTAGCTATCCACTATTTCTACAAAGACCTTTCACATATAAGCGTGTTATTTTATTACTTAGAAAGGTAACTAAGTCTCTGATTCTAGTATGCCTATGTTCATTCCCAAATTTTGTGATATCTGCTCCCTGAAATCTGAAATCCACTACCGATTTTGGTTTTGGATACTTACCTGTTTCTGTACTTAAAATGAAAAATGTGTAGCCAAATGCTACTCCACAATCCATTGGGATTGTAAGCTGTCCCAGAAGAGGATAAACACAGTGCATTGATGTATCATATGGATTGCTAAGTGGGCAATGGACAGATAGAAGGAGTCACCTTCCCTAACTGAGAAGCAAATAGCAAGAAACACATGCAAGATATGTAAGCAGAAATGATGATTATGGGCCAAGTCAGTTCCAACTTTTACCGACCCCATAGACATATTTTTTTCTTGTTCTTCAGACCTTCCACCAGTGCATCCTAAGTCTAACCATAGTCCCCTTTATTGTAATCTTCTTCTTTTTCGCTTTTCTTCTGTCTTCCCCAGAATAATAAACTTCTCAAAATTTCAGGGTCTTTGCATAATATCCCATAATATGATGAGCCTGATCACTTGTGCCTCAATTGGGAACTCTAGGTTTTATTTTACCAGAAATCAGCATGAATAGACAATATAAAGAAGAGATACAGGGACAAAAATAAATTTATTTGTAAAATATATTAGCCAGCCATCTTACCCCTTTGTAGAATCCAGTGCTGTTTAGGAATTTACTGTATATCATTGGTCCTTCACTGTGCTTGATACAAAGGGACATCAAAATGCAGAGAGGTCTGGCATATTTCTCACGGATAGTATACATCAGGGTAAAAATGCTTCATTTTTACATATGAAATGCTGTCAAGGTCTTTCATATTTATGGAATATGAAAATAAATAAATAAATTTTGACAGGCTAAAAGTTGAAAGGGAAGGAGGAAAGGGATATGTGTGTGTGTGTGTTACATATCACACACACACACACACATCTCAATCACATACACATATTTCTGCTTCTTTCCAGTTGCAGATGAGAAATAAATGATTAATCCAAGCCAGCATAGTCTGATATATACAACCCAGACATAATGCAGCAAGTAAGCCACACAGAAATTCTGACAACTTTTCAACTATTTCCTATTTTCCAATAAAGGAGAATATTTGTAGCTCAGGGTCAAAATGAGATGTCCTTGATGCTCCCTGAGCTTGGTTGTTTTCTTGAAGATGTTTTACTGATTAGCACTGATGATGTTAACTAGTTTGGGTAATGAAACTCTGCAAAAAAACAACCAAGCTCAGAGAGCACCAAGGACCCCTCATTTCCATGTTTCTTTAGCCTTAATCCTGATAGTAGAAACAGATGGAGCCACTGTTTATGATTAGTAGTTATTTTTCAGCTTGATAAGACATAAATTTCACTAGAGTTAATCCTGAAGTTTAATAAAATGCAGGAAGGGGGAAGCTGGAGGGCAATTTGAATAAGAATGTCACTTCAATAACTATTCTGGGAAGCAATTTCAGGCATAATGTTACACACACACACACACACACAGCACAAGCTTAAAAAAACACTCTATTGTCTCTATAATAGTATAATATAGTTTTAATTTTAATTTGTTAGTTTTGTTTGTTTATTTGTGATTTTATTGTTTTAACTTTTGGTAATTTGGACTTGTTTTTAGTTGTTTTATTGTATATCCTTTTGTATGTTACCCCTGAGTCCTTTGGGAGTAGGGCGGCATACAAGTCTAAATAAATAATAATAATAATAATATATGTGATAACACCAAAGAACAGGTTTTAAATTATGAGAAAGTGGTTGATATGCACAAACAAGCTAAAAATGAGAAGTTTATATTAAGACACCAGGATCTCATCACTTTTGAGGGAGTTTATATATCAGTCCATAGTCCCATACTTGTAATTTGATATCTATTTAAATCATTTATGTGAATCATTGTTGTGGTTAATTTTGGCTGAACACAACAAATATAGTCAATCATGGCTTGCTTAACATCCATGATTAGTGCAATGTTCAAAGTCCACTGCTGAATCTATTAATGCTTGTCTTGGAAACTGATGATACCTCATTAATAGAAAGGATTCCATCTTCTTCCTTTTAATAGTAGCTAAATTTGTACTATGCTAGGTGATATGATACCTACAAACCTATCATTCTTGAGCAGCAATGGCAAGGTCACTATTTCTTCAAAAAATAAATACCATATTACTTGGGCTTCTTTTATATCACTTGTCAAAAATTCCACAGGAGCAGTATTTCAATTCTAAAGTACAAAATAATATTTCTTATATCATATATAAATCAATTCTATAAAACTTGTATCTTTATATACATTTCTGATAGAAATACTTATTTTACTTGGAGTAGTAGAACCTTGTTGTTTATTTATTTATATAACACATTTATATGGCTGCCCAATTAGCACACAGTGATTCCAGGCAGCTTACACCATTAACATTCTAGCAATATGAAAAAAACCTAACCCCCTCCATAGTATGCTTGTGTTTATTGGGGAAAAGGTAAATAAAGATTCTAAAAATCTTTATTTTGAAAAATATTTTTTAAAGATTATTTTGTTAAAGGATTAGTGCTGTGAATTTTTTTCTTAGGGGCACAGTGTCACTAAGCGTTTAACCTCCAGTAGCCCATATAAAAAAGCAATGATTAAATCCTATTACTTGGCATTATCTCTCTGTCTGCATCCATTCACCTTTCTCTCCTCCACCAGAGCTGTTAAGACTGCAATGCCAATCGTGGAAATTTGGAGCTGGGCAGAACAATCTTTCTGAAAATCTTGCTTGTTATGGTGGGGTGTTGTTGCTGTTGTTGTTTGGTATCCATTATGTTTCTAAAACAATTTTGAAGGCAGAAAAGAGTTTTAAAGTATATTAACTATAGCTGGAGAAATGTCACCTGCTTATGAATATTTGTTGGTGTGTGTGTGTGTCAGTGTGTGTCCCTGCGTGCGCATGAGGGAGGACAATTATACAAGGCCTAAAGATACGTTCTTCTCAAAAATTAGCAGCACATCTTTTGTTTTGCGTATTTTCTGGCTTTTGCTGGCGAAGCATTTACATAGGAGGAGAACGTGGGATGCGGAGCACTTTCTGGGAAGAGAATAAAGGAGCAAGAGCGCACCAGGGCAGACGTACATTTATACATAGATGGCTGCCCTCGTCTAGAATAAAACATCTGGAATTTAACAAAACAGGATGTTCGGCACAACAGCAAGTACCGTCTCATCCCTCGGGACCGTCCCGGCGTAACCTCCTCCTCCCGTAAGACTCCCCAATAAGACAACCGCTTCATTAGCCCCTCCGCCGTCCGCTCCTTCCTTCTTCCTTTCTTGCCTCCATCCGTCTCGCTCTCTGGAGGGAGCGGCCATGCTGCCAACCTGCCGCCTGACTAACTCACTTTAATTCACTGCTTCGCTCAGCTCAGCACAGAGGCGCGCTTGGTCTCTCAGTAGCGCTCCCAGCCTCGCCGAGCCAGGCGCTTGCCAGACTGCAGAAGCCGCTGCCGCCGCCGCCACCCGCTGCCCAGACCAGGGCCAGCAGGGAGCTCCCGCCCCCCCCAACCGCAGCTCGTGTGGCTGGACCCCGGGGTCAGGGGAGCGGCTTCCCGCTCGCCATCCGAGGCGGCCAAGAGCCAGAGCAGGACGAAGGCCAGGCTGGAACGAGTCAAAGTCCTGCTTTTCTCCGGCACCTCGAGGAGTTTTGCGCGCGGGTGTGTCTGTGTGTGCCGCTTTTGCACAGTTCTCGCCCCCCTGCCCTAACGTTCCGCGCTCGAGGGCGGAGGAACTGCAAAACCCGTGAGCCACCGCCGCTTGCGAGAATCGCTCTTGACCTTCGCTTCCCGCGGGAAGGAGAGGCTGCTTGCCCGGGTCGCATCGCGGGGGATGGTGCTGCTGGGCCCGGGGCCAACGGCTGCTCGTCACCTACAACGGAGAGGAGGCATTTGCGGGGGGAAGCGGCGAGCCGAGCGGCGCAGAGCGCTCCTGGCTTCGGTCTACAGTAAGCTAAAACAGCCGGAAGGGAGCCCCCTGGAGCGGCGGGAAGTAACCGGCGTGCGGGACCTCGAAGAGCGAGGCAGTCGGGGCGCAGAGGGAGAAATTCGGATCTAACCGTAGCGATTAGCACGCCGGGGGGTCCCTTGCAAGAGATCAGTCTGAGCAGCTCCGGGCGTGGAAGGCAGGGCGGACGGTGCGGCTGCCTCTCCAGGACTGGGAGGCTGTTAACCAGGCTGAAATCCACGCGCAGAACTTGCTGAGCATTCATTGGCTGCGAAGGACGGCCTCACTCTGCCGGGGATCTCGCTCTCGCCTTAACTCAGTTGATTAACTGACTGGATCGCTTCAAGATCCCTCCGTCTTTCAGCACTAAACCATCCCTGTTGAGAGCTGGAGAAAAGTCCCGGAGCTTTCAAGACCAGCACTAGGTAATATTGTACTGCTGCTACTATTAATTATTATTGTTACTATTACTGTCGTCTAAAATCATCCTTCATTAAATGAGCTTTGGTTTTTGTTTTTGCTCTTGGATTTCTTTGGAAAGCAGCCAAAGAACAAATTGATGCTGCAGTGAACGGATGGCTGGATTTGAATATGTGAGGGGGAAAGTGTGAACCTTAAGAAAATGTGTCCTTTGCTCATGAATCTTTAGGATCCTGGGCAAATGTACTGCCCTACGGAAAACTTAGGCATTCTTCTGAATGTTGGCAATCATTGAGATGCAGTTGTATGTGTCCCAGAGATGGGGAAATATGATGGTATGCATGTGCAGACTCCAAGGAGTGACAAAATTATCCTGAGGTTGCCAGCATTCTCATGTGAATACTGACAATCGGTAGTATTATTCACTATACAATATATTCACTGAAATGTTTATGATCTAACTGTAATTGGTAAGAAAGTTCACCAAAATTGATTTAATAGACATATAACTCTGAAAGGAAAGAATGGTCTCTGGATGAGGCTAAGTGCTTTTTTCCTTCTATTTCTTTTTTATTTCCCTTCCCTACCCAGATTGATTCTGCCATCTAGCCTACATCTCTCTGGGATAAAATAAGAAGGCATGAAAGAACCAGGCACAGACTTTCTATATTGTGACATTTTATCCCTGGATAGCATTAATTATAATATTTCTGTGTAGATAGGCATCTCTCACACATGCAAACTCAATATGGTTAATATGGTGTGCTGAAAAAGATAGGTTGTATAAAGCACTTTTCTCAAATGGCACTTTTCAGATGTGCTACACTGTAAATTCCATTGATTGTAGCCAGGAAGCCCCTTGTGAAAAAAAATGCAGCAATTCTATTCTTTTTGCACATGACCCCAAAACCAGCCAACCTGTTTAACTTTCTTCTCTGCTGCAGATAGACAGATAACAGTTTCTCTGCCATGTGCAAAACTGAAGCTGATACACCCCTTTTTAATACTCTTTTGCAAGTGCTCCACCCCATCTCCAAAATCTCAAGTTAGGATTGAACAACAAAAGGGGATCCATGCTTAGCAGATAGACCAGGCAGCCATAATTCTTATGAAGTCAGTTGCACCTCAACAAATGGATGGGTTCTGATAGATAGAAAATTGAGGAGGGTGTGTATGTGTGTGTGTTTGTGTGTGTACATGCTGCTGGCGAATGAAAGAAGAAGTGACATCTACATCAAAAAATGGGCTACTTGTCCTTTGCAACATTGCCTTTTTGCTTGGATTCGATTAAAGAAGCTCTAACATTAAGTCCTTCAACTATGTTTAAGCTTAAGACACAAAAATTAAGAAGAAAAATATGAGGAAGTACTTGCTTTGTTTAAAGTATTATTGACATGAATCAGGGTAGGCAATATTGTAATCTTTTTAGTGGATCCCATTCTGGGGCTGAAGTTCTGCCACCCAGTGTACAATTAAGCATGTTTATGGGGTGGCAAGGACTCGTGAGTGCAACTCCTTTCTACTCTGTTGGGTAGAAGATAAACTGGCAGTCTGCATGGAAATTCTGGGCAGGCATCAGGTGAGAGAAAGCTGATAAATCTTGATTAGTTTGGAAGAATGGTAAGACAGACAGCTGAAGAAGGGAGTAGTAGATTGCCATAAGGCATATCATATGTAGCGTCTGTTTCCTATGAGTTAAGGTAGACTAATATGTGTGTAGAGATTTATTTCATTTATATCTTGTCTTTCTGCCCACAGGGCAATCAAGGCAGCTCACAATACAAAACATAACTAGAGTTAAAATGTCATTGAAACAATTATAACCGGTATGAAAGCTAAGTCAGATTACAAAGGCATAGCTGAAGAAGAAAGACTTACTTCTTTTATTTCAGAGTTGTATCAATTATGATTTCACATTGACAACATTTATATCAGTTCCATTATGACATGTATGATATCACTTTCCCCCTTGTCCCCTCCAGGTGTCCATGGATGTGAGCCATATAGAAGAAATTCTTCTCCTATATGCCCAACAAACAGACCTCAGAAACTGAGACCTGCTGTACCTAATGCCCAGGCAAGTTCATTTTGAAATATGGGATCCCTCAGAAGATCAAATTCTAAACTGTTGACAGGCTTTAAAGGTTAAAATGAATACTTTGTACTCTGCCAGGGAAAAACTGACAGGCATTTTTTTATGCTTAGAGTATTGCTTGGTAGAACTCATTGCATGGATTGGCCCTTGATCAAGTATGTCATTCACATGGAAGGGTGGAAATTTGGCTCTAAATATTGTTCCCTGTAGTGATGTAATGTTTAGCCCAGCTTCTGGGTGATTTTCTGCTCTGCAGTTGTGTTCATTTAACCCTAATGTAGGAATCCAGACAGAATCGTTTGTAGATTGCGCTTTATCATTTGAGTCTGTGGACTCAACCAGTTATGGTTCATTTAATAAATTGTGGTAAAGCAAACTATGGTTTTGCATGCTGGGTAATCATAGCTAAAAGAAGACTTTTTGATAAAAAATGTATGAAAGAATTGCTTAAAAATTGGGGGGGGAACCCTACTTACTGGCTGCACATTTCTTAATGTTGTTGCTTTAATAAACTAGAAACTAGTTTAATAAATCCAGAAACTAGATTTACCATCAGATGGACTATTTGAAAGCCTATATTCCAGCCTACATATTAGGAAAGAAATACTTAAAAATAGAAAAATATCTACTTACTGATACACATTTCTTAAAGATGCTGCTTTAATAAATCAGAAACCAATTTAATAAATCCAGTATCTAGATATATCATCAAATGGACTATATGAAATTGTTTATATTCAGCAGCTTCAAAGTTTCTGTGACAAGAAAGAAGTGCTGACAATTTGGGAGAAATATTTTTACAATGGCTGTTCTACATTCACATTCCACACATTCTTAATTCCATACAGTACATTGTGTATTTATTTCTTTATCTATCAAATTTATGTCTTCCTATCTCACAAAAATTACTTTGAGTGGTATATTATATGTATGAGTTTGCAATCCCAGTGTTATTAATTAATGATTATGGACATGGATTTGCCCCATAGGTATAGAAACCTTATTTTACGTGAAAAAGAGTGGTATCGCCTTTACCAAATGATGATACTATATCTTGGATCTCTCTTCCTTTGTTGGATGCTTAATTTTCTCTTGGCTCTGGTCTTCTTTGGAATCCAGACAGTCAGCCATTAGATTTAAGACACCTATAAACATTATGTCCCTTGTTTTTGATCAAAAGTCTTCATCCTATTTAAGAACTACCTGAGAAGCTTCTGAAATTCTAGATTAATGCCTCAGACCAATCTTTTTTTAACATGGCCTCTTTTCCATCTTGGCATAAATTATGGTTCCAAAGTTTAAATTTTAATCAAAGTCTTTTGGTTCTAAATTGCATGATTTCTGCTGCCACTTCCTTCTAAGTCAAAGGAAGTCATTTTTTTAAAAAAAAGCAAAAGTCTTGCTTTGTAGCTTACAATGTACCTCATTGTGTTGAATCATATGCTAAAATAGCCCTTGTGAAGCCAAAGAACAGGATTTACTTTCTAGGCAAACAGAGAGCATCCTTCCAGAGTATGGCTTTTATGACTTCAGCTGCCTTTCCCTTCATTTTTTCCTTTGCTGTATAACCAAGCAAAGTGTGTGTGTGTGTGTGTGTGTGTGTGTGATATTATACTTTTTTCTGTTTCTTTTATTTCCTTAGAAGTTTGTTTGTTTCTAAATAAATGATTCCCTTTCACATAATCCTGAGTTCATAAACCTGTCCTAGACACTCAACCAGTAGAGCAGACTAGAGCGCAGTATGGTCTGCCAAGGAGGTTCAGGAAAGGCAAAAGGGCAGCTGCAAGTGTGTGAAGCACTGACCTATTTTTTGCAGGATGCTTTGAAGAACCCCACCACCCTGGATAACATGAGTAATATTTAGCCTCTATTCCAGCTCCAAACCATTCTTAACCTGTTTGTAAATAAATGGGGCAATGTTAGTCTACATTTCTCCATTACAACTAATTAACCCAGGCCTGTCTGTGAGCTAGAGAAGTGTATTAGTTCAACTACATAAGGTCAAGGCCTGCGACAGTATTTTACTACTTCCTACTTAATGTTGTGATACAGTATTACCTAACAAGTTGCTCTTAAAAACCAGCTACACACCAAAGAAGCATAAATTCTTGCTTTTACTTGCAGCTTCTGGCAACTTTCTCCATGGATTTATATAAACAGCAGCGAGAATTAATCATAGGAAAGATCAGTGGACAGACTAGGAAAAGAAAATTTATATTCATATTTGCATGTATTTTTCTTGCACAAAAACCTGGAAGAAAAACACCATGTTGTAAGCCAGTCTTTTTTCACTGGCTTATCTGACATTTTTCTCCCCAGTCAGGCTTCCTAGCAGCTTCAATCTTAGTTCTGTTTGTATGTGCTGTCTTCTGCCATTGTCTATAGTCTCACCTGCATCTTTTCTTGGTTTTTTTGTTAGTTCTCACAGTTCTTCTGCAGTTTTGAATCCCATGAGCAATCTTCTGAAGTGCGACACTGAGAAATTCCTCAATTCTGCCTTCAAAGACCGTAACCCAATTGCTAACCATGAGTCCTGAGATCTGGCACTACTTAATAGTCAATAGGTTCAGCCTATATTGGGCATAAAGTTCCTTACCTCCCATGGGCTATCAACTCCCCAACCATGTATAAATTGCACTGCATGAGACTGACTTTTAACCTAAATATACTGGAGAAATCACAAGCAAGGCTTAACACATCACACCAAACATGCCTGGTTATCTCTGCACACTTTCCCTATGTTGGAAATGCAATTCCCAGAATCCCAAGGCAATATGGTCAGTTCTGAGAATTTTGTCCCAATGTTGGCAGACTCCAGCTTGTAAAATTAGTGCTAAGTCATGGATTACTTAACTGAGTTCCTGACGTAAGTCACAGGAATCCATAATTAACTGGGTTCATATATTGCACTGAGCTATAAATGTAATTGATTCCATTCACAAAGCAATCCAAGCCAAAATTAACCATGGGAGAAGCAGAACGTATCTATAATATTTCTTTTGCCTTCTTTGTTCTTTTCTTAAATGATTTAATTTTGTTCAGGTTTTGAAAGTGATGTACATATCTATTAGAAGTTCTGTTTTTTTATAAAATAAAATAAAAGGTATTTGAATTACTCACAAATCACTATAAATAGAATGCACTAACATTTCCTAGAGTAACTTGGCTTTTGCAAGAGTTCACAAGACAATTCTAATATAATATAGGTGCTAAAATTGCCTCTCTGTGTAAGTGTGTAGAGAAGAAATGCAGCAACCTCAGTTTTTATTGTTGTATGTCATCCATATGTAGATGGAATCTAGTCAATGAAGCACTTATAAAACTTTCCCTTGAAAATAAACAGGAGTTATTAAAAGTGCTGAATGATCATTAGATCATTCACTCATTTTTATCTAATACCATTCATGTCTTCATATACCAATAAATGGATTCCAGTAACTGTTATTATTCATTCTTGAGCTATACACATCAAAGTCTATTGTATCACTGAACCAGTAGAGTAAAGATGTCAATTTAGATTTATAAGGAAGGCATATGCTTCAAACCCTAGGTCACTTCACAGTCATGACATGGAGTGATGTTTCTTAAATGTGATACTGTTCAACCTAAAAAAACAGCTGTCTAATGGCTAAACAGATCACACCGCAGCCCCAGTCCAACCATCTCTAAATTAGAATGAATGAGCTCTCTTCTTTTCACTGGAGGTGAGCAATGCCTGTTCCCATCTCTAGGGCTGGCTTTGGAGTTCCTCCAAAAGTAATATAATTCTGAAGGTGACAGGATGAAAAAGCTATTAAACAGAGAGGAATAATTTAAGTGTACTGAATTTAATTTAATTCAGCTTAAGTTTAAATAACATTACACTTAAATAGCATTACGATTCATAAGTAGGGTACAGATTCTTAAAAAACAAATAAAAGCATTGTTGTTAAGTGATAATAACTTAAAATAATTAAAAGAAAAACAAAACTCTAAAAAGAATGTTAGGTATCTTCAATTGCTTTCAAAAACTCTTAGACAAGGGATAGGAGTAGCAGACCAGACATGGAAAGTAACATTAGTTTAATCCAAACATTAAAATGCTTGTGGCCAACTCTAATGGAGCAAGGAGGGATTCCATGACCAGGGCATCTGTGTCCTGAGCATTTTCATTTAAATTAGCCTGCAAGCCAAGTGCTTCAACGGCCCTAGAAAAGGATGCAAATGACCAGCTCTCTGCAAGGAATATAAATCCTTCCATTCCCCACTATCCTGTCAGAGCTGAAGAAGCTTCTTGGATGAGAAGTGAAATGTCCTCAAAGAAAAAACAAGAAAGTCCAGTTGCCTCCTGAAAAAGCACCTTTGGGACAACTATGACCTGGATGACTGAGAATCTCTACAGAGTGAATGCATTGTAACCACAGTGTTACCACAGTTAGTTCAGGATGTTCTTTCCAAAATTTCCAGTCTGAATAAAAAAAAAAACCAAGGGAATGGCTCAGCTGTATGTAAGGCATGTAGCTTACCTGGGAATTCCAGAAGACCTAACCCAGCCTTTGGCAGAGCAGTTGATTAGGAAAGGTTGCTCTTGAGCTTGATCTAGTTTAAAGCTGTTGGACTTCTTCCTGGCCTTTAATTCATTTTCAGTCTTTTTCCAATATTTGGATACAGTGCTCACATACATGATGGTAGATGTGTGTGGGATTAGTCAGAAGCTGCCATAACTACAGGTTAATTTATGAGCACAGTTAGGACTAGAATCTTGGTTGCTAAGTGACGTGATCATGAACTGAGTCACTCATGTGACTGGACCTGATTTTACAGCCATTTTTACCATGGTCATTGAGCAAATCCAGCTTCCCCAACTGACTTTCCTCATCAGAAGCTGACTGGGAAGGTTGATAATTGTGATCATATGACTGCAAGATGCTGCAATCCTTGTCAATGCAAGCTAGTTACCAAGTGCCCAAATTGCAATCACATGGAGATGGTGTGATGGTCTTAACTTTGAGGGTGGGTCACAAGTTACTTTTTCTGAGGCAGCCGTAACTTTTTTTTTAAATTACATTTATATGCCGCCCTTCTCCGAAGACTCAGGGCGGCTTACAATTTTTGGGATACAACCCAGTGTGCTCAGCAATAGCCTTCATTCCATTGTATATGCCTGCTTATTACTAAGCGGCATTTTTACAAGGTCAGCTTATTGCCCCCAACAATTATGAGTCCTCAATTTACCTACCCCGAGAGAATGGAAGGCTGAGTCCACCTTGAGCCTGGTGGGATTCGAGCCTACAGCAGTTGTAGGCAGCTGGAACTTAAGTGCAGGCAATTAACAGCCTGAGCCACCAAGGCTATCATTAAATGAACTGTTGTAAGTTGAGGACTACCTGTAAAGAGGAAATGGGCATGCAAGCAGAGAGGACAAAATGCCAGGAATATTCTCTACAAGGTCCCTTAGAGATATAAATAAGCAGGAAGCAAATTGTTAAGAGAACAAAGGAAAAAAAATATCACTTGAACCACACAAAGGAAGCTGGGCCTGAACACATGGAAGGGGGTCCCCATCCATCCCAGCTAGTCAATAAAACAAAAATCCTTGGGGACAAAAAGAGGTCTACAAGCCCACCCACTGCTTGAGAATTTTTTTGGAACCAAGCTTGGCAGTTTCCATCCTTCTTAGCTAATGCCTGGCAACCTAGTTGAGAAGGACGTTAGGTAAGCATGAATGACTGTATGTGCATATGTGTGAGAAAGAGCGAGCGTAGCGTGTAACGAGTACAGTTTTGCGTTACTTTAAATTCACCGGGTCTCCGTGTATTCCAAAGAACCTGATTTGCCTTAATGTTCAGTTGAAAGAAATTTGTATTTGTCCCTAGTTATTTCCAAGCTGTTGACTGGGGCTGTGTATCTCGTCCACTCTCGCTGCACCCATTTGGAGAATCCAAGTAGAAAGCAAGGGGAAGACAACAGTGTCCCCCAATATTTTGGGCAGCAGGGACCAGTTCCATGGAGAAAGGTTTTTCCATGGACCAGAGGGAGTGTGGTTTTGCATGCTGCATGCATTCCGTGGATGGGGCTTTGCTTGTTTGCACGGACCGGTTACTGGCATGCCAAGGACCAGTGCCAGTCCACAGACTGGGGGGTTGTGGACCCCTGGCTTACAAGAGCTATGTGTTTGACAGGCTGTGAATGAGGGACCATAAACTGAACCTGTGAGCACATGTAATGTAAGAACTTGAATTTTATTCATAATCTGTGCTGTAAGGCACATTTCTGACGTCACAATAGAATTAACAACTTGTGCTGGCAATTTGAGAATTGGATGTCACTGATTCTGCAAAACATCTCCATAAAATGTAATATCAATCTATCTCTCACTAGAATATATTTTTATTTAAAATCAAACATTCAGATGATCATTAAATCTTTACTAAAGGGAATGATCTCAATGACACTCAAGATTGGATGGTGGCTATAAACAAGATCAGATCATTTTCACTGATAGCTTCTCCCCATGGTGTTCCAAAAGTTTGTCCGGATGGATGGGAGCCTTGACAGAAGGAAGGAAAGAAGGAAAGTGATAGAAGGAAAATCAGTGTTATCCATGTTTTTTCCATATTGCACAGAGGGAAAAAGAAGCTTGCAATGAATATTTTCTAAGTACTGAAAGCATCATACTATTATGTTCGTACTGGAAATTTTTACACAGAGTGCGCGTTTAGTACATTCATCATGGCTTGAATTAAAGGTCCCTGTTCAGTTTCCATTGCTTGGATGTTATATCTGCACAGTTTCTTTGAGAACTAATAACATATTATGAGGTGTGTTTATTCAACTATAGGGATGTTAGATGAAGAGATACAGTTAGTCAACATCCCACACATGCCAAAGCTATAGTATACACAGTACTAACAATGAGCCTGGAGAAAGTCCATGGCTGCACATAAATTCTGTTGGACTAATAATACGTGTTCTTTGTTTCAGAATGGTTCCTCCCCCTCCTATTAACAAGTCCCATGTCTGCCTATCCACTACACTCATCATGAGCAGCATGGTGCTGATGGATGCTTATCTGGTGGAACAGAACCAGGGTTCTAGGAAATTGGCTATTTGCATCATGGTCTCAGTTGGAGACATCTGCTTCCTGGTGGTGCTCAGGTATGTTGCTGTTTGGGTCGGGGCTGAAGTGAGGACTGCTAAGCGAGGCTATGCCATGATCCTTTGGTTCCTGTATGTCTTTGTGCTGGAAATCAAAGTCTACTTCATTTATCAGAACTATAAGGCTGACAGGAAAAGTTTGGACCTCATGGCCCGCAAAGCGTTGACCCTTCTACTGTCAATCTGCATCCCAGCCCTCTATGTGCTTTTGGTGGCTACAGAGCACATGGAGTATGTCAGGACGTTCAAGAAAAAGGAAGATCTTCGCAATCGTCTCTTCTGGGTCATTGTCGACATGCTGGATGTGCTGGACATTCAGGCCAATCTCTGGGAGCCTCAGAAGAAAGGGCTACCCATCTGGGCTGAAGGCCTGATGTTCTTCTACTGCTATATCCTCCTCTTGATTCTGCCTTGTGTGTCACTGTGTGAAATTAGTATGCAAGGAATCAGCATCGTGCCACACCGCATGATGCTGTACCCAATTCTGAGCATGCTTACAATCAATATCACCACCATCTTCATCAGAGGAAGCAATATGTTATTCTTCCGGGACATTCGTGTCTCTGGGATCTTCATGGGGAAAAACGTGCTGGCCATTGTTCTTAAGGTCTGCATGTTTGTGCAGTATAAGAAACATTTGTATCACACAGCAGCAGGGCATGGCACAGTAGACCCACAACATAATCTTTCTTCCCAACCACAGCCTGTCATGCACCTACTAAAACCCCAGAATCAGATCCCCTGCCCTGAGGAATTGGCCCAGGAAAATACATGACATGCTGCGCATCCACATGCCTTGTGGCAAGGAACATCTTATGTCTATGATCATTAAGATCAAAAGCAAAGAGGAACCAAATGTATCAGGCCCCATCAAGCCAGTGCTGGTCCATCTTGAAAGTTTATCAGTGAGTGCTCCCTACCCTTCCTTTCTTACACAGATGTACTGCTAACAGTGACCTCTTTTGAAATAAGGTCATTTCAGGAATGATCCAGAACAAAACCCAGCCCTACTGCCAAGGAGCAAGCCAGCAAGCCATAGAAACTGATGGACAGATCTCTGGGAAAGTATGAGCCACTGAATCAATAATCTGCCAGTGGACAGGAGTCAGCAGCAAGTGATTAATTCCCTCCTGTGCCTTTCCTGTAGTCAATCATTCTGTAATGAAAGCTGTTTGGGCATATGGCCAACTCTGTTGCATAGAATACATCTGTGAATATGAGGAAAGCATCTTTTCACCTATCGGGCACATCCATTCAAAATGTGACCTTCCTTTCTGGGATGGTTGAAAGACTCTACATCTGTGTCTGCCTGCCTATTTAATTTTCTGGGGATGGGAGCCCAGATTTGTAGTGGTTCCAGGGCCATGTTCTCTTTCCTGTGGAAACATGCTGGCTTGTGATCCTTTTCCCATGCTTCTTTTTCATGGATATTTTTTCTCTTTCAATAAAATGAAGACCAAGCTTGAAGGTTTGTCCCATTTCCCTGTCCAGGTGCCTTGCAACATCTTTCAGTGATCAGATTAGTGTTTTTGCTTCATACTGTCCTGAAGGATAAGAAGGTAATAAGTGATTGCGGGAAACCAAGAGGATAGAAACACACAAAACACTACCCACTTGGTTTCTCAGGTCCAGTGTTGTTTAACTCCTCTTAAAATCCACCTAAGGTATGGTTTCAAACTATACATTGAAAATTGGTTGGGATTGGCATTGAAAATATTTTCTGTCTGGATCATGGAGCTGCAGGTGCAGCTATGCTTGTCAAGCAATATTGTCACCCTCACAGTAATTGTGTAGAGACAGCCCTAGATGTGCCAGACAGGAGGAATAAATTGAAAATTGTCCAGGGTGGTCAATTTTCCAGATGCAAGAGTATTCAGTTTTATTGCATCCGTGGGGAGACGGTGGACAGATATTCTCATTTTTGTGCTGTATCAAGCTCCTGTAGAATTTTATTTACAAGGCAAATTCTCTGAATATTCAGGGTTTCATAGATTAACTATAACAAAAATCCACAATCAGCCTCTTTCTCCATTATAGACAACACCATAATAACTTCCTACCTGCCTCTAGGCCAGGAATCCTTTTAATTGTGCAATAGGAGAGCATGTTGACAGATAGACCTTTCTCCCTTGTTTCCATAGTGAGCTGTGTTTATTCAAATGGCTTTTCCACAAAGATTTAAAGACTCGCCCATTGGTAACGACTTTCGTTTTACCAAAACACTCAAAAGATTGCTCTGTGGTGGCCCCGTCACATGCTGGGGGGAAGTGGGCCAGAAGGAAGTAATAAGCAGGCAGGTTCAGAGTCAAGAGCTTACACCTTCTCTTGGGGGTAGGATAACTCGCCACAACCATCTCGCTGCAACCAACCAACTTGGTATGGCCATCTTGCCGTGACCAGCCTAGTGCAGCCATTTTGCCACAGCCAACTCACCAATTTGCTCTGGAACAACTTCTATGTGGGATAACTTAACGAGATAAATGTTATCCACCATTGTTTCTTCTGCATTCTTTCCATTTTTGTCAATGGCAATGATGTTGAAGAAATGGTGGTGGATAATATTTATCGTGTTGAGTTATCCCACATGGAGTTGTCCCATGGCAAGTGTTCTCGTGGTGGGATGGTTATGCCAGGTTGGCCACGGTGAGATGTCCTGTTTCTTTCTCTGGGGCACATCTTTTATATTCTTCCAAGCTCTCCCCAACACCTTTTCTCTCCCTCACCGAATAGACTGCCAAAAAACTTGTGCTGCCTTTTGGAAATGTGTACTTTCTGCCAAATGAGGGCTTTTTGCAGAAATTAAAGTTGCCAGGCTGCTTTTATTTTTATAATACAAAGCTGAGAAGAGACCAAGAATAGCAGATGCTTCCTGCTCTGGGGAAGAGCCTTTTCTCTTCCTCAAGTAAAGCGAGAACATGAGCATAGTTGTTTGTTAATTACCTGGATTTAAATATACCACAAGAAAAGTTAAACTAAAGCATTGGAAAAAGAACATTTGGGGTAAAGGCATAGAGTCTCCAACTTTATAGCACCACATTCCCCTAAAATCATGAATTATGTAATACAGTCCTCCTAAATATCACTTCTGTGTGTGTGCAAGCCAACCTTTAAGACCTAAAGCTGAATCACAGTTAAAATACACTCCAAGATCAGAGGTATTCTTTGACAGATATTATGCAAGGACCATTGAAGGAGAACTCCAGAACCTGAATGGCCTGTACAACTCAGATTAATCTACCCAGCACCAGCAGAACAGTGAAGGCCACCTGTGTCCAGATAGAATGGTGCAAATGCAATTCCCCTCAAATATGTCATGGATGTCCAGGAATAGATGCCTTCTAGTACAGGGGTCCCCAGACCATGGACCAGCATCAGTCCATGGCGTGTCAGCAACCGGGCCTCCAGACAAGCAAAGCCCTATCTGTGCGATGCAGGCAGCACACAAAACCACGCCCCTCCAGTCCTCGGAAAAATCTGTCTCCATGGAACCGGTCCCTGGTGCCCAAAAGGTTGGAGGCCCTGCTCCAGTACTTATAGTTTAGTCACTCCTGGACTAAGAAGTAAGAGGTTACTTTATTTTTGCTCATTTAAGAAGTAAGAGATTCCTTATTTTTGCTCATTTAAGCCAAAGGAAAGAAAGAGAACATTGCAAGAGACTTGATTTATTTGCAAGGCAAAATTTGAACGAGTATTTCCAGTGCTACCATTTTAGACTGCATTATAGGTAAATATTAATAAATAGAGAGAGCAAACCAAAGGACTGCCTATCCTTCTGGATTTCTTCAGTGGAATTCTTAGGGCAGTCTTGCCATTCTTCCTCAAAACAAAAAGTGCAGCCGACTTTTATAAAATCATGTGCAGCTTACAGTTTAGACATGTGAAACTTACTTTGCAGCTGATAAGAGGCTTTCTGTTCAGAAACGTCCTCTGTGACTTGCAGCTTACTCTTAAGAAACTCCCACTCAGGTCAGTGGCATTTCCTCCCAACATATGTATTTCACAGGATTTGTAGTCAGAAGTTTAATTAATTGGAAGACAGCTCATTCTCCTTTCTTTATAATTTCAAATCTTTACTCAGTTTTTTAAGAGCCTTGGTGGTGCAGGCTGTTAAATGCCAGCACTTAAATTCCAGCTGCCTGCAATTACTGTAGGCTCGAATCCCACCAGGCTCAAGGTTGACTCAGCCTTCCATCCTCTCGGGGGAGGTAAATTGAGGACCCATGATTGTTGGGGGCAATAAGCTGACTTTGTAAAAATGCCGCTTAGTAATAAGCAGGCATATACAATGGAATGAAGGCTATTGCTGAGCACATTGGGTTGTATCCCAAAAATTGTAAGCCACCCTGAGTCTTCGGAGAAGGGCGGCATATAAATATGAATTAAAAAAAAATGGTTTGGAACCATTTTCAGTGTCACATGCCAAAACCAGAAATTATAAATAAAAAGAAAATTCAGAGACTATTTGTAAATTCTCCAGGAGAAAAAATTGGTGTAAACTTTTTAATAAACACCTATGTAAAAATGTACACCTAAATTAGAAAATTGCATCTGGAAGATCTAGCTTATGAAAACCAAACTTCACACACAAACAGTTAGGTTTTTCCATTAACTTTTTGTGTGTGCATATGTGTTTTGCAGAAAACACATACATATTTGCTTGCAGAGGAAATTTTGAACTGACCAGCCCAAATCTGCAGTATTCCTCTCCACATTTTTTGGATTCATATTATAAGTTGTAACTTTATTATTTATGCCTTTAATTACATTACATATTTGAAAGAAAGAAAAACAATAACATCTTAAAAATTGGTAAAAGAAAAAGAGTAAAAAGTAAATTTATCAACCTGATTGTGGAGCTCCCGAAGACTATTAGATGGCAACAAAGACTAAAAATGGCTGCCATCTAGTAATTTTCTAGAGCAGCGGTTGATAACTAGTGTGTCACAACACATTTTGTGTCACAAAAGGTCCACAGATATTCAGGGGTTTCATCAGTCAGATGTGAGATGTATGCCATGAGATTAAAAAAGGTCAGGGGTGGGATTCCACCAGTATAACAACCGGTTCAGTGATCACGCACATTTGTGCTAAACACGCTCCGCATTTTTAAAAGGCAAGCCCATACTTACCTTCAACTGCAGCCTCTGTGAAGAAAACAGCTGAGCACAGCAAACTGTTCTGCTGCGCGAATCAGCTGTGCTGTAAACAAAGGCATAAAGCATAGGAAAGAGCAGGGGGAGGTGGGCGGGTCCATTTCCTCATCGCAGCGAACCAGTTCGGAGCGAGCTGCACATGGGAACAAGGAGTTCACCTGATCTGGTCCGAACTGGTAGAATCCTGCCCCTGAAAAAGGTTGAAAATCATAATTAACCATGTCAAGGTAGTGCCTTAATGGGTGTCAAGGTAGCACCTCACTAGGAGCCAAGGTATTTATGAAACGTTCATCCACCTGACAATGCTGGATGGCTCACAACAATCAAAGAAATCACAATTACATTGATGTAAATTTCAAGAACAACACGCCACTCAGAATGGAGCAGAGGATCTCATTCTGTGCAAAGAGCCTGGATAAAAAGCCAGAGCTTCAGGACTCTTCTGAACAACAACGGAATGGTGGGGGGGGAAGGACATCCATATCTCAGGGAGAGCCAGAGTTCCAGAGGGCAGGTGCTGCTACAGAGATGCACATTGGATGACATTGTTTAATCAAAGTAACTCAATACCAACCTTGCAAGATTGAAATGGCCTGGCAGATGCAATGGGAGACCAAGCAACAAGGGTCACTGAAGATCCAATTATCAGGCTCTCAGGGTCGATAACAAGGACTAGACAATGGTAATACTTTCAAGCAGCAGGCTCAGTGTCCCCATCTCAGATTTCTGCCATATCACCTTCTGCCCATTGCTATCAAGATAACCCTGCCTGCCTCAAGGCTTTCTTCCCAGGCACAAGGACACATATCCCCTCCCTCCCTCTTTCTCTCTTTTTACACACACACACACACACACACACAGGGTGTGGGGGAGGCTTGGAGGCGGGGGGGGGGCGGAGAGAGAGATACTACAAAACAATGCACCAGGAACTTGGTCAACTCTATTATGAGTAATTAAATACTGTAAGGCTGCAAAGAATCTTGGGATCATGTTGGAATCCTTGCTGTGAAGTTAATCTTGAAAGCTTGAGAAAACTAAGGTCTTTGAAAAGATAAAGTAATGAAGAAAATGGCAAGTATCTTTAGTATTTTTTTGAGTTAGATATCATAACTTTAGACACCGAAAAAATGGTTTTGCGTTTATGACTCACGCCTTTGAGGAATTAGTAATTCCTGATAATGAAAAACTTATTGCTGCACGCTGCCTATTATTTATATTGGACTTCTATTGGATGTAAGAGTCAAATGCAAAGAGAAGTGAATCATGTACTGTGGCCCCTTTTGTGCAAGAAACATCCATTTTGAGAAAACGCATTTCGAATATTAAAACATTACTTTTCCTAAGGCAATTGTCCTTCCATATTTCTTGAGTAAGATATTCTTTTTGCATGATTTTTGAAGGGTGTCATATATAGCTTGTGAAACTAAAATATGGATTTTTATCAAACCAGATCATTGGTCCAGATTTCTCTATTTTGATCTCTTTCAGATCACATCTCCAGCCAGCATGGCTTATAGCTAATGTTATAAATGGCTAATGATACAATGTCAACAAATATTATCTCCTAGTTAATTTGGAAAGTTGGAAAGTTATGTTAGCATCATTGATTCCAGTGGTTTCCACCAAGAAAGATAGGGTCTCCATATCTCAGGCAAAAACCTCTTGCAGGCCTGTTTGCCAGGTTCTTTTCAGACAGGGAACAAAGCACAGATGCTCTCAGATACAGGTGTTCCACCATGGATGGAATATCTGCTTGTCGGATCATGGATATATTAAATGTTCACATCTGTTGCAACTGCTGTACCTCAATTTTTCTTCTTTTACCATAACAATATAGCATTTTACAAATCATACAAGTACCGTATAAATTTCCAACCTGATAAATTGCATTATAAATGTTTAATGGCTAAGATCTTAGAAGATCGTCAAACTCGTGAAATATTGGCATCTCCATTTATGTGTGACATAATTTTGTCACACTTAGCAATCTTATAAATCTGGGTTTTTTTTATTTTGGCACTTGCACCAGGGGTTCCTCACATATTCTCATGGACGACTAATAATATTGGGATTGCAGGCTGGGGTCAATTGGCTTAGCCTGTTGCATAAACTTAGTTGGTGCCTGTTTACTGTAAATTTAACAAAGAAGAAAGAGTGTGCAAACAAAAAAGGAGATGATTGATGCAGATTCTTAGTTCCTTTCATTTGACAGTTAGTTCCAAAGTTTATGGATTGCTGCCAGTAGCTAGTGCCAATGAGCCTAAATCTAATCTTCAACATAACCCTTTCTCTTTTTGCAATTAACACCCAGAGTATAACTCAGAGATTCCTAGGACTCCACAAGAATTCCTGAATGATATACTTGATGTAATAGATGCTCCACAGAACTGCAAACCATTCATTCCAGTCATCTCAACTTAGTATGTTAATGTAAGGCTGGGGGATGGGCGGACAACTGAGTTATCTCCAGAAATTGAGGATTAAAGCTGTCTTGTTTGCTGCTGGGGCCAATGGGAACTGAAGTCTAAAACTTCTGGAGGGCACCCAGTTGTCTACTTTTGGCTAGAACTTATTGTCATTGGCGCTATTTAGTGAACAGCTGCTAGAGCTTAACTGTTCACTGGTCTGGTAAACACACAAACATGAATCAACATTCATGCAAATTAACTCCTCTTCCCTCTAGTAAAACATTTACATTGCAGTCAATGATTTGTTTTCAATGCTAACATGTATCTCATGTATATTATAAAAAGATATTCATTTATTTATCAATTTTTTTAAACTACCTGTCTCCCTCAGCAATTCCTTTCAAAACATTTTAAGACCACATCTTTGTTGTCACTGGGAATAACCTTTTCTTAAATTGGTTTGCTCTTCGGTCTCTTCCTTCTCCCAAGTCTTAAATGATGCCACACTGTTTATCTCAGCCTGACAAAACTCTAAGATTTCATTAATAGCCTGACAAGTCCAGCATACACTATCCATATTGGCTTCTCTCAATGAAACCCTCATGTTCCCAAAGAGCTGCCACCTTGAATCCCTCTCCTATCAAAGGGGCCCAAGAAAATCACCCTCTTCCCTTCTAGTGATACCACTGGGCCTCCTGCAGCCCTTTGGAAGATTGGGAGGGAATTTCACCTCTACTCCTCAAATTGCCTCTATGCTCAAAGGGCAGTGTTATGTATGCAGAGTTTAAAATGATTGGTTGTTGTAAAGTGTTTGAAAGCATTGGTTGTAAAAGTGTGGAAAAACCCTGCACTCTGATTGGTTGGCAGCCGCGGCAGCCGGCTATAAGTAGCCGCCGCGGCTGAGCCATTCGGGTCCGTTCTGAGCTGAAGTCACAATAAACAAGAGCTGAAGCACTCCACGTCTCGTCTCTCTATGCAAACATAACACTGGCGACGAAGGTGGGATTTCCCCAAAGAAAAGACAACGCGGAACGAAGAAGAGCGAGATGGCTGCACTGAACACCCCCCCAGCCCCATTCGACCCGAAGAACGAAGATTGGGAGTCGTATGCAGATCGGTTTCAGATATATTTAGAAGGAAACGATCTGGCCGCCATTTCTGAGCAGCGGAAGAGAGCAGTTTTTCTCACTTATTGCGGTCCTGCAGTCTTCAAGATGGCAAAGGCATTGGCTGGCTCAGCAGAAGTGAAGGTAATGGCATGGTCTGATCTGGAGAGACTTTTAAGGGCACACTACATGCCCCAAGTATCGTGCCTCATTAGGAGACACAAGTTTTATTGCCGCGATCAGGGAGAAGATGAAAGCGTCAATGACTTCGTGGCAAGTTTAAGGAGCATTGGGGGGGCGTGTGAATTCAGCAGTTTAGAGGAGGCCATGCGCGATCGTTTTGTATTGGGCCTTAAAGACAAGGTATTGCAGAGCAAATTACTGATGAAACCCAAAATTACGCTGAAAGAAGCCATAGAAGAAGCATCTTCAGCAGAAGCCACCAAAACCTCAGCAGCAGCCATGAGGAAAATGAACAAGACTATGGGCCATTCTGATGGTGAAAAGACCACCACAACTCATTTTGATTAACTTGAATCCGAGTCAGAATATAATGGAGAAGAAGAAGGAATTAACAGACTCAGAATGGAGCAGAAACGAAATGACCTGGGAAGAAAGAGGTGAGATTTCCACTGCATAGGTTGTGGGGAAACCCACCCCCGCACTGAATGCAAATTCCTGGAAGCCATTTGCCTCCATTGTGAAAAAAGAGGGCACATTGCAAGAGTCTGCAAATCACCCAGAACTCCACCCAACAGAAGGAAGTTTGTTGCAAACAACAAAAACAGAGAAGTCAAGCCAAACAACAACAGTGAGAGAATGAGGCACAGCACAGAAGTAAATGGAAAAAATGAAACTCATCAAAAAGTAACTATTGGTCATTCCTCTTCACTAAATAACAGAAAAGTGCATGTCAAGGTATTTATTGAAGGATGGCCTTGCCAAATGGAAGTGGACTCAGGTTCATACCTGTCCATGGTGTCATGGGACACAATTCAAAGACTGATACCAGACATTCAGAAGACTCACTTCAAAAAACAAGCACTAACTCTTAAAGACTACCAAGGGAACAAGATTCCAGTAGTTGGAACAAGAGAATTCAATGTGAAATTCAAAGGCCACACCAAGCCTGCCATTGACCATTGTAGGTAAAGATCGCCCAAGCTTGCTGGGACTGGAGTGGTTCAACCCGCTGGGCATCGAAGTAACTGGCATCAATCACGTGAGCAACACTGATTGGGAAGAATCCTTGAAGTCTGAGTTTCCAGAGGTCTTCAGCGACGGATTAGGCAAGTACTTGGGGACCCCTATCACTTTTAACCTAGATCCCAAGGTACAACCAATCCGTTTAAAACCCAGGAGGGTACCATTTGCTTTGAAGGAAAAAATAGATGAACAATTAGATAAGTTAATAGCCCAAGGGGTACTAGAGCACACAGACCACTCCAGATGGGAGACACCCATAGTCACGCCAGTCAAGGCTGACGGTTCTGTGAGAATCTGTGGGATTACAAGGGACATTGAACCATGCGCTTCAACAGAGCGCATATCCGGTTCCAGTGGTTCATCATTTATTACATTCTCTGGGCGGGGGCACAGTCTTCGCCAAACTGGACCTGGCCCAAGCATACCAACAGTTAACAGTAGATGATTTAACTGCAGAAGCCCAAACCATTGTAACCCATCGGGTGCATTCAAATGCAAGAGGTTACAATTTGGAGTAAGTGTGGCACCAGGCATATTTCAAAGCCTTATGGAAAGGATGCTACAAGGGTTACCTGGGGTGGTGCCCTATTTTGATGACGTTTTAATCTCTGCTGAAAATGACACTCAATTACAAGAGAAACTCAGAGAAGTCCTGACCAGGTTCAGAAAAGCAGGGTTGAAAGTAAAAAAGAAAAGTGTACACTAAGAACTGACAAAGTAGAATTCTTGGGCTATATGATTGATAAACAGGGCATCCACCCCACAGAAGCCAAAGTCCAGGCAATCAAAGAAGCCCCTAGACCAAAATGCAAAACTGACTTGCAAGCATTCCTGGGACTTGTTAATTTCTACCACATGTTTCTACCTCAGAAAGCAACCATTGCAGAACCCTTACATAGACTACTGGATAAAAATCTGCATGGGTTTGGGGCAGAAAGGAAGAGTCTGCATTTATCAATATCAAGAGACTAATAACTTCTGATTGTGTATTGATACAGTTTTCTGAGAATTTACCTGTAATATTAACTTGTGATGCATCCCCTTTTGGAGTCGGGGGGGGGGGTGCTGAGCCACTTGCTTCCCAGTGGAAGGGAAGCTCCCATTGCTTTTACTCTCGCACTTTGACTAAAGCAGAGAGGAACTACAGTCAACTGGACAAAGAAGCTTTGGCACTCGTAGCAGCAGTCAAGAAGTTCCACAATACGTCTATGGGAGAAGATTCACCATTGTCACAGATCACAAACCACTGTTGGGCATTGTGGCAGGAGACAGACCAACGCCACCATCCTGTCACCAAGAATGCTGAGATGGACTGAATTTCTTGCTGCTTATTCATATAAACTCATCCATAGACCGGGAAAAGACATTGGGCATGCAGATGCTTTGAGTCGCTGCCCACTTCCTTTGCACACTGAGGACCCTGCTCCTGCAACTTACACATTTTTTCTAGAGACTGTTGCCAAGCTTCCAGTCCATGCTGCTACAATTGCTAGAGAAACTGCCAAGGACACTTTATTGGCTCCTGTTGTAGGTTGGGTTAAAAAAGGTTGGCCACTACAAGATCTACCTCAGGTTTCCCAACCTTTCAAATCTAGACAAACTGAATTATCTGTCTTAAGGGGATGTATTCTGTGGGGTAACAGAGTGGTTATTCCTGCAAAACTTCAAAAGAGGTTTGGAAATGTTACATGAGGGTCACCGGGTATTGTCAGAATGAAGGGATTGGCCAGGAGTTATGTATGGTGGCCAGGTATAGACAAAATGGTTGAAAACTGGGTTGCATCCTGTCCAAATTGTCAGGAAACAAGGCCTGCCCCACCTATCGCCCCCATACAGGAATGGGAATGTCCTAGGGGCCCCTGGTCCAGGATTCATATTGATTTTGCTGGCCCTACCAGAGGCCACACCTTTCTCATTGTGGTAGATGCATACTCCAGATGGTTAGAGGTTATTCCCATGTCATCCACCACAGCTGAGGCTGTTATCAGACAGCTTAAGAAACTTTTTGTAACGCACGGCCTACCTGATGTGCTTGTTTCTGACAATGGTCCTCAATTTACTGCTAACCTTTTTGAATCATATCTAGCACAGCAGGGTATCAGACACGTCCTTACAGCCCCTGGGCATCCTTCGACTAACGGCCAGGCTGAACGCATGGTACGTTTTACTAAAGAGAAACTCCAACAATTGGTTCCAGGGGACATCACTGAGAAAGTTGAAAAACTACTCAGTATCCAACATATCACTCCTAACCCATCCACTAATTTAACTCCAGCTGAACTTTTGATGGGTAGAAAACTCAGGTCTACCCTGGACTGCCTTCACCCCACTTACACACCCAACACACCATTAGATTCCACTAGCAAAACTCACCAATTCTCCATGGGTGATTTTGTTTATGCTAAAAACCTTGTGGGTGAACCATTGTGGATTCCTGCAGAGATAACCCAGGTTACAGGCCCCAGGTCTTACAGGGTTCAAACCGAGGATGGTGCCTTGTGGAGTAGGCATATAGACCAGTTACATCCAGACTGCCTCTGGAGCATCGCCCTTGCTCCTCTCTGGACTTCCTCCCCACAGCCTTTTCTAGGGGGGAAGGGGAAATAATGGAGGTAATGAGCAAGTAAGAATCAACCCCATGTGTAATGAGCTAACATGACAGGAACCATCCCAAACCCTGTCACAGTCCCAACAACCATTTTTACAAATGGAGGATTGCACATCATTGCCAGACTTAGAGGATAACACTGGGTTGGAGATGGATTGGGAGGAGAGACCAGGTTGTAGTAACCAAACAGGTTCTACCAGTACAAGAAATCCTAATAAAGAAATGTTGGCAGATACATTTCCTTCCTCACAAGGTGAGATTCCCAAAACACCTGAACCACGCAGGTCTCAACATACCCGTAAGAGCCCCACCTATCTACAAGAGTATATTAGATAGATGGGGTTTGAGTATGGACCAAACCTAGTGGGGAGGGGTGTTATGTATGCAGAGTTTAAAATGATTGGTTGTTGTTGTAAAGTGTTTGAAATCATTGGTTGTAAAAGTGCGGAAAAACCCTGCACTCTGATTGGCTGGCAGCCGCGGCAGCCGGCTATAAGTAGCTGCTGCGGCTGAGCCATTCGGGTCCGTTCTGAGCTGAAGTCACAATAAACAAGAGCTGAAGCACTCCACGTCTCGTCTCTCTATGCAAACATAACAGGCAGTATATAATTTCCACTTGTAAAAAAGGTCGTTCTATCCCCAGCAATACTTTGCAGAGCATTCTGACAGGTGCTTGTCCAGAACATGTGCCATTGATGGGTCTTTTTTTGAGGAGGGTACTGATATCTCTTAATGAGTGTTAGAAAATCTTGCACACAGATCTCAATGGCAGACTGTGAAAGTCGGTAACCTAAGGATCCAGACTTCTCCTCAAGTAGCTGTTAAATCTTTGGGGGCTTCCGAAACCCCTTTCTCCGGATTTGTGGAAAATTAGCACCATGATTTCTAATCAAGAATCCATTGTAAATCTTAAAATAGGTTTAATGTGTTAGGCCTCTCCCAAAGTGCCTCCTCAAAATAGACAAAAAGAAGCTCCACATATCTGCATTATTATTCTACCCACAGAAGACCAAGATGTTAAAGACTTGTCAGCTGCCAGGAAAAATTGACCTCCCTACAGTACTGAAATTCTAACTCCCCTGGTTTCAGTTTGCAGGAAGCAAACTTTAAAAGAACACCTGTACCTTTGAGTCCTTGTGTTCTCTGAGCTTGGTGGTTCGCTTGCAGACATTTCATTACCAAATGAGTAACTGGTGCACAGGGCACTGATGATGTTATCTAGTTGGGTAATGAAATGTCTGCAGACAAATAACCCTACTCAGAGAGCACCAAGGACTCCACAGTTCAACTCTGAGCTACAGATACTCTCTTCTATTGACACCAATAGTAGTCAAGACAAAAAAACCCCAAGAAGACGCTTCTTTAATAGTTTCACCCTCATCTTTTGCAAAAAAAAATCACAAGGTTTTCAAATGGCACCCCCTAACAGGCTGCTCCAGTCCCTGTTTCCCAACTATTCAATTTCAGTTCTTATACTGGCACCTTTTTCAATCCTCCCTTGCTAGCCAAGTATCACACGCATTAAAGATAAATTAAGAAGAGGCACACAAAGATCTAGATGCCAACACTGGGGACAGTAACAAGCCTAGGATTGCCTCTGGGCACCACTGCAAACTCTTCCTTCAAATATTATGTAGGGATTAGGTTAGCTTTCCCCAAACATGGATCAGAAGGATACAGTCCCCAGAATTTACTGGCAATTGTGGCAGATGTGGAAAATACCAGGACATGGACAGCTGTACTGAATAGCTTGCTGCTGAAAACGAGGTAACTCACTCAGGAGAGTTAATATTGCAGTTAAATTGCAGGACAGATTAACCCAATGTGTGGGGACCAGAGAAATCATACCAGGAGGCAATTAAGGTGTACATTTTTGTAGCTGGAATGTAAAACTCTAGGAACTGTCATTGTAAAAACATCATCCTGTGCTGGTCATGGATGCTGTCATCTGAACTCTTCTTCATTCACTTGGTGCATTTTGAATTCCTGTTGCTGGCTGTGTGAGCAGATGCTGCTGAAAAGCAGTGCACCAACCAAGGCCAAAAAAGGTTACATGGAAGTCCTCAGTGTCTTCTGCATGAATTAGTTAAACCAGCAATGTAAGAGGAAGATGCCAAGCCACATCCAGGTCATTCAAAACTGATGTGTCTTGCTAGCATTCCACCTACCTTTTAATAAAACTTTGCATTCAGAGAGGTGTAGCTCCTCATGTTTCATCCCAATAAAGTCAAGTTCTATTTCTTTAAACTAGTGTCAGGCAACTGAGGTGAAGTGAATATAGAAAGCTGAAATTTAAGCCTTTTCCAATAGAGCTATGGATCAAGCTGCACCCACCAGCAAGTATATATATGCCCTGTCAGATCCATGGAATAAACTAGGTCAGAATCACGAAATAAGCTAATTTTACTTTATTTTAAAACTACATTGACAGAACTTTGCAAGTCTGAAAGTATGACTCTGCCCTTGTTTACAGCCTGAGAAACAAGGCCTTTTGCCCCACCCACTTTCCAATTTCTGTCTTTTACCTGGCCATTTACTTGGCGGTGTGTCTTTGCTCAGCCTCTCAAGGTCTTTACTGTTACATGTCCTGAGGTCAGATATTGTTAAGCCTAAGCCTCCAATGGCACCATTGCAAAACCCAGCAAAGCACTTGAGCTGTTCTCAAGACTGGCAGGAAAGCGAATCCAGCATCTGTTATGACAAGGGTCATAGATTTAATCAAGGGGTTGGCTTTGAAATTACATGATGAAAATAGAAGTAAGAGACCTACTCCCAAGGAAATATCCTTTGGTGTAAACTGACATATCTGAGTGAATTTCTGATTACTCAGCCCCTCTCACTAATACTTGCATTGGGAAAGCAGAATTAGGTTCTTCTAGAACACAGCAGGAGACAGAATGGCCTGGAGAATACTTGTTTTCATTATGAAAGCTCAGTGTACGCACATCCATTTGTTTAGAAACACTTCTTTGTTTAAGAGACTGACGGTTTCACAGTTCCCTCATCATGTGCTTGTAAGAGCTGCACAGAAGTCAATATTTTATCTTCTGATCCCTTTTCCCATTACAGAGCCATGATGGACTCGAAGCTATTCATGATGGAACTCTTACTTCTCCAACCCAGTTTATAATGTTTACTGAGATTGAAGCTCTTTCCAAACACACACTTAGCAAACTTCATGTGTCTGTGCATGCATAAGCATGTATTTACATACTTTACATACATTTTACAAACAGTGTAAAAAAGTTCATAGGTGAAACTGGAAAGGAAATATTAATGTCTATCCACCATTTAATTTCATGCCTCTCCAAGAAGAAGCAATGTATCCTATAAAGAGCTGCAAGCTTTAATGGATAGATTCGTTAACTGTGGCTTCGGTAATGGATATAGGCATTTTAAAAAGATAAATTGCTGGACAAGATAAGGGCACAGTTGCTGATCTGGAGGGAAAAGGTTATTTGATGCTAACTCTGACAAAGAATGAAAACATTAAACATGTCTAATATTTGAATGTGGAGGCATTTGTTAATTAAATTGTAAAACCGGTTTCTTTTTGTATTACAAAATGGCATTGTTTGTCCATTTTATTGAAAGATAATTGATGAATGATTCAATGGCTCAGTGAACAGACTGATTTAAAATTTTAAAAAAATCTTATGGCACAGCTTTAAGCTTTGCCCCCACACAAAGATTTGGGGTTCATTTACACTCTAACCACACACCAGTTTTAATGCTGGATTAATTGTTGTTTCCTGATAGTGTTTCTTGCTTGCCTCACTGAATTCCAATTTCCAGGGTTTCTTGATGGTGGTGGTAGGAAATTACATAGTTAGGCTTCAGTTCTAGCTGCAGATACCAGAGGTCAGACGTTTGCTGCCACACTTGACAACCACAGAATGAAAGCACATCCACTTTCATGATCTGCACAGATGGCTCATATTTGTTTCTCCCTTCAACTTCTGCTGTGTATACAACCCATATAACACAAGGTTTTGTGGCATGTGCAACCTACAGCAATAGGACTCCTGGAGCTGTTGGCCTAATTTCACAGACTCCTTGGCCTAACTTCAAAAGTCCTCTGCAACAGCCTGTTCAGACTTCTGGCATACATGACTGGTCCTCCTTGCAGTAACCTACTGGGTGGGGAGGAAGAGAAAAGAGGGGGGGGGAGAGAAAGGGATGGCAGAGAGAATGTGCAGGAAAAAGGAAAGAGAGTTCCTTGAAATTTTGTTTCACTATCATACTGTCTTTTGATTAAGGTAAATTCTATGTTTTTTTTCCCTATTACCAACCTTTTCCATTTTTTCAAAATTGCCTCAATTCATATTTGAATGTGGGCTGCCAGTTTCCATTTACCGGTGATCTTAACCCTCTTGCAGGACTCTCACACTTCTAACTGGATCTCAGCTGGATCTCAGTTCTTGTACACTGCCGTGTAAAATGCAGTCTTATAAACGTAAACATATGAGAAACAAGCAGCCAAATGACTGTTTCACACTGCAGCAGCTGAAAAATACTTTGATGTTCACTACATAGAACATTGTAGGGACGTTTTCAGGGAAGAGGGTGACATCAATCAAATGAACAAAACATGCACTTGGCTTTAAAAAATCAGTAGAAGTCAGATGACATTTAGAATAAACAGGAATGAAAGGTGAAGTATAATGTTTGACAGCAGGCAATTTGTGAATGGTTGGGCAGTAGTCTCTGGTTTGAGATTGTAAGTATTTAGTCATGTGCATCCTATTCTTGTGTAAAAAAAAATGAATCAGGGTGAGACTAGTGGTCTCCCCAGAATCTACTCAGCATACGGTGTCTTCTTTGTAGGAGACTTTTGCCACTCCCTGTAGTATTGGCACAAAAGGATCCCTGTGAAATCACTGCTGTAAAGCCACTGTTGGCTCCCTTCCAGGGAACAGGGCAAAGAGCTGCCTGCAGACACAAGTCAGATGACAGGCAAAACAATTTATGGAGAACTCTCTCCCTTGTATGGCCAGGGTTAATGCACAATGGTAAATTACTGCAGGCGTTTGATGCTACTAGTTCTCTTTAATGACTGGCTGCAGAGAAGCATGTTGACAGTCAGATCACTCCGTGCAGTCCAGGTTCCTCCAGCACAGGACAGCATCTGCCATTCCTTTTTGGCTCTGCAGAGTCCTGGCCTACCTTCTTGACAGGGGAGTAGACCCAGCACCTTTGAGTGATGAGGAATGAGAAGAGCTTAAAATCAAGGCTCAATGCAAGCACTGGAATTGGGAAGCTAAGGAAGATTGGAATTGATGGTTCCCTGGTTGGGAAACCCAGATGTTTGGGCTCTGCATAGGAAGAATAGGGAGAAAATGAATCCAAGGTCCGATAATTCTGTTTTAAACAATTGGTACCAGAAAGGATATATTTAAACTCTATAGTATTGAGACCCACCATCTCCCCCCTCCCCCCATCTTTTGTGGCATAGAAATGCAAACACAGTAGGAAAAGCAGAGACAGAATAGCATAAGATTATATTTCATGTTAAAAATAAAAAAGGTTAGTGTTAGTAAGCAGCATCACAAATGTTGCGAGGAAAATTCACTAGTTAACTCAATTCCAAATGCTGCAATCAGAGAACACCCTACTCTTGGGAGGGGATAAACCTGAAGGGCTACTTTCCTAGTTCCCTGAAAGAAGAAGTGGAACCCGTGTGACAATATCACTTTAAAAGAACAAATTCTCAACAGGGCTGCAAGGAATAAGATAGATCCTCTTCAGGGTATGTTCAAATAGGATGCTAACATAGATATCAGCAGAACCTCAGGCTGATAAAATCTAGAAGAAAATCTGCCACGTGATTTCAATGGCCTGTGTTACACTCTGAGAGAATATGCACATCTGCAAAAATAAGAGATAGATATGTGACTAAAACTCTGCAATTCCTTGTTCATGCAAGCCAAATCTTGTCTCACTTTCTGGAAGATAACTAGAAGACAACTAATAAGTAAAGTCTTCACTGTGCCAATAAGATGGTGAAAAATGGGTAGTGAGAACTACTGAATCAAAGACAGGCTATTTGTGAGATCCCATTATGCATCTAGGTGTCAAACTTGCATTGTCACGGCATTGTCATGTGACGTATTGCAGTTTCCCCCTCTTTGCTAAACTGGGAATGGGTGTGGCCAGTGTGTGACGCACCCGGCCTGCAGGCTGTAAGTTTGACAGCCCTGATCTAGATGGATAAATAGTATGTTTGTTTTCTGGCCCACATAAAATACTTAACTCCTGCACAGACAGAACTTTTGAAGTAGTATCAGCTACCACAAATGTGTTACTGTCAAGTACTTCTGAGCCACTTGCACTTAAACTATTACAATTAGACCAGAAAGGTTAACTGCTCTCAGTTGAACCACAATGCACCCTAAAGTATACTTACTAGTCTGAAGGGCACATAATTCTTTTGACATTGTAACTGTTCTCAGGAAGTTCTCTGAAAAAATGGCATTGGCTTAAATAAGGCTATCCTACTTTGCAGTGCAGTAAAGATTGTTGAGTTAATTTCTGTTCTGACACTTTCCTGCATTGCACTTTATTCCCAGTTATCCTCACACTTTTTTTTACTTGCTGGCTGGAGATAAGCCTGCAGATCATCATTATCATCATCATCATCATCATCCCCAGGTGAGATATGACCTAGATGTGGTTGTGGGGCTTTTGTGCTCTGGGGAAGATGAGAGCTATATCAGAGGTACAGTCATACTGGACAGGTCTCATCAAAGGAGCCAGATGAAGAGTGTCTTTATCACAAACAATATGGTGAGACATAATTTTGGAAACCTATTGGAGCAGGCGTCTGAGTCAACAAGGATCACACCAGGGGTTGAAGTTCCTGGACATCTGATGGTAAATAGGCTACAGGATTCAAGACGGTTGCTAGAGCAGCGGGGACCAGCATCTTACATCTTTTGTAAGAAAAGTTGCTTACCAAAATACAAAAGACTTAAAGAAATAATGATCTGCTATTAGAAATCAGATCCAACGAGAAAAGGATATCTGCAAATAAATGCACCACTCCTGGAAAGAACATTCAGAATCAGATATAATAGAACACAGGCTAAAAGATCAATGTCAATTTATAACATGAAATAAAACATTTATAGAAGTAGAATGGGAAGAACTTCAAAGGTCTACCCAGGGAAAGAAATTGAAGCTTTGCCAGTATAGACAAAATAGGGGGACTCTGTAGTAGAGGGAGCCAGCATCACTATTGAGCCATTTTCATTTCCAGATACCTTCTCCTCTAAAAAAAAAAGTCTAACTGAAAAATGAGATGAACTAAAACAAAGAACAACTGAGCATCCAGAACAGCACAGAAACAGCAGGATAAGGTTGCCTGCACTGAAGCTCATTTCAAAAAAACCAGCCCAAGTATTAAGAGATGCCAATAGTGTACTATCAAATGTATGCTCACTGCAAGAAACAAACCATACAGCACAGTTGCAATTGTAACTGAAGATTTTGAATGAAAAATTAATAAACGGGGGAAAAAAGCCACAAGTGCACCACCAAAATGAAAGATGAGGCTGGAAAATAAGATCAGCATGCTAAGATCAGATCCAAGCCGATTAGAACATATAAAAGAAAAGCTGAAGGACAAGACCAAATAATACCTGATCAAGAAATAGCACCTAGAAACAAGGAAGAAATGAAATACTAGAAATTAAAAGCAGCAAATAACAGCTGCAGTCAAGAAGATCAGCTGATATGATGCTCAAATTGCATATTACAGGTAGAATCTCCAATTTTGGTCCAATCAATGGAGAGAATGCAATGCAGTTAACATGGCAAAGAAGAAGCAGTACAGTTCTAGGTGTAGCTATGGGGCAACTGAAAAAAAAAATACAACAAAAATGCAGTTTACATAAAATAGGTGGAGAAAGAAACAAAGTTGAAGGGGGGGAAATGCTGAAATAAAATAAGTGTTAGTACAACAGCAGAAATGGTGGAGAAAAGGCCAAGGTTGATTAAGAATTGGCCAGCACAAATGAAGATGAACTGCATCCTTTTTGGCTGAAACTCACTTATTGCCAAGCAGTTTAATAATATTCTGCAAGGAGGGTGAAATTGAAGATCTATACATCTATCAAAACCTACCTAAAAACCAACAATTCAACAGAAGGAGCAGCATCAGGCAATCACAGGCCAATTACCTGCTTACCATCAACTTTCAAATTGCTAGCTGGTGTGGTAGCTGTTTCAATCCAACAGTATCTAGTTGAAAACAAGCTCTTTTCATAATGAGCAGAAACCAAAACTGCCCAAATAGAGAAGGACAAAGCATCAGCTCCTAATTGAAAAGACAATTTTGGAAAACTAAAAGAAGGAAGACCAACTGGAGTGTAGCTTGGATTGGTTACAGGAACACATTCAACTCTCTTCCATATGATTGAATAATCAAGTGTCTAGAAATAATAGGAATATCAGAAGCTTTCTGCAAGGATTGATGGCAAAATGAAAATCACAGGTGCTGGTCAATGGTGATAAAATGGGAGAAGGGTTAATATCAAGACAGGGATCTTTCAAGAGATTCAATGACTATCTGGATCCATATCAATTGGGTTTCAGGCCCGGGTACAGCACGGAGACTGCATTGGTCGCACTGGTGGATGATCTCTGGCGGGCTCAGGATAGAGGTTATTCTTCTATCCTGGTCCTATTAGATTTCTCAGCGGCTTTTGATACCATCATCCATGGTATCCTGCTGCAGCACCTCAGGGGGTTGGGAGTGGGAGGCACTGTTTTAGGGTGGTTCTCCTCCTACCTCTCGGGCCGTTTGCAGACGGTGTTGGCAGGGGGATCAAGGTCGACCCCGAGGTTCCTTACTTGTGGGATGCCTCAGGGGTCGGTCCTCTCTCCCCTCCTGTTCAACATCTACATGAAGCCGCTGGGTGAGATTATCTGTGGTTTTGGGGTGAGGTATCATCAGTATGCTGATGCTACCCAGCTTTTCATCTCCACCCCAAACCAACCCAGTGATGCTCTTGACGTGATGTCCCGGTGCCTGGAAGCAGTACGGGTCTGGATGGGAAGGAACAGGCTTCGGCTCAACCCAGCCAAGACCGAGTGGCTGTACGTACCGGCATCTCGGATTGCACAGGATGTTTCATCTTTGGTCATGGGGGGTGAGGTGTTACCCCCTGTGGAAAAGGGTGCCAATTTAGGCATCCTCCTGGATGCACAGCTCAACGGAAGATCATGTCGGAGTGTGGGGGGGCATTTGCACAAGTTCGTCTTGTCCACCAGTTGTGCCCCTACCTGGACCGAGGCCGTTTGCAGACGGTGTTGGCAGGGATCAAGGTGACCCCGAGGTTCTTACTTGTGGGATGCCTCAGGGTCGGTCCTTGTGGGATGCCTCAGGGGTGGGTCCTCTCTCCCTCCTGTTCAACATCTACATGAAGCAGCTGGGTGAGATTATCTGTGGTTTTGGGGTGAGTATCATCAGTATGCTGATGCTACCCAGCTTCATCTCACCCCAAACCAACCCAGTGATGCTCTTGGCGTGATGTCCCGGTGCCTGGAAGCAGTGCGGGTCTGGATGGGAAGGAACAGGCCGGCTCAACCCAGCCAAGACCGAGTGGCTGTATGCATGCACGGCATCGGATTGCACAGGATGTTTCATCTTTGGTCATGGGGTGAGGTGTTACCCCTGTGGAAAAGGTGCGCAATTTAGGCATCCTCCTGGATGCACAGCTCAACTTGGAAGATCATGTCGGAGCTGTGACCAGGGGGCATTTGCACAAGTCAGTCTTGTCCACCAGTTGTGCCCCTGGACCGAGATGCCTGTGTGTGCGGTTACTCATGTGCTCGTTACCTCCGTGTAGACTACTGCAATGCTCTACATGGGGCTGCCCTTGAGGACCAGCCGGAGGCTTCAGCTGGTGCAAAATGCGGCTGCGCAGGTTGTGATGGAGTGCCCTGATACTCCCATGTTATACCCTCCTCGTGAACATTGGCTACCGGTTGCCCTCTGATGAGGTTCAAGGTGTTATTGTCATCATCTATGAGGTTCAAGGTGATTGTCATCATCTATAAAGCCCTCCATGGCTTAGGTCCGGGGTATTTATGGAGCATCTGCTGCCAGCAATGACGTCGATCGCCGCAGCTCACATAGGTGGGGCCTCCTCAGGGTGCCATCAGCCAGACAATGTTGGCTGGTGGCCCCCAGGGGGAGGGCCTTCTCTGTGGGAGGCCTTTGGAATCAACTGCCCGTGGAGCTTGGGTGGCTGACCTCCACTCCGTCGTGACTTGAAGACTTGGCTTTTTTGTTCAGCCAACCTGGACTGAAGGGGATTTTAATAGTTTTAATTTGGCTTATGTAGTTTGTGGGTTTTAAATCAGTTTTAGATCTAGTGTTGGGTTTTTAGATTTTTTTTAAAATTACATTTATATGCCACCCTTCTCTGAAGACTCAGGGCAGCTTACAATTTTTGGGATACAACCCAATGCGCTCAGCAATAGCCTTCATTCCATTGTATATGCCTGCTTATTACTAAGCGGCATTTTTACAAAGTCAGCTTATTGCCCCCAACAATCTTGGGTCCTCAATTTACCTACACTGGGAGGATGGAAGGCTGAGTCAACCTTGAGCCTGGTGGGATTCGGGCCTGCACTAATTGCAGGCAGCTGGAACTTACGTGCTAGGCATTTAACAGCCTGCACCACCAAGATTTAATAGTTTCTTAAAGTTTGTATTTTCTCTTTTTATCATTGTAAGCCACCCTGAGTCCTTCGGGAGATAGGGCAGCATAGAAATCCCAACAAATAAACAAACAAACAAACAAATAAATAAATATCACCCTTACTGTTTATTGTGGCATTGATTCCCTTGTTAATAATACTGAACATGTTAGACCAGGGCTATCAGCCATCAAAAATAGGTGGTAGGCTATCCCACTTCCTTTACATGGACGGTCTGAAGCTGTATAGAAAAGCCATCTGACATGGAGTCATTGCTCAAATATATGGCCAAGATTTTGCAAAGGAATTTGAGTGATAAATGTTCCACCATCATCATCAACAGGGAAATCTGAAGGAATCAAGATGCCCTCTAGAAATAACTTCAGAAATGTAGATGAAGAAGATAAATACCTGGGCATCCTTCAGGCTGACAACATTAAGCACACTGGAGTTTCCTTGAAGAAAGTTAGACTAATATCTTCCATTGTCTAGGATTAAAAGCCTTCCCTGCCCTGCCCTCCCTCCCTCCCTTCTCCAGCAACCTCTTTCCCACCTCCAGGAACACATTAAGTTCTAGATTTTTCTGATAATTCATATCTCAGGCTGTTGAGGAGAAACAGGAGCCAGATTTTGCTAGTTCAGAAGTGTCAAATGCATCCAGAGGGGAAATTGTTGAGCAGCAATATGAAGAGTGCAGCCTTTGTAGATGCTTCTGTATTTCCTGCTTCAATGCCAGTGTTTATTTGAAATCTTTTGTTCTTGTTGAGTTGATTCAAAGCTGCCAGGCAAATGTCATTCCTATCCTTTAATCTTGTTACCAAATCAGTCATCTACTGCTTTGAGTGGATTAAGTCTTCTTGCTGCCATCCACTGCCAATATATTTCTCTTTAGAGCTTCTGCTGCATGCACATCTCCTGCCAAAACAATCACCAGAGGGACCACACTTTACATCCAAATGTTGGATGAGTTTGAACAATATTAATTCATCTCCATAGTTAAAAAATGAAGGATTTGGGAGTGGGGAGCATTCCTTAAACGTTTCAGCCTCAGCCCAGAGGAGAGGAGTTAATTCACATGCCGAGGAAGGGATAACCAACGGATGAATTCTTCTCATCTACTTCGATGCAAGAGCATTACTATCTGTGGGGTGGACGGAGTGGCTTACAATGGAAAACTCCAAGCAGCTTCTGGATCAGGAAGCTTAGCTACTCCCCATCTCTTCCTCAAATTCTGACCTTCAAAATATCCATTTCTTGAATCATATACCCATTACAAATCTGTTATTTCTAGCCTCAAAACAGTAAAAATTTCTCTGTATTTATATTTCTGATGCCCAATATACCAACAGACTTGATAGAACATACTCTGTGGCCACAGTTGCCCAGGTAAGAATGTTTTTTTTAATATAAATGAAAAGTGGCTTTAATAGCTCCTGGCATCTCCTGGGATGTTTGCTCTTTTTTGCTGCAAAGGTCCCATAGCTTAGAGCAATGGTTTCCAACTTGGCATCCCTCAGAGCTGTTGGTTGCAACTCTCTATCACTCTGTGTCAGGGTGATGAAGAGTGAATTGCTGTGGTTAAGGAAAAGTGAAGTTCAGCTCATGCGGAGATATAATCAGTTTTAAGCAATGGTTCTCCTAATATATGGACTTTGAGTTTCTGGATTTAATAGCAATAGCACCTAGACATACTACTTTTCTTTTCTTTTTTAATTACATTTATATGCCGCCCTTCTCCGAAGACTCAGGGCGGCTTACAATTTTTGGGATACAACCCAGTGCGTTCAGCAATAGCCTTCATTCCATTGTATATGCCTGCTGATAATTGTATATGCCTTCCATAATTGTATATGCCTTCCATTGTATATGCCCAGTATAAGCGGCATTTTTACAAAGTCAGCTTATTGCCCCCAACAATCTTGGGTCCTCAATTTACCTACCCCGAGAGGATGGAAGGCTGAGTCAACCTTGAGCCTGATGGGATTCGAGCCTGCAGTAATTGCAGGCAGCTGGAAGTTAAGTGCCAGGCATTTAACAACCTGCACCACCAAGGCTTTTACTTCATAGTGCTTTACAGCTCTCACTAAGCAGTTCAATCTGGGTCCTCATTTTACCCACCTCAGAAGGATGGAAGGCTGAATCAACCTTGAGCCAGTGAGAATCATTGGAGAATATGAATTATGATACACCCAGGGGGTGGGGGAAAACCAGGATCAAGGGTGACAATGAATTATGTGTCTCAGAGTTGGCTACACCCAGGCAGTGCCGGACATGTTAATTCCCAATAAATCCTTTGAAGTTTTCGAAATTTGGCTCGAGACTCATGATTTAATACTGCTGGAATCCTGATATAAAGATAATTTGTGCAAGGCAGGAATGCAGAACTCTAGGTAGCTATAAAAATTTGGGGGCCAGCCCTCTTCTAAAGGTTGCCACCAAATTGTCATTTTATGGTGACAAATGGGAAAGATCACTCAATGCAGGAACTATATTGTCTGCATTTAATTTCTAAATTTCTTTGTGGGAGTGAGGCTCTTCCAGTTCTTTACCTGATCTAACGATCTGTCCCAAGGAAGTTGCACATCTAAGTCCTCTGATTGTTCTGGGTGATGACCAACACATTTATCATAGGACAAGTGAGGGGAAAAAGAGGTATTAATTTGCATATTAATTAACTTACATGTAGTTTTCAAATTTCTCCAATCATTAATATTTGAAACCAAGACAGGAAAAAATAGTAAATTAATGTCAATTTATCTATATTATAAATTGCCTTTTCAAACACGAGCATTGCTCTGCTCAGCACATTACTGGCCATTTAACTCATCCCATCTATAATGACTACAGGGGTTCAGACCAGTGGTGGGATTCAATTTTTTTTTACTACCAGTTATGTGGGTGTGGCTTGGTGGGTGTGGCTTAGTGGCCGTGACAGGGGGAGGATACTGTAAAATCTCCATTCCCACCCCACTCCAGGGAAAGGATACTGTAAAATCCCCATTCTCTTCCCACTCCACTAACCTGCTTTCCAGCTCCATTCTCCTGTGCAGGCAACAAAAGAAGACCCAGCCGATCAGCTGGGACTTGGGAGGCAGAGAATAGATGGGCGGGCCAGTCAGAGGTGGTATTTGACGGTTCTCCGAACTACTCAAAATTTCCACTACCGGTTCTCCAGAACTGGTCAGAACCTGCTGAATACCACCTCTGGTTCAGTCAATATTCTTTCCCAGTTATACCTGGAGAAGGCAAGAATTAAATGACTGTGTGTGTGTGTGGAAGGGGGGGGGAATCTATGTTAAAGTGATCGCCCTTCTTCAATTGCCAAGAAGAAATATGCTCCATCCCTAAAATATCTTGACTAAAACCCAATCATATGCAAGTCACACACCTGACTGAAACCCTATACTTTATGGGTTTACATGGACATGCTTTGGACTGCAATATAGCACAGGATGGTGACTTTTGTATCTTCGGTGTGTGAAGGCCCCACCACATAATTTTAACAGTTTAGAACTCTGACATCGGCGCCAGCACATTTGTCATTGGAAACTGTTTTGCACATTTCAGCTTGCAATCATGCACTGAGTACCTGAGTAATATCCCTGCATTTTTGTGAATCACATTCAACCTTGTAAGTAGATTTCAGCTGGTTGAGAACGAATCTGTAGCTGTGCTTTAATATATATAGCCTGTACCCTCAATTGCCTTTCAAGCTGAGGGGAGACTCATAAATATTTGACAAACAGCATTTGAAAAATGCCCTACAAATTCTTTTTCTTACTTCAAAATTCCTGAATCACAACCTCCCTGGGGGTTTCCATGGGCATCCCATTGCCTGGCAGGCTAAATTAATCTTTTTTTAGAAAAAAAATATAGCCATCCAACAGGATGGAGATTTTTACCATCTAACAGGATCTGACCTGCCTCAAGACTGAGGCCACAGTAGCACAAATGATTGATTTATGAGGTAATTCCTTTTCATTAGCTGCCATTGCTGCTCAAGACTAGCCCAGAAAAGAAAAGGCAGCCCCAGACTGAGCAACAGGTGCAAAGGGCCCAGCCACATGAGGCTCCTTCATCTTGCCAATTAGCACCCCCCCCCCCTTCCCATGCTACTCCCAGCTCCTGAGCAGAATGCAAAGCGTGGTGTCCGCCTTCCCAAGGCAGCTAGTCATTAAACTCTGACAAAGCAATGAGAAAGCTGATTAGCTAATGAGGAATCCCATCCCCACTAATAACAGCCCTGTCAATCACTATTCTCTGGACCAGCCTATCTGCACAGTTGTTGCCAAGTTGCTGGGAAGGGCAGAAAAAAAGCAGCAGTAAACCATTTGCTGTAGTTTGCAGTGAGGGAGCCTCCTTCTCCCCGTGTGCATCATATGCGCACAAAGTGGCTATATTTGGTTAATTAGTTACTGAAATTGCTCTTTATTAATCACCCCAACTGTTATATTTGCAGCTGAAGGAAAACTAGCCTTTGGATTAAAAAAAATGCCTTGCAGCAAGACAAAAGCACAAAGTCTGAGAAGATTCTGGCATTAAAAGAAAAAAAAGCTTCTACGTAGTATTGACAGATGAATGACGGGGTACTTGTGGGAACGTCTCCTGCCAGTATCGACGTCCCTTCGCCCTGTATGCTCCCACAGACAGGGCTTCCTTGGGGTGCCGTTGGCCAGACAGTGTCGGCTGGCGACCCCCAGGGGTAGGGCCTTCTCTGTGGTAGCACCCACCCTGTGGAACCAGCTCCCTCTGGGGCTCCGATTAGCCCCAGACCTCCGTTCCTTCCGCCGCGACCTGAAGGCCTGGTTCTTTCAGCAATCCAGCCTGGACTGAAGCGGAGTGGGATGGGTTTTTTAACTGTTTTTAGATTAGTTTGTGGGTTTTAAAGTTTATTGGGCTAAATGTTTAATAGTGTTTTACTTAATTTATTTTGTATTTGTATTTTAATGTTGTGAGCCGCCCTGAGTCCTCAGGGAGAAGGGCGGCATATAAGTCCAATAAAATCAAAGTCAAAATCAAATGCTTGTTTCCTTTTTAAGTCCTCTAACCAAAATGGGATGCCTTCAATATTATCTGTCCTTTTTACTGAGCCTATTCGGTATCATCTGCTTCTCCAATTTCACCATTCTATGCCCATAATCTATGCCTATAACACACCACTGGTCTTTCTTCAACAGTATAATTGTTTTTCAAATAGTAAATTAAGATGCATGAACTTCAACTCCTAGAAATCCCCAATTAGCATGCTTGATTGAAATCCACATATCTTAAACCAAATTTTGAAAACCACTGAAATAACTTTATAGTGAACACATAATTCTCAGGTGATGTCCCACCCAGACAGACCTGCCTGCATCAGAGATGGGATAATGTGAGAAATTTATAATTGCTAAGTTTTCCAATACTACCAAGTTTGTTTGGGAAGACAGTTCTACATCAGCCACCAGATATTGTTGTATTGTTCACACACGATATCAAGCCAATCCAGTTCACTTAGTATAATCTACATTACATCTGTCCTAAGCATGAAGCAGGACCTAAAAGAATTTGACAAGGGAGCACAATCAAACTACACATTAAATTGTATAGATACAGAGATAGATGGAGATGAGAGATAGATGAGAGAGAATGGGCGTTGGTGCTTACCTGATATGCCCTTTCTCGGGGAGCTGCAATGAGCATCCAGGAAGTGGGAGGTGCTCAGTCTCTCCGTTCTGATAGGCTGAGCTTTACTGAAGGACGTTCTGACTCCTCCTCCTCTCCTCCCGTACGTCCCCCAGTTTAGTGAAGACGAAGGTCTGACCCAAACGAGCCAATAGGGAGACCTCAAGCTAGCTCAAGGTCAACAAGGACACAAGGTTGGAACAGGAAGAACCCACCCCAGATGGAAAGGAAGAAAAGGGAGGGGCTGGATGCTCATTGCAGCTCCCCGAGAAAGGGCATATCAGGTAAGCACCAATGCCCATTCTCCAGCGAGCTGCTCCAAGCATCCAGGAAGTGGGACATACCAAAGCTGGGCCTGTCCTATGGGAGGGATTCCATCTAGCAGAGCCCTGCAGACGTCCAGTCGATGCCGCTGGTGTTCCAGGTCGCGAGGAAGGCCATGACAGAAGTTTCGAAGAACCAGTTCCTGCGCTTCTGGTGGAAGGCCGATTCACCTTCGGCATGAAGGTGGTGATCAGACGAACACTACCCCTGTCAAAAGAAAACGCAGAGAGATCACCAATTTACACGGCTGCAACCTCAGAGATGCGCCGAAATGGGTAATCAAAGAACCAGAAAAACTACTTTGTATGTTAGGAATTGGAGGCTGATGGACCTCAGAGGCTCAAAAGGATCCTTTGTGAGATGCGAGAACAACCAAGGTAAGGTCCCATGTTGGAAAACGGTGGACCACAGGTGGGCACAAATTGGTCGCCTCGAAGAAAAGCCCTTATCCCAGGGTGGTGCGAAATGGAAGGAAGACCAGGCCAATGCACCACAGATGCAATGGCTGCCACCTGATGCTTTAGAGTGTTTGGCAGAGGCCCTTGTCTAAGCCTGCCTGAAGAAAATCCAACACCTGAGCCAGCGATGGAAGAAACGATCCGCCTCGGGGAGAGACACCATGTAGAGAAGGACTCCATGAGGCCTTGTATATCCTGTTAGTAGACAGGCGCAAGCCGCCTGGATGGTGGTGATGACCTTGACGAGAGGTTCTCCGCCTTTAAATGTTGCCGTTCAGCCTCCAAACAGCTAGTTGAAGCCACTGGGGGTCCGGGTGCTGGAGCGGACCTTGGGTGAGATGCACTTTGTGATCTGGGATCCTCTGTTCCTCCGGAGAGGCTGCGAGGTCAAGAAACCACAGCCTCCTTGGCCAGAAGGGAGCAACTAGGATCAGGGAGGCCTTCTCTGCCAAGAGCTTCTGAATCACCCTGGGGATCAGTGGAATGGGAGGGAATGCATACAGCAGACCATGGGGCCAAGGGCAGCGAAGAGCATTGACGCCCTCCAGCCTGGAGCAGGGTATCTGGACACAAACCTGCGAAGATGCGCATTGAGGGGGGAGGCAAACAGGTCCACGCATGGGCAGCCGAATTTGAGCATCAGCTCGTGAAACAAGTTGGGGTGAAGGCGCCACTCAGAAGGATCCACTGTTGCTCTGCTGAGCCAATCCGCTTGAGTGTTGTCCACGCCTGAGATATGTTCTGCCTTTATGGAGTCTAGGTGGCGTTCTGCCCAAAGACATAACCGCTCTGCCTCCTTCATCAGGAGAATAGAGTGGGTACCCCCTTGCCTGTTCACATGTGCTTTTGCCGTGACATTGTCTGTGAGGATGAGGATGTGATTCTGATGAATGCGAGGAAGGAAATTGCGGAGGGCGAGATGGATCGCTCTGAGCTCCAGCCAGTTTATACTGTTGCACTGTTCGTCCTTTGACCAGTGACCTTGGCATGACCAAGACTGAAGATGTGCGCCCCATCCGAACAAACTGGCGTCTGTGGTAATTATGAGTCTTTCCGGCTCCCATAGAAGAGATCCTTTGTTGATGGATGGATTTGTCCACCAAAGTAGGGAGAGTCTCACTTTTTTAGGCACCCGGACCCTTGCTGCTGAGTTGCTGTGACCTGACCTTTGATACGGCAGGAGAAACCACTGAAGCACCCTAACGTGGAAGTGAGCCCAGGGAACAATGGAAATGGAAGAAATCAATTTACCTAGCAATGTTGACAAGTCAGCTAGTGGAACCTGCCGCGAAGATCTAATACGTTGGACCAAGTTCTGTATGCTTTCTAAGCGATCTGGGGAGAGGAAAACTTTTTCCTCAATAGTATCAATTATTGCCCCCAGATGGGTCAACCGGGTTGACGGGGAGAGATGACTCTTCTTCCAATTAATGGAAAACCCGTGTTGCTGTAACACTTGCAACGTGAGCTTGGTGTCCATGTGAGCTTGTCTAGCTGAATGGGATAAGATTAGGATATCGTCCAGGTAACACTGGAGCCTAACCGGAATTCCCCTAAGGTGAGCCACCAGGGCTGCCAGAACCTTCGTAAACGTCCTAGGGGCAGAGGAAAGGCCGAAGGGAAGGGCAACATACTCATAATGGTGATTATTATAACAAAATCTAAGAAATTTCGAATGGGCAGGCCGAATTGGTATGTGCAGATACGCCTCTGTCAGATCGATGGAAGATAAGAAATCACCTCGTCTGACGCTAAGGAGGATAGACTGGAGGGTGCTCATCTTAAATTTACAATAGACCAGCGATCGGTTAAGCTGTTTGAGGTCCAAGATTGCCCTCCAGCCCCCTGAGGCTTTTAGGACAATGAAGAGCAAAGAATAGAAACCCAGTCCCTGCTGGTCCTTGGGAACCGATTGAATGGCCCTGATGTGTAGCAAGTGGTCAATTGCGGACTCCATCAGGGCCCTTTTTTCCGGGACCCTAGAAATCGGGCATTGCATAAAGAAACTTGGGGGGGCAGAAAGGAACTCTAACGCTAGTCCAAAACGAATGGTGTCATGCACCCAGGCATCAGAAGTGGACAACTCCCAGCGGTCAGCAAAGAAACCAAGGCGTCCACCTATGGGAGCTAGATCCCTTTGGTTAACGGGATCTACGAGATCCTTGACTCGGCGGTCCCCTGAATCCTCTCTTGCCCTGACCCCCCGTCGACCCCTGTCTGAAAAATCCAACCTGTCTGAGTGTTGGTTGCCCCTGTAACCCGATCCCCTGAAGGTCCTGGAGGAGAAAGAACTCTGGAAGTAGGGACGGGAGGGGCCCCTGCGAAAGGGCTGAGAGAACCTGTTGTCAGAATGACGAAGAAGGGAAGGGAGGATCTTTCATTTGTTCCTTGTCTCTATTAATAGAGGATCTAGGGCGAACCCAAACAATTTATTAGCCAACACCGGGGAGGAAACGAGTTTCCATTTATTTTTACTATCCACCTGCCAATGCTTGAGCCACAGTAATCTACGGGCAGTAACCTGTGAGGCAATGGCCCTGGCTGAGAACTTTACAGCATGAAAGGTAGCGTCGGCGGAGAATTCCATAGCTGCAATTACTTTTGCTACGTCCTGGTGAGCCCTAACATTGGAACTTGGAATGGTATCCCTCAGGTGGCGGAGCCACCTGAGTGATGCCATGGTGAAGAATGATGCTGCCGTGGCTGCCTTGATAGCCCAGGCATCTGCTTGGTGGGCTTTACGGAGGGCAATTCGCCTTCTTATCAGCAGTCTTTAGGGCATCCTCTGCCTCAATGGGGACATTGGAAGAGGAGGCCAGGGCTACTACTGGATCATCGACCTCGGGGGTGACCAAATTATTAGCAAATTCTGGATCCAGATTGAAAATTTTTTTATCAAAATTCGAAGGGGCCAGGAAAGATGTTGCTGACATCCACTGCTTATGGAGGAGGTCCGAGAACATTTTGGGGACCGGAATAACCTCCTCCTCATTAACTGGCTGAGAGAAGACCAGATCGTCATCAGCCTCAGGAATCTGTAGTATGTGGGACTGAGGGGGGGGGTAGGAATGCGGGCTGTGGTTTTCGCTTTGGAAAGAAGGGACTTGAACAACTGTGGTTGGAAGAGGCCTGTGAAGGTTGGGTGGTCCGGTTTTACGTCCTCGTCATCGACATCCCCTTCTGTGGACGGAGCCCAAGGGGGTCCTCACTCTGTTGAACAGAGACCGAGTCAATCTGAGCGAGGGGGTCCTCTTTGTCCCCCCCTGATCCTGAATGAGATGAGGGTGAAAATCTCTGAATTGAGATACCTGTGAAAAGGACTGAGTCTGCCTGACCGAGGATCTCATGGAGCGCGAGTCATCTTCTCAGGAAAAACACAAACAGGGAAGAATTATAATTAGATATGTAATCAGATTGGTGGCTGCCTGGTAATCAGGTTGGCACGTCCGGGTCCCGCTTCAGCAACTGGGCAAGGCACCCCAAAGGAAAACACACACCCCTTTTGAAAGATGTATAGAGACTCGTGAGTATAAGCAATATATATTACAGTTATTGCTAATATTTAGAATGGTTGGTAGCTGAGATAAAGAAGAGTCTCACCAGAAAAAAGGGTATGCCAAATTGAGAACTAGTTCATAGAGCAGAAAAAAACACTTATTGGGCCCTTATCAACCGCTCCCACAGGCCCAGGCCTGGGGATTAGTTGGATAATATTGATTGCTGTGCTAATAGACAAAATAAGGGTAGAATTTTTACCCAGTACTAGACAAAGGGGCAAAGCACCTGTGAGAGAGCCAACTAAGAAAAGGTCTCTAGACCAACAACAATTCTTCCTCTGAAAAAATCAGGATTGTATCCTAGGCCCCTTCACAAAGGGAGCCTGGGGAGAAAGGCACAGAAGAATCTACTCACAGGGAGCTGGCAGCAGCCAGTCAGGGCCCTCATGAAGCCTCATGGGGAAAACGCCCTGGAATAAAGGGAGTGACACCTGCAAGGCGCAACTACCCCAGAAGAGAAAAACGGCGCCAATCGCTCCTTGGCGCCAGCACAGCTCTGCCGCCCCCGCAATGGCGTCGTTACAAAGAGAGCAGCAGAAACAGGGGAATCGGGACTCCTGCGCCCCTACCCCGCTTTCAGTGGGGAGGATTCAAAGAATCTGAGAGAAAACCACAAAGGAAGGGGCGTATCGGCAGCACCACAAGTTGTTTTAAAAAGAAAATGGCAAGTAGGGGAAACGAAAATCAAGGCTGAGAGAAGAGGGGAAATCGAAAGTGAAGCCTCTCCTCTGGAACCAGCGGCTAGCCAAGCCGCCCCTGCCGACTGCTGCAAAGAGTTGCAGTCAGCTATTTAACAGCAAGGAGAGATAATTTAGAATCCGAATTGAAAGGAAAACAATTTGAGAGAAGCCAATTGAGGAATAGAATACCTTTAGATTATTCCGCTCGACCACAAAAAGAGCTGCCTATCCGAACCGAAGGCTGAGCTAAACTGGGGGACGTATGGGAGGAGAGGAGGAGGAGTCAGAACGTCCTTCAGTAAAGCTCAGCCTATCGGAACGGAGAGACTGAGCACCTCCCACTTCCTGGATGCTCAGAGCAGCTCGCTGGAGAATATGAAAGAAGTAAACATGCACCCATTTAACAGACATGTAATCCTACACACTCACAGCAAGAAACAGAAAAGTCACACATTAGGTAAATGTATTGTACTTCTGTACTTTTGACATATTCCAGGGCTAATGGAATTTGTGTTCAGTAGTGGATGCAGTGATTTCAATTGTTGGGTGTCCCTTTGCTCAATTTCCTAATAGACCTCTATTATTTTCTCTTGGCTTGGAGGTGGAGGCTAAAGCACACAGGTGGTAATATACAGCAATGGGAGCTTAGAGAAGGTAGAAGGAAGTTGGTATTAGCTGGCCAATTATCAATTTGAGAGGTCAGGTGCCTGATTGGCCTCAACACCATCTTGCTCTGTGACCTCACTTGCCATGCTAAAAAGAATCTGTTTTGCCTACTCCATTTTGCTGCTGCTCTGTAATATTTATCAGTAGAATCAGCAGAAGATGCTGCAGAAGGTGGTATCCACTCTTTGCCTGGGTAGTGGAAGCACCACAGCTAGCAAGGTAATAAAAAGAAAAAACCTCCATCACAGGCTATCAGCTGCCTACTTAATTGCCAAGGTTCGACTGACAAACCCAACCAAGCCAGCTCTAGCTTTGTGAAGATCTTCTCCTTGGCCAAGTAGCCCGATATGTCCTTCATTAGGGGAATAAATGAGATGTGTGATAGTCGAAATCTTGACACTAATAGCCATTGAGGAAGTGATCCTTTGGCTCCTAATTGCACTAAGATTGTTCCCTTTTTCTTGAAAGATGGTGGCACATTTAGGAGTCTTGTTCATATTCTTTCTGCATTGTAAGTATAATTTGAGGTGGGGAACTTACCTCGTAACAGAGAGAAGTGGGTATAACCCACAAAGCCCTGGAACTTGGGATCTGTTGGGGACACAATCAGCCTTTAGACTGACTGGTTTTGGGTTTCTCTGTTTTGTCTATAGTCTACTTTGTGGCCTGAGTCCCAAGGTTGACCTAGCGCAAGGATCAGAGATTTAGTGTTTATAATTTATTTTCTAATCAGGCATAGAGGTGGCTTTTGGTACCCTACATAAATGAAAGTCCTATGGTGAATTCTTGGATCAGGCAGACACGATCAGGCAATGATGAAAACTGATTGTGGCTTGTTGGACTGTCATACTGATTCAGTAGCAAACACAGAACAGACCCTCAATCCCACAGAGGGACTTGCAAACAGCACAAAATGTCAGGCAAGTGGCAGGTAGGAAGTTTCCTTCTAGGCAGAGTAGAACCACTTCAGCTCTAAGGGCAGGCATACTGGCTTGGGAATTCTTGGAATTGAAGTCCACACACCTTAAAAGTGGCCAAAGTTGGAAAATCTTGTTTTTTTTTTTAATTACATTTATATGCAGCCCTTCTCCAAAGACTCAGGTGGCTTACATTTTTGGGATACAACCCAGTGTGCTCAGCAATAGCCTTCATTCCATTGTATATGCCTGCTTATTACTAAGCGGCATTTTTACAAGGTCAGCTAATTGCCCCCAACAATCTTGGGTCCTCACTTTACCTACCCCGAGAGGATGGAAGGTGTTAAGGTATGCAAAGAACTTTTCTGTGCATTGTGAAGGAACATGTGAAGAACTATTTCAGTGAATTACAATTTCATCAGAGGATAATGAGGACTGCAGAAAAAACAATTACTACCAGCCTGCCTTCAGTTGAGGACCTGTATACTGCACGAGTCAAAAAAAGAGTTGTGAAAATATTTACAGACCCCTCACATCCCGGGCATAAACTGTTTCAACTCCTTCCCTCAAAACGACGCTATAGAGCACTGCACACCAGAACAACTAGACACAAGGACAGTTTTTCCCCCGAGTGCCATCACTCTGCTAAACAAATAATTCCCTCAACACTGTCCAACTATTTACAAAGTCTGCACTACTATTACTATTACTCTTGTCATCACTCCTTATCGCCCATCCCCTCCCACTTGTGACTGTATGATTGTAACTTTGTCACTCATATCCTTACGATTTATATGGACTCTTTCCTAGTATGATTTGATTGCTTATTGTACCCTATGATTATTATTAAGTGTTGTATCTTATGATTCTTGACTCTCAACGAATGTATCTTTTCTTTTATGTATACAGAGAGCATTTGCACCAAGACAAATTCCTTGTTGTGTCCAATCACACTTGGCCAATAAAAGAATTCCGTTCTATTCTATTCTAATTCTATCAACTTCATCAGGTAGTAGAGCAAAACTAAAGCAAAGTAGTTTGGTTTAGTTATTTCAGAGCAGTATAATGAATCTCCCAGCAAGAGCAGTTTTAGCAAACATTTCTGAAGTCAGGGTTATGTAAGCATTTAATCTAAGAACATGTTTGTTTTTAAGTAAAATCACACAATTTGAGCATGACCAAGTGTTGAAAGAAAATGGAGCATAAGCTGAAAAGTTCTGACAGCTATAATACAATGGTCTGGCCCCAGGCTCAAAAGAATAAAAACAGTGGGGTAAAATGAGAATAAGGCACACTTAATGTCAATTTGAGAGACAGTAGGGCCACTGTATTTTGGCAGTGGATACGAAGATATATACTTCAAGAGGGATAATATGAAGCAATGCACACAGACAAGCTTGTGGAGTCAAGGCCTTCAGGCAGGAAGAATTCACACCACAGTGTCTTGATTCCCGGGGACAGAGAGTCCGACATAACAAAAGAAACTTATCTGGACACCATAAAATCTCCAGAATGTTTTAGCCATTGCCCAGGCTGCCTGGATTTCCAACAGTTATTACACACACCTGGAGGGCACCCAGATTCTGAAAAATATTCTCTAATGTTTACATTCCATATGAATTACCATTATGAGACAAACCTTTTCAGTATCTTTGCTGTGCTTCTTACAAGAGAGGCCAGAAATTAGAACTGGGTGTGAAGGGAAAAAAATTCAAATGAGAAATATTAGAGTATAAAATTCCTGTCCTTTATCTAATGTAGCTGGCATAATGGCCTAGATTTTTCCTTACAAAATATATTGTTTATCACATATCTTCCATAAATACAGGCAGAACTTCACACATCTCCAGAGTCAATGTATAGTAAGAGATGAGAGTTTGTACTTCTTATAATTATCTTTCCTGGCCTGCTAGAAATCACAATGACCCACTTCCCTGGAAGTTTTTTTGGAGGTTCTCATCTTGCTGTTTCAAATGTCAAAATTCCACCAGAGGTGTGTGTGTGTGTATGTGTGTGTGTGTGTGTGTATATATGGCACAAGCACAAAGCCGAAGACACCAGCCTGAAGATGGCGAGTGGGATCTCGTCAAAACATCGCCAAGGTATTCTCAATCTTACATGGGACAAGACCCGAATACACCAAGACCTACATGTATAATATATATATATACATATATATATATGTTCTCCTAATTTTACAAACTGAATATTTTCTCCTTATTAAAGACTGCCTATTGTGTAAACATAATCCTTGTTTTATTTAATACAGGTTGTCCTCGTCATATGACATAATTGAGCCCAAAATTTATGTTGTTAAGCAAGACACGGGTTAAGTGAGTTTTGCCCATTTAACACAGTTGTTAAGTGAATCACTGCAGTTGATAAATTACTTTCCCAGTTCTTAAGTGAATCTGGATTCCCCATTGACTTTGCTTGTCAGGTCACAAAAGGGGATCACATGACCCCAGGACATGCAACTGTCATAAATATGAACCAGTTCCCAAGCATCCAAAGTTTGATGACATGATCATAGGGATGCTGCAAAGGTCGTAACTTTGAAAAATGGTCATAAATCACATTTTTCAGTGCCATGGTAACTGAATGGTCACTAAACAAAGTGTTGTAAGTTGAGACCTACCTATGTAACATAAAGACTCTTTTAAGTTGACTTCAACTTCTGATGACTTCAAGGAATGTGGAACTTCTTAAAATTTGTTTGCCATTGTTTTTGACTTCACAATCTAGCCAGCCTATCGTCTTGGTATTTTTGATGGCTCCTATCCAAGTACTAAAGAAGACTTGCCCCCATTTGGTTTCTGAAGATCAAGCATGGATGGGTGTGTGCTGCCATCTAGCTAGGATCCTTTGAGTTTTAAAATTGTACAATTTATTTAGACCAAGGGTAGGCATACAGACTTAAAAAAAAAATCCCCTGCAGAGGATTGGAAATTGACACGGTGATCTATTTGTGAGCAGGGGCAGGGTTTCAGAGTTTGGTGGATTAGTATTTTTGATGAACAAACATAAAAGAAGACCTACAAACACATCCCAAAGTGTAGTGGTGGAGAATTACTCTTCCTTTTGGTTTGCCACTTTGGGCATTTTTCTTTAGAGTTAAAAAAGGTTGGGAGACAGAGACAGGTTGGTCTTCTTTAGTTTCTCTGTATGCTGTCCCCTATCCTATTATTTCTATGTCCTTCTCCTAATTTTAATAAGACTTCTTAATTTGAAACTTGGAATATGACAGCAGACTTTTGACAATTCAATTTTTCTTTCTATAGAACTACTGGTATGACCAAGCAGGGACATAGAATATAGATGAAAGTCAGTCAATGCGACTGGGAATTTAACCCAATAAATAGCTCCCTTCCAGATGGAAATATAGCTTCTTCCTGTTCCTCATCCTTAGACAGTAGTGAACTGAATAATGGCCACAAATGTATAGTCTAGCATCACAAGCTGAAACTCTTGCTTTTTATTTTATATAATAAAATATATAGTTTGCATTTATTCCTTTCCTGGTCTCCAGATTAGGAGCCAGTGAAGTTTGGCACTGATTTGTGTTCTTTCACTGGATTTAAATGGTTAGTCGAGTGTTTTGTGGCATTTATTTTATTCCTTAAACTCCTCAAAGTTTTCCCCAAAGGGCCCTAGGCTATCCATTTTTGAAGTATGATCTTGCTATAGTATACAAAGCATGGCATGATCTTCATGATAGCATATGTCTATATAGCTTTGCAAGTGTATATTCTGCTAGCAAACTTGAAAACTCCTCCAAGCTGGTGCCCTCTATGCTCTTGGCACTAAAATCTTAAATAACTTTCTTTTCCAGCTATGAAGAAAATTAGCAGATTTTTTATAACTGGTGCATTGTGTATAGTTCAGCTTTCCCCCAATCTGGCACACCTCAAGGTAAAGGGAGTACCAGAATTCCCACCTCCCAGAAAATGACCAATAGCCAAAATAAGGTATGTTAGAATTAGCACATGCATGGGACTAATACTGTATATAAGTCTTTCCCCACAACAATGAAGCCCTATTTATTAAAAAGGATAACTTTGCTGTTCCTAAAATCTGAAGGATCCCTACTTTATTATACTTTTGGAAGACCATGAACACCTGGTTGTTCCCACAGACATTGGGCTAGGATGGAGATTCATCTGTGAGGTTGTTTGGTCTGATGCCTGCAGGTGGTTTTGCTTTTATCCTTGTTTTTATTGATTGTTGTGAGCAGCCTAGGATCAGTATACAAGATAGGCAGTCATGTAAATTCTGTCAATAAATAAATGAAGGATATAGTTTAGGCTGCAATCTCTTATCGCCTAAGATTACACTCCAATAATCTCAATATGCTTTACCCTACACAATACCTCATAAATTTCCTGATAAATATTAGCCCAGGTCAGAAACCTTTGCTTCTAAAGTTAAAGCTCGCTCAATTTCTAAGACATTGGGCTTCAACTCTCATCTGGGCCTCAAGCCTCATCTGAAATGTAAAAACAAGTTCACTGATGCAAGGACTATCACAACCTCCCTAAAGTTGGTGCATTATAGGGATGTTTGACTTGTAACCTGTATAATTTCCAACCAGAACTGCTGCTGTACACTTTTGATATAAGTTACAGCCCAATAGATCCAAAGCTGTAATTCCCAACTTGTGACCCAGGAATAACAGGGAATCTGAGGGAGTATTTAAGATGGCACCTAATTACAATATATAAAATGGGACACTTGTAAATATTTGAGCCAGATATCCAATCATTTGTCTTCACAAAACTACAGAGTAGTTTTATTTCTCCCTTCTTTAGTATTCTTATTTATATTGTAAATTCTTGTAATTTATACAGGAAAATATTTTCATTCTTAAGAAACATAGACAACTGACAGCAGAAAAATATCATTTTCCAGTTGTGCTCCTAGAGAATGAACAAAACAACCAAAACCATATGAAGGATCGTCTTCATTATAACGATCTGGGAGAAATGGAAGACTTTGTTGGAAAAATAAAAGACCAAACCATGCTTCTTGCACTGACTGGGAAGTTGTTCAAATCCAGGAAAATTAAATTTTTATATATTCTTCAAGCACTCTAAGAGGACTGCAAATATTAGAAGAAACAACATTGAAATGTGGTTTGAAAGATACTTTTCAGAGAAATATGAACACTTTTAAAATAACTATGATTTTTAAGATTTTTAATTTTTCTTCTGTGCTGCTTTTTGTTTTCTTTGATTTTTAAGGTATTTTGATGATTTCCACAGGTTTCATTTAATAAAAATTGGATGGTAGCTGAGAACTATTAGCTATAAAGTGATTAATAAATATTTGAAATAAGAAATAAATCAATTGGCAGAGGACTTATGAAGTTGCTTTTTACAACAAATGGAGAAAGACTTGCCTCATTTTCAAACTATTGGCTGTTTAAACTTCAATTTGAAATCTTTAGTTCATCTCTAAGAGATTGAAATAGCATCCATTCAAGAGTCATTGACAAACTTGGAAGAAAAAAAAGTAAAGTATTAAGGGTTTTCTCAGCATCCAGCTGGAATGAAATCAACTTTGAATCTCTACATTTAATTTACTGCACTACTGCTCCTCTTTTGCTTGCAACATGCAGCAGGTATATTTAGTTCATCCCTCTCTTCCTAACTACCTCTTTTCCTTGAGCACAAAGGTCCTCATTGCTTTTTATAGTTCCCAATGGTTGCTTTAATCACACATGTTTTTCACTGAAGAAACTTTCTTATCTGTATCTGGGTCATTCATCTTCATGAGCGCATACCAAAACAGCTAATTTTATTATAGCATAGTCAGCCTACTATGTAAAACTTCTTTCTCAGGAAGTTTGCAAGTATACCCAGAAGAGAAATACTCTAGAAACAAATCAATCTGGCACTTCTGCTTTTCTTTTAAGGATACACTAGGTGGTACCTATAGGGATTTTTCTGTTTTAGTGGTTTAGATGATCAAATCATCAATATGCTGATGATACACAGTTATATATCTCCACCCCAAACCAGATCAGTGATGCCCTCTCCATGATGACTCGCTGTCTGGATGCGGTATGGATCTGGATGGACAGAAACATGCTTCGACTCAACCCAGCCAAGACTGAGTGGTTGTGCATACCGGCATCTTGGTCCAGTTTGGAATGTCCATTGTTGACCATAGGGGAGTGGTATTGCGAGGTGGGAGCCTGGTCAGCTCAGGGGGCCTTTGCCCAGGTCCGGCTGGTTCGCCAGCTTCGCCCGTTCCTGGACCGGGATGCCCTGTGTACAGTCACTCATGCCCTTGTTACCAGCGACTCGACTACTGCAACGCTCTCTATTTAGGACTGCCCTTGCATACCATCCGAGATTGCAGCTGGTGCAAAATGCGGTGGTGATGGGAGTTTCCGGTTCTCCCATGTTACCCCCCTCCTGCGCTGCCTGCATTGGTTGCCGGTTGCACTCCGGGTGAGATTCAAGGTTCTGGTTTTAACATACAAAGTCCTACATGACATGGGTCCTTACTATCTTAGGGAGCGACTCCTGCTGACATCAAATACTAACCGCCCTGTGCAAGCTCATAGGCAGGGGCTCCTTGGGGTCCCGTCGGCTGGGCAATGCCGGCTGGCGGTTCCCCGACGATGTGCCTATTCTGTCGCGGTCCCTGACCTCTGGAATCAACTTCCCTTGGGGCTCCGCCTGGCCCCTGACCTCCGCACCTTCCGCCATGATCTGAAGACCTGGCTGTTTAACCAATCCAGGCTGTGACCCTTGGGTGGGATGGTTTTAACGTTCGTATTAATTTTAATTTTGTATTATATCTTGGGGCTTGTCTAGTTTAACTCTTTTTAAGTATTTATTGTTATTGTTGTTTTAATTGTGAGCTGCCCCGAGTCTTTGGAGATGGGGTGGCATACAAGTCCCACTAATAAATAAATAAATAAATAAATAAATAAATAAATAAATAAATAAATGCATTTCAGTCAATCTATAAGAAGATGAAGGGGGATCTTTGTCTAGATGACTGTTAACCAGACAAAGCTTATAACATGCCTCAGGTATGTAATGCAGGAGATGGGGCCTGATGGATTACATCCCAGAGTTTTAAAGGAGCTGGCAGAGGTCATCTCAGAACCATTGCACCATATCTTTCAAAAATCCTGCAGCACCGGAGGACTACCAGAGGACTGGAAAAGAGCGGATGTGTTTCCCATCTTCAAAAAAGGAAAAAAAACAGACCCAGGAAACTATAGACCAATCAGCCTAACATCAATACCCGGGAAGATACTGGAAAAGATAATAAAAAAACAGATCTGCCTAGAAATAAGTAAAGTAATAACTAGCAGTCAGCACGGGTTTCTTAAGAACAGATCATGCCAAACCAATTTCATTCTTCAACATAGTGACTAAATTAGTAGACCAGCAAAATACTGTGGACATAATATATTTAGATTTCAGCAAGGCATTCAACAAAGTAGACCACAACCTACTTCTTAGTAAGCTAGAAAAAAGTGGAATAGATAGCACCACCACTAGATGGACTCACAACTGGCTGACAAACTGTACTCAAAGAGTAGTCCTTAATGGGTCTAAGTCTACATGGAGGGAAGTAAGCAGTGGGGTGCCACAAGGTTCCATCTTAGGCCCAGTACTTTTCAATATCTTCATTAACGAAATAGAAGGGGAACTTACCAAATTTGCAGATGATACTAAGCTGGCAGGAATAGCCAACAACCAAGAAGATAGGCTCAAGATCCAGATGAATCTTGACAGACTAGAACACTGGGCTGTATCTAACAAAATGAAATTCAATGTAGAGAAAAGTAAAGTCCTACACTTAGGCAAGAAAAATCAGAAGTACACATATAGACTGGGTGAAACCAGGCTCAATAGCAGTAACTGTGAGAGGGATCTTGGAGTCTTAGTGGACAACCAGCTAAATATGAGCCAGCAGTGTGCAGCAGCAGCCAAAAAAGCTAATGTAATCCTAAATTGTATTAACAGAGGGATACAATCAAGATCAAGGGAGGTACTAATACCACTCTATAAAGCCTTAGTAAGACCACACCTAGAGTACTGCATCCAATTTTGGTCACCATATTATAAAAAAGATGTTGAGACTCTAGAAAAAGTACAGAGAAGAGCAACCAGGATGATTAGGGGACTGGAGACTAAAACATATGAAGAACGGATACAGGAACTGGGCATGGCTAGTCTAGTAAAGAGAAGGACCAGGGGAGATATGATAGCAGTCTTCCAATATTTGAGGGGCTGTCACAGAGTGTAAGGGGTCAATCCAATTTCTAAAGCACCTGTAGGCCAGACAAGGAATAACGAATGGAAACTGAACAAGGAGAGATTTAACCTGGAAATAAGGAGAAATTTTCTGACAGTGAGAACAATCAACCAATGGAACACCTTGCCCTTGGAAGTTGTGGGAGTGCCATCACTTGAAATTTTCAAGAAGAGATTGGACTGCCATTTGTCAGAAATGGTGTAGGGTCTCCCGCTTGGGTGAGGGGTTGGACTAGATGAACTACAAGGTCCCTTCCAACTCTGATTATCTGTTATCTGACTTTATGCTCTAAACATCAAAATTGGTTCAAGAAAGAGAGACAGTATGTACCATGTCTAACCATACTTAGAACATTCAAAAATTGTAGAACTTTTATTTGATTATGAGGTATTGCTAAGATGATTTATGTATTATTATTCCTATATTCTGTACCAACAAATAAAATATTTACTTTATAAAATTAACAAATTTATTTTTAAATACACCCAGTGAAACAATGATACTAATTAGTGATCCAGCAAACTCAGCCAAAATGTAAATTGGCAGTGTCATACTGTATAGTAACACTCTCTATATGTTTACACAATTTTTCTATAAATCTGCTAAAAACATGGACTGCTTATAGTCCGCTTCAGCGGTAAAAGTAAATGCATTAATATTACAATAAAAACCCAAACAAAAATCAGTTGTCCCTAACCAAAGTTTAAGAAGATGGAGCTGCTGTTCACTGGGAAATTCGTTAAGCATCAGTTATTGTTATTTTGTTAAGCTCTGCAAATAAAACAGCTGGAACCACAATCAAGCAGGACTAATGGGTAGCTGCAGGAAGGTAAGAGTGCTCCCCAGGAAGGCAATTCTGAAAAGCAGTAGGTGAATGCCAAACCTAGACACAGTAGAAAAAATAACTAGAAGGAGGAAGTTCATTTTTGGGAAAAGCAGAGGGGACCAAAATCAGATTGATAGGGACCTATTACTTCTTGCCCTGAAAAGAAAAGAACAAGCAGCAGGAAATGTAATCACTAAAAATATTCATTTTTCAAAGTTTAAGAGGTGCTTGTGAAATTGAAATAACATAATTTTGCACAACAATCTTTTTTTTCCAGCAGACATAAATTACTTGGCAGAGTATCTTGAATTGTGGGATGATTCCTGGCTATTTACCCTCACTGCCTGGCTTAAAGTTCAAGAGGTCATCTTTCCTAGAGTTGCCTGTATAACTGACAAAGTATGAATCTGTGGTTGAAGTCTTATTTTGAGGAGGGTAGCCAGACATTAGCTATCCTTCCGAAAAGGGAGTCTCCTTTTATCCTTAGCAGCATTCCTTTTCCTCTTCTTGTTCAGGAAACTCTCCAACTTCCCACTTTTCTTCAGTTCTTTGTATTTCTCAGCAAGTTCCAATTTCTGCATTTCAGCTGTAGATGTCAAGAAGGGATGGAGGTTTTAATTCAAGTCATAAGTGTTTGTAATACCCTAAGCAATTATTTTCTATAACCTACTATTTTTTCCTGCCAGCATAATCTTTCAACTTGATCCTAAAAATCATGTGATATGGGTCAGTAACTAATTGCTATGAAAATAACATATAAAAACTCATTTAAGTACTGGCAGTAGCTGTCCTAAACCACTCCTCATTTAATAATTTTGAGAATAATTCAATAATTTAGAAAATGATTCAATGATTTAGAGAAATTAAATGCTACTGGTGCCGGCATGTTGGATGCCACACTTATACACTATTTGCAGGTAGAAACAATGCTACCACTCGATCCAGCCTTTGTAACAGATACCATCAAGAGCTCCACTGACTTGGTGATGATGATGAAGATAAACACAAATAAATTCCTTAATCTTCAATTCGTACAAATCAACTAGCACAAACAGGTCTTCTAATATTTATAATATTTACTAATATATACAGGAAGGGGATCGTATTAAGGTTAAGGCTGGTAGATCAGCTGTTATCCTAAGTGGGAAAAGCTTACATTTCTTTAGGAAGAAAGGCTTCTTTCCTTGCTTGGCCAGCTCTCTTTGCTGCCTCTTGAATGCCAGGGAATTTTCTCTCTTCTTCTGGCATTTTCTCTGTGCTTCTTCCTGTTGTGTCTAAGGAACAAAGAGGAGCAAGAAACAAAGATGTTGTGTTTTTCCTCTCCTCCAATTCCTTTGCCTCATGGTTTTATCATCAATGCTCTACAGCTTTGTTCCTGCCAGTTGCCTGTACTTCAGAAGGGTGAACTGGCTATTTAAATTCTCTTTGGCACCAACTCACCATTCGCTTAAGGAGCTGCTGCAATTTGTTCTGCTCTTCCACATTTTGACTTTTCTTCAGTTGCTTCTGAATAACCTGCAAAATAGGAAAGCACCACATCTAGGGATACCTGTTTTCATTCTGAAGGAAGAAATGCAGGGCACTGTTACATCATTACCTCTTTCTCCTTCTTCCTCACATCATTTAAGAAACTATATGTTTTTTCAAACACTTCTGGTTTATATTCACCAGAGAGGTCATCAAAACGAGGATCTCTGGACACCTGTGGAGGAGGAAATGGGATCAATACTAGCATCTCAGCAATGTCAGAAAATATTTGTATATTCTAGGAAGCCTGTATTATGGGAGCACAATACCAGTTTGGCCATATTCCTTTCCCTCATTTCAACCTCTTCAGCATTTCACTTTTGAAATTAAGAGACTTCTCAAATATTGCAACCAAAGTTATTAATTTCTTCCAAATAAATTTTATGCTCAAATTTTCAAATATTCCCCCAGTATTTTTGTCACTCGTTTTTTTTTTCTTTTTAACAGATCTGTTTTGTGTGTTCCAACACAAGAATACCCACCTTTTTCTTAACGGGCACAACTTGCCGCAAAAAGGGAACTGGCAGTTTGGCTGAAGTTTCCAAAGGCCTGCAGAACAGGAAAATAAACACAATCTTTTTGATGGCAAAAAAGATTCATGGAATTTTACATATTTGTGACCTGATTTCTTAAAACTACTTCTCTGAATACAATAAATAAGTATCAGTGGGCATCAGGATACAAAATATATGCTTGTAATTGTTTTTGTGAGCCAAATGTCTTTCATTCATTAGGCTTTAGAAGGACTGAATAACCAGAGTATACAGGCTTCTCTAGGAATGTGTTTTACAGAGGCAGCTTTGTATTGATCAGATAAGAATTGTTCTGTTAGTCAGTGGCCTGGTGTAACCTAATAGCCCAGACAGCTTCCTCCAAGCTCACACAGCTGTGCTTTGCAAAGAAGTTTCTAGCTTAAGCAAAGCTGGGAAGACTCTGTGACTAATAAAGGAAATCTAACTATATCCTTCAATATGCTTTTAGGACTTGCTGCATCCATAGTACTGAAATCACTTCTCATCAACTAAGCCTATCTTCTCCTTCATAAAGAACTTGGAAACAAATTGCCATAAAAGGCATCTAATCCATGGGGTTGTCAGCTGGAATTCCCTGAACCTTCAGAAAGAGACACTTGCAAAATCCAGTAACATCTCAGAATTTAAGACTGCAAGACATAAAACTAACAACCTCTGGCTACAATAACAGCAATTTCCAGGAAGTCTAGCTCTTCAAGGTTACTTCTAAAAAAATGGATAAATCTAATTTTTTGAAGTGTGAGCTGTCCTCTTCCTTTTCTGCCAGCCATTATAAGAACTTCAGAATTTTTTCTTCTTCAATCCTATCCTTTAAATTTTAAGTTTAAAAGCATGAGTTACCTTGTTTTGGTGGTTTAGGGTCCTGTTTATTAAACAACAAGACAAATAAATAAAATCTAGCTTTAAGGGAAGAATATGCCCAGCCCCTTAAAACTCTAAGAGGGAGATTAAAGAGAAAACACCATTAATGTAAGTTTGACTTTAATATCTTACAGTACAGTTGACATCAAGAGGCCACTAGCTTCAGAAGATATCATCTGTTATAATAACAACTCTGTTAATAATTCTTTTAGAATAGCTGCATATTCAATTAGTGCATATCAGTTTTCTAAGCCTCTTGCTACATATCATCAGTCTACAGAATTTCAGTTGATAAATTGTCTTCCCTTTAACTAATACTGATTAATCATTAGATTCAAATGCATGCGTACAATCTACGAAAATCTCAAAACTTCTGAGATAACAGGAAATGCAACCTGCCTGCCTGCTGAATTTTAATTTCTCTGTCATTGTCAAAAGGGAATTATTTAATGGTTTAATTTTCCTTTTTTATTCATAATGAAAGCCTATATTGTGTTGAGAAATAAGGACATGGATCCCTAATTTTTTTCATTGTTGATTAAAATTAGCTTCACTACATAAATTACAGGTATAAAGTTAAGCATGTGTTCTATATAGTAAATTCTAGTGAGTTTTATAAACTTACTATATAGTAAACTTACAAAGCCTACTGTATAGTAAACTTCAAACACTTTCACTAACACACAACCCAAACAATGCAATAAATTTCCTGACTGTTTTTTAGACCTTGGATGGGACACTGCAAAATAGGATTAGGATTTCATTTCATTTACATTTCATTAAATACAATTAATGTGATTCCTCCCTACCAAACTATTTTCACTTTTAGGTGTACTAAAAATGGAATTTGATAGTAACTTTTTGAGACCTCTGGGTGTCCCACCTAAGTTTTGAGGAGACCAAATGCAATTCTGAAGTGTCAGATTATGCAATTGTGACGCAAAGTATGCTTCAGAGGGGAGAAATGAACTCAAATTACCAATGCACCCTATCAAATAAAATCCCATCTTCCCATGCTCCCTATCAAAGCAAGAAGAAAGCAACGGGAACCTCTGTGCTATCCTTAGCCAAATAAAATTCATTGTCAGATACTGCCTTTCCCTGGAAGCACATAGAAACCATATATGTCTGATCCTTGGCAATATCTCCTTAGGCAAGGAAATTGAGAGACTGAAGCAAAGGATAATTTCAACTCTATTAATTTCCTATGGGGACAAGTTTTATAGACACTACAGACTAATTCTTGGTCTTGCCCTATTGTTTTAGGTACCACTGCATTCACTTATTCTTTTGTTGTTCTGTTAATATAAGAATAATAGTGTATAAATATGAAAATTGAAGGAAGTATTTTAATTCTATTGGCATAGTTAGATTCTAATAGGCTGATTGTATTTCAGTAATTCTACTCTCTGTGGCAAATTAATTAATACAATCAGAGTACTGAGCAGACAAAAACACTAATAAAAAGCGTTCAGACTGTGAATCTAATTACATGCTTTTATCATTGCGTTTTCTTTCTACCTGCATTATCTCTTGAGAAGATTTCATTCTTCTTAGAAGTGAAAGGCAAAATCTGTAACTCATTATGGGGATACTACTCAATACCGACAAGGGATGAATATTTCAAACAGAAGTGACTCCTCTGATTGAAGGGTGGATTTTTGTATTTAGCAAGAAATTTCTTTTTTAACATGACTCCCTAGTAAGCATGTTTAGATCAGAATTTATATTCATTTAATTAGTTTTTGTTTTTGCAGAAAACATTACGCTGAAATGACACAGTTTGACAGTTACATAAACTACACTCAAGGTTAAAAAAAAGTAAGTGTGACTTACATACATTTAGGAGCAAAGCTTTTGCACTGATAAAATGTTTGCAGCACCTGCTTCCAAATCTTTAAAGAAGTCAGAACATCTCCTGAGCTTGCACAGTCTCAGGGAAATATTCATTGAGGAGGCCTTAGAGGGCATTAGGTCATAAAGAACAGTATCACATTAGACTTTGTGTGAAATCCATTCTTAACAGCAGAGAATAACTGGGTTCTACACAATCCTAGAGTTCTATAAGGCCTTGAGTGGCTTCCTGGAAGGACTTAAGCAGGAAAAGAACTCCCAAATTCAGTGATGCTGGACACACCCAAACATCTGCTCTTTTAGCTGCATGTCATCAATATTTGTCACCCCCACAATTTGTAAGTGGTCTGTGAAGCAGGTTCTGGCTGTCTTTCCTTCATTCTATTTTTCTCTCTTCCCACATTCATAAGCATACAACTGAACTTCTTGCCTGCCTCCAAACTCCAACAAATGATTTCCTCATCAACTGAGCCACATAGGAATTAATAAAGCAATCTTTGTGAAATTCAAGGGTTTATTTATTGTTTGTAAAAGCAAATATTAATTTTGCCTTTTATAATAAACGCTTTACTTTTCATTGTGTTGCCAATTTTCTATCACTCATGCCTTGCCTCTTGATTAAGCGTTCTGAGATCTATTTTTTTTAACCAACATGTTTTGAAAAACCCTTGTTCTAGTGGGTATCTCTCTCCCATTCGCTCCAGAAGCAGGGCTTAGATTCGGTGTTGTTTCACTAGGGAGATATAGCTCAAGTCGTAAAGAAAACTATGAGAAAGATATCTAAATGTATACATAAAGGAATGACCTTTGAACTATGTATGATTTGCCATAGGTATCTTTCCTCCCTTTTGGAAATAATAATGGGTGGCCAGGATCCTCTGCCTCTACTGCAGAAAATAAATCTTTAGGGTAAGTCTAATGCAGGTAATCCTTGACTTATGACCACAACCAAGCCCAAAATTTCTGCTGTTAAGTGAAATATTCGTTAAATGAATTTTGCCCCGTTTTACAACAGTTCTTGCCACAGTTGTTAAGTGAATCACTGCAGTTGATAAGTTAGTAACAGGGCTGTTAAGTGAATCTGGCTTCCCCATTGACTTTGCTTGTCAGAAGATCACAAAAGATGATCACCCCAGGACACTGCAACTGTCATAAAGATGAATCAGTTGCCACACAGCCAAATTTTGATCACATGACCATGGGGATGCAGGAAAGGCTGTAACTGTGAAAAATGGTCATAAGTCACTTTGAACAGTCACTAAATGAACTGTTGTAAGTTGAGGACTACCAGTATATTCCTTTTCTACCAAGGTATTCTATAATAGGGCATACTAAATTTATCCATACACATGGGACTATAGGTTTAGATGGACCATTTAGACCATTTCTTCTTAAGAACCATTTTTTCAGCATCTTCCTGCTGAAGGATGTCTGTCTTAGGAATATGAATTCAGTTTCAGTATTCATGAAGAAAGGCATAGCTCTTAAGAGAGTATTAGCATCAAAGACAAAAAGGAGGCTGTGCTTTTGGTGGAATGGGACAAAAGGATGGCAGAAATGCATTAACTTCCCCTGACTAGGATCTTCTTGAGGGAAACTCAGCATCAGTGAATTTGCAAGCATCTGTGGGATCTTTAGACAGTTAGATTCTGAGGAGAAGAAACATCCACTGGAAGGAACAAAAATGCATTGTTGCCCTTGATACTGGGGCTATACAAATGATCATTTAGCTCTCTACTGCCAAAAAACCCTGACTTTGGCTGATTTGAAAAACTGATATAGCTGGGTGCTGTATGATTTGTTTTCTCTCCTTTGCAGGAAGATTAAGCCCTTTTAAACTTCTTGTCCACAACACTGACCAAGTTGTGGAGTTGCTGACTAAAGGACACTTGTTCAAAAAGCCCAGCTCCTTGAAATGTCTAGGCATCCTTTGAATAATCAAAGATAATTTTATCAACAGGTTATGGAGGTAGGAATATATGTGTATTTCTAGGAATCTGATCTACAACAGTCACCATAATCTTTGTGAATACTCTGGAAGCTGTAACAGGCTGAATGAGAAGCCTTGAAAAGATAATGGTTGTCCTAAAAGTTACATCTCAGGAACATGCTGTGGGATGAATTGATTCTGTATGTATAAGTCCAGAGCATCTTTTTTTGGAAACACTCCACTGTTTATCTCAGGGTTTCCATCTGGCACTTGTACTATTTGGTTTACTTCATGTCCAAAATCTTGTGCTATTATGTGTTCCTCTTGTGGACAATTAGATATTTGAAGTTAGATGGCATTTTGTTCCTTTGGACTTGGAAGATTGGGTGAAGTAATCTAAGGCTGATGAATTCTATGGTGTAGCCCTCTTTAAGTTCCATGCACTTCATATGATATGGGTCTACTGATGGGTGAATTGCATTCGGAGTTGTTTGCACGTCCCATCTTGCAATAAGAAAAGGTTCCCCCCCAGCATTGGGATTAAGACTGTTGAAATTGTTTGGGGTTCCACCAAGATGAGCTGTATTCCTTGTGGCTCAATTTTTTTAAAAAAGAAATAGATAGAAATGTTTGGTATACGTCTGATTCCTGCTCTTTTTGGCTTCATATTTTTATATTTGTTAGAAGCATAGTTTTCTTTTAATCCTTAGTCTCAATTAGGACATTATCTAGGGCCTGTCTGAATAGTTTGCCACTCTTGAATGGACCTGATATGAAGACTGATTTTAATTTAGAGTACTTTCCAGTTCATCAACTATAGCTGTCTTAAACTGTTACGTTAGCTGTAGTGCCTTTGGCTGAGAACTGCATGCTGTTTTTCCCAGCATCTGCCATTAAGGCAGAGACTTGGCTAACTTGTTTTTTTTAAATTACATTTATATGCCGCCCTTCTCCAAAGACTCAGGGCGGCTTACAATTTTTGGGATACAACCCAGTGTGCTCAGCAATAGCCTTCATTCCATTGCATATGCCTGCTTGTTACTAAGCAGCATTTTACAAAGTCAGCTTATTGCCCCCAACAATCGGGTCATGTCTTACATGGGCTCCCTATCTTCTAGAGCAGGGGTGGGCAACTCTGGCCCCTTTGCGACCTGGGGGCTTCAGCTCCTAGAATTCCTAAGCCATGTTGTAAAGGGGCCATGCTGGCTCAGGAATTCTGGGAGTTGAAGTCCCCAGGTCACAAAGGGGCCATACCTGCCCACCCCTGTTCTAGAGGGATGAATTGGAATAGCCGTTTGCCCCACAGGATTGAAGCTTAGTGAAGATGAACATGGCAAGGAAAAGCCTTGTGGCCTTAGCTGAAACCCTGCGTGCATTTTATTGCAGAATCTCTGTCTCCAGGACTGTCTAGGGTGTCTTCCCTGTCCTCATTTACTATTACTCCCAAGACCAGAGTTGTCATGTAAGTATCCACTAAGATGTCTTAATTAGGTCTAGGGCTACCTATGAAAAGGTACTGAGAAAGGAGATGGAAGAACTTTTGTTTTCTCATTGCCCCGAGAAACTTGTACTCTGCTCTGAGGATTTTGTTAAAGGTATCAGGGAATGGAAGGCATAAGACAGTAAATAGCTACAGGTAATCCTCGACTTACAATCATTTGTTTAGTGATGATTCAAAGTGACAACAGCACTGAAAAAAAAAAGTTAAGACCCAGTCCTTGCACTTATAACTGGTGCAGCATCCCCATGGTCATATGATCAGAATTCGGGTGTTGGGCAACCAGTGTATATTAACAACAGTTGCAGTGTTCTGGGGTCATGTGACAACCACCTGCAACCTTCTCAGTCAACTTCCGTTAAGCAAAGTCAATGGGAGAAGTTGGGTTTGCTTAGCGACAGCACGGTTCACTTATGTTCAGCTATTTGCTTAACAACAGTGCAAAAAAAAAAAAAGCCATAAAATCTAATGTGGCTCACTTAGCAACTGCCTTCCTTAGCAATGGAAATTCTGGTCCCAATTGTGATTTAAGTTGGGGACTACCTGTACTAGGAAACCACTGTTAATACTGGGTCCAACAAGGAATTTGTTAGGCTCAGGCATTATAGTTCCTTCAGTCCTGGGGTCTTGCAGACTTTCCTAAGCAGCAGGGGAATTCTGCTCGACAGATTTGAGATTTGGTTTTGGATTTTATTCTCATCTAGGGACAAATCCCTATTTGACAGGTGCTGAAGGAAAGTATTTGAACCATACGTAATATGTACATCTCACCCTAGGAGTAGGTACTGTTCCTTGCTTGCTTGGTGGTTTGATTCTTCCCCCTGTGATGGTGGCCTCAACATTGACCTCTGTTGCAAATATCATGTAGCTTATTAGCCACTTATCTGACAATCTAGTCTCCTGAGCAGAGCATGGTAATGAGACAAGTCCTAATCTAAGTCCTGCCTCTGGAGCAGGGCTGTCAAACTTCATGGCCTGCAGGCCGGGAGGATCACGCACTGGCCACACCAACGCCTGGTTTAGCAAAGGGGGGAAAAGTCGCGATACATTGTGTGACGCCGCCGTGACACCTCAAGTTTGACATCCTGCTCTGGAGTAAGTGAGAAGCAGCTCACTAGAGGATGCCCTGCTTCCACTGGAAAAAAAAAACCCAGAGGTTTCAGTTTGAAATTTGGAAATGGATGAGACAAAACTGATGCAGTATCAGATTACATCAACTTGGAAATATTTGTGTATGTTGACTGAAACCTGGCTTCAGAGCTAAGAACAAAGGTTAATGATATATAGCAAATGTGCACAGATTTGGGGAGATGTTCAAAAAGGCACCAAGTGTTCTATTTCCATTCTTGTCTGCTTTAATATCTAAATTACTCTTCAGATCAACATTTACAAAACCCACCAAAGCATAGGAAGCCGTGATACAACAGAAGCCAACCAGCCAGCCAGAGCTGTTCATAAATAAGAGGAAAAATTGTTAGATCAAGTCAGAAAAACAGACTGCCAGATGGATATTTAAACTTTTACATCTTTACAAGTTCCACCCAGCTGAGAAAGCTAACTACTATCCTTGTACATAATACATGAATGCATTATACATGTATGGTTCCTGACAGGTAAATTTACAATTCCTAAGCTCTGCACTGTGGAAACATGACATACAATGCAATATCAAGTATGTTCAACATTTATAGTTAAGCATTAAAGATGTTTCTTATTATTAATTATTATTATTAAATTATCATCTTATTAAAGATGATAATTTTGTCTATTGCTGCTCTGTGACCATATTATTATTATCTCTTTTATTCATTAAATATGAAACTCAAGTCAACTGAACATTTTAAAATGTATCACAAATTCCAGTGACTGGTGTTAATGGTTGATACGGGTTGCTGCCAGAGTCCTAAGTATCAACCAAGTATCTTCTTAAAATATGCAATGTTCCGAGTAGTGCAGTTTTTTGCAGTTCTGCTGATGTTATTGCAGGAAGCTGCAATTTCTTGATGTTTTTGTAAAATTCTTGGACATGGTACCAAGTACCCTGATGACAATGGGTATCACTGTTACATGTTTCATTCATAACCGTGTAGTTTTCGATGGCCAGGTCACGATATTTTGTGATATTTCATTATTATTATTTTATATACAAAAACAACAGTGTACACAGCAAATGAGATAAGTATGCTGGGTTTCATATCACAAATCACTAGTTGAACACTTCCCAAGCGTTTAGGACTGTGTGATGTATCGGTGGATTATGCGAGCAGATCCCAGTAAGGTGGCCTTCTGCAGCTGACCAATGGTGGTTTTGTCAGCGCCAACTGTTCTTAAGTACTTGCCTAGGTCTTTAGGCACAGCACCCAGTGTGCCAAGTACCACTGGAACCACCTGCACTGGTTTATGCCAGAGTCTCTGCAGTTCAATTTTCAAGCCCTGATATCTGGTGATTTTTTGCAAGTTGTTTCTCGTTGATTCTGCTGTCATCAGGTATGGCAATATCGACGGTCCACTTTTTTCTTCTCTACAATCGTGATATCTGGGGTGTTGTGTTCTAAAACTTTGTCATTCTGTATTTGGAAGTCCCACAGTAGTTTTGCATGCTCATTTTTGACCACTTTTTCAGGCTTATAATCCCACCAGTTCTTTGCTACAGGCAGATGTCACAACACAACTGTGTTGTGACATTGTTTGCAGTCAGTCTGAGCGATTGTCTTGCGACAGCTCAGTATGTGATTGATGGTTTTGTCTGCTTCTTTGCAGAGTCTGCATTTGGGGTCATCAGCAGATTTTTCTATTCTGGCTTTGATTGCATTCGTTTTGATGGCTTGTTCTTGGGCTGTCTCTTTCTTCAGTGTTCCGTTGATGAGCCATAACCAGGTCTTTTCCTTATCTACTTTTCCCAGCTGGTGCAACACCCCCCATGGGGTGCCCCCTTGATGTGGCAGGGGGCTTAACTGTTCCAAAGAAGCTGAGAGCTCTGCTGGCGGTAATGCAAACTACCAGCAGGTCCAACCATGCCAGAGAGGTCTCGGCCGAGGAGCAGGATTGAGTGCACCCAATAACCCATGCAATGAATCATGGTGAAATACAACCAAACAAAGCCTATATTACCCAGGTTAACAAGAACCGCATCAGGTGCTGGCGAACCTGGGCATCCGCCGACAAGTGGGCTACAGGCCACGGGTCCCATAGCTGAGCAGCCAGGGCATGAGCCTGCAGGGCTACTGGAAGCTGAACCTCAGAAGTGGCAGAAATACACAATGTCAGAGAACTGCACTGTAATGAAATGGTACTACAAAGCAGAACCAGAAAAATGAGGCTACCAAAAAAAGATTATTATTATCATCATCATCATCATCATCATCATCATCATCATCACTATCACCATCATCATTTACAGTATTATGTAGAGATACACAGCAGAAATTGTATTTACCGGTTTTTGCTCAAACATGGCCTCTTCTTTGTTTTTGTGACATCTGGTAGCCTTTTCTTAGATGTCATTTGCTGATAAGCCTTCATCCCAACTTGGTTTCTCATTTGTAACAGCTCCCCAAAAGACATTGAAGACAATTCTGAAGGAAAAGGAAAAGAAACACAAAGATATACAGACATACATCAAAGTATCTGAAATATTTCCACCAGCCTTTGGCAATCAAGCACTCTCAGATGTATTGATTTAACATGTGGAATTTTCAGCAAATGGACCATGCTGCCATAAATACTCAAGTTAGGAAAGCTGATTGACATATTTAGTTATTTATTTTCTGCACCACTGCAATCCAGAAACTCTCGGTAGCTTACATAAAGAATAAAATAAAATCAACACATTTATAAAAGAATAACCTGCACAAAAACCATAAACAATAAAAACAAAAACTGAACATGGCTTGATAAAATCAGGTGAAGCAGACATGTATTGAATGCTGCAATTCCTTAACATAAAATATAGATTCCTCCATGTTCTCCAGATACGTAGACAAACAGGTAATTTTTTTTGGTCATTGATTGTTAAAAATACAATCAGTAAAATGACAACGCAAAAGTGAGAAAATTCTGATGGAGGAGGAGGTGATTAAGAAAATAATGGAATGTGCAAAAATGAGTAGACTAACATTAGCAATTGGAGAGCAAGAAGAAAAGGAGTATTTTAAGATTTGGGATTTATTTTATCAATGGCTAAATAGAAGAGTAAGAAACTGAAGTATATTGTAATAGTAATTATATATTATAATTGAATATTTCCGAATTAGTTATATTATGAATATAATTTAGTAAGAATTGAGATTTATTTTAAAAGATAGCCTGGAATTGAAATTAAAACTTTAATGATAGTATAGTAATGATATAATATGATATTGAATGTTGATTAGAATATGATATGAATGTAAAGTTAAGAGGAAAGGATTATAGATACTGTGCACATGATATATGTACCAAACCGACACATTGTACAATTGAAAGAAGGTTTTATTTGTTGTTTTATTTGTTATAAAAATAAAACACTTTTTAAAAAAAATTGACAACACAAAACTATCCCCTAACAAGAACTATTAGCAACCATTTGTGGGCAAAACTTAGACATAATGTAGTAAAAATGTGTTACTTTTAGAGAAATAAATATACTTTGATATTTAACAGATAGTGCAGATAAAAGATATCAAAGTGCCATGCAAATTTAAATAAAAGAGGGGTTATCAACTGCCAGTAAATAACCCTTTAGAACTGACAATAGAGAAGAACATGAGCTGTGGTTTTTATACCTATATCATAGGGGCAATGTCAGGTTCTCTATGGGGTTTCCTATATTTCCCTTCCAGGACAGCTATGGGGAACACCTTAAATCAAGCTAAAGATAAAACTCTCCTAAATTTGGGAACTATGATATGATATAAACATGAGGCTGGTTTAGTCACTCAAACTTTGTTATTTGGAATTATATTGTGAGTGAAAGTAGCAATCCCTGACCTTCTATAATCTATATCTTAGTACTGCATTGATGTAACTTGATTAACTCTAAGGTGAAAATGTAATCATAGGAGAAACCATACAAATTTAGTGTCTTTTGAATCATTGTTTCCAGGAAGGTGATCATTTTATTATTTGTTTATTTATTAAATTTTTATGCTGCCCATCTCCCCCACAAGGTACTCTGGGCCGCTGTTCATACTGTTATATAGTCATGTATGAGCTCTGTGTAGTAATTGTGTTTGGGCTTTAGTTGCAAACAATTTAATTGCAGCAGGGATAAACTGCTCCTCTAGAAAAATAGTAACTTTTCATTGCTGATGCAGATCTCTCTAAACTGTGGGATACATAATCCACCTGGGCATTTCTGCTTGAAAAAACTCTTCTTCGTTACTCTTACATCTATGCACTAGGCCTATCAGGGCTATTTTTTCCATTCACATCAGAGCGAGATGAACAGTTCTGTACATGAAGTTGCAGTATTTATACAATGTAGAACCATAAGAACTTGTAACATCTCAATAAAACAAGTTATATGCCTTGGTTAGAGAGCTCTGCCCATAACTAGATTTGCTTAACTTCATGCAAAACCTCTTATATCAAAAATATTTTTCTTGGCTGCTATGATTTCCCTTTAGTACCCCTAGAAGGAAATAACTGTAGTGACTAGAAATCAGCAGGAAATTAGATCACAGTCTCAAGGCAGATTTTTCTTTAAGTGAAAAGTGATTTTTTTTAAAAAAAAATATTAAGTATGTGATGTTTGTGCCTTAGGTTCCAAATCAAGTATATTTTGTTCACGTGGTCATTTAATAGTTTTTTTTAAAAAAAATTAGATTAGTATTTTACACATCTTAAGCCTTACCTATGATTTGTCTTACTGACAACAGTAATTTACATTATTGTTATGGGATTTATAACTTGTCTTAAAGATTAAAATAATGAGAAAGTTTTCTCTAAAACTAACACATTATTTATATGGTGATGTTTCAAAAGAAAAATTTATCTTACTTTTTCTAAGCTAAGTCCAATCCTTGTGATTTACTATTATGGCATCAATTAGATATGTCAGGTACCTAGTTAACCTTTGGTTAACTCTCCTTTAGACAAAGAAAAATGTTTATTAAGGTGACACACAATTTCTAATGATAGCATTCTATACCGTGATACATTACAAAGAAGAGGTAATTAAAAAAAATATGTTCTGGGTTTCCTACTTTCAGCAGAGAGTTGATTTGCTATCTACCCTGTCTCCACGCCTGAGTGAAGTTTTAACTCATATTTTCCAATTTTTCTGTGAAATGGTAATTCTTAGTCAAGATCATTTTGCTGACATTAACCACTAGAGATGATTATACTTGGGATATAAGAATAAAGGTGAATTACAATGAATCAAACTGCTGCCTGATTTACCAAGTGCTATCTACATCAACTGGCAGATTTTTGTAGGATCAAAAATCAAAAAAGTTTATTTCCCACCTCTTGCCATTCAAGATTATTTTGTGAACTAAAAAAGCCAACTTGTGATCTTCCTAAAAGAATTCTGCTTCCTCTATATAACACATACCTATGATATTTCTCCATCTCTAGATCACAAATTGAATTTGCTTTGTTAAAGATTGGTTTCTTTCTTCTTCAGCTGAAAGGGTTCTTGATAGCCATTTCATACTTGCAAATGAGGTATAATTAGTGTGTCTTTCCTATGACTTATTTGAACAGCACTTTTCTTACAACAGAAAATTAAACAGAGAAAGAGACGCTCTAATGTATATGCTCTATAATCAATGAAATCTTTCGGAATGTAAGCCCTTTTTTCCCTTGCATTCACATGTACTAAAAAGGGCTCAGAGTTGCTTTGAAGTAAATGGCTGTTGAAGTGTCACCACAGGTCAAGCAATAAAAACCAAACATGTTCTCCATATTCACTATGCTGTAAGTACCACTTTTCACTGGAAGTTTAAAAGCAGAATTTTGAAGTTAATGCTTCTAATACTTCAACACTTTTTATATTTGACTACACTTCTGAATGATTACTTAGTTCATATTTTTCACACTGCTATAGACTTTTGTATTACAAGTATATTCTAAGGGAATGCTTTTCTTTTTATATATAAATGGAAATAAAATTGTAAACTATTGTTGTAAAGCTTTAATAATAAGAATACAAAAAACTAAATTAGAGCTGAAAAGATTTAAAAGAAAAAGGCACCACAGAAAAAAACAAATAATGCAATAAGAAAATTTTAAAAGCCGCCCCGAGTCCTTTTGGAGATGGGGCAGCATACAAGTCGAATTAATAAATAAAATAAATAAATAAAAGGAGCAATCTAGAAAGAAAAATATAAAGACATAAACAGTGGCTTCCGATACACTTCACAGCAAGAACAATTATATCTTAACCCTTCTCTCTAAAGGTATGCCTCTTCTTTCCATATCTATCTTGTTTAATTATCAAAACCATAAATCACAAATTCATTTTTTAAATTTTAAGCAAAAAATCCATAAGCGGTTTCCAGTCATCAATGAATGTAGATATTCTCTTTTTTCTAATCAAAGAAGTTACTTTATCCATTAACAGGAAGATCTGTTAATTTTGTCAATTATTCCTCTACAATGGGTTCTGCCAAGTGTTTCCATATCTGCACATGTGATATTGTTGCTGTGGTAATCATGCATTGAAATATTCTTCCATGACTCTTTTCAAACTGTTTCAATCACTAAAAAAATGTGCTATTTAACATTTTTGCCATACGCCAAATAAATAAATAAATAAATCCATCCACCCACCCACCCACCCACCCATCCATCCATCCATTGTAAAAGGAAAAGTTTTGGCTTCAATTGAATATAGATAAAGGCAATGGTTTTCCCTGCCCAGTTGTGTTCGACTCTAAGCAGCAATACGTATCTCTGTTTCTTAGCCGAGGGAGCCAGCACATCATGTGACCAGCATGTCTATATGCAGAGGTACACAGAACATCTTATTCTTCAAAATCTTCTGTTTCAATATATGTATTTGAATCAATTTTTTAAGGTTTGTTTTACCTATCACCAAGCATATCCCTTGTTCATATCTCCAATATACATTGGAAGTACCTTTATACATTCTAATTTCTCTGGTGTTGTGTACCAACTAAAGGAGTGTTTTTCAACCAACAGAAGACACAACTAGTTTAAATAGCGGACAAGTCTTCTTTCTAAATGAGGAAAGAACCCACATAAGAGAAAGAGCGGAGAAGGTCTGAACAGTGTTTCCAGCCTCATACACTGAGCAAGGGAACTGAACATCTCACAATGCCTTGGAAGGAGCCTCTGAAAGATTAGAGCTGGGAACAGAAACAAAATAATGCTTTGTGCTAGTTAACATTGTTTCACATTTCACATTGTTTGGAAGTTTGTTTTTTAAATTTAGGCTTAGTGGAAGACAGTTGCTGCAAAGGAATACAGTATTTTAACCTTAAGACTGTCTACTATTGACTTCACCCCTTTCCTAAGAGGTCTGTAGGGGGCGTGCATAAGCGCACCACTGTGCCTACCGTCCCTGTCCTATTGTTTCTTTTATTTTCTTATATGTATCCATGTATTTATAACTATGTTTATACTTATACCTATTATCTTGTAAGCAATTGACTAATCAAATAAATAAATAAATAAATAAAGTTAGTTAGTTAGTTAGTTAGTTAGTTCTCACTGATTATTCAGAAATATTTTTTGCTTTCAACATAGGGGAAGACTGCTCCAGTGTCAAACATTTCTTAATTCTTCACAGTTCTCAATATTTTACAACTGTTTTGAACATTATTTTTTCTGTATGCTATTAAAATTTACTGTAATTGGTTAATAAGACTGGCCAATTGTTCCAAAGTAAAAAGTGATGAAGGACTTTTAAAATAAGTTCATTTAATACATTAACAGATGAAGAAATAAGTCAATTTGTAATTATCTCTAGCAATAGAGTAACATACATTTATCCAATTGACAAGTAGGAATTCCATGTTTATTCTTTTTTAAAAAACTCCACTGAACCATATCAAAGGCCTTGTCTGCAATCAAATAGACTATCACTCCTTTTAAGTCTTCTGAATGTGCATCTAGAATACCAATTAGTAATCTAGTTTATAAAAGGCCTCCAAGCATCCGATAAGCCAGATTGTGCAGGATGGGTAATTGAATATAGTATCAGTAGTCTACATGGCAGAGTTATTTTCAATATTTTTGCATTAATATTTAACAGGTTGATTGGATACTAGCTTATGCAACCATCAAGTTCTTTCCCAACTTTCAAGATTAATTATACAAGCCTTGTTGAAGGACACTGGAAAGACTTTATTTAAAAAGAATAATTATAGACCTCCAGTTTGATTGAGCAAAGACTTCGATGTATATTTTATGCCTCTCAGTTGGATAACCATCTGTATAAAAAACCATCCTATTTTCATAGATTTAATAACATTTTTTTCTTGCAGAGATAAAGATGTAATTAAATAAGTAGCTATTATATGTAATCTAAGGAAGAACTATATTATAAAAGCATGTACTTTCTTCCTTAGTTGTATTTGACTATTACACCACTTGGAAGGAAAGTTTTTAAAAACCCTATTGTTTTTATTAAGTAACAATAATTAAATACTGTGATTATATATTCTTAATAATAGACATGATTTACACTGTTGCTAGTGTTTCAGATGAGTGGATGATAATTTATTAAGTTTTCATCTTGCTCCCAATATCATCCCTTTATACAATTCAACTAATAGCTTATTTCAGTTGTATAGAGAGTTGCAGTTTGTATTCAGCATTCATAAATGCTTTTTTGGGGGGGTTGTTGATGGTGAGGGTGGCACATTTGTCAAGTCCAAACTCTACTGAAATATCTTGGTTTTATATATACTGACAGGGATGAGAATCTATTCTGTTCAGATAGTGTTTTTCCATACAGTTTCAGTCATCCATGTAAATATTATGGTTAGCCATGCAATCAGTCAGATACTTAGACTGGATTTGGCATTTTTGTCATTTATTGAGTCCTTCCCAAGAACCTGTGATAGGAAGATGTTGTTTGATGGTGTTAAAGGTATTGTTGCAGGTTGTAAGCTGTTCAAAGTATAGCTGCCTTCTGCAATTGACTGATGGTGGTTTTGTCAATGCTGATAGTGTTCAAGTGGTTTCCAGTTGCTTTGGGATAGCACCCAAGGCACCTATTACTATTAGAACTTTGCTTTCTTTTCCACAGTCATTCTTCTTTTCGCAGGTCTTTGTATTTTGTGATTTACTCCAGTTTTCCCCCCTATTCTGCCTCTACACCCAGAGGGGGGGGGAAGCAGGATCAAGGATGACAGTGAATTATGTATCTCAGAGTTGGCTATCCCCAGGTAAATGCCAGACGTAGAATGTTAACTTCAAATAAATCTTTTTTAGTTTTGGGAATGTAGCCCAACACACTCCAATTGTTTCCATTCCACTTTTTAGTGTTTCTAAAAAGCAATATGGCTGTCAATGTTCTGCCTGATGAACCCAACCAAAGCAAGCATGGCCAAGACAATATGCTCTCTTAATGCAAAACTTTATTGAGTACATCATTTTGGCACAGATGAGGGGAAAAACAGATCTAATCATTTCCTGCACAAACCCACATAGTTAAAGTTTAGGTTTTCTCTTCCCCTATTAGACTAGGTCACTTTGTCCAATGGAGTCTCTTGGTGTTGTTGTGGGAGAGTCTTTTTTGACTCTGGTAAACACCTGCCAAAGTGTCCTTGGTTCTCATGGCTGGCATCTTGATGTCTGGAAGCTATACTCTATTTACCCTTTCCCTTCCCCTATAGTTTGCTGGCAAGCTGAGAAGCAATAATAGTTGCAACAGCAAAAGCTTTGAAGTGTATTCAGGCTGCTTTCACTTTTACTGCTTCTTAGCCTGCCAATGAACTATGGGGGGAGGGGAGGGGGAATTGGAATGTGGATTTTAAACATCAAGTAGTCAAGTTGTAAGAACCAAGATCACATCAGCAGGTGTTTGGCAGATTTTCAAGACATCTTCTCACAACAATATTGTGACACTCAATTGGACAATATGACCTGCACTAATAGGAGGGAGGGAAGATTCTATTCTTTCTTTCTTTCTTTCTTTCTTTCTTTTTCTTTCTTTCTTCTTTCTTTCTTATTTAGACTTGTATGCTGCCCTTCTCCTAAGGACCCGGGCGGCAGCGAACATATAAAAAAGAATACATTTACAGTAAAAAAATATTAAACAAATACAAGTCTATAAATTACAAAACTGAATTAAAAGCAATTAAAATACAATAAATAACAATACAATTAAAACTACCCACCCCCGGGTCAATCCAGGCCGGCCTGCTAAAACAGCCAAGTCTTCAGGTCTCGACGAAAGGAGCAGAGATCAGGGGCCAAACGAAGATCCACGGGGAGCTGATTCCATAGGGCGGGCGCTCCCACAGAAAAGGCCCTAGCCCTGGGGACCGCCAGCCGATAATGGCTAACCGACGGTATTCCCAGGAGGCCCCTCCTGTGGGAGCACACGGGGCGATCGGAGTGTGATGCTGGCAGGAGGTGTTCCCGCAAGTACCCTGGACCCAAGCCATTTAGGGCTTTATAAGTGGTTACCAACACCTTGAAGGAAACCCGGAAGGCAACCGGCAACCAATGCAAGTCACGCAGGAGGGGTGTAACATGGGAGTATCGGGATAACCCAATCACAGCCCGCACGGCCGCATTCTGCACCAGCTGCAACCTCCAAGTAATCCGCAAGGGTAGCCCCATGTAGAGAGCGTTGCAGTAGTCGATTCTGGAAGTGACGAGCGCATGAGTGACCATTCGAAGGGCATCTCGGTTCAGGTAAGGGCGGAGCTGGCGGACCAGCCGAACCTGGGCAAAAGCCCCCCTGGCCACAGCTCCCACTTGCTCCTCCAAATTGAGCTGTGCATCCAGGAGGACGCCCAGATTTCTCGCCCTATCCACGGGGTAACACCTCCCCCCCCATGACCAAAGATGGCACATCCACTGAGCACTGAGATGTCGGTAAGAACAGCCACTCAGTCTTGGCCGGGTTGAGCCTGAGTCTGTTACTCCCCATCCAGGCCTGCACGCCTCCAGGCACCGGGACATCACGGAGAGAGCATCACTGATCTGGTCTGAGGTGGAGATATAAAGCTGGGTATCATCTGCATATTGATGATACCTCACCCCAAAACCACGGATGATCTCGCCCAGCGGTTTCATGTAGATATTAAACAGGAGAGGTGAGAGAACGACCCTGAGGCACCCCACAAGTGAGGGGCCTCAGGGATGACCTCTGCTCTCCTGCCAACACCGACTGCGAAGCGTCCGAAGGTAAGAGGAGAACCACCGTAGTAGGGTGCCCCCCACTCCCACCCCCTGGAGCCGTCGCAGAAGGATACCATGGTCGATGGTATCGAAAGCCGCTGAGAGATCTAAAAGGACCAGGACAGAGGAAAACCCCTGTCCCGAGCCCTCCAGAGATCATCCACCAGTGCGACCAATGCTGTCTCCGTGCTGTGTCCAGGCCTGAAACCCGATTGGTACAGGTCAAGATAATCAGTTTCCTCCAGGAACAGCGGAAGCTGCTGAACCACCATGCTCTCGACAACCTTCGCTAAAAAGCGAAGGTTGGAGACTGGACGATAGTTGTTCAAAACGGTTGGGTCCAGAGCAGGCTTCTTGAGGAGGGGTCTCACCACCGCCTCTTTCACGGCGGCGGGAAAAACCCCTTCACTCAAAGAGGCGTTGACAACTGCCTGAAGCCAACCGCGTGTAACCTCCCTGGAGGCATAAACCAGCCAGGAGGGACACGGGTCCAATAAACACGTAGTGGAGGACAGCCTCCGCATGATCCTGTCCACTTCATCCAGGGAGACAGGGTCAAACTCAACCCAGATAGAATCCACAAGACTCGTCGCCACTCCATCATCTAATCCCTGCCAGTCAGAGTCCAAGCCGGCCCGAATCTGAGCGATCTTATCCGCCAGATGTAAACTAAATTCCTCTGCTCTGCCCCGCAAAGGGTCCCCCCTCTCCTCCAAATGCAGGAGGAAGTGAGTGACCCTGAACAGGGCCGCAGGGCGATCATCTGCGGACGCGATCAGAGCGGAGAAGTAAGCACATCTCGCTGCTCTAATCGCTTCCAGGTAAGTCCTAATATAGGCTCTTAGCTGGAGACGGTCAGACTCGGAACGACTAGTCCTCCACCTGCTCTCCAGGCATCTTCTCCGCCGCTTCATCCCCCGAAGCTCCTCCGAAAACCAAGGAGCCAAATGAGGTCTGTGGCGGGGAAGAGGCCGCAAGGGGACAACCTGGTCGAGCGCTACCGAGGCCGCCAAAGTCTTGACCGGGCTGTGGTCGAGGGAGGCGGGCAAGAACCCCAGGGCCGTCTGAAACCTCCCCGGGTCCATCAGGCGCCTGGGGCGGAACCATCGTATTGGCTCCTCATCCCAGCAGCGAGGAGCAGCCAATTGGAAGACCAGCCTCAGGAGATAGTGATCTGTCCATGATAGGGGTAGGGTAACTGGTGACCCACCCCCCAGATTGCTACACTACTGTCCCGAGACAAAAACCAGGTCGAGCATGTTCCCACCCTCATGAGTGGGTCCCTGAATCACCTGGGTCAGGTCCATGGCTGTCATGGCTGCCATGAACTCCCGAGCCAAACCTGACGCCACTCCCAGAGAGGGCAAGTTGAAGTCCCCCAGGACAATAAGCCTGGGAAACTCCACCGCCACCCCCGAGAGGGCGTCAAGCAGCTCAGGAAGGGCCGTTGCAACGCAGCTGGGGACAGGTACGCCAGCAACAGACCCAACCGACCACCCGGGCCCAGCCTCAGGAGGAGGGACTCACACCCGCTATTCGGGACAGTGGCCTCCCCTGGGAACAAGGTCTCCCTAATAACAATGGCTACTCCTCCACCCCTACCCTGAGCTCGGGACCGGTGCAGCACCCAGAAACCTGGGGGACATAAATCACACAGAGGGACGCCCCCCTCCGGTCCCAACCAGGTCTCCGTAATACATGCCAGATCCGCGGCCTCCTCCTCAATAAGTTCACGGAGGAGGGGTGCCTTATTAGCCACGGATCTGGCATTTACATATACCAGCTTAAGCCCAGGGACCACATCTCCCAGGAGCCCAGGGGAGCGGGTAGAGACCTGAGGGTCGGAGCACGCCACCGCTCGCAAACAGCGGGGGCGCAGTCCCGACACATGATTTGGCGTCTCGTCCACTCCTGCCATGACCGATCGCCCTAGGGATTGTCAATCCCTCCCTGCTTGGCGCGGACCCAATGGCCCCTTCACCCCACCCCTCCACAACGAGACCCCTCTCTGGCCTGGATAAACCAGATTCTAACAACAAGGGTTGAACCCCCTCCCTCCTCCCTATCCCATTAAAACACCGAATTAAAAAATTTAAAAGATGTCCCTTAAAACCAAATTTAAAATTAACCCCTTGGTTGCACCATGCCACCTCTTGGGATCCCAGGATCCATCATTAAAGTAAGCTGTCGATAACCCAGTGGGCCACCTCAAGGACAAGGGAGCAGTCCTGAGGGCCCATAACTCCGATAGCAAGTAAATCACGATTCATAGAGGGTGGGGATGGAATAAAAGCGTCATATGGCAGGGGTGATAGATGTTACACAGATGTAAAGTGCCTAGATGAAGAATAAAAAAGTCCAGGTATCAGTGACCCAAGAGTTCCACACCGCAAACAGGCCTCTCACACCTAATCGGGGGGCCAGAGTCAAAATAGGCAACCAATCGCTCTCTCACCACGGTGGTCAAACAAAATTGGAACTAATGGGTCAGTAGTTAAACCCCTCTATCCTCTCACAATAGAGGGGTAGTCCACCCACTGTCCTCACACCACAATGGGGCCCAACCTGGAACCACATCCTGGGGAGGGAAGGGGTCCAAGATGAATTAAGGACCATGACCGCTGATTAGTAGATGACACTGCACCACAAGAGTGCAAACAGGAGAGTCCGGGCAGCCAAAGTGGCAGTAAAAGGCAGAAGCAGTAGACAGGCCAGGAATAACAGATGATGCGGGCAGGAAGTCCAGGTAGAGGGTCCAGAGTCAGCGCAGTTGTTAATTTCACCACCACAGCCAAGGTCCAGAGCCATGAAAAACCGGCCAACCGTGGGGGTCTCTCCTCCGATGTTAATGGCAAATTTCGACCCCCACCAGGTCCGAACCAGCTCACACCAACCAGGCCAACACCCAACGAAGCCAACTCCTCCGCATCCGCCTGGGCTCCCACCCAGGCCGTCGAAGTCATCAGGACCGCCAGGCCGACAGCCGCCCAGGTCACTGGGCTGCCAAAAGCGCCTCCAAGGCAACCAAGGGCATCGTCGGCTCGCCCAGCAGCCAACAGCAGCAGCACCCAAGGCTGGCACCACCAGCGCCACAGCCCCCGCAGCCTCCGCAGCTGCCAAAGCCGCCAAATTCACCACCGCATCCGGAGCCTCCGATGAAGCAGCCACCATCTCCACAGCCTCCGCTGCCTCCGCCGCCACAGCCTCCACAGCCGCCGAAGACGCCACCGCAGCCGGGACCTTACATGAACACATACTCAGGTGGGGATCAAACACGACCCCTGACCCAGAAATTCCTGAAGACAGAACATTAGAAGATGAAGAAATTGCCAAAGTTATGGAACAAATTATGGTTGTGACCAGAGGTTCTACTGTATATTGAATTGCCCGGGAATTAGCCAGAACTGGTTTTGCTTTCATTCTATGCTGAAATGATGCACTCAATAAAGTTTTGCATTAAGAGATTGGATTGTCTCGTCAGTACTTGCTGGGTTGGGTTCGTCAGTCAGAACTTTGACAGCATCTTTTGAAGCTTGACAATGGCTTTACTTCATCTAGTGTTAAATTATATGTTATTTCAGTGATCCAAAACAGAGGTGGGATTCAGATGGTTCGCACTGATTCACGTGAACCAGTTGTTAACTTTTTGTCCAGTTCGGAGAACCGGCTAATCCCACCTCTGGCTGACCCCACCCACCCTGCCCCTCCTCTCCCAGAAGTCCCCCTGTTTTGGCTTCCAGGTTGGAGCAGTAGGCATTCCAGGCCCAAAACGAGGCACAAGGGGGTGGGTGTCATGTGGCCCCTTTGTGCCCTGTTTTGGCTTCCAGGTTGGTGCAGGAGGTCTTCCAGGCCCAAAACCCCTCTCTAGGGTGAGTTGGGAATGGGGATTTTGCATTATGATTGCTCATAAGTAAGTAGGAACCAGTAAAAGAGGAATGGAAAAATCCCTATCTGTAGATCAGTGTTTTTCAGTCTTGGCAAGTGTAAGATGGGTGAAGTTCATGCTGCCTGGGGAATTCTGGGAATTGAAGCCCATGCACCTTAAAGTTGCCAAAGTTGAGAAGTATGGGTCTACACTAGAGGTTGGGATTTTCCATTCCTGTTTTATTTAGAGTTTGATGGAATTAAATAAATCAGTTGTGGTTTCGTTAACAAGTAGTGATTAAAGTGATATGAACCATTACTGGAGTTTTTGTGAGAAACTGAAATTCAAAGTTGAACTGGGCTTTGATTATTAAATAAGGGATTATGGAAATAATGTAGACAAATGTTAATCTTAGAGTAAGAGATTAATATATTTTTTACTTATATCTGTACCAAAGAAAGTTGGAAGTCATTCTTTTTCAGTTTTCCTTCTTTTCCTCTTTCTTTCTTATACTTTCACTTTTCTTTTTTCAAATTTTTTTTATTTGTTTATCCCTTAGCTTTGTATTTTTTTGATGTATGAAGGATCAAATACTCAGCCATTATAATTCTACATTCCTTATTTACAGAAACAATACCAAAATTTAGAATGAAATCCACTGGGAGCCATCTCATATAATGCAGGCTCTGAGTCCCTTTAACCAAAAGGTGTTTATCGATAGAAGATAATATTTGTAGCTCAGGGTTGAACTGTGGGTTGCTTGGTGCTCTCTGAGCTTCATGGTTTTTTTGCAGATGTTTCATTATCAAACTAAGTAACATCATCAGTACTAGAAGAGAGTGCTCTTATTTTCATATACTAGTGGCTTACCCTGTCAGTGTTGATCAGCTACTTCACAAAAAGTGTTTCGATTGGTGCCGGGTCTCTACAGCCTCAGGCAGAGAAGGGCTATTCTGCACTCCTTCAAATGTTCTTTAAAATACAGTTTCCCAACATTCCTTTAGGAACCTCCAACATGCAAACTGTGGTTACTCGTCCTAAAATGAATCCTCTTTACCTGGAGCTTCAGAATTTGCTGTTTGCTGGGGAGGTGTGTAGCTAAAAGTCAGTCTACATTTAGTGTACACCTGACTTTGGGGATATTTCTTCATAACCAAACAGAAGTTTATTTTCTGTGCAGTTCACACCCCTTGTTCGCTGGATCTGGATGTCACAAAGCAAAGCCCACATTTTGTAATTAACCCCCGCAGCAGAGTACTGCAGGAGGCTGAGTGCTGTCATACCCACTGGCCACGCCCACCTAGCCACACCCACCCACCTCTTAGGTCAGAGAACCAGTTGTTAACTTATTTGAATCCCACCACTGATCCAAAGTATTTTCAACAATTCTCCCTCTCTGAGGGTGATGGGAAATTTAGAAATAGGATGGATGGATGGATGGATGGATGGATGGATGGATGGATGGATGGATAGATAGGGCCACAATGGAAAACTGACAGTTGGGGTTCGAGATCAGAGCATCATGTGATGGGGTAAGCTACCATTACTTGCCCCAGCTCCTGCCTACCTAGCAGTTCAAAAGCATGCAAATTCAAGTAGATAAGTGGAATGGTAACAGCATTCCATGTGCCTCAGTGTGTAATCATGCTGGCCTCATGACCTTGAAATGTATTCAGAAATGCTGGCTCCCTTGGCTAAGAAATGCAAATAAGCCCCTAGAGTCAGAAACAACTGAACAGAGGAAATGTGTGTGTGTGTGTGTGTGTGTACAATATATACCTGTATGTATATCTCTTTATGTACACACACACACACACACACACACACACACACACACTAGTTCAGTCTTGAAGAATATCAGGATGGTCCCTAAATTAACCTAGCTGGCATACAATGCCCTGAATTGATTAGACATTCTAGCAAGGGATGAAAGGATGCCTAAACCAGCACTGAAATCCAGTAATCTGAACAGAATATGATTTTAATGTGGAATCACTTACCAATCACCCACAGGCATATTATGCACACAAATATATTTGGCTTTCTTTCAGCTGGATTGATGACTAAAGCCTAGGCTTTGCAGAAAAGGAGAATTTTGGAAGAGCAAAAGGAGATTTGATTATAATTGGACTGAAGCTAAATGTGTATATTTTTCCCTTTGCTTGCTCCATCTGTAGTTACCTTACTTTCTTTGTGAAATATGCTATATGGATATTACATACTTAGAGCAATAGCAATAGCACTCTTATCTTTTTAAACAGTGCTTTACAGCCCTCTCTAAGTGGTTTACTGAATCAGAAAATTGCCCCCAACAATTCTCTTTTTACCGACCTCGGAAGGATGGAAGGCTGAGTCAACCTTGAGCTGCTCAGGATTGAACTCCTGGAGTGAGCAGTGAGTTAGCCCTGCAGTACTGCCATCTAACCACTGCACCATCATGGCTCTTACAGGCAGCAATAACACCAACTCCATCCTGGTAGTTTCTCAAAGTATGCCCCAGAAAATGAAGAACAAAATGTACTCTTTTGTTACAAAGTTTATTTTGTTACAAAGTTTCTGCAAATGCAGGATGTTATATATTTTATTTCAATCTCAACAAGAAATTTGTCATATTGGCTCAAACCTACAACCCATCAAATCAACCATTCTGCTCAAGAAGGAAGGATTGAAGAGAAGAGGAAGGATATGTGTTACATTTCCTCCTGACAGGAGTTCCTTCTGGATGCTTATCTTATTTTTAAATTTAAAAAACAGTGTCAAAGGTTTGTCATTTAAAACCTAAAATAAATCAATTTATTTTTATGCAGCTAACTAGTGAATGCTACTTGTCATCAACATGCTTGACTGAACATTTTTCTGTCTTCACTCTAAATAATAACCACTCTCACAGCTCCCATGGTTTTTTGCTTCCCACGCCAAACCCAATTATTAATTTAAAGTTCTTGTAAGTGTTGAATCAGGGTGAATACAATGGTAACAAATAACAAACCTTTGCTACTTAAAGGAAGACAGCTATATTAAGATATATATAAAAATACATAGCAAAATATTGAATATATAAAGGCCTACAGATTGATTTGGATGCTTTCAGATATAATCAGCCTAAGGTACAGGTGAAACTCAAAAAATTAGAATATCGTGCAAAAGTTCATTTATTTCAGTAATGCAACTTAAAAGAAATAAATGAATTTTTGCACGATATTCTAATTTTTCGAGTTTCACCTGTAAGTTTTTTATTTCTAAATTAGAAAAGGAAGAACATTACAAATTCTACTAAGTTTCAAAGAAAAAAAGGAAAACAAATAAGGAAAAGAAAAATGAAGTATTCTAGGGTATTGATTGGTCTACATGAGGCAAAAAATGTTTTATTATGCATACTTTCTCTACCAGTTTGAATCTCTGAACTGAAAATGTTTCAAATGCTATCGGTGGAATATACAAGTCCTGGGTCACATTTTCCCAATTTTGAGTCCCAGGTGATTTGGATTTACTTTAAAAAAAATGATATATGGAAATTGATGGTGCTGATTGGGGATGGTTGCTGGGAATTCCTGACTTTAAGAGAGCTAATGAACATGACTATTTACATTTGTTTTGCCTTATCCTTATGAGGTAAATAAATAAGGTTACCAAGACAAACTGTTATTGATACAAAAGTGCCAAGACTACCAATATATAAAAATATTACACCAGTACTCTCCAAAAACATAGTCCACAAATCAGAAGAAATGCCAAAACTTAGCGTTAATCTTTGCCAAAATATTTCAGAAATTCTGTAGGAGCAGTTTGAACATTGTTATGGATGCTAATGATGACAATCTAGAGTAGCACACCTTGGTTCTTGTTTCTCTAAACAGCCCAAGAATTACTTATATCTTTATAGCAAGATCCCTGAGAAATACTAGGGTTTCATCATTCACCAATTTCTACTTGAGCCTAGGTTGGCTTATTCAGCATTTCTGGTATAAGGATACCCCAGTATATTAATTGATAGATAAATGCTACCTTATGTTAGAAATCAATATTATGTCTATCTGCTTCCCCTATCTATGTAGAATAATTTATATGAATCTCTGTTCATACTAAACTCTAAAATACAATTATATTTATTGCAATTCCTTAGAGAAAAATCACAGCAAAATGATTTATATTATATATTTTAAAGCTACAATAAATTCAACTAGGTGTAGACTGAAAATACCAGATTGATAATGAGGTTGCCAACTAAAAGATATATAATGAAAACAATGCAATACTTACTAATATCATCCACTATTAAAGACATAATTCTGAACCATTTTGCATGTAAGTTTCCCTTTAACTACAAAATCTTAAATGGCTACACCATAAGGTAGCAGTAGGCATATATCACAGGGGCTTTATTTATTTATTTATTTATTTATTTATTTATTTATTTATTTATATTTACCAAACTCCGAGTCTTATGTAGTCAATATCAAAGATTTTTAAGTAATATTTTAAAACTGAGGAGGGAGTTCTTTCATGATTTTCAAATTTGCAGATAGAAAAATAAAAAGAGGGGACAATAATAATAATAATATTAATTATAATAATTATAATTATAATAATAATTTATTAGACTTGTATGCTGCCCTCTCTCCCTAAGGACTCAGGGCGGCACACAATATAAAAGCACAATATAATAATCTACTTAAAAAATAATTAAACAGTACAAGCCCAATAATACACTAAAACCAATTAAAATTACTTTAAACCCCACCCCCCTTGGTTCAGTCCAGGCCGGCCTGCTGAAATAGCCAGGTCTTCAGGTCCGGGCGGAAGAAGCAGAGATCAGGGGCCAAGCAAAGACCCAAGGGGAGCTGGTTCCACAGGGTGGTTGCCCCCACAGAGAAGGCCCTACCCCTGGGCACCGCCAGCTGACGATGGCTGGTCGACGGTATCCCAAGGAGGCCCTGCCTGTGGCAGTGTACAGGGCGATCGGAGTATGATGCCGGCAGGAGACGTTCTGCAAGTATCCCAGACCCAAGCCATGTAGGACTTTATATGTTTTTTTTAAACAAGTTTTATTCAGTTTTTAACGGTTCAAATAAGGCTCTTTTCAGTAGACACCATATTCCCGGGTCATCACTTTTACGTGCAAATATGACAATAGTTCTATATTCATTTTTGACATTTAACTTCCTATTTTATCCCATTTTTACTTCCATTCCATTTTTTGGCAAACAAAGGGCCAAACAAATTAATCCTAGTCTCAAATCTTAATCTCAATCTGTATAACCCCCTATTTCATTTCAAATTAGTTGTAGATATTTTTTAAATGTTTATATATCTTAAAAATAACAATATGTTTGCCCATCATATAGAAAATAAAGTTTGTCCATATCTATCCTTTAACTATCTTCACATTGTTAATACTCTTTATCATTTACATATTTCTTTTATCTGTCAGATTTGCCCTTTAATCACATATTCTCTCCATAGTTCTAAATCAATACAAGCTTTAACACAAAAGAATAAAAAGAAAACCTAGACTTGCCCCCTTTACTAATTTGAAAGTGACACCTCAGTGGTTAAACATATTAACATAGTGATAATCATTCCCTTTAAAGCAAAAGATAGAATAAAAGAAAAAAGAGAAAAGAAAAGCTACATAACATTATATCTCTTTTCAATCGGGTTCTGCAACACATATCCCCCCTAGAGTTTGTTTATAGTTCCAAAATAATAGTAAAAAATAACTAACCTTGGTTACTGACAAATCTGGTTTTTAAACATCTTCAAAAATCATTTCAGTTAATTCAATTTATCTAATCAACATGTAGCTTTCTTTTATAAATAAAAAGTAAAAGCGTAACCTTCATCTAATAAAAATTGTCAGTAACCCTCTCTATTGTTTTACATTTTATGATTACAATATATTCTTATTACCCTCTTCTCCATGCAGAACCCCCCTTCTTAATACATTAACCATTATCTCTATGTAAACGAGTTTCTTTCTTCATTATATAATTCCATTATTTCTCTATCTTCTGCTCTTGTTTCTTGTTCCCTCTCCTCCCTTTTATCCTGCTATATCCCTTCTCCATCCAGTTTGAATCCCCCTCTCTCTTTGCCTTTCTGCTCCTTTTCTTCTGGACCTTTCTAGCATGCCTAATTTCATAAATGTTCCCTTTTAATTACTTTCTTAGGTTTTTTTTTTAACCACCCTTCCTTTCCCTTTTATTTGTATTAATCTTTGTGTTAATTGTCTCTTTAAAATGGCTTTCCCTTGTGCTAGCTCCTCCCTTTCCAAGATTTCTTCTTCTTGTTCTTTGTTCGCCATTTCCATGCCCATGTCTTCTGCAATGAGCCAAATTAGTTCAGTCACTTCCTGTAGCAGTTCTTTCATACTTTTAAATTCCATTTTTAATTCCTTGGATGGCCACCAAAAATTTTATTTTCCTTATTTCTTCTTCTTTAAATTTTCTAAGATCTTAGCCCAAGTCCAGAGTCTATATCAATATCACCAACTAATCCAGCAGTCTGTCTTTTATTTTAATTCAAACTTTCACCTTCTATGGGTCTTGCTTTTTTGTTTCAGTGTCTCTTTAAAATTGTAACAACTCCAATTCACAAAGGAACAAGATATTTTCCTTCTTCTTTAAATTCCAATCTTTATCCACAATGTGGCACTTTCTGTTACACAAAATCTTCTCCCTTTCCTTTTATTTTAATATTCAGGATTTTTGAGCCCCAAACTTAAGTTCTTCGCCCGGCTTCTTCCTTTCCCAGTTCAAGCCCCTTATAGCTGTCAAAGATATTTTACTTATTATTTTTTCCTTCACTTGACACTGCGCCGCTTCTTCTTCTTTTAAAAACTCATCTTTATCTTAATCCCCAGGGTGCCTTTGTTGATCTTACCATCCGATACTCCCGGTTCCTCTGCTGTCAACTTCTTTCTTTCCTCCTGCACGATCTTAGTCCAGTTGAGACTTCGAGGTGGCCATAGTGACCACCGCTTCTTGTCATCTTCGGAGGGAAAAGACCAGACCCAAAAGGGGGGAGATGTGGCTCCCCTCACTCTGGCTGGCAGCTTTCCCTTTCTCCGCCACCCCTCCGAGGCAGCTTCAGCCCTGAACCGTAAGGATCGGAGCTCTCCAACGCAAGAGCCAGGCTGCGGTCGCAGACAATCACAAACCGCCGCCCGTTAGCGAGAAGGCTCAACCCGGAAGTCCGTAGGACTTTATATGTTGTCACTAATACCTTGAATCTCACCCGGAAGGCAACCGGCAACCAATGCAGGTCGCGCAGGAGGGGAGTAACATGGGAGTATCGGGACACTCCCATCACAGCCCGCGCAGCTGCATTCTGCACCAGCTGCCACCTCCAAGTGGTCCGCAAGGGCAGTCCCATGTAGAGAGCGTTGCAGTAGTCGATTCGGGAAGTGTCGAGTGCATAAGTGACTGTCCGTAGGGCATCCCGGCTCAGGTAAGGGCGCAGCTGGTGAACCAGATGAACCTGGGCAAATGCCCCCAAATAGATGACAGTAGATGACAGTGTCAATGGGCCAGAAACTGGCAAGATAAATTTTAACAGGAACAAATGCAAAATTCAATGTATGGGCAGGAAAAGTCAAAGTATAGGATAGGGGAACACACTAGACCCATGATGGCGAACCTATGGCATGTATGCCACAGGTGGCATGCAGAGCCATTTGTGCGGGCACATAAGCCCCAGCCAAACTTACCTGCACTGCGCATGTGTGTGCCTCCCAGCTGATTTTCGACCGTTTGAGGCCTTTTTTGGCCTCCCAGAGGCTCAAGGAAAGCCTCTGAAGCCTTTGCAGGCCGAAAAACAGGCCCATTTCATCACTTCCCGTATTTCCAGAAATACCGGAACTGACAAAATGGGCCCGTTTTTTGGCCTCCAAAGGCTGCAGAGGCTTCCCTCGAGCCTTTGGGAGGTCAAAAAAGGCCTGAAAGTGGCCGAAAATCAGCTGGGAGGCATGCAGTGCAGGTAAGGGGACGGCGGGGGTGGGATTGCGCATGCATGTGCAGGGGGTGTGGGGGTGCACATATTGCCTTCTGGGTCCTGGCATGCAAGCGCGCAAGTGCAATTTTTGGCACAGGAGCCCAAAAAGGTTAGCCACCACTGCACTAGACAGTATTTGTGAAACATGAATCAATAGTTTGATGCAGCTCCAAAGAAACCAAATTTAATTCTAAACTACATCAGAATAAAGACAGTGTGGGAGATCAAGAAAAGGCAACGCTCCTCAAAGTCAATGTACTTCAAGAAAAATATTAAAAGATACTTCTAGGGCCTAGGTTGAAAAAGAGGTGTTAATGTGAATTTATTTCATGCTACTCTTATAATAAGTAAAGCTTTACTATAATTATACTATCAATAGCTATAGCTGATGTAAATAGATAATTATGATTGTTGTATCTTACATATGTTTGGGTTATGTATACATATAAATGTCAATGGCCTACTCTGCCCTCTTACTTTCATGACTTTTAGGCTCCCACCATTTTCAAGAGAGGGGATTGCTGCCTTCCTACAACTCTCTCTCTCAACTCTTGATGAATGTATATTTTCTTTTATGTACACTGAGAGCATTTGCACCAAGACAAATTCCTTGTGTGTCCAATCACACTTGGCCAATAAAGAATTCTCTCTCTCTCTCTCCCCACCCTATCTCTTTCTCTCTTGTGTGTATGTATGTGTGGTAGGGTTAGAGATCAGGAGAAATTAAATTTATTATTTTTTTATTTTATTTTATTGGATTTCTATGCCGCCCCATCTCCCGAAGGACTTGGGGCAGCGTACAATCATAAAAACTATATGAATATAAATACTATACAATTTTAAAAAGAGATTAAACATGAAACCCAATAATCTGAATTAAAATAACACTATTCAATTAAAACCCCCCATCCCGCTGCTCAGTCTAGGTTGGCAAGTTGGAACAACCATGTTTTCAGGTCCTGCCAGAAGGACTGACGTCGGGAGCCACCCGAAGCTCCAGGGGCAGCTGGTTCCATAGGGTGGGTGCTCCCACAGAGAAGGCCCTACCCCTGGGGGTTGCCAACCGACATTGTCTGGCCGACGGCACCCCAAGGAGACCCTGTCTGTGAGAGTGCATGGGACGTTGGGAAGCCGTTATTAAATAACAGGAAGACATAAATAATTCCACTAAATCTATTATTTATTCCATTCTTAGATAGGAAACTATGGATGGGGAAAGAAATTTGCTTGGATGGTGGTTTCTAGTCTGATAAAAGGGAATATTTTATTTATTTATTTATTTATTCAATTAAGAAATTTTTATCCTGTCTTTATTATTTTTATAGATAATCTAGATGACAACCATACCTAATGCTCCTTCCTCCCATTTTCCCCACAACAGCAATCCTGTGAAGGAAGTTGGGCTGAAAAAAAGAGATTGACCCAAAGCCACACAGCTGGTTTTCCTGATTAAGGCAGGACTAAAACTCACATTTCCTGGTTTGTAGCCTGGTGCCTTAATCGCTAGACCAGATTAATATCATACAGGCAATGGTTATTCCCATGGTTCTCTGTGAAAGTGAAAGTTGGACTTTTGCAGAAGTTAGAAACAACAAAGATGTTTTGGAATTCTGATGCTGAAAATTCTTGAGATCACTATGAAAAGCCAAGAAATCAAGAGTCCCAAAGGACCAGGGTGGAAACAGATCATCTTGGAGATTTATCTATTTGGTCAATGAGAGTGGACATCAATTTGACAGCATATAATCAGTCAATCAAAAACTCCAGATACGAGGAATGCTCATAGGAACTGAGCAAATGATCTGAACAGAAAACAGTGTACTATATGAGAAATAATGTTGGCATATTCAGAATTATAAACAAAGGAAGAAAAATCTGAAACTGTATAAAGTTAATAGATGCTAAATTATCTGTGACAATTCAAGGAAAACATTAAGAGTTATAGTAGTCCAGTTATATATTATTTTAATTTTCATAAAAAAGGGAACGGAAAATAAAATCCTATGCCTTCATATAAATAAATGGTATGTTTCTCAAGCTGATATTCCTTTCAATTTTCTCTGTTTAAAACTAATAAGGAGAAAAAAGACAAATGATGACCATACGTAAGAATTGTTTAAGCTAGAGGAAATGAAAGTTTCCCAAAATAAATGGAAGAAAGAAAAGATGTTGAGCGCTCCTATTTATTATTACAGCAGAATGTGAATTCAGAAGAGCAAAAAATTAGTTATGAATCATAAAAAATCCCTTAGAAAAGCCATTATCAGACCCATGAATAAATTGTGCACAGCATTAGCTAGTAAGTATCACATCGTTGTGTTCCTTTTATGTTTATGAGTTGGAACTGTACAAGTGCTAGTAGGTGCTGCCTTTGCTGTTCCTTCCATTCTTGGCAGCCCTCCAAAAATCTCCCTCCCTGGTATAGTGGGCTGCAATAAATAGTGTAGACTACGACATGAGGGTAAAAGGAATTTTTCAAATTCAGGTGAACCTCCATTTGAATGTGATCAGTTTTTCCCTTCATCACTCCAAAATCCAAACTCAATTGCAGAAAATACGACTTCAGCAACAGAGTGGTCAACGCCTGGAATGCCCTACCTGATTCCTTTGTTACAGCCTCAACCCCTCACAGCTTCAACCTCAAACTGTCTACCGTGGACCTCACCCCATTCCTAAGCGGTCCTTAAAGGGGGCGTGCATAAGCGCACCAATGTGCCTACCGTCCCTGTCTTACTGTTCCCATTTATCTGTATTTAGTCCCTTTGTTCATGTTTATGTTCATACCTACACCTGTACATGTATGACATCTTGTACATGACAAACAAACAAATAAATAAAAAATAAATAAAATAAATACACCCTATTCTGAAACCTACGTTGACCTTTAGGCAAAACTTTCTGAAGGTCTTAGTAATGATTAACACAGAGATATAGATTATTGCTCCCAATTCCCTGAGAGTGAAGTGAAATTCTTATGTTAGGTAATGATCCTTGAAATATTCAGATCTCAAGCTGTTTAGAGTTCATGTCAAACATTTCCCAAGATGCTTTCAAACATGCCTAGAATATTTGTTTAAATCAATCTAACTGTGGAAGTATTTCCAACCTGTGCAGAACATATATACATTGCACAACTGGTTCTAAAAAAATACATGAACCTCTCCATCAATATTTATATCAATATCAAGCTTTTGACATACACAATGCTGTAGGAAACCTCCCTGAATAGCCAGGGATCTTGCTTTGTTTCCTATTGAAAAAGGCCAGCAGTTATACTGTAATGGAACTTTTTTTCTTACGTGGATCAGAAAGGTTAGCAGAAGCATTCTCTAACCCAGAAATCATATATGAAATAGCCCTTAGGTGCAAAAGAAAGGACAATACTCAGATGGATTCTTAGTCTGACTTGCTGTAACAGTTTCTAATGCGTAGCAATTTTATGCAAGTTATTAGGCTGCAGTCATCTGTGACACACTTTCTATTTTAATGTGTTTTATAAAAGAATGTAAACTACCTCATATTCTTCCTTGCTTCCATTCATCTTTCTTTCATTTTCTCTCCACCACAGGATTTCCTACAAACTATTTGATGTACATTTTCACCTTCTTTTCATTTCCTTTTAATCTAACATCTTCCTTTCCTCCCACATTCTGCTTTTTACAAGTTCTCGTGCTTCTACCATCTCCTTTCTTCTTTTACACCAAACCATTCACCCTCGAATTACTTCTCTTTGCTAATTAGTAATTTTAGCTCATTGTCACTCACTTTTTCCCCTGATATCTGCTTCAGTAGCAGGCTGATTTTTTTTCTTCATGTTTAGCTGTTAGTACTATCAAGTCTACATTAAATGCCAAGTGTTTCATAATTGACCTATATACTTAGGAAAATGAGAATAATCATAATCATATACTTAGAGGACTGTACAAAATCATTTGGAGAGGGTACTGTCCCTCCAATTCACTACTACCCAAGGTACTATGTTTTCTAGAAGGCTCAGTGAAGCTAGCTTAAGAACCTCCTTGTATCTGGACAGTTGGCAAGTAAAGTATCAATTTCAGCAGCACACATGGTGCTTAAGCGTGGACAGGAGTGCCCAGGAAGCAAATGGAGGCCCTTAAGCAAACTGCATTGAGGAACACAATGCTTCAGTGCTTTGCACAGTTGCATTCAGAAAGTGTTTTATGAAGCACTCCTCCATATGGTTTGCACTGCCTTAGGATATACTAATCAAAGATTTCAGTGGGAATTCTACTCGCTGATAGAAGAAGAAAAAAACCAAGATAAATAACTTTAAATAAAGAAAATCCTATTTGTTTATGTTGATTTAACTTCTGATTTTCATTTGATCAATGAATTAAATAAGTTAATACATTGGAAAGAAGTCCATGGTTATCAGAATTAAATTATTCCAAAACATAATAGGAAATTCAATTTTATACAAATGATAAATCCAGACAATTTTGACAGCTCCAAAAGCCACAATGAGGGTCATGATCATCAGCTAGGTCTGATCCTGACCTGAAGGAAAGGAACTAAGAACTGCCATACCAAACTGAGTAACAAAAATAAATGCAAAATACAGTTGATATTGTGCACACTTTATTAGGAATGCATTCTATTTTATTTGATTGGATATTGAAATGAACATGCACCAAAATGCTGCAATAATAATTCCATTGCCTGGAAATATTATTTAATTGCTTAAATTACACATAAAGCTGGATAACTTTGGGCCAGTCACTCTCTCAAAGTCCAGCCACCTTACAGGATTGTTGCTGCAGGAAAAACAGGAGGATCAAGGAGTATTATATATGTTTCCCACCCTGAATTATTGATAAAGTAATAAAGATGGAATAAAAATCTAATAAAAAATAAAAAAGGTTCCCAATGTTCTAAATAGCAGAAAGAAGTACTAATTTTTGTCCAAGTTCAGGAAGTCAATTTGTTTAATCAAAATGTTTACCAATCAAAAACTTTGTTTCTCTTCCAGCACAAATGAATACAAATGGAGAAGGTAATTAAAAATTGATTATTCAAATCAGAGCTTCTCAGATTGTTAGCTGAAATATTTTTAATTTAAACCTATCCATATCAATTCTTGCCTCTTAAATTGGGGAAAGTTCTCAACAGAAGACACTACACTGCATGTTCTCCTTCATGCTCAGAAAATAGTGATTTCCATTTCATTCAAACTTAGATTTTTCTAAAACAAAACCGAATATGAATGGCAACTTCAGATTCAATTTGTACTATAAATCAGAAGGAGTCTGAATTACACTATAGCTTATGGCTTTTAATAAAATGTTAGTCTGGAGAGTGTTACCAGACAATTCTTGATTTTGGTTACCGGGTAATAAACACAGCTTTCACTTTATAAGTTTGGTCTTGAATAGTATTCCAAAGATGGTCTCAGTTGTCAATTTTATCCATTCTTCACTGCTATAAACATTGTTTGACAAATCACTGTACTGAATCAAAAATATTATTTACTTTATAAAGCTATATCCCACACATTTTCTTCTTTCTCAGCATTAACATTTGCCTTATACAAGCAAGTATATACAATTCATACAGTCAGTCTTCATGTAAATGAACAAATTACTATCTGTAACAAATAGTCCTCAACTTAGGACTGTTCTCTTAATGACAATTCCAAGTTATAACAGTCTTGGAAGAAATGATTTACAACTTGTATTTGTGCTTACAACGACTGCACTATTCACAGTCATGATCATAATTTGGGTGATTGGCAACCAGCCTGCATTTATGACCGGTTGCACCATCCTGCAGTTACAGCCTGCTATTTATGACCCTTTTTGCCAATTTCCGTCAAAAATCACCCTTTGGAGAAACTGGATTTGCTTAACAACTGTGATGATTTGCTTAACGATGACTGTAAAACTGTTGTAAAATCAGATCCAACTCAACTTACAACACAATGGGTTATGAAAGAAATTCTGATCCCAATTGTGGCCATAAGATGAGGACTAGCTGTATATAAATTGCAATTATACCATCGTAGTTCTGAGGGATGGTAGACAGGAGACTGGGTACAAATTTGAATTATATCCATTTTCATGAACCAGTAAAAGCAGGTATTATGTGAAGAAAAGCCAACTTGTTCCTTCACAATATGAAGGAACAAGTTGGCTCCCAGTGAGAAATCGTGGCAAACTACATATTCCTGAAGGAGTGAGGATGGCATTGTAACTAAATTGGTGGCCAGAAAGCAAATTCTGGTTGGCAAAATCTCTTGGGGAAAAAGTGAGATTGTGAGATTATCCACTGGTACTCTTGACAGTTACTCTCGGAAACAGACTGCAGGAACCGAAGTTTTTGCAGTTAGCTTATGAGCTGCATAACTGGGAGTTGAGGAGTTTCAATCAAACTCACAGCTCTAATGCAGCCTGTAAGCCTTATTTCTTAAACTATTTTGGATGTCACTAATTTACAGCTACAGAGAAATTTTTCTGAGCGGCAGGATAAGAAAATTCCACTTGGTGAAATATTATTTTTTCTGGATTACAAAGGAATAAAGAAAAAAGTTTTTAAAAGACTTAAAAGCTTTTGTTCAAAAGCTTAAGAAAGAGTCAGTGTAAGAAAGTTTAAAAAGGATAAAAGGGACAATTATTTGAAAAGGTTGGGGTTTTTTTTGGTGAAAATGCTTTTGAACAAACTGGAATTCAGTTAGACAAGCCAACCAGTCCTTCATGTGAATGTTTTTTGTTTAATATTTACTATCACAGAGTCCAGACAACTGGTCAGTTTTACAAAACAAAAGATAAAGGTAGTATGAGCCAGATATTGATTTTGATGGTGGCAGTACAACACAGTGCCACATGAGGCAAAAGTAGGGTACAGGAAGACAAAAGAGAAAAAGAGGGGTGAACTGGCATTTTTTCTTTCTCTTGTTGAAACACTTTGTTTCAAGATGCAAAGAGGATGTTTGGGTTCACCTTATTTGAAAATATAGTTTGCACCTTGTTGCCTGCTTGGTTTGGATGAAACAGTGAATGTTGCTGACAAATAAAAGGCTTTTAAAGTTAGAAGGAAATGAAATTTGGGTGTCATTGATGTTTTTGGTACAATAAAGTTATGGTTAGTGTGGATTTTTAAAATCATTATGTTAGACATGCTATATTGAGAATATGGAACAGATACAAACCCAGGTTGTGCTCTAAAACACCTTTGTGGGTTTTCAGCACAAGAAGCATTTTATAGATGAAGAAATAATAGCAAACACAAATGCTCAGTTTATCATGAGGTACTGGAATTTTGTCAAGGGGAATGTGAAATAAAATCAAGAACTGATGGCACAAGAATATTGTTCTCAGAAAGATTTAGAAATAGATCTAGATATTAGAAAGATTTAAAGTAGATAAAATAATTTATGGTTTTAAACATTTCAAGGGTATGAAAAAAACTGGGTGCAAATGATGACCATATAATTACTAAAAAGCTTATTGAAATTTGAAATAGAAGAGGAACAAGTGAAAGAATGTATGACAAAGTGGGCTAAAAATTAGTTACGGTACAGGTAAGTCCTTGACTTACAACCACAATTGAACTTAAAATTTCTGTTGCTAAGCAAGACAGTTGTTAAGTGAGTTTTACCACATTTTGTCAACTTTCTTGCCACAGTTCTTAAGTGAATCACTGCAGATTATGTGACCAGGGGAAAGTTGCAATGGTCGTGTGAAAGACAGTCATAATTCACTTTTTTCAGGGCCATTGTAACTTTGGTCATTAAACAAATGGTTGTTAAGTCACGGACTACCTCTATAAAGATGAAACAAGGGGAAATGTGTGGCTGAAAGTATTTAAATTTACAATATGTTATAATTTTCAGTATAATTTTTATAAAATGATATGCGGTTGGGTATATGTCACCACAGAAATTCTCTAAAATGTACAAAGGCATTTCAAATTTATGTTGGAAATGTGAACAAGAAGAATATTATATCATGCTGGTGGACCTGTACAGAACATAGAAAATTCAGGATGCAAATACATACACTGATTCAGAAGGTTTTAAATATTAATATACAAGTAAGGCCGGAGGGTTTTTGGAGTTGATTGAAAAACAGTTTGGAAAAATGTTAAGTACATGATAACTGCAGTGACATTATTGCATATGGAAACTGTATATGGTATATTGTATACTGTATACTGCTACCGGACCGTGGCCCATTGGGAACTGGGTCGCCGAAGCGGGCGGGGGAGAGGGGGAAGGGGAGACCAAATGTGCTAAACTTTAGGGGATTTAGGTTGCACATACGAAACCATTCCCCTCTGCTGCAGAAACCACCAAAGCTACCACTGGTCTGCAGGACCAAAAAAGTTGTGAACCGCTGCCGTACATGAAAAATTCAGCATTGCTCACAGTGCAGGAATGGCTGGTGAAGATTATAGAACTTACTGAGTTGGCTAAATTGACTTCTTTGATCAGTGAAAAGACAATATTTATATTTATTGCTAATTGGAAACCCTTTATAGAATTTTTGCATGAAACTAAAAAAAAAATTCACTTGCAATTTCTCTTGATGATTACATAGATCAGGGGTGTCAAACTCATGTTGTCACATGATGTATCACGACTTTTTTTCGTTTGCTAACTCGGGCATGACACATCTGATCTGTGGGCCGCGAGTTTGACACCCCTGACATATATAAAAGAATTATTAAAACTAAATTATATTAAAACAAATGAAGAAGCAACATCCATATTATATTCCATTGCTTCACTCCTCCAGTTTCAACATGTTAACTCTTAGTTTTTCCCTTCTCTCAAGACTTTTATAGACCCCTCTCTCAGTTACTGAATGGCAAAATCTCAGTTTATTGAGTTCAGGATACTGATTACTTTCATTTTTTGGGTCATATTTAACACATATTAGATGTGATATTGATATAGGGTGTTTACAAGCCCTCTACTTTTTTCACATGTTATGTATCAACAAAAGCATGTGTTTTATAGCAATCCACTGTATAAACCTCTCACCAGACTTCTTTCTCACTGATCTAAGTTTGAAACTAAATTGTTTGTACCTATTTTGTTCTTAAATAATTTCCTGTACTCCTTGCAACAAAATTTTTGCCATGGCCAGGTTTGGTGCCACCTATAGCCACATATTACTATTATTCATGACAACTAATTATCCCCCTCCGCCTTCTATTTTTCTTAGACTTTGCATATGATGGCAAACTATCAGCATAAAAACAATCTCAATTCTCATTTGAAAAGATTTCTGGGCTCTATAATAATTATGAATATATGGCTGCCAGTGAAAACAACATGGATCAACATCAAACATCACTTAAATATATTTAATGTACATGTCTTCTCATCTAATCTCACTGCTTTGAAAGAGTCAAGTCAGATTCTGATCAGCTGGATTTCATCTCAGCCTAATGTTTCTGGATATCCAAACAAGAATTCAAATACCGACTTAAACCCTGCCTTAGGAAGTCTCACCCAAGTACATTTATGAGCACCATATCATGCTGCTTATTACATTTAGGAAATGTATATTCAAGATGGAAAAAGTATGCTTCATTTGTTCTTTATTAATGCTCCAGGCTGCTTCTTACCAACTGTTTCACAATGCTCTAATAAGCTCATTCTGTGAAGGAGACCCTACACTAGTTTTGGCTGAAAGCTGAAGCATCTATTTATGACTCTACGCTGCAGTTAATTCTCAACAGACCTGACAATGAAAATAAAGACCTGACAATGAAAATAACATCTACACAATTATCAAGAGGCAAAGTTGGCTTTTATGTGGTAGCTAAACTGATTTATTGCAAGGTTCAGATACTTAACTGCGGCAGTCAATATGACTCATGAAAAAATGCTCATTTTCAGCACCAATGCTCATTTCCCAATATTGTTTTATTCATCAGGCTTTGAATTTTCAACAAGCAATAATATTGGGAAAAGAGATTATCAAAGAGTGTCACATATTTTCATGTCTGTAACCAGGGGCATGTGATTTCATATAACTATGTCAATACAGAACAGATAAGCACCAGAATAATGTTTTAGACTTTAAAAGGTATCAATTCTTATATCTTCTGCCGATAATTTCTTTTGCTTACTACTTCTTACTCTTTTTCTGCAGTTTGTGAAAAATTGTTTACCTCACACGGAACTACATGCTAAGTATACTTGTATGTAGGGATTAATTCCTTTAATTTAGCTTAGCCTACTATCATAATAATGAGGGAAAATAAATTATCTGATTTTTTTATAACTCATTTGATTCAGATTTAAGAAATTTCTCACATACCATTATGAAAAAATGTTGAACTAAAGATAACCAGTACTACAGATTGTTACACTTTTCAGCTATAACACTGTTGCTGAAACGCAATGTACAGCCATGATTAAGTATGTGAATCTGGAAATTTTCAATTCAAATCTCATTTTGCAAGAAACCCACTTAATTTTATTACGTAAGCCATTATTTTCTAAATGTCCTTTCCTTTGTCTTCTAATCTGTAACAGAATAATAATGATAAGCTTTGCAGGGAATGCTGAATTTATTCTTGAAGAAAAGTCTGGACCCTTTTATTATTCAACATATATACAACCATTTAAGCTAGTTGTCCCATATTTTTATGAGCCCTTATTATTTCGTTCTGATTAAAACATTCAATTATAGTGATTGAAATAATCTGAATGGTTATCCCATTTTCTTGGCATCTTCGCGACATATAGAGATGTTCAGCATGTCAGTATGTCATGCAGAAAGAATACCCCTTTGCCAGCGCTAGCAAAAGTGGTAGATATAACAAGACACTTATATAACAAAGCCAACAATCAAGAGAACAGTTTGAGGACCACTAAACGAAGCAAATAGTTTATGTTCACTGACATGATCCCAAGATCGTTTAGAAGAAAGAAAAGCTCAGAACTGCTGATCAGTGACACAGAGATGCACAATTTATTGCATTTTTCTAGGCATCAATGTTTACCTTTTGTTAAATCAGGCCTTGAAAGCTGGCCTGCGGTTTCTTCAGGGTCTTCATTACTACTTTCTGATGCATCACTGCCAGTTTCATCCCCATCATCTTCATTGCTCTCTGTAGTATCACTGGCATCATTATCACTCTCCACTCTCTCATAATCGCTGTCATCTGACTCCTCTTCAGATTCTTGGCTAGGTGAATTTACTTCAGGCAAGAGCTTCGGTCTTTTGGCATCATCGGCACTTCCTGCCGCACCACCTCCCATGCTGCTCAAACCTTGTAGAGATCGTTTTTGGGCCAAGAGTGTTCGATTTAAGATACTGATCTGCCCACTGTCATCTGGAGTCTGTACTGTTGGCGTCCTACTGTTCTTACCAGAGGAGGAATTCTTCTTACGGGGCTGGCCCCCAGCTTTATTCTCATGCAGCTGTTTCATAAGGCTTCTGGTATTTTTGTATGCGTCAACTCACTAGTTCAAGTAAGAAAGAAATTTGTATTAGCCTTCATTTCATTATAATTCAACAACAGAAAATGGGATTAGCTGTCTAATTATTTTTCTCAATTTGAAATAATCTTATGCACATTCCCAGATGAAAAACAGCTACATTAAAAGAGTTAATAAACTAGGAGCTTATGAACTGGGAAGGAATTATGGCACTGTGCTCATTTGATAACATGCTTTGCTTGTGAAGTACCCTTCTGGATCTGCTCCTGAAACAGTAAGAAGCCACTACAGTTGTTCAAAGCATCACTGCAATTATTTAAGAAGTCCTTCCAAGATCTTCTGAGTTATTCATGTGCATGCCCAGAAGACACTTCCAGCAGAATAGCTAATGAAATGGCTGTTTTGAAGAGCAGATATAGAAGTTGCTTCACTTGTGGAAAAAAATATCCTGTTGAATTATTTGCCCAGCCTCGTATACATATTTCCTTATCTAAGGAAAGACCTGTGGTATTAGGATTCTTCAAAAAAGAACACAGGTATCTTTTCTCTTTAAATCTTTTAATCTATTATATATCATCACAGAAACATCTAGCAGATTCCTATACATTATATTTCAAGTATGGATGCCATCTGCTATTTGAAACATTACAAAACTGAAGAGATGAACAGTGTTTCCATTATGTTCTAAACTGAAAAGATATAATGAAGGTACCCTTTAATGAAGTAACCAATGTGAGTGTCAAAGAAATAGCTTGTTCAATTCTTCCAGAGTTCTGTTAACTGAGAGAACCTAAATTCAATTCAATGTTCACCAAGTAAACTTACTTGCTAGAGCCAGAAAGAAGTCAATCTCAATCTTGAATACAATCTTGAATAGGTAAGTTTTTATACATGTATGAGACATTTTATACATGTTCAGCTGTTCAAGAAAAAATGGTAGGAACCCAGAGTACTTGCATCAAGTGTTTTAATCATTCCTTTTAGCATTAATTTCAGTCACATTGAAATAAGGAAAATTATAAATAAAAAGATCCAAAAAACAAGCCCTGTTTTTTTCTAGCTCCATGAATCCTTCCTAAGCTATTACCATCTAGGTAAGGTTTCAAAATCTAATTCATAATTAACACAAGAGCAATAATGTATTTCTCTCAATGGTATTGTAGTAAGTGGGACCTTCTTACCAAAGCTGGTATTTAGTAAAATTAAGCAAGCACAAAACTGTGCTCTGAACAAGAACTTTAGTTCTGTAAGGAAAAATCTAACATGTAGAATCCAGTAGTTTATTTCCTGATCTGAACTCTTTGACTTGCTACTAAAAATGCATTAATTGGGCAGTTTCAAAGTAATTCAATGTTAACAAGACAAATCTAAGAGGTGTCTATTGATGTAAGAGGTTTTGTCAATATTCAAGAGCAGGATACTGCCAATTATTAGATACAAGAGCTAATTAATGAAGAAAAATATTAACAGGTCATTGCTTTAACAGAATGTTGTAATTTGGTAAAACTATATCAAGCTTTACTGTTCATGTATTGCTTCTGGGATGGAAGTAGGTTAGACTTTTCTGCAATTTGCTGTAGGGCTGATTTTGATGGAGTTATGGTGTATAAGCATCTTATTTAATTTCTCATGAAGCAGGATAGCAGGAACACCCAGCCATTTGCACCGATGTCCCATACCAGGTTCCAAGAGATATGCTTTAAGCAGGCAAAACAAGGCAAGCAGCTTGGCATCATTTAGATGTTCTGGACTACAACTTCTACAATTCTTTACTAGCTGGAACTAAAAAGAGCTGAAGTCTAAAACATGTAGATAGCACAAAACTGCTTTCACCATTATAACAGAAAGAGGTGTCTTGAAGTTTAAAGTGCTGTTTCTGCCAGACAGAATTAAGTGTGCATATTTCAACACAAACATTAATTTTAAATGTTACTTGGGACTCTGGCATGCAAGGACTTCAGAGTTAGTGTCTATAAAAACATGGCAGTTTGTCATTGATGGAATTTTCCTAACATGTAGGAGCTATGATTACAAAAGGCCTCCTTTTCATATTGTTCACATAATGTGGGAAACCGTAAAAGCAATACTTGCTGTTGATTTCCTCGTTATGATTCTATTAGATGGATGGAACAAATGGGTAGACAGGCCACTGCTTCACTAAAATTGTGATGGATTGTGTTATCAGTGAACCCTAGAAACACAGACCTTCATTATTGGTTTCATGTAGAGGAGAGTTTTTTTTAATCAGTTAAGAACATGTCAGACTTATAGAAGAAATATCTACCATAAGTTAAAAGTCTGGTGTATAAAACAATACAGTATTCCAGGAGACTTTTAAAAATATTTTATGGTTTCACCCTTATGAAACCACCAGCAATTGTTATTTGCCTATTATCCAAAATGCAAAGGCATACAGTATTGCCTTTGAACTAAGAAGCTTGAAAGTTGGAAGGGACCTTGTAGGTCATCTAGTACAACCCCCCCTCCAAGCAGGAGACCCTACACCATTTCTGATAAATGGCAGTCTAATCTCTTCTTGAAAGCCTCCAGTGACGAAGCTCCCACAACTTCCGAAGGCAAGTTGTTTTATTGGTTGCTTGTTCTCACTGTCAGAAAATTTCTCCTTATTTTCAGGTTGAATCTCTCCTTGTTTAGTTTCCATCGATTATTCCTTGTCCAAAGTAACAATCAATTCCTATTAGGCAGCCAATTTTGCATGCCTCAAATGTTAGACGAATGATCTCCATTCGAGAGGAGTTAAGCATCCACCGGAAGACAGACTCTGGGAAAGGATATGCGAACCTTGGGGGGGAGGGGTGTGCGCTGTTAAACACGAGTTCTACCTGCCTGTGACGGGCTGCCCACGCTGATGCCCACACGATCATACACTGCGCCCCTCTCCCCAGCCTGCCTCCACGATCTACTCCAACCTACCGGTAGGTCACACCGCCCCAGCTCCTTTCCGTTTCTTGGCAACGGCACGACAGGTGGGGGGGGCAGCTGCACACGCGGAAGTCACAAAGAGCGGGGGCCTGTGAGTCAGTCAACTGCGCCTGCGCGCCTAGAAACCACAATTCCGGATGGGGAGGGCGGGTGGAGTTTTCCGACCTACCCCGGATCCACCCCGCCTTCCTCTTGACGTCACTGGGACAAACAGAAAGAGCTTGGGGAAGTTTTCCAATAACGCCTTTATTTACAAACAACTGGGCCAGCCCGCACCCCTACCCCGCAACAAGATCTATTTGCTCTCTGGAGTAGTGAGCCACAGTCATTTCGGTTTGCTCTCCGCAGCATCAGGAATACACAGCACAGTAATTCGGCTACTTCGGCTATCAGTGGCTTGATTTGATGCCAATTCCCTTCCATGCTTGCCCCGGGGCCAGGAAGCTCCGTTCCTCTTGAGTTGTGCGCCACCATCACGCCTCATCACGCCAACTGAAATCGGTGGGACCCAAGTCGTGCTGGAAGGCGCGCCTGGCTGATTTGCAATCGCTGAACCCGCCGAAGGGTCTCAAGAAAAGGGGGCGGCTTCCTCCGACCGGACCCCTGTGAAGTGGAAGAAGAATAGGAAGGGCAGCTTGTTCAGTCCACAGGGATTTTTTTTTACTTCCCCTTCGAACCTGAGGTTGGGAACGTGATTGGAGGGGAATACAGCTAGTCCCCGACTTACCACCCCAATTGAGCCCAAAATTTATGTTGCTACGTGAGACGTTTCATTAAGTGAGTTTTTCCCCCATGTTAAGACATGTCTTACCACATTTCTTAAGTGTTACCACTGTGGTGGTTTCATTAGAAACACAGTTGTTAAGTGAATCTGGCTTCCTCATTGACTTTGCTTGCCAGAAAGTCACAAAAGAGGATCATATGACCCCAGGACATGGCAGCTGTCATAAATAGGAATCAGTTGTCAAGCATCACATGACCAGGGGGTGCTGCAACGATCATACATCACTTTTCTTCTTCACATGAGTGTGAAGAATTGTTATAAGTCACTTTTTTCAGTGCCATTGTAACTTCAAACTTCAAATGAACTGTTGTAAATTGAGGACTACCTGTATTCCTATGAGTCCCTAATTTCTTCTCAAGCATACCCTGGAGGCATTCTTTCAGCCAAATACTGAGTTCTCCTATTTCTAAAAATCAACCTTGCATGACCAAAGAGGCAACTTGCTTGCAACAAAATCTTACAGGGAGAATATACTGGCAGAATTTTAACCTGTCATAAGCTCTTGTGAGTTTTGCTGCAGTGAAGTACCACGGCAAATCCTCTCAGTTCAGGGCCTGCTGTGTTCTTTCCAGAATTGTCATATAACAAACCTAAGCAATGTTTTATTTGACAGCATGTAGCTACAATGTCTTCTCCAAGAATGGGGGAGAAACCTCTTTTCAATATACATATACCTTTATTTTCACACATTTATACACTACCCAATCCAAAGACTGGGTAGTTTATATCATAACCAGTTAGAATAATTCTATCTTTACTTCTTCTCGTTTGGATCTTATCAGATTTTCAGGCAAATGAACGTGACAGGTTGCTGGGTGAGATAAATAATCCACCTGAAATTGGCTTTATAAATATATCTGCAGAATTGTGACTTGTACAAAATAAACGGATCTAGGATTCTGGGAGGGGAAATTTCAAGGTTTTGCTGGCTTATAAATTATATTAACCCTGCTTTGGACTTTAACTTTAGTGTTTGAATTTTATTCTGTAAAATGCCTGAAATGATACCAGGTTTTGGCCACTGTTCATAAATTGTTCCAAGGAATGCAAAAGAAAAAGAAAAAAGTTGGGGGTGAACTCATGAGTTACCTGCAACCTTAGGCTTCAGGTTGCCCATTTCCTGAAATAAACCTTGATATACAAACCACAGTGATTTTTTGATAGCATGTAGCTACAATGTCTTCTCCAAGAATGGGGGAGAATCCTGGATGTGCATTATTTATACTGTATTTGACCCCTGCATCATAAGATGCAGGCAACAGTGTGTTCACTTTTAAGATAGTGCCTGGAATAGTGATCCTTCTTGCTTAAAGTAATATGAACATGTTTGTGCTAAATAGACCAAAATTGCCCAATACTGTTTTTACGGTATTATTACAGTATTATTAAAGTATATTGGCCATGTTATGCATGCAAATTCATTAGAGAAGGCAATGATGCTTAGGAATAGTTAGTGGACGAAGAAGGGGCAAGGAAACAACATGTTGGCTTCATAAAATCAAATCTGACACAGAGTTGAACATATAACAATTGAAAGAAGCTGTGCTTGACAGGATAGCATGGAGAACACTTGCCTATAGAGTCACCGAGTGTCAGACACAAGTAAATAATTAAAAACAAACAAAATGTTCTTACTATGAGCAGGGAATGTTCAATGTGGAATGGGTATGATTAAGTCTGGGAACTTAAATCTGCATGTTATCTTATTAAAAGCATTATATGATAGACTCTATTAATCAAGAGTCTATGATGGGCAGTAAAAATCAACATCTATGGGTCTACGTGGTGAAGACTATGGCATAAGGCAGACTGATTTGGGATGTAAGACAAATGATAAGAGCATGAGTTAATGAAATGAAAATATATACTGTGTTACTTGTGAAAGGGAAATGATGTAGTAATCTGAATGAAGATAATCTGAATTTGTGGAATAGAACTGCAGGAAAGTTTTGAAGTGATTAAGAGTGAAAGCATGAGCATTTAAAAAGGTATGAACCAGTGTCATGTTGATTGTTGAGAATGTGTAAAAATGTAGAAATCTTCACTGAATAGTGATAAGTTCTGTTCCCCATTCTTTTTCTTCTCTTATAACTTTTAACTTCTTTGACTTACTATCACATATTCTTTTTCTTCATTTTTGCATAATATTGTTTACCCTAAAAGAAAGCAGTGGTGTGTGTGTACACACAGAGAGATAGTATACGCATGGGTGTGCACAGTAGATTTCATTTAAAAAAACAACCAATCAGATGCTAGTCAAACATGATAAAAAGTCTGTTCAGGATTGTATTAACTTCAGTGATTGTATTCTTTTTAAATGGTACTACTGTGATAACAGGGGAGCCATACCTTGCTGATGCATGTTATAGAATCTCCCATCCCACTGGGAGTCAGGCAGATCAAACTCAGATGATACAGAGAAAGACAAAGGCGTTGTTTCTGGTACAAGAGTCTGGTACATAGAAAGCTGCAACTGGGTATTTGCTAAGTGAAAATGGCCTGTTGGTCTCTGTTCAAAACTGGCTTGGTTCTGGACATCATGATCTGAGAAGTTGTTTAAAATACTGGTGATTGTTTCTTCATCCACTGATATTTCTTCTGAAAAGTCAGTGGCTCCATTAGTCCCCAAGTCCTGTCTTGCCACGATAGGGGCAGCCTCAGCAGGATGCCCAGGCCAGTGAACGCCAAGAGATTCCTGAGACCTTTGCTTGGTGTATTGAGAGAAGACTTCAGCCAGGGAGTAGATTTGATCAGCTAGCATACTGATGGCCCATCTGTCTGAATCAGGGCTCACATTCATTGCTGGAAACAATCCTATAGATGGCCTTTCTGCAAATAAAGGAGAAGAGTCTACAGAAAAGTTTCTGTCAGAGGAAAATGTGTATTCTGGTGAGCAGAGACCACCAGGGTTGCAAGAGGTCAGCCTATCCTGTCTTTCTGGGCATGAGAGACACTCGCGCCGTTCAGCAGAAAGAAAAGGAAATTGGGTTTCTTGAGACAACTCCACACTGACAGCTTCAGTCTTCATGCTAGGGACAGCCAGACTGATTGGAAATGGAGATTGAAGAGGAGCAGGAAGCATTTTTACATTAGAAGCCTCTGGAAGTTGAGAAGAAGAATATTCAAGTGCCTCTTCCCTGACTGGACCTGGCTCTTGAAGGAAAAAGTTGACTTCATTTGGCTTCAGTGGCTGCAGTGTGTTTCCAGAACAATAGCTTCGTTTGGAGGAAGCTGGAGAAACACCTCTGGGTGTGGAGTCTTGGCTCTGGATGTGGAGAGCTTCTTTGTCCCTGTGAGAATATAAACAGTTCCATGGGGTTGAGCATCACTGGAAATCACACAGAGTCACAGGCCTCGTCAATGAGGCTAAATGTAGCTTTTATTTATCATAAATAAGAAAACTGAACTACAAGCTTCAGGGCATTTTCACAGCCCCAAATGTCATTATGAACTTTAATAATGCAATATAGGAAGCAAAAGAAGCCATCTGTAAAACCAATGTAACACTGAGCTAATTCAGATTGCAAACATAAGCAATGTGTCAGGAGAAAAATAAGGAGCCTAAAAATTAAATTCAAGCATCACTTGCACAAAAGATTTTGATGTGATGTGACAGTTCCTTCAGCAATTATAATTGTGTAGCTACAATTAACTGGAAGATTTAGAAACTGTAGTTTAAAAACGCCTGAAGAAAATCAGGCTGAGAAAGCATAGTCTACATTAGAAAGCATTCTGATGGTTTGTATGAGACCTCTCTCTTACACACTCTTCCCCTTCTCATTCTCTCCCTATCTCTGCCTCTCTCTCCATGAAGTCATCACAGATCAAACTAGATTCTTAGGAGTTTTTCAGTAAATTAATATAGGCAATGGAGCTCTTGATAAGAATGGCTTTTTTGATATTAGATTCAATACAGAGCTTGATTTGGAAAACTATGATAGACAGAACTGCTTAATATGCTTATCTTTGTTTTAGGTAGCACTTGTTCTGTTTTTACAAACTCTTGAGAAAAATCACTTATATCACTTTTATCTAAACTTTCCATATAAAAATCTTTCACACAGATTTGTGGTAGCATGTACTTCTGTGTTAGATTAGATGTCTGTAAACAGACATTTCAGATTGCAGACCAGAAATCATAGATGTCTTTGCTTCCTTCATCAGTTACTGCTTTTTTCGCCCATGACTTCTTACCACCCATCTCATTTCTGCCAGATGCCTTCCTCCAGCAGACCTGGAGAAAATGAAAAGGATCAGGAAAGGAGCAAATGCTCTAGTGGGGAATTTTTAGTAATATATTACCTTGTTATTCAGTTATTGTCATCCTATACTTTTTCTAGAATGAGCCACACCTAAGAGATTCAAACTTTATGTTCAACTCAAAACCATGATTTACAAATAGTGTGCAAGTCTCTACACCTTGCTAAGCCATAATGTGGTTCATTTATGGCTTAGTGGCATCAGCTACTGTGTTTTGTAAATCATGGTTTAAGACTTCACACAAATATACAAAACCAGTCAATTGTGAGTTATTCAGCAAACTATGGGGATATACAGAATGCCAATGATTGGATGATATTATGATGCAGGTGATTGATGCAACCATTTCACTCTAAACATCTAATAGCAGTCCACATGGCATATGTAACTCAACCACAAGTAGGTGAATTTATGCAATATTCAACCCACAAATGAAACAAACCACATGGTTTAGCATAATGTGTGAACTCAGTCCTGGTCCAGAAGTACTCATAAACTTCACTTGAACTGTCAATGTTTTTACCTGAGGATGTGGTTTGTGCAAGTGATCAGCTTTCCTTTTCCATTCTCCCTCAGTGCAGTGACTTGCACCCAGACCCAACTCAGATCCTTGCAGCGTAAACGTATGATTACATGGTGACTCTGTTTCCCAGTGCTCTGCCCTGAAACTATAAACATGAAAAATGAATACCCAGCTAAGCTATCTAAATGTAGCAAGATGAACCTAACAGGAAGGAAGAAGAAAGGAGCCTGGATTAAGTGAAATGTCTTCCATTTCTCTATATTCACAAGGATTACAAAAGGTGTTTACTAACTATGGATCCTAAATACATATCTTTTAAGACTTCCAAAATATACTTGGATTGGAATTTGGTATGACTGCAGTGATGATACATAGCATTTAGATACACCTTTTCTAAGTTCTCACATCAGTTCACATATTTTTTCTGTAATCATTACAACTCATTAGGGAAAGCCAATGATAGAAAGTCCACATAAATACTGAATTTGATTTATGCCTAAGATTATTTGGACAGCATGACTTGTAATTTGTACGAAAAATTGTCATTTTGTTATGTCCAGATTTCTGTTGAGATGGTTACTAACATAGCAGGTAGATCTTAAATGGTGTAGGGTCTCCTGCTTGGGTGGGGGGGTTGGACTAGATGACCTACAAGGTCCCTTCCAACTCTGTTAATCTGTAAATATCAGTATCACCTCAAATGTTGTGCAGAATTGAGAAATGTTGTGAAGGTCTTAACATTTACAACTAGGTAGACATAGCAGGGATGGAAGCGGGAGCCAGATATTTACAAAATTAACAATTATGAAAGAAGCAATTGGAGGGTAGTCTAGAGCTATGTTTGTCACACTTGGCAACTTTAAGATGTGGGGACTTCAACTCTCAGTATTCCTCAGCCAGGCTACTGGGAGTTGAAGTCCTCACATCTTAAAGTTTCCACGTTTCAGAATATTAGCCTAGAGCAATTCTTCAAAATATTGAGATTGAATTAAACTACCCAAAATCCTGGCTGTATGGCTGATCATCCTGGCCATATATAATGGGAGTCCAATATACTTGAAGATAACTGGCTGAGAAAGATTGCTGGTTTTATTATGTACTACTGCACAGCTAGCTTTATTTTGTTTTTATAGTACCTGTTCTATTATCACCATTTTATTGGCCTCATGTACATGCTTTTAATCTGTAACCCACCCAGAAATGCTATTATTTATTTGTAACAGTTGTGTTTCCTTGGTGGTTTACAAATATAATGTAACAGAATAAAGGGACACTGTCCAATAGTTAACAAAGAACATGTTATTGAATAACGGTTCCCGCTGTTTTCAGATAATATAAATTATTAGGAATAATGGGATTTTTAATGGCCCATGTAAAAACTGCTGTAAGTTGCTCGTTGGAAATACTTATGATACAGCAGAAATGTGCAATCATTCCTTCGCCAGATTCCAGTGAAGGATATTAGTCTGTTCCAGGTGCAGTACTCACTCAGGTTTCTGTGCATCTCTGCTCCTCTTCCAGTATCTTCAGGATGCAGGAGACAATACCAGGACTGGCCAATTAATTCTTCTTTCTTATAACCAAGGTGATAAATAACACTGAATTGAGGGGAAAAAACACATATCACATAATTTAATAAATAATATTCTTGTGATATTTCTATTGCAAAATGGGCAATTATGATATAAACATTTAGTTATATTTATTGTTAGAAAAATTATTACAGGTAGTCCTCAAGGTTCGGCCACAATATTGAGTCCAGAATGTATGTTGCCAAGGGACAAATTTGTTAAGTGAGTTTTGCCCCATTTTATGATTTTTCTTGCTGTATTTGTTAAGTGAATCACTGTGGTTGTTAAATTAGTAACATGGCTGTTAAGTGAATCTGGCTTCCTCATTGACTTGGCTTGTCAGAAGGGGATCCCGTGATTCTGGGACACTGCCACTGTCATAAATAGCCAGTTGCCAAGCCTCCGAATTTTGATCACGTGACCATGGGAATGCTGCAACACTTGTAAGTGTGAAAAACGGTCATAAGTCACTTTTTTCAGTGCTGTTGTAACTTCGAACAGTCACTAAATGAACTGTTGTAAGTCAAGGACTACCTGTATTCAGAATAGAATTTCCAACTCTTTACACATAGTGTTTGACTTATGACCAGTCACTTAGCAAGTGTTCAAAGTTGTGGCAGACCCCAAAAACCAGATTTACAACCTAGATCCGTGATGGCGAGCCTATGGCACGCGTGCCAGAAGTGGCATGCAGAGCCATTTCCCCCGGCACGCGAGAGCTCACCCGGAAGAACCCCACTGTGCATGCGCGCGCTGCCACCACCCGACAGCTGATTGTTGGGTATCTGGAACACATCGCGTGGGGGCGGGGTGGTCAAGAGACAGGTGCACATGCGCAGAAACATGCAGCGTGTGCTGGGGGTCATGTGTGCATGCGCAGATGCATGGCACGGGGTGATCACGCACGCAGACGCACAGCGTGTGGAGGGGTGATCGTGCATAGATGCGCGGCATGGGGTGATTGCACATGCATGCGCAGACGCATGGTGCACGGCGGGGGAAATCACACACTCAGGCGCAGTGCTGCACGCGGGGGGGATCTCACGCACATGCGCTGGGGGGGCCCAGCACGCATTGCCTTCTTCCCAACCAACCCTCATTTATAGCAATAGCACTTAGACTTATATACTGCTTCACTTATTTACAGCCCTCTCTAAGCAGTTTATTAAAGTCAGCATATTTGCCCCCAACAATCTGCGTCCTCATTTTACTGACCTCGGAAGGATGGAAACTGATTCAACCTTGAGCCAGTGAGAATCAAATTGCTGGCAGTTGGCAGAATTAGCCTGCAATACTGCATTCTAACCACTGTGCCACCCTGAATCTTTATAGCTGTTTGCAGTGCCCCGTCATATAACTGCAATTTACAACATTTTGCCATGTTTACTTCCAGTCTCCAGCAAAAATACCCCATACCAAGTGGGTTTGCTTAACAACCGCCATTAAAATGGTCATAAAATTGAGTGTGATCACATGATGACCTACTTTATAACCATCAAGACTTATGAGTGAAATTGTGGGCTCAATTACAGACATAAATCAAGAACTACCTGTACTATATTTAGCCTTGATTCTATGCAGGGGTGGGATCTGACAGGGTTAACTACCGGTTCGATGATTTATGATGTGCTTCCCTGCACCGCTGCACGTGTGTAAATCTTTGTCAGCTTGCTGCCTGGACAGCTGAGCAGCCCTGCGTGCAGGGAAGCAGCGTTTGAAAAAGCACTTTTTTCCTGCTTTTTCAACCACAGCTGTGCCTCGCATAGCATCTGAGGTTGAAAACCAGGAAATAAAGGTCAGGTAAGAGCCCGGGCGGGCAGGTGGGCCAAAACAGCAGCAGACATAGAACCATTTCTATGTCTGCTGCTCTTCAGAGCTACCGGTTCTACAGAGCCGGACAGAACCAGTGGAATCCCACCCCTGATTCTATGGATTTTACACTTAGTAATCATCGTATATTACCAGGTCTTCATGCTACAGAAAACTTTACCTGCTAATGAATGCAAGCTAAAAATATAATTTTAAGGCAGATTTCCCTTTTCTGGACATTTGGCAATTTTATCCATATCATCTCCAGATAGATGCACACGCACAAATTTTGACCTTACTTTTCAGTCATTTCAGCAATCTTCATATCTAATTTATGCTGGCTCTGGAAGGTGGAGTTCTCGGACCTGCTGTCTCCTTCAATCCCATTAGGGACTGGAGCACAGAAAGCAACAAACGTCAGAGCAGGACAGGTGGATGTCCACTGTGTGTCGAGTGGGAGGAATCTGCCCCGCATGACTATTGGACGGTTCCTTCCATACTTAACCCGAAAGGCTCTTGAGGTACGCATTTCAATGATGAACTCAATTTCTGCAGAATAAAATGGAGAAGAATAATTTGCAATTTAATGTCAGATTGAAATTTGCAATACAGAATAAAGTGTAATCATGTAAACTGTCATGTGATTTGTTTTTGATTTAATGTGTTGTGTGAACTCAATCATAGACTATTCAATAAACAAGTTACAACTTAGCATAAGTTATCAACTGAGCCTTTCCGCTCACATTCATGGCTGACAGCTTAAGAACAGGTTATGATATTTTTCCAATTAGCTTTCAATTTTACTATAATTCTATACATCTGACTTTACCCACAGTCTTTATAATTCTGGTTACTGAATAGCATACTTATATGCAGTACACATTTTTCCAAGAAAAATGATACATTCAAACTGTTGGCCCAGATAAGAAAAAATAATTACAGAAAGGTGTTACTCCAAATTTTTGTGATTTTAAATTATTTATTATTCAAATTTATATAGCCACCCATTTCATACAGTATATATGGCTCTGGATGAGATTATGCTGCAAATTAGCATAACTTTTTAAAAGGAACTTAAAAACTGAAACAGAGGATTAATAGTTTTTAACTACAGTAGTAACTTAATAGGAAAAAATACTGCAAGTTGTTTACAGGTTGCTTTTAACATTGATTTTTCTATTACTGCTTGTATTATAATGGAGTACATTGAAAAATGTTTAAAATGCCTTCCTATTGCCCCAGCTGCAGTTGAATTCTCCCCTTTCTAACAGCATGAAATTCTGATATCCATAACTTCTTCTCTATTAAGAACACAAAAATATAGAAATAAAATTTCTGAATGGGAGAATACCTACAATGGAGAAAATTTAGCAGATTTCTCCTCTTCATTTGAACAAGACAACAACCCTAATTAAAATTTGTCTCTCCTATAAGACACCATGGTTAAATATGGACCAGATTTATGCATCGGAAATAATACCAGTAGTTTATTGTAGAGATGTTTACATACAACCATCAGAAATTTTTTCAACTTGTAGGAAAAATATCCACCATTTTGCACACAGTAACAGGGCTGGGTCTGAGGAGAAGGTAGCCTATTTCTATATTTATTTATTTATTTATTTTATTGGACTTATATGCGCCCCATCTCCGAAGACTCAGGGCCGCTCACAATTAAAACATACAATACAATAATTATTTAAAAAAGAATTAAACAATTTTAAGCCCAATAAAACCAAATTAAAATACTTAAAATTATCCCATGGCCCTGGTGAGGTAATCACAGCCCGATTTGGTCGAACAACCAGGTCTTTAAATCGCGGAGGTCACAGACGGAGGTAGAGGCATTTCATTCCATAAGTCGTGCTGTCGGGGGACTGCCAGCCAACACTGACTTGCTGGCGGGACCCGAGGAGTCCTTGCCTATGTGTCCCCTTGCGGGCGGTGGCACTCGATATCGGCAGGAGCCGCTCCCTTAAATCCCTATATCAATAAAACCTCAAGATAAGTGTCTTCTGCTGCAGGCTGGGAAGGAGAGGAAGCCGCATCTTTTAGATGTGTCCTTAAAGGATGAAGGATCTTCAAACAAAAATAATGGTACAGTTTGTTGAACCAGATAAATTTAATAACCCTCAGTTTGGATCCATAGAGTACACTACAGGGTTCTCAAAACTCCTAATATGATAAATGAACTAACATCCCAAACTAGTGCTGGCTCAAGGATGTATGGCACTCCTAGACCATATCAACTTCCCCACCAGTACAAAGACTTGCATTTTTAGAATGATTCAGAAGGAGAGTGGTTTTGGTTTTGGTGTCCTGGGCCAGTGTCTACTCAGCCTTAGCCTAAAGCCAGCCCTGTGCCACCACAAATAAAACTATTGATTTCCCTAGGATTAAAGTAGGAGGACTAATCATTATATTTCAACAAGGTTTCTTACACTTTTTGGTAGCACAACTGCCTGTTGGCCATCCACTATGACTTGTACTGGCAAACAAAGAGCAAAGGTCAGTTGTAACAGCACTTCAGCTTTGCCTATACAGGCAAGGCAGGAGCCCTATCAAACTGTATTCCCACTTATTCTAGGCAAGACTCCCTTTGTCTTACACAAGCAAAGAAGGAAGTAGGGTTCAGTGTGAGTTAGCGATTCATCCCTAAATTGCTTGCCACTACCTGGAAAAGTTTAGGAATTCCAGTGCTGAGTCAGAATTATACATATTATTAGTGTAACACGCAAATCAAGACTCAGAATTGATGCAGCAGTAGCAGCATACTGATTGCCAATAGGCAGCAAATGTTATGCCAGCGTTGTTTTTTGCCAACTCTAGTTGGAGAGCATTTGAACTCAGTAATTAGAAAAATTTGCTATCAGAAAAAGATTCAGTTGCCCCCTAGCTAGAAAGACCTTTTGCCAATCCCTTCTTGTCCTCACCAGTGCCTGGATGCTGATGGGCAAAGGAGAGTTTTTCTTGCATGATCTGGCTTGCTGTGCTGTTCAGGAGGTCAAAGATGGAGTTGCCTTGTGCTAGGAGTTCTACCTAGAAAAATATATATATATGATAAAACATCTTATTTGCAATGACCTTTTGTTCTACGAATGTCTTAGGAATAAATGCTATTTCAGTATGAAAATATGGTCCTGGAAGTTAGGCATTTTTAAAAGGATATTTGGATCCTGCAGGGTTCTAACAAAAGCTTCAGGGTTTTAAACAAATGACTCTAACATTTAATAGTTGCTAAGAATAGCAAATGTAGTTTGTATGCCAAAAACTGAACCATTTGTGTTTAAAAGAATATTGAGCAGCTACTAGAAAGGTTCTTATATCCAATCTTAAACTGCTATTACACGAAATGGACTAGCAGCAGAATTGAAACTTCCATTATATTCCTGCCAAATCTAATCTCTAATGTCCATGCTGAGTACAAGGCATTTTGGGGTGCCTCACCTTCTGTAATATTGATGCTTACCACAGAAAACCCAAGGAAATGTGGTACATTCTCAGAGACATAGGCCAATTTGCCCTTTGCAGTGAGAGCTAGAATGAACCCCGAAAGTGAATGCACCAGTTCTGGATCTACAATAGCAGCTGCAGCAAAAAGTGGTTCTTCAGATGTCATTTGATGTGAGCCTGGGAAAACAAGAGAGTGGTACATGGGTTCTACACATCATTGGGTAAAACTCTACATAGAACAAAGCAACGATTTCCTGCTCTCGTACATACAAGGAAATGCATTCAGTTTCACAGCTACTATGATTGTTGGTGGAGCAGAGAAAAATAGCCAGAAAAATGATTGAAGCCTAGGAATTGGGTCCCTTGTCAGACAATAGAAGTGCTGATTTATTGCCAGTTTATCAGGTACTTAGAACCTGAGGTGTGGTGGAACAAGGAAACAACAATAAAAACTTAATAGTCAGCCATCAACATGCCAATTAACAACTACAAGCTACACACAGCCAGGAACCATATAAATACAAGTGTGAACAGACCAGCTCACATACCCTTGAGAGAGAGAAGTTCCCTGATGATGGGTTTCAGCAGGAGCCCAAAAGCTTGGAAAAATAAACCTTTGGTCCCAGGTAGTGATTCAAATTGGATCCAGCAAAAAATTTTGAATCAAGGTTTCTGAAATCCTCTAACATCAACCCAGCCAAGACTGAGAGGCTGTACATACCGGCATCTCGGATCATTCAGGAGATACCATCTTTGGTCATGGGGGGAGAGGTGTTGCCCCCCATGGATAGGGCGCGTAACCTGGGCGTCCTCATGGATACACAGCTCAGTTTGGAGGAGCAGGTGGGAGCTGTGTCCAGGGGGGCATGTGCCCAGGTGTGTCTGGTTCACCAGTTGTGCCCATACCTGAGCCGAGATGCCCTGCGGACAGTCACTCATGCACTCGTCACTTCCCGAATCGACTACTGCAATGCTGTCTGTTAAGTTTGCATGAAGAGTCAGACGCGAGGAGTTCCAGCAAAGACTTTATTAGTGACTACAGCTCGAATGGACCCGTCCTGGCTTGGCTACGGCTGCTTCTTATAGCCTGCAGCCGTAGCTGCCAGCCAATGGGAGTGCAGGGTTTCTTCCCGCACTATTTAAACCAATACCATTTGACATTTTACAAGAACAGTTCAAATAAACCAATAACATTCAAACCTACATACATAACACCCCTCCCACTAGGTTCAGTCCATACCAAACCCCAACCTATCTAATGTATTCCTTTAAATAGGTGGGGCTCTTACGTGCGTTGAGACCTTCGTGGTTCAGAAGTTTTAACGTTCTCACCCAGTGAGAGGGAAATGTGTCTACTGACATTTCCCTGTTGGGACTTCCTGTGAAAGAAGACCCTGTTAGACTGTTAGAATCTGGTCTCTCCTCCCAACCCATCTCCATTCCAATGTCAGCACCCAAGTCAGGTAGTGATGTGCAATCTTCCACTTCAGGATGGATCTTGGCATTGTGACAGGGTTCGGGATGGTTCCTGTCGAATGGCTCGTTACACATGGGGTTGATTCCTGTTTGCTGATTTTCCTCCTGTTCCCCCTTCCCCTAGAAGAAACATCAGGTGAGGGACCTAGAGGGAGACAGGGGCATGTTCTTGAGGGAACCTGGATCTAAGTTGGTCAATGTGCCTGCTCCAGAGGAGGCCATCCTCTGTTTGTACCCTGTAAGAACGAGGGCCGTGATGTGAGTTATTTCAGCAGGAATCCACAAAGGGTCACCTATAAGGTTCCTAGCATAGACAGAATCTCCCACACTAAAAGAACGAACTTTGGAAGTGGAATCCAGTGGTGCGTTGGGTGCGTAAGTGGGATGAAGGCGGTCAAGGGAAGACCTAAGTTTCCTGCCCATCAACAACTCTGCTGGGGACAAGTTAGTTGATGGGCTAGAGTGATGTGTTGAACACTAAGAAGCTTTCAAGCTTCTCAGTGATGTCCCCAGGACCCAGCTGCTGAAGCTTCTCTTTGGTAAAGCGTACCATGCGTTCAGCCCGCCGTTGGCGAAGGGTGCCCAGGGGCAGTGAGGGCATGTCTGATGCCCTGTTGAGCTAGAAAGGATTCAAAAATGTTAGATGTGAATTGAGGGCCATTGTCAGAGACAAGGACATCTGGTAACCCATGGGTTACAAACAATTTTCTGAGCTGCTTGATAACAGCCTCAGTAGTAGTGGATGTCATTGGAATTACCTCTAGCCATTTGGAGTATGCATCTACTATCACTAGAAAAGTGTGCCCTCTTGTAGGGCCTGCAAAATCAATGTGGATTCTAGACCATGGGCCCCTAGGACATTCCCATTCCTGTGTGGGCGTGAGGTGGGGCAGGTCTGACTACCTGGCAATTGGGACAAGAGCTACCCAGTTTTCAACCATTTTGTCAATACCTGGCCACCATACATAACTCCTGGCCAAACCTTTCATCCTTACAATCCCAGGATGACCCTCATGTAACATTTCCAAAACCTCCTTTTGCAGTTTTGCAGGAATAACCACCCTGTTACCCCACAAAATACATCCTCTTAATACAGATAATTCAGTTTGCCTGGACTTAAAAGGTTGGGCAAGGTGAGGTAGATCTTGAAGAGGCCAACCTTTCTTAATCCAGCCCATAACAGGTGCCAACACAGCATCTTTGGCAGTTTCTTTGGCAATCTCAGCAGCATGGACTGGAAGCTTAGCAACGGTCTCCAGGAAAAGGTGTGAGTTTCAAGTTCAAAGTCCTCCTTGTGGCAAGGTAGTGGGCAACGACTCAGTGCATCAGCATGTCCAATGTCCTTGCCAGGCCTGTGAATCAGTTTGTAGGAATAGGCTGCAAGAAATTCAGTCCACCTCAGCATTCTTGGTGACAGGATATTAGGTGTAGGTTTGTCTCCTGCCACAATGCCTAGTAAAGGTTTGTGATCTGTAACAATGGTGAATGACCTGCCATACAGATATTCATGAAATTTCTTAACAACTGCTAAAGCCTCCTTGTCCAATTGGCTATAATTCCTCTCTGCTTTGGACAGCGTCGAGAGTAAAATGCAATTGGGGCTTCCCGTCCATTGGGAAGCCTGTGACTCAAACCCCCCCACTCCAAAGGGGATGCATCACAAGTCAGAACAACAGGTAAATTCTCAGAGAATTGTATCAACACAGCATCAGACGTGATTAGTCTCTTAATACTGTTAAATGCTGACTGTTCCTTCCGCCCCCAGATCCAAACAGCATTCTTATCAAGTAGGCGATGTAAGGGCTCAGCAATAGATGCTTTGTGAGGTAGAAACATGTGGTAAAGTTAATAAGTCCAAGGAAGGCTTGCAAATCTGCCTTGCATCGAGGTTTAGGGGCTTCATTGATTGCTTTAACCTTGGCATCAGTAGGATGGATGCCATGCTTGTCAATCATATACCCCAGGAACTCAACTCTGTCTGTTTTGAGTGTACATTTGTCTTCCTTGACTTTTAAACCCGCTTTTCTGAATCTGGTAAGGACTTCTCTGAGTCTTTCTTGAAGCTGAGTGTCATTTTCAGCAGAGATTAATACATCATCAAAATAAGGTACTACCCCTGGCAGTCCTTGCAACATTCTTTCCATAAGGCTCTGAAAAATGCCAGGTGCCACGCTTACTCCAAATTGTAGTCTTTTACATTTGAAGGCACCTCTATGGGTCACAATTGTTTGTGCCTCTGCAGTGGCATCATCAACTGTTAATTGTTGATATGCCTGAGCCAAATCCAGTTTAGCAAATACTGTACCCCTGCCAAGGGAATGGAGCAGATGATGCACAACTGGTACAGGATATCGCTCTGTTGCAGCGCATGGTTAAAGTGTCCCCTTGTAGTCACCACAGATTCTCACTGACCCATCAGACTTGACTGGTGTGACTATGGGTGTTTCCCATCTGGAGTGGTCAGTAGGCTCTAAAACCCTTGAGCAATGAGTTTATCTAATTGTGCATCAATTTTTCCTTTAAAGCAAATGGGACCCTCCTGGGCTTTAAAGCAATTGGGGGCACCTTGGGGTCTAGGCTGAAAGCAATAGGGGTCCCCATATACTTGCCCAGTCCTTCGCTGAAGACCTCTGGAAACTCAGACTTCAAGGACTCTTCCCAGTCAGAACTGCTCACGTGATGGATGCCAGTCACCTCGATGCCAAGTGGCTTGAACCACTCAAGTCCCAGCAAACTTGGGCGATCCTTGTCCACGATGGTCAGGGGCAAGCGTTTGGTGTGGCCTTTAAACTGCACGTTGAATCTCTCTCTCGCTCCAACTACTGGAATCTTGTTCCCTTGGTAGTCTTTGAGAGTCAGTGCTTGCTTCTGGAAATGCTTTTTCTGAATTTTGGGAAAAAGTCTGTGGATAGTGTCCCATGGCGCCATAGATAAATAAGAGCCTGAGTCCACTTCCATTTGACAAGGCCTTCCTTCAATAAACACCTTCATGTACTTTTCTGCTTTTTAAGGGTGAAGAATGACCAATAGTGATTGTTTGGTGCGTTTCATTCTTGCCATTTGCTTCTAAATTTAGCCCCATTTTTTCAAGGAAATTGTTGGGCTTAAAGTCTCTATCAGGGAATTTCTTCCTAGCTGGTGGAGTTCTGGATGATTTGCAGACTCTGGCTATGTGACCCGTTTCTCACAACGTAAAATGGAGTCAAAGAACTTGCAATCAGTCTGGGGGTGGCCCCCACAGCCTCTGCAATAGAACCCTTGCCTGTTCTTCCCAGAGTCTTTTCTTTTCTTCTCCATTCTGAGTTTAAAAATCCCCTCCTCTGCCTCACTGCCATCAGAATCAGAGTCTATTTGTTCGCAAATGAGTAGATGTGGATTTATCCCCATCAGAATGGCTTGAGGCCTGGCTTGAGGCCTTGTTAATCTTTTCATGGCCGCTGCTGAGGACTTGGTGGCTTCCGCTGAAACAGCTTCTTCAATGGCCTCTTTAAACGTGATCTTAGGTTTCATTAATAGTTTGCTTTGTAAGACCTTATCTTTAAGGCCTAAAACAAACCGATCATCATGGCCTCTTCTAAGTTGGTAAAGTCACAAGCACCCCCATGTCCCTTAAACTTGCCACGAAGTCATTAACATTCTCGCTATCCCCTTGATCCCGACGGTAAAATTCGTGTCTCTTAATGAGGCACGATACTTGGGGGCGGCGTAATGGGCTCTCAAATTTTTTCTAAATCGGGCCATTCCATTACCTTCAGCTCTGCTGCTCCGCCAATGCCTTCGCCATTTTGAAGACTGCCAGACCGCGTCGTGAGAAGACCGCCCTCTTCCGTCTCTCCGGGGATGCCGGCGAGATCGTTCCCTCCCAGGAACATGTGGAAGCGATCCGCATACGATTCCCAGTCTTCCGTCGCCGGATCGAACGGTGCTGGGGGGTGTTCAGCGCAGCCATCTCGCTCAGTTGCTTGTTCGTCGGTCGTCTTCTCTTCAGGGAAATCCCACCTTCGTCGCCAGTGTTAAGTTTGCATGAAGAGTCAGACGCGAGGAGTTCCAGCAAAGACTTTATTAGTGACTACAGCTCGAATGGACCCGTCCTGGCTTGGCTACGGCTGCTTCTTATAGCCTGCAGCCGTAGCTGCCAGCCAATGGGAGTGCAGGGTTTCTTCCCGCACTATTTAAACCAATACCATTTGACATTTTACAAGAACAGTTCAAATAAACCAATAACATTCAAACCTACATACATAACACTGTCTACATGGGACTGCCCTTGCGGACCACCTGGAGGTTGCAGCTGGTGCAGAATGCGGCTGCGTGGGTTGTGATGGGAGTGCCCCAATACTCCCATGTTACACCCCTCCTACGTGACCTGCATTGGTTGCCGGTTGCCTTCCGGGTGAGATTCAAGGTTTTAGTAACAACATATAAAGTCCTACATGGCTTGGGTCCAGGGTACTTGCAGGAACGTCTCCTTCCGGCATCACATTCCGATCGCCCTGTATGCTCCCACAGACAGGGCCTCCTTGGGATAACGTTGGCCAGACATTGTCGGCTGGCGGGCCCCAGGGGTAGGGCCTTCTCTGTGGGGGCACCCACCCTGTGGAATCAACTCCCCTTGGACCTTCGTTTGGCTCTGGATCTCCACTCCTTCCGCCATGACCTAAAGATTTGGTTATTTCAGCAGGCCGGCCTGGACTGAACCAAGAGGAGGGGGGTTTCTTTTTACAAAAAAATTAATGGTTTTAATAGTTTTAATGTTTAATATTAGGCTTGTACTGTTTAATTATTTTTTAGTTAACTTATTGTATTATATTTTTTATTCTGTGAGCTGCCCTGAGTCCTTAGGGAAAGAGGGTGGCATACAAGTCTAAATAATAATAATAGTAATAATAATAATAATTAATAATAATAATAATATAAACAATGTGTACTAAATTCAGGATTCATTACTTGGTGTAATTGAAATTTCCAGGATTTTCACACCAGTTGTGAACACAAGTAAGTAGCCACTGCATTCCCACCACAGTTATTGTATGATCATGATTTCTGATGCTCTTTGCCGGGTTCCCAAAAGCAAAATCAATGGGGAATACAGCAAAAAGTTGGAAGTCCTGCTCCTGCTTTGTTTTTTTAGCCCAGCCAAAAATTGTCATTCTGTTTCTCTGTTTAGGAAGGAAATTTCCCTGAAAGGATGAATCAATAGGTCATCAGCTGTCTAGTCAGTTTTACTAATTGAACTATTACAGTGAATTTTTCTCCCACAGGATCACTTGTAATGAAACTGATGCAAGTCTGGTTTGTTTTCTGCCAGATGACCTCTTCCCTCATATTATAGATAGGAAAAATATTGTTTCAGGAAATGCACTGTGCAAAACAGAGCCTGCTCATCTTTGAACATAATTATGACAGAATATGAAGGTCATTATATCTTTCACTTTCCCTTTTATCTAAGGGTATTGCAAAAATATAGATATCAGAAAAATTTAAAATACAACTAAAGGCACATTGTTTTATGCTCTGATCCTCAAAGAAAAAAAATAAAAATATAATGGATACAGAAAAAGCTCTTCAGGTAAAGACACCTTTGGGAAAGCAAGACATGATGGAAAATATGTAGGAGTTGATAATGCCAGCTGTTGCATACAGCATGGCTGCTTTTATGGCCTATTCTATGCTTCCCTAAGCACAAATAAGGATGCAAATTATACAGATCCATGTTTGAAATTCATTGAAGGTGTTTTTTTTTAATCAGCACCAAACATTAGTAACACATGGAATCAATCTTTTCTCCATTTTCTGATCATATATACACATATATTTAAAATGCAAGTGCAAACTTATAGTAAGTAGGAAGTACACGTGATATTTGAATGACTGACTTAAAACCATAAAAAAATAATAAAAACACCACAAGGAGTTCTCTTTGGAATAACAAATACTGCTCTCAAAAATATGCATGAAGAGTTTTAAACCCTCCAAAGGATTTATAGCGGGAACATGGTTACTAGCCAATTGTTGCAAGTCGTATGGTTTTGCAGCCAGAAATCTGCACTCAACTGTAAAAGTAGATGGAGCTATGATGTAAAAGTGGAGGAAAAAAAACATGTTAAAAAATCTCTCCCTTTTAATTTCCTAGTCAATGAAGCATTTGAGGTATGGAATGGGTGTGGAATTCTCAGGGAATTGCAGAAGATTCACTAGGCATACTTGCAATCCAGCCTACTAGTTGTTTCTCCGAAATATACATCTAGTCCTAAAGTTAAGGTTTAGGAATGAAACTATTTTTAAGACTGCCCTATATAAGACCTACCCAGAAAATAAGACCTAGTGTAATCTCCAGTTTCAGGAAAGACTTTAGAGAGCAAAATGCCACACCATGAAACACCCCACACACAACCCAACACCCATATTTGTACATAATATAAAGACCTACCCCAAAAAAGACCTAGTGTGTTTTTTGGGGCCAAAAAAATATAAGACAGTGTCTTATTTTCAGGTTAACTGTAGTTGTTTTCTCCCTGGAGTCATATAAGGGGAAGGGTTTGGAATGAAATAGATTGTTTAAGACAGTTTACTCATAGTTGTAAGGAAGCCTACAGAGAAGTGCAGATTGGAGGCTCCTTCACAAAACGATTTGATAATAGAAATGTCCATATGGAGACAGAGGAAGTACAGAGTGAAAACTGCAAGAAGTATTGTACATGCAAAGGAGGGTTTAGATCACAACACAATAGACATTATTATTTTGTCATCTGGAAAACCCCCACTGCAAATGCCACTGTTAAGGTTTGCATAATGTCAGGTTAACTGTATCCTTTTATAGCCATGGCAAAGCATAAAGGGAGAGGGGATTTGTTTCCCAGTGCAGTACAAATACAAATCCTCTCAGTTTACAATAGATGCAGTTGATATACAACTGCTTTAGTTATCAGTTGTGATAAAATGACAAGGAATCACAAGGAATTTATAAGACTAAAAATATTAGCTTAGATAGATATTGATATCTTAAGATCCCATATGAATGGTTAGATCCCAGGACATCTAATGCAGGCTTGGTACTCTGGAATCTCTTTGGATCAGATTACACTTCCAGAAAACTTAATAAAATAGGAGTGAAGTGACTGTGCAGAGCTGTTACTATACTGTACTTGGGGCAACATATGGCAAGCAGAAAAGATCAGCATTCTAAATTAACATGCAGATTTACAGGCATTTGGGGGCAGAACTACCAAAAATGGGGTGAAGTTTGAAGAAAATACTTATCAAATTGTTGCTCCAAGAGAACTACAAAAGATGGTAGAATCAAGAAACTAGCTGACTTTGCTTGGATGAAGTTTCAATTGGGATAAAGTGCATGCCTATACTTAGATATGCCCCCTCCCCCCCAAAAAACTTCACACACACACACACACAAAATGGAAGGAAACCTGTCTAGGAAACAGAAATGAAAAGGAATGGGTGTCTTAGGCACATTCCATATGCAAGAACTGTGCAATCTGAGATAATGAGCTGCGGTGGCACAATGGTTAGAATGCAGTGTAATTGCGGCTAACACTGCTGACTGCCAGTAGTTCAACCCTGACCGGGTCAAGTTTGACCCATCCTTCCATCCTTCGGAGGTCAGTAAAATAAGGACTCCTATTGTTGGGGGCAATATTGCTGATTCTGTAAACCCCTTAGAGAGGTCTGTAAAACATTATGAAGTGGTATATGAGTCTGAGTGCTATTGCTAGTACAGATTACATTATGTGAAGCCAAGAGGAAACCACCTACATTTTAGGGAACTTATAAGATACATACAAAACAAATCTGGATCGGCCAGCAGAAGATTTGACTACAAATGTCTCTGCACTTTTCTGCAGGTGAACATTTTCAAATACAGATCTAAATTCTGTGGGAAATGAGATAGATTGAGACTCTTAAACAGAAACGGGAAGATTTTACATGGTAATAATAGTTTGAAAGAAGTGATGACTCACTACTTTCTATTTTGAGGAGCAGTGATGACTTCTTTACTTCTTTTATTTATTTTCCCAAAGTACATTCACATTCATCATAATCAGTACTCCCTTACATTCCCACAAACAAAATCAACACATGAACCCTTCACAATCTTAGCTATGTTTCTAAATACAGACTGGCAAACTGCTTCTGTGATTCCTAGTCA